>JAPQWS010000026.1:760000-1360000 GCA_028651295.1 Catharanthus roseus
ACGAAATAAAACTCTCAGGAAAATCTCATTCATCGGGATAACTTTTCATGTAACCATTCAAGTGTACGAACAAGATGGTCGAATACGAAGCGACTCGAGGGTTGATGTAATTAACGGAAAGTTTATAGCCTTTAAAAAAAGGTAAAATGAATTAATATAGATTATAGATAAGGTGAAAGTCGACGTTGAGGCGGAAAGATTGGAATAATTAGTCGAATAAATAAAAGGAGAAGATATTTACCCCCACCCCCGAATCTGTTCGGATCATATAGTCAAAGGCTTTTGCACGGACGTGTACCACTCACGGGAAAAAGACTCCATGCCTCTTCCCTTTCATCCATGTCGCACAACAAGTACTAAATCAGGGGAAGAGAAATAGAAATCGTAATAAATCTGGTTAGAGGTAATGAAGGAAGTCCAGGCATTGGGAAAAAGCTTCATTCAGGGAGAGTCTTGGGGTAATCCCATTTGGTTTTAGTTCTTCGCTCTTTAATTCATTCCTACTCCATTCTAGGCAGTGTAAGGTCAGTCCCTATAACGATCACTATATAAAAATTTGAGTCTTTATTTTCTGGTCCCTCTGGAGAGATTGGAGATGGAGAAGGCTCCTGGGCATCAAGGTTAGGTGTTTGCGCGCTGGTGTTCCCTTCGTTCGGGTTCGCCTCGTCCAGTAGGATACTATCAAAGTTAATGATACCATTGAGTGTCTTCATCCGTGGTGTTACCATCTGATTACTTCAGCCGAGCATAGACCGTCAAAGATGCATTGGGTCTGGGTTTCCTTCTAATCCGCGAAGCGCGTGTCAAATTTTTTCATCATCACCGATACATGACTTCTTCTCATCAATAAGTTCCCCATCGCATTAAATGGTTCACTACATTGACGCTATACCCGACTACAGCGGTAGTAGAATTTTTAGGTTCTACAATGCCAGGCAGAGAAGATAAATGTACTAGTAGTATATAAAATCCCACTGTTCCTTCTACATAAAATGATATCCTCAGTATGACTATCTTGCTAACTACGATATAGTTAGACGGTGTACTCATTAAAAACGCATGAGCAGTAATGATAAGTGAAGTAAGACGACTCAGCCTTAGCAAATAGAATTTATGTTAGGTCAGGAATCTCCTTCCCAAACCATACGTGAAAGTTTTCTCTCATACGGCTTTCCGCAATTATAGTGTAAATATCTAATCAGTGATAATTAAGTAAGAGTACTAACTCATTAAAGATTTGTTCTTCCCATGGATAGTCATGTGATAGTCTCGGCATACTGGAATCCGTTTTTGATTCATCTGACTCATCATGTTAAGGTAATAGTCTTTCTTCACCTGGTCAGTTGTAGATCGAAGTTTTCATACATGGTGCATCTCCACTTGTGTTGTTGAACCACATATTTGGCAAGGTGCTCCTAGTGCCCCGATCGTACAAAACGTAATGTGAGATAGTTGTTCTAGTCGTCGTAGAGGATTGAAATTGGATCCAGAGAACTTGTTAGGCTTTGCTATACTCGCATCGGGGAAAGATGCAATTGTCTTTCCCTTAGAGTCTCGGAGAGTGAGTTCTCATCCAAACTTAGCAAAAGTCTTAGGCTGTAAGTTAAGCTTTAGTTTACGTGAAAGCTTTCAAAAGGCGGATTCAATTCATCTGCACCTTTAAACATCGGAGGTATTTGACTTAAAGCCTCAAAGGATATCTAATTTCGAAAGAAAGTGCCATAGCTGAGTCTAGAATAGTGATAGCCTATTCATCTGAGGAGGAAGGAGCTAAGTGCTGCTAAGACCGGTAATTCTACATCCACTTTGCAGGCGGTTGACGATGTGGCATTTCTTCCTACACCTTCAATCTTGAGTGAGAGTGAATCTTTATCTTGTCTTTTATCTTTTTTCTAAGTGGAATTGTAGGTGGCACATAGTTAGGGTCTAGCCTTGGGCTCATCCCCCTATCTTATTGGCCTATTTACGGTCAGCAGTCGAAGTCTTCTATGTAGGTTATGGTCTTGCAGGTGGTGTATTAGTCCCCGCCAACAATCAATCCTCTTTTAAGGCAGAATTCCTCTGTCTTTCTCTCTCCTGTATGTGTTATGTCTGTCTATCAGTCTCTAGGTCTTTGAAGTCTTCGAAAGCAAGGATATGTGGATTTGGTTGGAAAACCATTTCCTTTAATCGTAGCCAGTTCTTCTAACACAGGGAATTGCTCCTCTTAAAGCCTTATGTAGATGTAGTGGATAAGCTCTCTCTTAGCGACTCGGAACTCTGTTCATGATGGGAAGTAGGCAGATCATCTTTAGCTCCGGTTCCCAAAGCTTCCAACGCTACTAAAGCTTAAGAATTCTATTCCTTTTCCTAACATAGGAGGTCCCTCTAAACCCTTAGCCACCTCGATTACGCGATGTGAGGGACAAGGGTTCAGCGAATATGCCATAAACTGATGATTTTCTCCCTCTTCCCTCTAGCCGTCAATTAAAGGCATCGCTACTAAGCTTACTGCTCCGGATAAAGAAAGGAAAGAAGTAAGAATGCCCTAAACCCAAAACTTTGACCACCTACTTTTCCAATAGAAATGTTCAGGTGAGAAGTGAACGACATCATTGACCAAGCAAGCCCTATTTGAGTAAGGGCTTATAGCCGGACTTCTATCTATAGCTAGCTGGCCCACCACTCTTTAATCAAGGAGAGACGAGACTTCGCAAGAAAGGACTATTCTACCAATTTGATGACTAAGATAGGAAAATTGCTTCAGTACGGGGTTCCAACTAACTGCCCCTTTTGGTGAACCAAGAATTTCTCAATGAGGAAGCAGGACCATCCCTCGTCTTGGGAGAGGAGAGTTCCCTTAATACCAGCAAGCACTTCCTTTCCCTTTTCTCTGAGATAGACTGATTTTCTAACTAGGGTAGGACATAGACTAATGGGCACAAGCCCTATTCACCAGTGGAATTCCCTTCTTCAGGTCCAAAAGAGCGTGATGTCTCGAGGTGGAAAAAAGCAGCCCTTCTATTGCTCTTTGAAAGGATATCTCTTCCGTCTCTTTGATTTGAAATGTCACTATGCTTAAGACATGCAAGTCAGATGGGAAGTGCTTCGATCCTTCCTACTATCTAGATTGACTTTGTAAGCGGTCTAGACTATCTATCTAGATTTAGGAGCGCTCTTTTCATTCGAAATATCATAAAAAAAGGATAGTGAACAGACGCTTTCCTCTCTTACCAGATCGAAGGGAAAATGAAGAGATCACTCTGTCAAGCCCGTTGTTGTAATTCAATTTGCTATTTAGTTAGAGACGGGAAGGGCGGTAGGTTCCCTTTAATCAAATCAAGGGTAAATTCCCAAACATAAATGGAGTAAGAGAATATGCCAGATTAAATGTCAATGCTCTCATTTAGCCCTTAGAAGGTAGAGATTCAAATAGCATAAGCGTTATGTAAGTTTAAGATCGAGTTATTATGTTCTCTCAGTTCTTTTCTTCTTAGAGACAATCTCTAAAATACAACCGAATTTCTAAGTCAAGAAGAACAAAGGATACTGTTCACATGTAGCAAGCACATTCAGGAGCTCTTCATCAAGTTAACCCCATTCTCAACTCCGACCCAGCAGAGATCACCTACTCAATCTTTCTAGATCCGACACCTACAAGCTCACTGACACTCTTACTGAGCCCGCCCCAAGATGAGGGGAAGCTTAAGTACCAAAGACAAAAGAAGAAAGAAATTCATCTGAATCTACTGAACTAAAGGTTGGTAATGGGGGAAGGGTTCCATAGGCCAGTCTAATTGTCGCATCGGGCGAAAGAAATAGTGGAAGAGAAACGACACGAACCCGAGCCGAAGCTTTCTTATCTAGTAAGAAAGGGGCTTTAGCGCTTCATGGCATGGAAAAACCTCCCTCTCTGCATCAAGACAAGATTACTTGCTTTTTAATGCGAGCTAACGGATGAGCTAACCTGCACTCTCAGGAATGGGAAAGACAATAGAGTGACTATCAATAAAAGCAAGTGAAGTGGTAATGTACTGAACACTTGAAGTTAAGTATTAACATTAGAATTAGATTAGAATGGAGTAATGCAAGCAACATTAGAATTAACATCCTCAGTGAAAGTTAGATTTTCTTTCTCAATAGAAATATAATTTTTTGAACACATTAAAGGTTGAGTTTCTTCAGTTAATTCATCATTTATATCTACCAAATAGCAATCAGAATTATCTTTTATAGAAGGTTGTGAAGAAGTTTTAAAGATATTTAATCTAACCCTCATATTCATTACAGAGACATCCATAACCCTAGTTCTACAATTAATAGTGGCGTCAGCAGTAGCTAAAAGAGGACGGCCTAGAATAATTGGGATATGATTCTGAGAAGATCTACCAGGTTCCATATCTAGGACCACAAAGTCTACAGGGAAGACACCTTTATCAATTTGAACTAGAACATCATCTATCCTCCCCCTAGGTACCTTGATTGATTTATTAGCTAACTGCAAGGTCATATCAGTTGGTTGCAATTCCCCCAATCCTAACTCTTCATAAACAGAGTATGTAAGCAAGTTAACACTAGAACCTAAATCTAAGAGTGCCCTATCTATTTTATGATTACCTATAAGACATGAGATAGTAGGGATACCAGGATCTTTATATTTAGGTGGAGTGTTATATTGCAAAACAGAGCTCACCTGTTCAGTTAGGAAGATTTTCTTAGAAACACTGGTTTTAGATTTTCTTTTAAAAGTACACATGTCTTTAAGAAATTTTGCATAGGATGGGACTTGCTTAATGACCTCTAAAAGTGGAAGATTAATTTTAACTTGTTTGAGAGTTTCTAAAATATCTTCCTTTTTATTATCCTTTCTAAGATGTGGGGGTGGCAATAAAGCTTGCGGTTAAGGAACCTTTGGCTTATATGAAGCCGTAGGAGATGATTCTAGAGTCTTAGAATTAGAGGAAGAAGCTAGTTCCTTCTCTATCTTTCTTTCAGTTTTAGCCCCATTATCAATTCCCTCAGTTTCATTATCATTTAACTCACTATCTTTAATAGGTTTCCCTACTTTATTATCTACCACCTTCCCATTTCTAAGAGTAATTACAGCTTTAGCTTGCTTATGATAATTAGTTCTAGGGTTTTCTATTGGATGACTAGGAAGCTTACCCTCATCTCTTCTACTTATTGCATTAGCTAGTTGCCCTATTTAAGTTTCTAACTTAGCAATTGATTGAGTGTGTGAGTCTACAATTTGTGTCATAGCTTCTAAACCTTTCAAATCAGATAAGACTTTTTCTTCAAACATAGAGTTTCCACTTTGAGAAGGGTGAGGGGGTACATACCTTTGACATTGAAAACCAGGGGGAGCAGTCATACCAGATTGTTTGTTCTGTTGATATTGTTGTTGGCCTAATTGACCTTCCCCTCCTTGTTGCCTCCAGGAGACATTATGATGATTTCTCCAGCTTGGATTGTACGTGTTTGAATATGGGTCGCTCTATCTGTGAAATCCTTGGGCTAAATTGACTTGTTCCTGCACAAATTCTAGGAATAGTGAAGCATTAGGACAATCATAAATAATATGAGAAGGACTAGAGCAAATTGTACAAACACTTTGCACATTAGAAAAATTAGTAGGCAATGTATTCAAAGATAATAATTGATCAAATTTTTAGATAAAGCATCAACTTTCGAAGAAAGATCAATATTTTGAGTAGCTTCATACATTCCTCTATTTCTTATTTGCCTAGATGTGCCTACACGTGAGGATGTGGCGTGTTGTTCTGAATTATCACTCAAATTTCAAATAAATCCCACACCTCATCTGCATTTTTATGAAGAAAGGTACCACCACAAGAGGAATCAACCATTTGGCAATTTCTCTCGTCTAATCCTGAATAAAAACTTTGTATTTGCTACCATTTAGGGACTTCATGGTGAGCGCAACTATGAAGAAGTTCTTTAAATCTCTCCCAACTCTCATGAAATTGTTCGTTATTTTGTTGGGAAAAAGTGGTGATTTCTCTCCTTAACCTTGTAAGCTTATGCATAGGAAAATATTTTTTCAGAAATTCCCTACACATCGCAGCCCAAGTACCTATTCTCTCACATGTGTGCAACTAATGTTTAGTCTTATCCTTCAGAGAAAAAGGAAAAAGGCGCAATCTAATAGCATCATCACTAACATTAGGTAGTTTAAAAGTAGAGCAAATTTCTAAAAACTCATCAATATACTTATAAGGATTTTCATAATAAAGCCCATAAAAAGACGGTAACATTTGAATAGTAGAAGCTTTGATTTCAAAGTGATTAGCCTCAATTTCAGGTAGTCTATTACCTATTGGTGAGTTATAAGTGTTAGGAGTAAAATACCCCCTTAATGCTCGTGGATTTTCAGCCATTTTAACCTCACAAGTGTTAGTGATTTTTCCTTGTGCTCTAAGTGCTTTAAGTGTATACTCTATCTCAGGATCAAATTCTTTTAAATCAACAGAGAGCGAACGACAACCACGCATTAATAAACAAATTCAAGAAAGAAAAAAAGAAAAAAAAATACTACGAATAATAATAAAGAATAAATTATAAAATAATGAAATAAAAATAATAAAAGTAATAATAAAAAAACGTTGAAGAGAACTAAAATTTTTTTTTCAAGAACAAATAAAAGAAATAAAAAAATTAACAAATTTAGGAGACAATAACACAAGCAATTAATTTAACCTTTCCCCGACAACGGCACCAACAACTTGATCGGGATTTTTTTATAACAAAGTTTTAAATCCAATACTTGCAAGTGCACAAGATCAATATAATACGGAAGTATCAGGGTATCGAACCACAGAGAAAGACTTAACTACTAAAATTACTATCTTCCTAAATTAATTTTATAAAAATGAGAATGAGATTTTATTATTATTCCTAAATTAATTAAAACTTATGAATAAAATAAATAAACTGAAACTAACAAGAGATTAACCAAAGAAGATGATTTAGAATCTTGAATCCACCACTAACCTATATAACAATGGTTTAATTTTATTTTGAAGAAAAGATTAAACATTCATGTGGTGATCTATGCTACAAGCTTCGATTCACTAGAGAAATATATTGTGCTTAAATGAATGACATAATCCATCCACCCATTAGCATACTTATTCATTCCTATGACATAAATCATCTAAATTAGCATGAACTATTCAATTCTAAAACCCACAATATACTTGCGAAAATTACATATCTCGCATACTCAAGACTACAAGAATCAAGCATGGATAAAAATATCAATTAAACCAAACAATTGTTCTACAAGAACAATCACAAAGAATTAATTGCATCAAACCAAGAAACATCCCAAGATATGTAATCACATAAATAAAATAATAAATCTCCCAAAATAAAATAAATTAAAGTCACATGGCTAGGGTTTCATCAAGATTCTAAAAGTAAATTAGTTCATGATGATAGGGAAAGAAGGAACCAATTTCTTGAAGTAGTTCATGGCTTCCTCTTCTCCAATTAAAAAGTCGCCACAGCTCTTCTCTTTTTTTTTTCTTGATCTTCCCCTTCCCACCTTTCTTGTGTGGCTCTTCTA
The DNA here is from genome assembly GCA_028651295.1 of Catharanthus roseus. Taxonomy (NCBI): domain Eukaryota; kingdom Viridiplantae; phylum Streptophyta; class Magnoliopsida; order Gentianales; family Apocynaceae; genus Catharanthus; species Catharanthus roseus. Next base: position 767,571 of record JAPQWS010000026.1, read on the forward strand.
TATATAGACAAAAGAGAAGCAAAATCCTAATCCTTAAAGGATTCTACTAAAGTTCCAATCCTAATCCTTAAAGGATTCAAATACTGTAGGTTCCCTTTACCAAATTTAATATGGAATCTTTATTTTCCATTCTTTTTTAGAAATCTGCACAAAGATAAATAAAATAAATTAAATATAATAATTATGACTAATAAATAAATAAAATATTTTCAAAGACTAATAATTAAAACTTAAGGTATTTATTTGTATAAAAAATCGACTCTATCACACATGTCTTCTGCAAATAGGGAGAAGCTCCGTTGCACTCATTGTGTCAAACGGAGACACGCGAAGGAGTGGTGTTGGGATTTACATCCTCATTTGAGACAGAAAGAGAGTCAAAAAGTTCAAACACGACAGCGCTTGAAGAGGAGTATGCACCTACACGTCAACCTACCTCTGATAGTGCGACGCCTTACCCAAGGGATCAAGCCATCAGTGATCTAACACAGAAGGTGGTTGCTCTTCAAGCCAGCCTTGATTTCAAGGAGAAGTCGGGTACATATTAATTTGCCAACCATGATACCAGTCCCAATCTTCCACATCCTGGATCCTTGATTCCGGTGCTTCAGACCATATGACAGGTAAGAGTGATGGCTTCCTCTCCTATAGTCCTATCTCTAGTGGCATGAGACTTGCAGATGGATCCCTATCTAGTGCATCTGGAATAGAGATTTCTCCACTTTCTTCATCCTTATCAATACCCAATGTTGTTCATCTATCTACTTTTCCTTCTAACCTTCTCTCAGTCAGTCAGCTGACAAAACAATCGAGTTGTAGCCCATCTCACTGTGTTTTTCAGGACCTGCGAACGAGGAAGACGATTGGTGGTGGTCGTGAAGCCAACGGGCTGTACTTGTTTTGTTCGACACAGGGAGCGTTTCTGCTCTTTCTGAGGATTCTCTTTCATAGTCTATCAACAATAAAGAGCGAGTACACCTGTGGCGTACTCGTTTGGGTCATGCGTCTTTGAAGTGTCTTAAATTGTTATTTCCTAAGAAATGGAGTTTCTCTAGTGACTTGGATTTCCAGTGTGAAACCTGTCAATTCTCAAAACATTGTAGAACCACATTTCCATATTCGAAGTGGAAGTGAAACTCCATTTTCTCTTATACATTCTGATGTGTGGGGACCTGCCCAAGTGCTTTCTATCTTTAGATTTCGTTATTCTATTTCCTTTATTGATGACTGCACTAGATACACCTGGATATATCTCCTGAAGAGTAGAGATGAAGTACCTTCCATAGTTAAGCAATGATATTTCACAAAATGGGACTTACCACTAAATTAAAAACCTTTCATTCGCTCATGAGTACCTTTGTGTTTTCTGGATCAAAGAAAATACCTGTAAAAAAAAAAAAAGGGTGGTACGATTGTTAACAACGTTCGTCATCCCGGAGAACCGATAAGTTGTTCTCTAGAATCTACTTAAGCAATTCTCTTTTATCCTCTTTCCTTATGGCGAAGCATAAGAGGAAATGAAAGCACTTTAACCAGAACTTCATTTTTCCCCTACTACTGACTAACCAAACCAGAAGTCTAAACCAACAAGCCTAACCCGACTAAAACGACTAAATGAAGAAATTAAGCAACTCGGCGTCTTGCCATCCTAACCCCCCACGGGAGAACTGCACGAACTAAACGAGGACCGTTCCACTCGGTCCCCTCTTGGGGGTCCCCTCCTTCTACTCCACCTTATTCAGCCAAGGGACTTGTTAGATACCGGTCATTTCATCTTATCAAAAAATAGCTGTTGTCACTGTTCAGTACGTAAACCATAACCAGATGACAAGCAAGCCGTCAGCCATATAGACAAGTGTTCCCTGAGTGAGAACGACTCAATAAAGGAAACACTTTGTTTCGGTTTTCTTGAACTGGCCAAAAGCTTTCTATTTTAACGGAATTCCGCAATTGCATTACCTGCGGCTGCACTTCCTTATATGTATTCCTGGGCGGGCGTAGAAACCCCTGCTTAAATATGAGCTACAGACCCCAGCTCCCTCCCCCAAGGCCATCTCAGCTTCCCCGCGATACTCTGTTTATCCTGAAGTAAAGGTTTCAGGTTCGGTCCTCAAGGCCTACAGATTGTGATCGTTGAGATGTCATTGTTGAGATCAGAGGCGGGCTTGAACTGCTTTATTCGGTCTTCAGCTGGCCAACGATTGGAGGCTGCTAAAAGAGAAGGAAAGGAAATGTGGTGCTAAAAAGAGACTACAACCAATCTTAAACAAAAGGCTACAAAGAAGACAGCAACCGCATACCCGGGAAAAGTGACTTACTTGAATGGGGAGCTATCCTATAACCCTAACAAGCGGGGACAGAGAAGGATAACCTCTTTGAAAAGGGCAGAGCCGCTTGCCCGCCACTTACACATTTGGAGTTCCGGATTGAACTACGGAACGGAATTCAAGGGCTGGATCTATAAGCCCCTTAGATAGACTTCCTCTAAGAATAGAAGAGATTTTTTTTCTTTCTAGTAGAGCTCATCACGACCATCATAACCTAGCTCCAGGACTGCTACGGGCACTGATCCTTTTATTCAAAGTTTAGTTTCTCCTGTTGAAAGTATACCTAGCCTTCCTTCCTTTACTACCACCGACTGGGGACCAGATTGCTACCAGAGAGAGGAATGACTATGGGTATGGAATTGGCTTTGTAGCCCGTTGCAGAACCCGCCCTTTTTTCATCTAGTTATGATTTCCTTTCACTAAGGATTTGAAAACCTTATTCAAAAGAAAATCATAAATAAAGAAGACCAGCTAACATTAGAGTTGAGAAAGTGCGTCCTATACTATCACATCCAAAAGCAGAGAACGAAATAAAGCTCCCATCTCTTTTTGGTTTTGGAGCCCCTACCCGCCCGTCTGACCATCGCCTTTGAGCTAATTATTTGTTGGTAAGGCTGCCAGTCAGCAGTCCAGATTGATGATTCCACAAAGACAACCCGCAAAGAGAAAGCGTTTCGTGGGATAGGGGCAGGAATGCGCTATTGAGTTCATTTTCACATTGTAGGCGAGTCTCCAGCTTCTGATTGAGCGAGGTCCCAATTATCCATATGGTACGGAAAAGAAAGACTAGGCCAATGGTGCTGCAACAGTAACCTCTTACTCTCGTTCAACAAATAAATTCAAATCTGCCCTTTCACCGGGTTAGCTCTTAAACAGAATTAAGGAAAGAAAAAAGCATTCAACCTTCCCTAAGAAAATAAGTATGATTTCGTTTACTATAGATAGATGCTTTCCCAGGACTCTGTTTCACTCAACTCATATAAAACAAGGTTCAATTAGCGCTTAGTTGGAAGGCGTGGTGATAGAGTTCATATCAAACTCTATCGTCGGGGACCAATCCTCGGGCTACTCTTTTGATGCTTGTTAGGTATGTGTTTGTTGTTTTCCAAATACTTGAAAAGTATTGCGGATTGATGATTATGAGAGGGGTTGCAGATTTGTTGCTTTGGTTCGGTAGGTATCTTGGGTATGAAGAAACCTAGAGAAAAAATGAGATAGAGTTGACCACTTACCCCTGTTACCCTGTTGTTCCAAAAGAAGCTAGAAGTGGTGAAAAACATTGCTTATATCGTACTATGTCGTGAGGATGAAAAATGTGTAAAAGGAATGGACCTTCAAAAAACAAAAATTGGAGCATACCAGAGGATGTGATGAAGGAAATACAAAGTCACTAGTCCCGTTAACATGATAATCGCGTTATCACGGAAGGTATAAATCCTCTTTGATATGGGGTACCAAAATGATTTTTTGCATTTATTATTAATTATTATATAATGTAATTATATAGGTTGACTGATGAGTGTATATTTCGTATATAAGCAAAAGTAAGCTATGGTTCGAGGGAATTGTCATGTCCAATTGATTTCTCGTATCACAGTTAAACCTAAAGGGTGATACCCCCACTCTTTCTTTGATTTGTCTTAACGATGTCCTTTCTTATATCACCTGTATTCCGATCGAGTTTCAGTTTCATTCTTACAATTCTCTTTTTGAAGCAGATAGTTCACAGTGCTTATTGTATAGATAGATACTGGAATAATATGCCAATGCGTACAATTATTTTGTTCCTTTACAAGAAAGTCGTTCTAGGCTTTCTTTGCCTCGAATTGGAAGAGTTGATTTCCCGCTTAGACCTTTGGAGAAAAATGTAATGGAGGGGCAACTCTTCCAAGAGAAATGGGACAGATACTCGGAAAAAATCTTGGAACAAATAGACCAGTAGAAAAGAAGTGAAGCCTTTCGGAGAAATCTAAAATGTTCGAATAGGATAGACGAAAAAAGCTATAGGATGGATAGAGTGGGGGGATCATTGTGCAGCCGTCAAAGGTGGAATCGGGAAATCGCTTCTACCCAGTTCCCCAACAGTAGCTTAGTTTAGTAGCTTAACTCTTTCTACTGGCGTGGTGCTGCTGGATGCTTCTGATCAATAGAACAAGATACGCATGGTAATTAGATCTTTTGATCACCTTTTTTTGGAAAATCATTTTTTTTTGGGCTTCTGCCCTACACACGGAAGATTGGATTGCCTGAATCAGGAGTCTTATATACTGTGTTACGATCACCTCATATTGATAAAAAGTCCAGAGAACAATTTAAAATGGAAATCAAGAAACAATTTTTGGTCATAAAAACAGAAAGGCATGAATTGCGCAAGAAGTTCTTTCGGTTAAAACGCCATGCGACTCGGAGGACATAAGACTTCTTGGTCAAGCCAAAAAGATGCCGACTGGATGCTCTTACCCCACTATGCCTGGCCCTTTACCTTACCTTAAGAAGAAAAAAGAGGAGGTATGAAGCGTGGGAAAGAATTCAAGAAATGTATATGATAGAACAGGTAAGGAGTGGCGGCAAACCTTTTGATTGATCAACGCGAGTGAACTACGCTTAGACGCTTCATAAAACTGCACCGATCTATGAGAAGAGCTGATAGATGAGTAGGATTCGCTTTTTGATTCACGAAATGTGATCTGGGACACGATGGGAGTTTGCGTGCCTCGGTAGGAAAGAGATCACCGGAGTATAGCAAAAGATCGCCTTTGCTTGCTGCCATGGGGTCGACCTGTGAACAAGATAAACCCAATGGGAACCAAAGGGGGGTACCACATTGGGCAGAAGACGATCCAAAAAGCGAAGGCTCACCCTTGGAAGCTTAACATATTATTAAAAAGGGAAGGGGCAACCTATCTTACTAATAATAAGAAAGGGGGTGAGATAGGCAAGAGGTAGCTTGCTTCCAAGCCGACCCACTGTTGATTAAGTTTGTGTTCCATCTGCCTACTGATTAAGTTTGTGTTCCATCTTCTTGCTGATCAATTTTACCACTGCCGCGGACAATGGCTGCTGGTGGGAACAGTGACGAGCCGAGAGAGACAAGACGCCGAGCGGCGGCTGTGTAGAACAGGCTGAGTTAAGGCGTCGCCGGTGAGTAATGAGGTGATTGGACCCCTCAGATCTGGACCTCAACCAAAAAACTGTCACTGGTGCCACACCCTCTCTCTCTCTGTCTCTCTCTTACTTTCGGCTCTCTCTCAAACACACACAGTAAAAGATCAAGCAATGATCCAAGGAAGCCGACGGTCAAAAGAAGCCGACAGGAGGAAGAGAGCAGGACAGAAGCCAGGGAGAAGAAGAGAAGAAGAGTCAGGAAAACCAATAGTCAAAGAGGCAGAGAAGAATAAACTTCAAGAGAAGAAGGAGAAACGACTGCACTTGAAACGAGGGGGTGAGAGATGGAATTAAAAGGGAGAGACATCAACGGGTAGCCCAGGTGGCCAGGCCCGGTCTGACCCGGTATTTCTTGACCCAGTCAAATGGGCACCTCTTCTCCAGCTGAGGTCCAATTCATCATAGGGAGATAAAATGGGCTGGAAAATGAAAATATTGGGAAGACTTCAAGGCCCAAAAGGCCTACAATCTCCACCTCGAACAATATTTTCCAACCGTTGTTTGAACTTACCATGAATCAAACCACATCCAGGTGAAGGAAATCCCTGCAAAACATAAACTTGTCAGTGTTTACAATTTTAGTACCAAAATCTGCAGGATTATTATCAGTACTAATCTTATCTATGTCAATTAAACCACTAGAAAGTTTTTCTCTAATCAAATGGTATTTAACATCTATATGTTTGATTCGTTCATGATAAAACGGATTTTTACGCAAATGTAAACAACTTTGACTGTCAGTATAAATAATAGCTTTTGAATGTAAAACGTGTAATTCATTCAATAACCCTAGAAGCCAGATGGCTTCTTTGATCGCTTCCGTTGTGGCGATATACTTAGCCTCCGTAGTTGATAAGGCAACTACTAGCTGCAGTTGGGACTTCCACAAGATGCAATTACTCACTAGGGTAAAGAAGTAGGATGAGGTAGATTTCCTACCGTCCTTATCACCTGCAAAATCCGAATCAACAAATCAAATTAATTCAAAATCAGACCAATTGTGATCATGTAAACCCCGATCTAAAGTGTCGTTAAGATAACGCAATAGCCACTTGAGAGCAGCCCATTGATCTTTTCTAGGATTAGACATGAATCTGCTGAGAAGGCTTATAGAAAAAGCAATGTCAGGACGGGTAGATATCATTGAGTACATAATTGAGCCTATGACCATTCTATAAGGAATATTAGCCATATCTCTTTTCTCGCTTTTGGTTTTGGGATAGGTTTTGTCAGAAAGTTTGAATTGGCTTGCTAGAGGAGTTATAACAGGTTTACACAGGTGCATAGAAAATTTGGATACGATTTTCTAAAGGAAAGGCTTTTGAGATATAAACAGGGAATGATCAGATCTATCTCTTGAAATACTCATCCCAAGAATTTCGGATGGAATACCCAAATCTTTCAGATCGAATTTAGATTTCAGATAATCAATTTTAGCTTTATGTCTACAAGCAATTAACATATCATCCACATAAAGAAATAAACAGATAGCAGAATCATTATTGGTACCAGAAAAATAAAGACAACTATCATAGTTGCTTTTAGAAAAACCAATTTTTAACATAAAAGAGTCAAACCTCTTGTACCATTGCCTGGGTGATTGTTTAAGTCCATATATGGACTTTTTCAAAAGACACGCCATGTGTTGTTTACCTTTAACCTCAAAACCTGGTGGTTGACGCATATATATAGTCTCTTCGAGATCACCATGTAAGAAAGCGGTTTTAACATCAAGTTGTTCCAGATTTAGATCATAAAACGCAACAAGAGTAAGAATAATCCTGATCGTTTTGTATTTAATGACAAGAGAAAAAATTTCATTAAAATCAACGCCCTCAACTTGTGAAAAACCTTTTGCAACCAACGTAGCCTTGAATCTAGGAGATTCTTTAGAAGACTCAGGTTCTTTTATTTTGAAAATCCATTTGTAATGAACTAACTATTGTTTTGAGGGTTTTGGAACACGAATCCAAGTTTTAATTTTGTTTAAAGATGTCATTTTCTCATCCATAGCACGTAACTATAAAACACGATTGGGGCTTTTCAAAACCTCAAAAAAACATAATGGTTCTCTTTCTTCAACATAAGATGCAACAACAAAAGCATATGAAACAATGTAGGAGTAACCATACCGAGGATGTTCCTTAGGTACCCTACGGACTCTATCCCTTGCAAGTTGGTAATTTGTAAGGGATTGAGCTTGAGCCTCAGGATGTTCTGCCTACTCATCAGAACCTTCTAAAACAGGAACAGGGGTTCCAGGAATACTAGAAGGAACGGGTGTGCTACTGGATGGAGTAAGAATCACTGGATTGGTTTCGGGTTCTAAGGGTGATTCTAAGGGAGGTTCAGAGATGACCTCCACCTCCACTGGAATACTACTAGGAGTGTGAACACTCGGTGGACTATTAGATATGAGTTTATCCTTAAGACAAGGCATTTCTAGCTTATTGAAGATAACATCCCTACTAATAACAACCCTCACCCCGGTTCATCCTTTAACTACACTCTATATCCCTTCACCCCACTAGGATATCCTATGAACACTCCCTTTCTAGACGTTGGATCTAGTTTACCATCCTTTTGATGTGCAAAGGCTGCACACCCAAAAACTCTCAAGTTGGAAAGATTAGGAGGTTTACCATACCAGAGTTCTACAGGAGTCCTAAAGTTTATGGCTGTAGATGGGGATCTATTGATGAGGTATACAGCTGTACTAACAGCTTCGTCCCAGAAAGGTTTTGGGACACTAGAAGAAACAATAAGGCATCTAACCTTATCAATAATGGTACGGTTCATCCTTTCGACAACTCCATTTTGCTGTGGGTTATGTCTAACCGTCCTATGGTGTAGAATGCTATGCGATGCCCACAAATCAAAAAACTTGCGGTTCCAAAGTTCAAGATCGTTATCGGTCCTGATAGTTTTTAGTTTATTTCTAGAATGATTTTCGGCAAAACGTTTCCATTCGCAAAACTTTTCAAAAGTTTGATCTTTGGTTTTTAAAAGAAAAACCCAAACATTCCATGAAAAATCATCTACCATTGACAAGAAATAAACATTACCACCATAAGTTGGAACCTTTTCGGGTCCCCACAGATCACAATGTACATAATCAAGTATTGCAGAAGACTTGTGAGTGCTGGTTGAAAAAGTAATTTTGTGTTGTTTTTCCAAAACAGAGTTGTCACAAAAATCCAAGGAATCAATTTTGTCACCACACAAAAGATTTTTATTTTTGTAAATAATAAAGTCCCTTTTCTCTAATGTGGCTGATCCTCCGATGCCATAAGATAGTGTTTTCAGGAACAGTTTTTGAAATCAACGCAGTGGAGTTACAAACCGTTTTACCAAGAAAAATGTATAAAGTTTCTTTTTTAAAACCTTTCAGCATGACTAGGTTTCCTTAACAAACACGTAAAATACTATTTTTAGATTTAAACGAAAAACCCAAAGAATCTAAATGACTAAGAGGTTCCAAGATTCCGGGTACTCTTTAGGGCTACAGATAGCGAGTGCAATTTTATTTTGTACCAAAATTGCTTTCATTTTCCTCCGCCACATTACAAAGTCAGATTTGCCGTCAAACTTATTAGTTTCAATTTTTGGAACTGACATGTTTTGAAGGCAAATAAGTGTAATTAAGTGACTAGGAAAAGTGAAAGATTTGAAAAAGTTTTGAGAGAAAAAAATAAAACTGCACGGTATTTTTTGAAAAATAGAAAAATATAATTTTAGAAAAATAGCGTTGGTTTGTTTAAGTTTGCTTGATTTTTATTTTTGTAACAAAAACGGCGCAACAACGTGAAGCACGAAAACCAAGAAACAACCGATATAACTGAAATAACGAGAGTCACGACAGCAACAAAAACTACCTTACCACAAACAGAAAAAGACAAGACAGAGGAAATAAAAATAATAAAATAAAAACTTTGAAAAAAATAGAAAAACGTGCCAAGACACAGATACTTGAATCTCACGGATTCAAGCCAGGCTTGGGTTTTGTAATTTTTTGAAAACAAAAAAAAAAAAGAAAACAGAACAGGAAGAACCCCAGCAGCGGAACAGTTCTTCTTCTTCTTCTTCTTCTTCTTCTTCTTATGATGGATTAATCTCTTCGTCTAATCACGAGGCCACATGGACTTTATCTGGGATTGATTGATTCCTGTTAGATGCATTGGTTGCTGCGCAGCTAACTACCGACCCCGAAATTGCATAAGTAAGTCAGTGAACTTTTTCCCATGCTTTAAGTTGGAAAACAACCAACAAAAGTATTCTTATCTTTAGTTCTCGAAGAGTCTCTCTCTTTTTTTTGGGGGGGAGGAGATAAAAAGGAAAGAATCTAAATTTTAGGAGCAATACAAAAAAAAATTAATAGTAAACAACACAACTGAATAGAAACACAATTCAGCAAGAAGAACATTAATAGTAATCGGCGGCAAGCAAGCAATAGAAACAGAAAAACAGACGAAACGACGGCAAGCCAAAAAACAGAACAGATTACTGGCGGAAAGCCAGAAACACCAGAAATAGTAGCAATAATCAGCGGCAAGACGAGAGGAAAAAAAATATATAAACAGAAAAATAACTTAAATTAAAAAGGAGAGTGAAAGAGAAACTTCTATGGCAAGATCTGAGGAACTCAACAATTCCCTCAGATCAATAGTTGTCGGCGCCGATGAGCCGAACTGTGGCTCTGATATCACTTGTTGTAGAAACTAATTACTATTACAATGACTATTTACAATTACAAGCCAAAAATAGAAAGACAAAACAGCAGAAAGAAAACAGAAGAAGTATTACACAATGATCCTCTCTCTGATCAACAAGGAAAAATAAAACTCCAGGGCTGCAAAAACAATAAACAATTAATAGTAAAAATATAGGCAGAGAAATCAGAAGAAAGGCTTACCAAAGCCGCGGACAATGTCCGCCAGCGGGAACAGTGACGAGCCAAGAGAGACAAGATGCCGAGCAGCAGCTGCGTAGAACAGCCATGTCGAGGCGTCGCTGGTGAGTAATGAGGTGATCAGAACCCTCAGATCTGGACCTCAACAAAAAAACCGTCATCGGTGCCACACCCTCTCATTCCCTCTCTCTCTCTCCCTCTCTATCTCTCTATCTCTCTCTTACTTTCGGCTCTCTCAAACACACACAGTAAAAGATCAAGCAATGATCCAAGGAAGCCGACGGTCGTAGGAAGTGGACGGACGGAGGAGAGCAGCGGCAGAAGCCGCGGAGAAGAAGAGAAGAAGAGTCGAGAAGACCAACATTGAAAGAGTCAGAGAAGAATGAACTTCAAGAGAAGAAAGAGAAACGGCTGCATTGGAAACGAGGGGGTGAGAGAGGGAATTAAAAGGGAAAGACATCAACGGGCAGCCCGGGTGGCTAGGCCCGGTCTGACTCGGTATTTCTTGACCTAGTCAAATGGGCAACTCTTCTCCAGTTGAGGCCCAATTCATCATAGGGAGATAAAATGGGCTGGAAAATGAAAATATTGGGAAGACTTCAAGGCCCGAAAGGCCTATATATCAGAAACTCATAGTAAATTGAGATAAATGTTTACAAATTACTTTTAAAAAAAAAAAAAATCAGACCTAGCACAGAGTATTTTTCCATTGATGAAACTTCCGGGCAATTGATAGAAAACTTTAGTTAACACACAATAGTGTTAATTTGTGACTTTGTATAAGTTTGTGGCAACTTTTGACATGGAATATAGTTACGGAGAGTTTTGTCACGGAACCATAAACACCATTGCTTTCCACAGCTATGCTACTATATTGATTGTTGTTGTAAATTGATTGCATTTTTTAGTAGTAGCAGAACTCGAAAATAAGTTATTCCTTATAAAGTAACTAACTAAACAAAGTACCCAAACTAAGCACCCTTTGAGCCATATTACTGTTACTGATGGAAGTATGAGCTACTTTATCTTTCATCTCTTAAATCTCTTGATATGTGCATAGTAATGGTACATGACACAAATTGTTGCATTGTGAGAAGGGGATTAAGAAGCCTACTTGCCCGTATAGGCTCACCATCTCATCATAAGTCACTAAAGTCATGGAAATAATAGGGGAAGTGGTCTCTAAAATAGATGTGACGAATGAGATAACTCCTAATCTATCATGTCTATGACACTCATGTGGGTTGTCATTACATATTAATTACAATTGTACGTGGCGATGAAGGTCACATTTCTAATGAATTTTCAGAATCCTCCACATGTAAATTCTAAAATCCTAATTAGGTACTTAAATCTAATGAAGGTTCTAATCATACATAGGATGACTCTTACCTTTGTAGTACAAGAATCATTGTAATAGAGGGAATAACAAAAATAAGAAAAATATTATATAGATTTCTGCTTAATGCATGTAAACTGTATTTGCATTTGCTGATACAAATCTAACATTAGAGGCATCTTGTCTCGTGGGCAGTACTTTTTCTCAAACGTTCTCTAGATTTGCTATGGACATGTCTATTCCTTAGTGTTTTACATTTCCACTTTAAATATCTAATCAAAATTCTACTTTTCCAGTTAATAAAGGAAGACACATAAAACTGAGAACTCTATATGAATGTAAGCTTGCATAAACTCCAGCAAAGCTAAAAAATCTTTGCCTAATATCAAGAAAAACACCTAAAATCTTTGCCTACATATCAAGATAACTAAGACTTACAAGCCTGGATTCTCAAACTAAAAGTTCCAGGCATTGTCACTAGTAAACTAGAATATTGTTATTCATTTCATTCGGAATTCCAATAATAAATATATGAGTTTAAACTTCAACATAGAGAATTTAATAATATTCTCTAATTATACTTATTGCACAATGAAGATATATGTTACCTTACAAACAAGACAATCGCGTTTTGATTCAAGAACTTTGTTCATTATTCTTTTAACTTTCTTGCACAACATACGTTAAAAAGTTCAATAAAGAGAAATGTATGTCAATGATTCCTTCATAATGACAAAATATATTTTGCACTCTATTTCACTAAACTATATAATATGTGATCGTCTACAAAAATATTTCTTCATTCTTCATATATTTTAAGGAATCAAGCAACTGAAACCTTAGGATCCTTCTGGTTGCATATCAACACATTCTTTGTCGTTCCATGGAATGAATGATTCGTCCTCAGTGAAATTCTAAAGCAATATACAATAAATTTCCATATAAAAAGCTACTTATTTGAATAAATTAACCACTAGAATAGAGATAATATGAAGACAAATGAAAAGATATATAACAATAAATTGTTGAATAACTTTCATAAGAAAAGTTTACTAGTGAGTATATGCTCTAAAAGTTAGACCTGCAATGTTAAATGATTTTAATCCTCAAAATGAAAGATTTGTACGGTACCAAAAAATCCATTAAACCCACTACTATTTCATTATGGAACAGTCTAATAGAACAATATTGCTAAATTCTATTTATGCATGGTGGAAAGCATAATGTGTGATTAATGAAGCTTATGCATACCCCTTGTAGTCATAATTTTGTTATGTTAATCAGGCACGAGAACCATAAGAATGGAAACAAATAACTTCAAACATATCAAGGTATTTTTATTAAATAAGCTCCTAACTATAAAAATCTGACTATGCTAGAGTACTTTATTTTTGAAGCAAAGAGGTGACGCTAGAAATTGTTCCTCCTAAACTTACCTCTTTTGACCATCACTTCTTGAGATTTTCTAGTTATGTGACCATGGTAAAAACATTTAGACATGCAATAAGACTGAAATCCTGCCATCGTAAAACATAATAGTAATCCTAGTTTAGCTAGAAACGAAATTAGGGACATGCCTTCCTCCCCCCTGCCAATACTGTCTTTGTTAACTTTTTTAAAAATAATTTATTTGCTAAAAAAAGGGAAATCAAGAACAATCTCAATAATATACAATATAAATAATTTCCTTACCTGTAGCCGAAAGAAAAAGCCACGTAACAAATTCAACTGCTTAAGATCATTAATGACGGCAACTGCTTCTTCAATCTTCCTTTTAAGAACTGTACAGTTTATTTCAAAATGTGAAAATCATGAAGATCAAAGATTGCCATCGTTTTAATTGTAATATAAACTAAAGAAAATGTGAGAGTAAATATATCTATACAAAATTATTTGATCACTAGCAAGGGGACACCTTTTTGTGAAAATTAATTATTTCAACTTTACATATAATTTGCATTTTGAATGTTTAATTTTAGGCAAATGAATCACTCATAAATAAATAAAGCAGTATATAAAGTCGATAGTAAAGAATTATCACAAAAGTCGATAATATGAGTAGATCACTATCATATATCAACATAGGAGAAATAATATTTTTATGCATTCATGAGTATAATTGGACAATTTATAAGGTGATCAATAATGGCAATATGAAAAATCCTAGATAATAATCGACTCACCCAAATGATGATCAAGCAATGATTTTCCTATTTTATTTGAAGGAAAAAATTTGACCCTCTAGAGCGCAAATCTCTATGCTTATGTTGAGGCTTCCGCTTAGTGATTTCCTGCATAAGCCCTTCATGCTCCTTTTTATCATAAGGTTTGCGAAGAATTTCTAATATTTGCACCTTGAAGTTAGAACACATTGTTTGTTGTGGACTGCCACAATGGTTGTTGACATCTTTTGACTTAATAAAGGTACAAGAACAAAATAGAAATTAGGCAAGAAATATTCGCAATGAATTGAAGGTATATTAAAGAAGGATCGATTCGATAAAAGTATCCAAAATAGTAGAAAGGGATAACTTACGCCCTTGCTTGTTGTTTCATGCTGAATGGCGTCTGTATACTTCTGTTTCTTAGAAACAACGTTGTCATCTGTCTGAGAATTAAGGAAGATAAGACCATCATAAACTACAGCTGCACCATTCTTATATTGATAGATCACATTAGAACCTTCAAGCCTCATGTTTTCGAAGAACAATTTATAGTTGCAATCATAATTACTTTAAACTCAATTCCCTCTGTTTTAGCATGACTATCCAAATCATTTTCGTCTTCACCATTTGGATTATTTTCCATATACTTTAGTGGCTTTGTTAACCCATTTTTTTCATTGGCCTCGAGCACATAAGAGGATCCATCAATCTTCAAACTGCTAAAAAAAATGCATAGCTTGGATCATCACCACAATCAATTGAAAATCCGGGTTTTGGATTATTAAGAATTAACGTATATTCCGCATTCAAACATTTAAGAAAGTCACTATCTTCATCCTCCATGCTTTTATGCACATTCTCTCTCTTCACTTCCTTGGACAAGCTAACCGATGTTTCTCGTTTTGTCCAGGATAGTGCATGTAGCTAAATTTTGTTGTATGAGATCTTAAATCTTCTACGACATACTTTGTTTTTGAATCCATGTCTTAGCTATATTAAATTACTTGAGAGTAAGCCAAATAAAAATATCTCAAAACTCTTCCTTGACCTTCACCACCAATTGAACTACTCAATAAGTACTTAGCTCAATGCACAATGCACGATAAAAATTGTCTACAGTCCATAAGAATCAATAAGCTAATTAGGATGGAGCGTCCCCCATTTAATTTAAATATATACTTAAATAAACTCAAAAGTACTTAAAAGACGAGAATTAGGAAACTAAAATTAATCAAGCCACATTTTAGATGTATATATTTTGTTATAGGACTAATAAATATAACAAGTGTTGGAGAAAACCTCCTAATTACTATTACAAAATCTATTACTATTACAAATTTAGTAATGAAAAATACAGCGGAAAAGAAAAGATAACAGAAATATTTCATCTTTCTGAAGAACAGAACCACTCAAGGAATAATCTGCAAAACAACACCCAAATCAATAACAAAATAACCCAATAAAACAAAGAAAGGTTTTGCTCACCACTGTTGGACAGCCGTCCAACAGAAAATCAAAGAGATGACCGAGGAGCACAGAACTGAGGGGTTATTCAACCAGGAACAGTCGACGAGTAGCGATAGCCGCATCGAGGCGATGGTGGTAAGAAATGATGATGATAGGGTTTCTAACCCTCAGATAAGAGCCTCAATTGGGAAGAATCACTGGCAACCGAAAGACCTCTATTTCTCTCTCTCTTTTCTTTCCTGACGGCTCTCCCTCTCAAACTCACCAACAGATAATAATGGTGACAGAAGACAAAGCTGTAAAATAGCATAGACAGAGAGAATAGCAATGGCAGAACCAACCGGGAAGGAGGAGTAGAAAAGCTGGGGTCTTGAAGACTCCAAAGGACTCAAGGAGAATGAAACGGCAGAGAGAAGATCGAGAGTGACTGTGTGTAAAACCAAGGAGACCATCATTAAGAAGGGGCCAGCCGAACGGTCGCGCGGGTCACCAACAAGCTACCCGGGTGGCCAGCCCAGGCCGCGGGTATCTCGCGGAAGACACGGTGAAGAGGCAGCCCAGAGGCAACATCAAGAAGGACTCGGTCAAGAGGCAGCCCAAACAACAGATAGCAAGAAGGACGGCCCAAGGGGTAGCCCAAGCAGAGCATAAGAAGCCTATGAGTCTCGGTTGAGGCCCAAAGCATCACTAGGTCAACAAGGGAGAATTGGGCTAGAAAAGGGAAAAAAATTGGTGAGAAAAGAGCTGCTAAGCCTACAATCTCCACCTCGAACAAAATTTTTTCTATCCCTGAAAAAGATGACTCAGATTGAGTCAAACCGTTTGCACATGTAGAAAGTCCCTGCAAAACATAAATTTATCAGTGTTTACAATTTTAGTACCAAAATTAGCAGGATTATTATCAGTACTGACTTTATCTATGTCAACACCACCACTAGAGACTTTTTCTCTAATAAAGTGGTACTTGACATCAATATGTTTTGTCCGTTCATGATAGACCGGATTTTTACATAAATGAAATAGCTTTGACTATCAGTGTAAATAATGACTTTGGAATTTAAAAGATTCAATTCACTCAATAACCCTTGAAGCAAGATGGCTTCTTTGATTGCTTCTGTTGCTGCAATATATTCAGCCTCAGTAGTTGACAAAGAAAATACCGGCTGTAGTTGGGACTTCCACGAGATGCAATTACCCGCAAGGGTAAAGAAGTATGAAGTGGTAGATTTTCTACCGTCCTTGTTACCTGCAAAATCAGAGTCAACAAATCCAATTAATTCAAAATCAGACCAATTATGGTAGTGTAATCCCCGATCCATTGTTCCGTTTAGATAATGTAAAAGCCACTTGAGAGCATCCCAATGATCTCTTCCAGGATTCGACATAAATCTGCTAAGAAGGCTCATGGAGAAAGCAATGTCTGGACGGGTAGAAATCATTGAGTATATGACTGAGCCTATGGCCATTCGGTATGGAATATTGGCCATATCTCTCTTTTCACTTTCAGTTCTAGGACAAGTTTTGTCAGATAGTTTGAAGTGACTAGCAAGTGGAGTAGTAACGGGTTTACAAAGTTGCATAGAGAATTTGCATACTATCTTTTAAAGAAAAGGCTTTTGGGATATGAAGAGAGAACGATCAGGTCTGTCTGTAGAAATATTCATCCTAAGAATTTTGGATGCCACACCCAAATCCTTCATATCAAACTCGGATTTTAGTAGCGACTTCAGTTCATCAATCTTAGCTTTGTGATGATAAGCTATCAGCATATCATTCACATACAGCAACAGATAAATAGCAGAATCCATATTATTACCAGAAAAGTAAAGAAAACTATCATAATTACTTTTCGAAAAACCAATTTTGGACATAAAAGAATCAAACCTCTTGTACCACTATCTTGGTGACTGTTTAAGTCCATATAAGTACTTTTTCAGAAGACATGCCATATGTTCCTTACCCTTTACTTCAAAACCAGGTGGTTGATGTATATAAATGGTTTCCTCAAGGTCACCATGTAAAAAGACAGTTTTCACATCAAGCTGTTCAAGATTAAGATCATAGAAAGCAACAAAAGCAAGAATAATCCGAATTGTTTTGTATTTAACAATAGAAGAAAAATTTCGTCGAAATCAATGCCCTCAATTGTGAACAACCTTTTGCAACAAGTCTAGCCATGAACCTAGGAGGTTCATTAGACGACTCAGACTCTTTTATTTTAAAAATCCATTTGCAATCAATAAGTTTTTGTTTTGAAGGTTTTGGAACAAGAACCCAGGTTTTGTTTTTGTTTAAAGAAAACATTTCCTCCTCCATAGCACGCAACCATAAAGCACGATTTGGACTTTTCAAAACTTCTTTTTCTTCAACATAAGAAGCAACTGCAAAAGCATATGATACAATGTAGGAGTAACCATACCGAGGATGATCCTTGGGTACTCTACGGACTCAGTCCCTAGCAAGTTGATAATCCCTAAGAGCTTGGGTTTGAGCCTCAGGATGTTCCTCTTCCTCATCAAAACAATCTAGAACAAGATCAAAAGTTTCAGGAACGGGAGAGCTGCTAGAAGGAGCAGAAGGCTTAGAATTTGTTTCAGGTTCCTAAGATGGTTCTAGAGTGGGTTCAGAGATAGTCTCTGTTGGAATCCGTAGGCAAAAACAAAGTAAAATAAAACTACGGAAATCCACCAACAGGATCTGCACATACTAGAAAAACCGATTGGATAGAAATTACCTCAATGTTTTGATTGTTTGTTGTGGAGGCGCTGCTTTGTACGCTTCGCCCGCTACTGGTATCCACGCGACGAACTCCTCTGCAAGCGATCGGGATACTAGCCCCTTCTGTGTTCTGAAAACTGTTCAAAATTGATCCTGACTATCTGGTAATCGGTCGTATTTCGGAGAGAGGAGGCTAGATACTATATCGCCGTTCTAGGGTTTAGGGTTTTGTTTTTCCTTAATCAGATAAAGGACGGCTACCAAGAAAAGGTTAACATAACCTTTTATAGCTGTCAATATCAAAACCCTAACTGTCATCTAATGATAGTTTAATCTCGTCCGTCTATTCCTATAATCATCCAATGGTTGGATGAGTAATATTAAGTAATTAATTTCATTTATTCGATTAAATAAAATTAATTACTTATTAACCTACCAGAAAATACAATATGGAATCTGATTCCCCTTTTGTATACGTTCAACGAATCTGGACACAATCTAGATTCATTGAACGTGGACATTATGCTCACAAGATTGTCTATGCGCGTGACCCTGTAGGTTCACTTAACGTTGGCAGTGAATGAAAAAAAATGTCCTCGACATTTATTCACAAAACATAAGCGGCCTCTAGCAAGACATTATGCTTACCCAAGTTAAGTAAATGTAATAATAACCTAGCATCAGATTTAATATTTAGTCCTTTTGTCACACGATATCCTAATTAAGTATAAGGCATGGATCAAGTCATCCTTATAAAACTTAATTAACCATTTACTTGATCACCAGGCAGACTGTTCCAACAAATAATATTAATAACACCTTATTAATACTTATTTGAGCATGGCCATGCATATTTTCCAGTCTTCCTTATCAAGGGGCCCATGGATATCTCTCTCTAAAAGGAGAGGGACAAATCCCTTTCACTATATCCAATATTCAAGCCATGACGAGAAAATAAGCCAACCAATAATCATAATGATCACCTAATTAAAAGTGATGTTTGACTATGTCAAAACATATTTTTCTCCCCATGCAAGAAACATTAGAAACATTAGGTTGAAGGACACCAAATATAAAACTGAGAAGAAATATTTATAACTTAAACCCATGCAATATTTCTTCTTCACTTTGGGACATGTCCAATACAATATTCTCAATATGTATTTATGAATTGATTTTATATCTCATATTCATGATCAGTAAAACTTGACCATCAATCAACTTCACACTAGTTTACAAGATGTAATAAACTAGGGACAAATAAGAATAGTATTTTATTAGCTATAAGGGTTTTACTGTCAAGTCACATACTTGATGACCAAGAGCATAAAATACAATTCAAAAATACATGCTTCATAAATCATAAATGTGAGTCAATTGGTCTTAGGGCATATACTAACAGTCTCCACCTCCACCGGAATACTACTAGGAGAAGGATCACAAGAAGGATAATTGGTGACGGTGTTATCTCTAAAACAGGGCATTTCTAACTCATTGAAGATGACATCCCTAGTGATGATAACCCTCACCCCTGGTTCGCCCTTCAACCATATTCTATAACCCTTTACCCCACTAGGATATCCTATAAAAACTCCCTTCCTAGATCTTGGATCTAGTTTCCCCGCTTTTTGATGAGCAAAGGCTGCACAACCAAAAACCCTAAGGTTTGAGAGATTGGGAGGTTTCCCAGACCAAAGTTCTACAAGAGTCCTAAAGTTTATAGCTGTGGATGGAGACCTATTGATGAGGTACACTGCTGTACTAACAGCTTCACCCCAGAATGGTTTTGGAATACCAGAAGACACTAACAAACAACGGACCTTATCCATAATAGTACGGTTCATCCTTTCGGTAACTCCGCTTTGCTGTGGGTTATGTCTAACTGTTCTATGGTGTAAAATGCCATGTGATGCACATAAGTCAGAAAACTTCCGGTTACAAAATTCAAGACCGTTATCGGTCCTGAGAGTTTTTAGTTTATTTCGAGAATGATTTTCGGCAAAACGTTTCCATTCACAAAATCTTTCAAACGTTTGATCTTTGGTTTTTAAAAGAAAAACCCATACACGTCTCGAAAAATCATCAACAATAGAAAGGAAATAAACGTTACCACCATAAGTTGGAACCTTTTCAGGCCCCCACAGATCACAATACACATAATCAAGAGCTGCAGATGACTTATGTGTGCTAGTAGAAAAACTGATTTTGTGTTGTCTTCCCAAAACACAGTGATCACAAAAATCCAAGGAATCAATTTTATCACCACATAAAAGTTTTTGTTTTTGCAAATGATAAAGCCCCTTTTCACTAATGTGGCCAATCCTCCGATGCCACAGTATAGTTTTCTCTGGGATGGTTTTTGAAATCAAGGCAGTAGAGTTGCAAATAGTTTTACCAAGAAGGATATACAAAGTTTTCTTTTTAAAACCATTTAACATGACTAGGTTTCCTTTGCAAACACGCAAAATACCATTTTTGGATTTTAAAAGAAAGATCCAAAGAGTCTAAATAACTAAGAGAAATAACATTCCGACGTGAGTCAGGAACATATCTCACTTCAGAGAGTTTTCTAGTCACGCAATCATGAATTTTTATAAAAATACTGCCAATGCCTTTTATTTCACAAACCTTATTGTTTACATTTCCTTGGTTTAAAGTTTTGAAATCTGAAAACCAGTGTTTGTTTGGTGACATGTGAAATGAACAACCAGAATCAAGCACCCAATGATCAACAACATCAATACACAAAATCGTGGGTTTTATCGACTTTATTCCCTCCTTTACCATGTTTACGTTGTTTCTCATCTTTGATTCGTTTAAAACACTTGTTTTTCATGTGCCCTTCTTTCCCCCCAGTAAAAACATTTTACCTTGCTTTTCTCTCGTGATTTGGAACGGCTTTTAAAACAACGACTAGGAGTTTCTCTTCGGTCAATCCTTCCTCTTACAAAAAGATTTTCACCATGAGACTTGTTTTCTTTTTGTAAATCCAAATCTTTTGATTTTAAAGCATTTTTAACATCAGAAAGGGAAAGATCATCTCTACCACATTTAATGGCAGATTTGACATCATTAAAAGAATCAGGTAAGGCATTTAATAAAACGACAGCAACATTTTCATCAGAGATTTTCTCTCTGACGTTTAGTAACTCCAAAATGATTTTATTTAGATCATCGATATTTTCAGAAAGTGATTTTGTTCCACTCATTTTGAAACCAAAAAGCTGTTCTTTTAAATAAATTTTGCTTGAAAGAGATTTTCCCAAATACAACTTTTCCAGTTTTGTCCAAATTTCAAAAGCGTTGTCTTTTTCATCAATTTCCTGTAAAACGTTCATCAGTTAAATGCAAGGTGAGGTAACTATGAGCATCACCTAGTTTTTCTCTAAGGATTTCGCCCTTCCAAGATTCCGGATACTCTTCAGGGCTGCAAATAGCAGGAGCAATTTTGTTTTGTACCAAAACTGCTTTCATTTTCCTCCGCCACATTACAAAATCAGATTTGCCATCAAACCTGTCAGTCTCAATTTTTTGTACTGACACATTTTAAGGGCAAATAAGTGTAACTAGGTGGTTTCAGAAAAAAATGAAAGATTTGAAAAAGTTTTGTCTAAAAAAAAAAATTGTCTGGATTTTCCTTTATAATAGAGGAAAGATCTCCCAAAGAAAAACGGCGTTTGTTTGTCTTAATTTGTTTGATTAGGTTTGGCTTGATTACAAAACAGCATGGCACAAATGGCACAAAAAAAAAAAAAAACCCAAATCAAGGCAGTAACAAACAGAATAACGGCAGAAACAGTAACAAACAAAATCGACAAAAAAAAAAAAAAAAAAAAAAAGAAGAATGAGAGAAAAAAAACCTTTTGAAATCAGCAATGAAAACCTCCAAGTCACAGATACTTGGAATCTCTTGGATCCAAGCCAGGCTTGGGTTTTGGTTTTGAAAACAAAGAATAAAACAAAGCAACAGAAACTGGAAATAATAAAAGAACAGAAGTAGAACAATAGTAAAGCAGTAATAGTAATCAATACGGCAGCAATCCGTCACAACAGCAATGAACAGAAAAACAGAATCGGCAGTGAGCCGAGACAGAGATAATATAAAAAATGGCTACAAGCCGAAAAACAGTAAACCAGATAAAGCCGGTGGCAAGCACATAAAAAGTAAGTAGAAAAACGACGGCAAGCCAAAAAAAAACAGAACAGAAAACTGTAAACAGAAGGAAGGAGAAGAACTTCATTGGCCGGATTCTAGATATTTCTCAGATCCGAAGATTGCTGCCAAGCGCCGGAACCAGAGAGCCAGAAATCGTGGCTCTGACACCAATTGTTGGAGAAAACCTCCTAATTACTATTACAAAATCTATTACTATTACAAATTTAGTAATGAAAAATACAGCAAAAAAGAAAAGGTAACAGACAGATTTGATCTTTCTGAAGAACAGAACCACTCAAGGAATAATCTGCAAAACAATACCCAAATCAGTAACAAAATAACCCAATAAAACAAAGAAAGGTTTTGCTCACCACTTTTGGACAGCCGTCCAACAGAAAATCAAAGAGATGACCGAGGAGCACAGAACCGAGGGGTTATTCAACCAAGAACAGTCGCTGAGCAGCGGCGTAGCCGCATCAAGGCGATGGCGGTAAGAAAGGATGATGATCGGGTTTCTAACCCTCAGATAAGAGCCTCAACCGGGAAGAATCACCGGCAACCGAACAACCTCTATTTCTCTCTCTCTTTTCTTTCCTCACAGCTATCTCTCTCAAACTCACCAACAGATAACAATGGTGATAGAAGACAAAGCTGTAAAATAGCATAGACAGAGAGAATAGCAATGGCAGAACCAACCGGGAAGGAGGAGTAGAAAAGCTGGGGTCTTGAAGACTCCAAGGACTCAAGGAGAATGAAACGGCAGAGAGAAGATCGAGAGTGTGTAAAACCGAGGAGACCATCATTAAGAAGGGGCCAGCCGAACGGTCGCGCGGGTCACCAGCAAGCGACCCGGGTGGCCAGCCCAGGCTGTGGGTATCTCGCGGAAGACACAGTCAAGAGGCGGCCCAGAGGCAACAGAAAGAAGGACTCGGTCAAGAGGCGGCCCAAATAATATATAGCAAGAACTACGGCCCGTGGGGCAGCCGAAGCAGAGCACAAGAAGCCTATCAGTCTCGGTTGAGGCCCAAAGCATCACTGGGTCAATAAGGGAGAATTGGGCTGGAAAAGGGAAAAAATTGGTGAGAAAAGAGCTGTTAAGCCTACAACAAGTCTTTAAGAAAACTTTTCCTTTAACAATCTTTTAATGCTCTAACACAAACTTCTCCTCTTTAATACCTTTGATAGAGGAGTTGTCTTGACTGGCATTAATTAACACGTATGGTGCGAAAATCAAAGTATTTTTCAATTGCTCAGAGATAGGGGCTAGCTAGGGCATATATTTCTCCTAAAGTGAAATCAACTGAGTTTGTATAAATAGGGAAATTAAATCCATAAATTAAAATAAAAGTTACTTGCATGTGATACCTAGGGTCTAGTTTTTTGAATTCGACTTCTTTCCACTCTGTGAATTTATTCAGTCTCGGAAGACAGAAGAGGATGAACATTGATTATATTTTACTTGCTTTAGTATTGGTCGAGTAAGGTTGACTCCATCTATATACCCTTTTTATTTGATTGTATTTTGACAACGCATCACTACATACGTCTACCAAGTATTTTACTCAATTTGCATATCTTTCATCTAATATTAGGTTTACTTAATATAAATTTAATGCAAATTTTTAATATTGAAGTTTCATTCTTTTCATTTTTAGGAACTAAATAAAATATGGTCACGTGGTTAATTTATAATTAAATTCACTTTCTCTTTTCTTTTCTACTAAAATATAACATTGTTATCCAAAAATTATTTCCATTTCACGGATTCATGCTCTAGAAGTTTATAATTTTTGTGTTGTTCAAATTATAATAGAAATTAATTGTTTAGGAAGTATTCCTATTTTTTTGAAAAAAAAAAAAAAAGAATCTTCTAATTGGACTAGATTTACCTTTTTGTTTCTTTTTTGCTCTTTGGTTTCTTTGTTCTTATCTTTTTGGTTAAATTAGAAAATTTTTACATATAAATTGTATGAGAAACTATTCATATGCTTAATTTTACTAACGCCCAAGAAACCCCTAAAGTTTGGGGTACTTTTAAATTGAGGGCGTGAACATTTTTTCAAACAAAAAAATCCTAAAGTTGTGATGGTCTATTAATTAAGGATATGAACTTTTTCTTGATGAAAGATTCCCCGCGTTAGAAAGTTGTCAATTGAATTCAATTGACAACTTTTCTGAAGAACAAAAAAGAAAGATTTCTTTTTCTGTTTAACATCACCCTAATATTCGATTAAAGAAGAATGAATAGTAAACTATTTCAAAGCTCTTTATACAACTTAATCGACAAAAGGGAGAACTAGAATCCAATAACAAAGAAGAAGAGAGAAGAAAACTTTCTTATGGCTTCTCTAAGATTACACAAGGGAGAACCAAAAACAAATGAGGGAAAGGGAAAAAATTAGAAGGTAAGACCCCATATGAATAGTGGCAAAAACTTGGTTGGGAGGGAGGGGAAGGGAAGGGGTAGGTGGTGCATGACGGTGAAGAAGGGGGTGTGTGAGTGGGTTATCTTCTTAAGAACTTCCATTGATAACTTTCTCCTTAATGGTAGGAATTAATCATGCATGTTTCATTAGAAGAAATAATTGCCACATAACTATAACACTAATATTAATGATAAGAATAATAAAATTTATCTAATCTTAATTTTAGACCAATAAAAATATATCTAGAAGATTTATACTGTCCCACAAAAATTATGTTTAGATCCCTAAAATGTGCATGCTAACATACTTTAAAAAAATTAATCAGCTAAAGATATTCGTAAACCCCCCTAACGATTTACTTGTATTAATAAAATTTTACTCTCTTTCCTAAGCATCTACAAAACTATAGTTATATCTGAAAACTTTACTCCACTAAGTCAGATTTTAAACTCTACATTCGTGACATTAATACTTATGTGTCATGTGTGAGGTACTTACGGGGTATGGCATTACACATCTTTATTCTATTATACGATTTACTTAACATAATCTAATACAATATTTTCAATGTTGAAATTTTCTTCTTTAAATTCATAGGAACTAATGAAAATATGTTCACATGGTGAAAACATAATTATATTCATTACTCCTCTTTTTCTAATAAATATACACATTGTTATCCACAAATAATTTACATTTGAAGGATTCGTATTCTATAAGTTCATAAACTTTGTGTTGTGCAATTTATAATGGAAATTAATAGTTTAGGAAGTAATCCTGCTTTTTTAAAAAAGGAATTAACTATAATGACAACAACCACTTTTTGTCTAGTTGGAAAATTTTGGTGCACTAATGAATGCTCGACACATGTACACTTCACTCAATGAATGATTGACACGTATACTACTGTGTTCACATGTACAAAATATAAAGATTGTGTACCAAAACAAATAAGCAATTAATGAATGGACGAATCAAAATTTAATCTAACAATCCACATTTAATTTTCTCCCCTTGAAGAAAGAAAAACACTTCTACATTATAGAATTTTCAATTGGAGTAGATTTACCTTTTTGTTTATGTTTTGCTCTTTAGTTTCCTTGTTTTCATCGTTTGCTTAAATTAGGAAATTTTTTACACATAAATTGTATGAGAAACTATTCATATGCTTTTAAAGTCAACGTAGACAATCACTATGTAGTTCTTGAAAAACATTGGTTGTGAGATAAAATTTAATCTCAAAACAAGAAAATTATGATTTTTCTTAACATTCCAAACGATGTTCCTTGCAATTGACGAGGGGCTTGATAACAATGACCTTGATTTGTTACAAGGGACCACTGGCCATTCCCCTTGCGACCAACCGGGGGCACTCTGAATGAGCCCCTTATGAACTGCAAATGCCAAACCTTTTTTTTTTTTGGTTCTTTACTAATTAAAATAATTCATTAAATAATTTTAACATAATAAAATACAAAATAAAAAAAATGAAGTAGATAAAAGCTTATTTGGAACAGAATATATATTAAAAATAAATAAATAGGACGTTACAATAAAAACATAAAATAAAACAATACTTAAACAAAATAAACTAAAAAAAAAAATTAACTAGTTAAAAAAATAATTAAAGTTGGTTCGGCTCGACCCTTGTAAGGGATCAGGGGAGCCTCGGCTTTGCCTTGATCGTTGGCAAGGGGCACCTTTACAGCACGCCTGATTGGTGGCAAGGGGTGAGCTGTGGCTCCCATGGTCCAATGACAGGGTGGCCTTTAAAGGATGCAAAGCTTTGAAATTTTTTTTCAGATCTAGGATGATTTGATATCGTTTTGTAAATTTTAAATCGGGAAAAATGATTAAAAACACTTAAAGATCGATATACTAACCTTTTTTTATAAAGATTCGTGGTATGATGCTTCTAACTTGAAGATTTGAACATGGGGTTTTGAGAGAATTTTACGGGTGGAGAAGGAGGGGAAGAAAATTAAATGAATATTTTGGGAGTTGCACCCTTAAATTTGGGGTTGCCTTAAGCTATTTCAAACATATTAGCTCAACTTTTGAGGGGTCCTTGTCTTGAAAAAAAAGTTTATGTTCTCAATTGATAAGTAACTCCAACTTTAGGGAATATTATGTTACGGACCCGATTCATATCTCCACTAATAGACCTTATGGCATGTATTAAGCCACATCACTTCATGTTATTAATTTATCTCCAATTCGAGAGACAAGAATAATAAGGATAGTGATATGGCTTAATACAGGCCACATGGTCCATAAGTAGGGACATGAACCGAGTCCATAACAGAATTTTCCCAATTTAAGGAGTTTTTTTATAACTCACTTATTTATTATATTATTTAATAATTTTAGTTTTCGCTTGCTATATTTTAGAGGGTGGACATACCTTCTCCTTCTCTATTAAGACAATTTTCTCTATTTTTTTATCTTTACACTTTTAATAATTTTAAATGGGTCAAAGTCTAACCCTCCACCAATTTAGGTGGCCTTAGTTTAGAGGGGAAAAAAGACATTCTTAATAATAGAAGTATCTCTTTTTCTTTTTAATTAGTATATATTAAACCTTTTATATATAATTTTTTATCTCTTTTACCACGAAGGAAATTACTATAAATATTTTTTACATGTTTACAAAACCTTGAGGAAATATGATTACAAAAAAATAAGATTAAATTGATGGCCTCTCCATTGGTAATCATTGTGCTACAGTATTTACTAAATGCCACATTTTTCTAAATATACTATTATTTCTAAGCCCTATAAAACTAAACAATCTTCATACATTTATTTTGAAAAAAGTATTTGAATTAATAAATTTACAAGTAATTTTTTAAGAACCAAAAACAATGAATGTTTGTTAGTAGTTTAAATACATTTTGTGGAAATAGGATTTCAATTATTAAGATGAATACATAACAAAGCAACGTAACAACATATGGGTGCCTGAAGACTATGTTATTCCAAGAAACTCATACTGAAAAATATCTATTTTTTGGAAAAAAAATAAAGAGTTAGTGGAATTTACCTTCTAATGTTTCTTTTATGAAAGTCAAGCATAATTTATAATCATTTTTGCTATAAACAGAAATGGCGTTCGTAACTTTATGAAGAATCGACTAATTTACTTATTTTAAAGGACGAGAAAATGCATGAATAGCTTACTCGAACCTAAAGTTTTAGATCTCTTTCCCTATAGTTACATAATTCTTATCCACCCATGCAGAGGTTTCTAATGCGCCACAAAATTTTTGCTAATGTAGACGATGCACCATCTCTAAATCTAAATTAAATCTAAAAATTTTTCGATACTCAATAAAATGGATATTTCTTCATTCTGGTACATAATCTTTGGTTAAAAGCCTAAATGAATGAGTGGCCTCTTTGTCGCTATACTTTCCAACAAGAACATTCTTCTCTTACCATATTGTCCTGAATTCCGTATTAGTCAAGGTTTCACGCTTTCAGAATTGTCTAATATATCTAATACGCTTTATCTACAAACCAAAATAGTACTACAAAAAGACACCTTCCAAAGTAGAACTAAGGAAAGGAAAGTTCGTCAACAACCGATGCCATAAGAGGTTAGCAAATAATTTCTGATAATGAAAGTGCAATAAATAAATAATTTTAATCCGCAATGCCAAAATCTGTTGAAAAGTGAAAGAATTTCGCAACAACTATTCATCTAAAAAATTAAGTTATTTCAAAAAAATTAATTAACTTGTCGTTGCAAATTCGTTTAAAAAAGTAAAAAATTTTCTCTACTAATTTGTAAGGGAGTCTACAACGACCTGTTGGTTGCAAATTAAAAACAGACATCAAAGCAGCCATTGCAAAAGTTAACAATGGGCATTTTTGCAACGGAACATTTTCCATTGTAAATCCATTGGAAACAGATGGTCATTTGCAAAGAATATGGTCGTTGCAAAAAAACTATTCTAGAAAGAAATTTTGTAGTTTAGAGAGTAATTTTTCCAATTTCACTTTGTGTTTTATTTTTCTAGAAAGAAAATTATTATAAAAATTTCTTATGTGCTTACAAAATCTTGAGGATATATGATTGCAAAGAAACAAATAGAACTTGTTTGGTAAATGTTGTGCTATAATATTTATTCATGACTACAGAAACATTTCCTTTAGATACTTTTTTTTTACAAGTCCCACTGAAACTAAGACTATGTATACATATATTTTGAACAAAAAACTGTTTAATTTAATAAATATTGGAATATTTTTGTAAAAACCCGAAGAAATGATTGTTGGTCAATAATTTAAATATATATTTTTTAGAAATAAGAAATATGATTATCAAGAGAAAAATACATAGTGAAGCCAGGTGGTCAAAATATAGGTTCTTGACGACTATATTGTTCAACGAGAGTCAATAGCTTATGCCACTATCCTAGCCTCTTTAAACCCTTCTTGTTTATCCATTCGACAGAAGCATTTCCACAAATCTATTTTTCCTTATAGATCATCCTCGTTTACTTTATTGTGACATGTCTAGAATTCACTTATGGAGAAGTAAATTATGTAATCAATTGTATTTCAAGAGTATTTGTGGAACAAAATTTTGAATCCATAATCCTCCCTTGAACTTATATATCTATTATATATCCACTCTATCTTAATAGTAATACTTGTAGTAGTAGTGGTAGAATCATTGTTCATTTTAACATGAATGATTATGTATCAATTTCCTGCATTCACTTTTCATCCTAATCCAAAGAAAAATCATCAGGTTCAGTTAATTTTTACGAGGTTCAAATGTCGAGCAACCAGAATTCCCCATTCCTTAATGGAAGAAATAAATCTAACATATGTGAGATAGGTTGGAGGGTCCCTGTCCACAATAATTTCCTCATCCTGCCTTGAATTATCCACTGAACCTGCCAGCAATTTATCAGATTGTTTTGCAAGCTAAAAACATAAGTAATTTATTCCTCTAGGGTCCTTGAAGCTAAAAAAAAAAAAGAAAAGAAAAAAACATACCGGATTGTTATAAGGGTTTTGTTTCAATGGTTTCTCATATATATATGCTTTCTTTTCTATTTGTCATAACAACGCCTTATCTATATATCGAAAAGCACGAAACTGCTTTGCCATTTATACAATCGTGCAATTTTTGCATTATTACAACAAGGTGGAACTTGTAAGCAGAGCTACATTACTAGCTTGGAACTTCTTGTTGAAGGAAATATCGGCAAAATGACCATAGATAACTTGTGACAAATACCCCTTGTTTCGTGTAGAGCTAAAGAAATGTGTCAAAGATGATTAAAATGTAACATACTGGTTGTTATTTATCTTAGCAGCTAGCTACATATTAAGTCTACACATAATTAGGTTAAGTAAGTTGTTTCCAATAATTCGGTAGTATAGCTCGCTAATTAAGCTTTCCTTGTATATATGAATTCCTTATTTTACAACCTATTAATGTGCTTTATGTGTTGATTTACAATATCTTCCCTTTGATTTATTGCTTTAAATATTTGACATTGTTCTTTTTGTATAACCCAGGAACGTCTTTTAACATTTCCTGTAACATCTTTTTATATTAATATATTTTCTTTTTAGTGCTTATCTTTTTCTTTTGAGGTTTATCTTTTATTTGGAAAGTTTTATTAATAAAACATACTCCCTCCATCGCAAATCTTTGGTCTCACTTTCCTTTTTCTTTCGTCCTAAAGTGTGGTCTCATTTCGCTTTATAAATGATAGTTAAGCAATTAACATACATCTTATCTACTCAATATCTCCATTTTCCAAGAAATACGAATAAAACAGCCATTATTTCAATAACTTCATATCTACATTTGAAAACTTTCAGGACAAAAAGTCGAATTCTTTTAATATCATAGAGGGGTATAAAAGACAAATCAAAATAAAATTTTTTAGTCTAACTAAATATCTTACCAAGGATTTGGGATGGAGGGAGTACTAAATTAGAAATGTTATTAGAAAGGGTATAAGAAATGGTACCGACAATCTGAACAGTTCATATATATACACTCTAATAATCAATATATCCACACTTGATTAGTTAGTCATTTTTTTAATGAACAAAACTAGTCCGTCTGAAGTCATTCAGAATAATTGTTTATCTATTGTAATAGTTGTTGATGACAAAGATAAACAAAACCTAAATTTCACTGTTAACACAATAGGTGCCATACTATGCATCAAATCCCTAGGTCATCTACTTTGGCCAATTCCTCTCGCTGCGACTGCTGTTGTAGGATCATAGTTGTTAGAAACTTTAGAATTAGAATTTTAGATATTCTTTATTTATTTATGAAATTAGATATTTTGATAAATATATGCATTTCATATTTCATTTTTAAATAAGAATATCAACGATGAACTTGCGAATAATTTGAAATGATACATTTGCAAGAAAACAAAGAAACTATACACAATTTGCGACAAATATGTGTTAATTTTGAAACCAAAATAAAATTGTTAGCCCTAAGAGAATTATTGCACATGATTTTGATTATGATTAACATATGTTTGTGTGAGTATTAAGTATAATTTCAATAAAACAAAAGAAACATATTTGAAAGTCTCAAGACTACACTCTTAGAAGCAAAAGATCTTGCTGATCAAGGCAAAATGAAGGAGAAAAGATCAAGCCATTGAAGACCTTGAAGACTTGTGTCTTTGTTAGGGAAGTGCTAAGGTATTTCTTTGTAAAACTCCCTAACTCTCATCTTTAATTGCTGATCATGTATGAAGCTCTTTGCATAAATATCTCTCTACAAATTCTTCTTGAAATTTCAAGTATTCTTGATCGAATTTTTTATGCCTTCGAAAGTTTTTCTTATCTAAAAGGAGTATCAAGTATACATGTTTTTGAAATAGGAAGGAAAGCTCTTCTCTATAAAATCCTTTTCAAAAATTGGCCATCCTGTTTTAAAGTCGGTCGTCTGATTTTTCTAGTTTTAGAAAAACTGGTCGTCCGATTTTAGTAAGAAGTGTCCGAATCTTTCTGTCTCAAACTCGGATGTCCGTTTTTAGAAACCGACCATCCGGTTTTCCCTTTTATTGTGATAATTATTACTGTTAGATAGTGGAACGGTTACTTTCTCTCTCCTTCCTATATATATTGATATTTTGATAAGCTGTAAAGGTAACAAGTTTGGTGAAATATTTATTGAAATCATTTAATAACCTTTAAAGAGCTTTAAAGTACATTTTTCAAACACCCTTTCATCTAAAAAATACATCTCCTTGAGCTTTATTGTTGATCATCATGAAAGGAGAAGTAAATAGGAGCTTGTAGAAGTATTGCATTGAGTTGTATCCTCTCTTCTCAAGCTCATTTGGTAACATTGTTCTTGTAGGCCTTCGGGCCTATGTCTTCCCAATATTTTTTCACTTTTCCAGCCCATTTACCTAACCTAATGATGACAATGGGCCTCAACTGAAGAGTAGTTGATCTGTTTTGATTGGGTCAGAGATGCCGGGCCGTGCTGAGCTGGGCCAACCCGGGCTGCCCGTTGTGAGTTGACCTATTTTATCCCCTTTCCCTCTCAGTATGTAAGCAACCGTTTTTCTCTCCTCTTTTATTTTTCTTCTTCTCTTCTTTTGCCTTGGCTGCTGGTATCCGACTTGGTCTCTTCTTCTTCCCCCTTTCTTCATCGCGGCTTTTCGCATCCGCTGCTCTCCTCCACCGATCTTCTGTGATGCTATCACTACCATCGGCTTCTGTTGATCGTCTTCTTGTTATCCGATCATCTGTCTGGTGAGTGTTTGAGTGAGAGCTGAAAGGGAGAGAGAGAGAGAGAGAGAGAGAGAGAGAGAGAGAGAGAGAGAGAGAGAGAGAGAAGGGAGTGACACCGGTGACTCTTTCACTGTTGAGGCTTGGATCTGAGGGACTCCAGTATCTCTTTACTGCCGATACCTTTACACGGTCCGTTAACGACAATCGTTGCTCGGCGTCGTCTCGGCCTCGGTGCCTCTATCCTTCCCGTCGGCGATATCTTCCGCGGTGGTGGTAAGTCTTCTTTTGTTCAGTTTCTTTATGTACTAACTGTTTTATTTTCCTGCTCTATTTCAGCACCCTTGATCGGCCATTACCGATCTATTTGTAGAAGAAGAAGGATTGTTTTGTAAGAGAATAGGCATTTACTTTTCTTGCTATTTATTTATTTTAGTTTGTAATTGCAAATAGAGTTTAGTAATAGTAATTAGTTCCTAAAGTGGTATCAGAGTCTAGTTTTCTCATCGGTGCCGGCAACCTTGGAAGAATCTAGTTCTGAGGTAACTGTTGAGTTCTTCAGAATTGGCCAATAAAGTATTGCTAAACTCCTCTTGTTTTTCGATAATCATTATTTTGCTGTTTCTGTTTTTTTGTTGCTTCGGCTTGCCACCGGTTGTTTCTGTTTGGATTGATTGCTATTACTGTTTTGCTTCTGAACTGCGTTACGGTTTGCTTCTCTTTTTACTATTACTATTTTTTTTTTTTGTGAAATGCATTAAGGTTCTACTGTTGAAGCTTGATCTGTTGTAACCGATTCTTTCCGATTTTCTTGCTAGGGTTTTTTTTTCCTTTTTTCGATTTTGAAAAATACACAAAACCTAAGCCTGGCTTGAGTCATTGAGATTCCAAGTATTCAAGTATCTGTGCCTTGGCACGTTTTTCAGTTTTTCAAAATATTTATTTATTATGATATTCTATCTGTTTGTCCTTTTCTGATCTTTCTGAGATATTACTATTTTCGTTGTTTCTTGTTTTCCTTATATATACTATCTGCATTATGTGTTTTATTGGGTACTGTGCCTCACATGTTGTTGCACCGTTTCTTTTTTTTAACAAATTAATAAAAAAAACCAGCGCCGTTTTTCTAAACAAAAAGGGGGAATTTTTCTTTTACGAAAATCCGGCCATTTTTTATTTTTTATTTTTTATAAAAAAAAAATTTCAAAATCTTTCATTTTTCTAGCCACTTAATTACACTTATTTGCCTTTAAAACATGTCAGTTCCAAAATTTGAAACTAATAAGTTTGATGGAAAATTTGATTTTGTAATGTGGCGGAGGAAAATGAAAGCCGTTTTGGTATAAAATAAAATTGCACCTGCTATTTGTAGCCCCGAAGAGTATCCGGATCTTGGAGAGGTGAAGTTCTTACAGAAAAACTAGGTGATGCACAAAGCTACCTCACCTTGCATTTAACCGATAATGTTTTACGAGAAATCGACGAAAAAAAGACAATGCTTTTAAAGTATGGACTAAATTGGAAAAAATATATTTGAGAAAATCACTTTCAAATAAAATTTATTTAAAAGAACAGCTTTTCGGTTTTAAAATGAGCAGGTCAAAAACACTTTCAAAAAATATGGATGATTTAAATAAAATCGTTTTGGAACTTCAAAACGTTGGAGAGAAAATCTCTGATGAAAATATTGCAGTCATTTTATTAAATGCCTTACCTGATTCTTTCAACGATGTAAAATCTGCTATTAAATATGGCAGAGATGGTTTATCTTTTTCCGTGTTAAAAATTCTTTGAAATCGAAAGATTTGGATTTACAAAAAGAAAATAAACCACACTGTAAAACCTTTACGTGCGGGGAGAGTTGACTGGAGGAAACCTCTTAGTCACAGGTCTAAAAGTAAGGGGCAGTCCAAATCTCGAGAAAAGAACAAAGTGAAATGTTTTTATTGTGGTGAGGGTCATATAAAAAACAAGCGTTTAAATTGATTAAAGATGAAAAACAACGTAAACATGGTAAAGGGAGTAATAAAATCGACAAAACCCACGATTTTGATTTAGATGGTAATTCTATGTTTTCTGAGGTTTTGTGTGCTTCTCTTTCCACTTCTTGTTCTAAAGTTGTTGATCATTGGATTCTTGATTCTGGTTGTACATTTCACATGACACCCAACAAACACTGGTTTTCAGATTTCAAACCCTTAAAATCAAGAAAAGGTTTACATGGGAAACAATCAAGTTTGTGATGTTAAAGGCATTGGAAATATTTTCGTTAAAATGCATGACGGTGTGACTAGAAAACTCAATGAGGTGAGATACGTGCCAATCTTATATCTCTTGGTTATTTGGATTCTCTTGGTCTTTCTTTTAAATCCAAAAGTAGTATTTTACGTATTTGTAAAGGAAACCTAGTTATGCTAAAAGGTTTTAAAAGAGAAAGTTTATACATTCTTATTGGCAAAACAGTTTGTAATTCAACTGCTTTGATTTCAAAAATTGTTCTCGAGAAAACTATGTTGTGGCATCGGTGGATTAGCCACATAAAAGGGACTTTATTATTTACAAAAACAAAATCTTTTACGTGGTGACAAAATTGATACCTTGGATTTTTGTGACCACTGCGTTTTGGGAAAACAACACAATTAGTTTTTTAACTAGCACACACAGAAGTCTTCTGCTATACTTGATTATGCGCATTGTGATATGTGGGGACCTGAAAAGGTTCCAACTTATGGTGGTAATGTTTATTTCTTGTCTATCGTTGATGATTTTTCAAGGCATGTTTGGGTCTTTCTTTTAAAAACTAAAGATCAAACTTTTGAAAAGTTTTGTGAATGGAAACGTTTTGCTGAAAATCATTCTAGAAATAAACTAAAAATTATCAGGACTGATAACGGTCTTGAGTTTTGTAAACGAAAGTTTTTTGATTTGTGTGCATCGCATGGCATCTTACACCAAAGGACAGTTAGGTATAACCCCCAGCAAAACGGAGTAGTTGAGAGGATGAACTATACCATTATGGATAAGGTTAAATGTCTTCTAGTTTCTTCGGGTGTTCCAAAACCTTTTTGGGGAGAAGTCGTTACTATGGCTGTCTACCTCATTAATAGATCCCCTTCTACAGCCATAAACTTTAGGACTCCAATAAAACTCTGGTGTGGTAAACCTCCTAACCTTTCCAACCTTAGAGTTTTTGGGTGTGCGGCCTTTGCACATTAGAAGGAGGGTAAGCTAGACTCTAGGTCTAGAAAGGGAGTGTTCATAGGATATCCTAGTAGGATGAAAGGTTATACAGTGTGGTTAAAGGGTGAACCAGGGGTAAGGGTAGTTATCAGTAGGAATGTCATCTTCAACGAGTTAGATATGCCCTGTCCTGTCTCCGATAGCCCACCGAGTGTTGCCATACCTAGTAGTATTCCTTTGGAGGTGGAGGTCACCTTTGAATCCTTTTTAGAATCCCCTTAGGAACCTGAAACTGATGGAGAGTAACTTGCACCATCTAGTAGCACACCTGATCCTCCTAGTATTGCTGAAACCCTTGATCTTGTTTTAGAAGGTTCTGATGAGGAGGAAGAACATCCTGAGGCCCAAGCCCTTAGGGATTACCAGCTTGTGAGAAATAGGGTTAGAAGAGTGCCTAAGGAACATCCTCGATATGGTTATTCCTATATAGTTTCATATGCTTTTGCTGTTGCATCATACGTGGAAGAAAAAGAACCATTATGTTTTTCTGATGTTTTGAAAAGTCCTAATCGCTTTTTATTATTATGTGCTATGGATGAAGAAGTGTCTTCTTTAAATACAAATAAAACCTGGATTCTTGTTCCAGAACCCTCAAAACAAAAATTAGTTGATTGCCAATGGATTTTTAAAATAAAAGAACCTGAGTCTTCTGATGGACCTCCAAGGTTCAAGGCCAGGTTGGTTGCAAAAGGTTTTTCACAAGTTGAGGGCATTGATTTTATTGAAATATTTTCTCCTGTCGTTAAATGCAAAATGA
The DNA here is from genome assembly GCA_028651295.1 of Catharanthus roseus. Classification (NCBI taxonomy): domain Eukaryota; kingdom Viridiplantae; phylum Streptophyta; class Magnoliopsida; order Gentianales; family Apocynaceae; genus Catharanthus; species Catharanthus roseus. The sequence goes on from JAPQWS010000026.1 coordinate 803,980, forward strand.
TTACGATTATTCTTGCTCTTGTCACTTTTTATGATCTCAATCTTGAACAACCTGATGTTAAAACCGCTTTCTTGCATAGTGATATCAAAGAGACTATACATATGCGTTAACCACTAGGTTTTGAGGGTAAAGGTAAAGAACACATGACGTGTCTTTTTAAAAAGTCCCTATACAGACTTAAACAATCACCCAGACAATTGTACAAAAGATTTGATTCTTTTATGTTAAAAGTTGGATTTACTAAAAGCAACTATGATAGCTGTCTTTATTTCTCTTGTAATAATGTTGATAGTGCTATTTACTTACTACTTGTAGACATAAAGCTAAGATCGATGAACTAAAAACCTTGCTAAAATCTGAGTTCGATATGAAGAATTTAGGGGTTGCATCCAGGATTCTTGGGATGAGTATTACTAGAGATAGAGTCGATCATTCACTCTTTCTATATCAAAAGCCCTTTCTTCAGAAAATTGTATCCAAATTTTCTACGCACCTGTATAAGCCCGTTATAACCCCACTTACAAGCCATTTCAAACTTTCTGACATAACTTGTCCTGAAACTGAGAGTGAGGAAATAGATATGGCGAATATCCCCTACAGAATAGCCATAAGCTCGGTCATGTACTCAATGATATCTACCCGACCAGACATTGCTTTTTCTATAAGCCTTCTCAGCAGATTCATGTCTAACTTTGGGAGAGATCACTGGGCTTCTCCCAAGTGGTTACTGCGTTATCTTAATGGAACCTTAGCGCGAAGCTTACACTATCATAATTGGTCTGATATATTTGAACTAATTGGATATGTCGATTCTAATTTTGCAGGTGATAAGAATGGTAGAAAATCTACCTCATCATATTTCTTTATCCTGGTGGGTAATTGCGTCTCGTGGAAATCTCTTACAGCCGGTAGTTGTTTTATTGACTTCCGAGGTTGAATACATCGCACCTACGGAAGCTATCAAAGAAGCCATTTGGCTTCAAGGGTTATTGAATGAAGTACAAGCTTTACATTCAAAAGCTATTATTTATACTGGTATTCAGAGTTGCTTACATTTATGTAAGAACCCACTCTATCAAGAACGGACAAAATATATAGATGTCAAATATCCCTTTATTAGGGAAAAAGTCCCTAGTGGTTTAGTTGACATAGAGAAGATTAGTACTGATAATAATCCTGCAGATTTCGGTACTAAAATTGTGAGCTCTGAAGAGTTTATGTTTCGCAGGGATTTCCTTCACTTGGACGCGGTTTGACTCTTGGTGAGTCACACGACGGTTGGAAAAATATTGTTCGAGGTGGAGATTGTAGGCTTTTGGGCCTATGTCTTCCCAATATTTTTTTCATTTTTCCAGCCTATTTACCTAACCCAATAATGACCATGGGCCTTAACTGAAGAGTAGGTGATCTATTTTGATTGGGTCAGAGATGTCGGGCCGGGCTGGGCCACCCGTTTTGACTTAACCTATATTATCCCGTTTCCCCCTCGGTATGTGAGCAGCCGTTTTTCTCTCCTCTTTTATTTTTTTATTCTTCTTTTTTTTCCCTTGGTTGTTGGTATCTAACTTGGTCTCTTCTTCTTCACCCTTTCTTCATCGCGGCTTTCCGCTTCCGCTGCTCTCCTCTGCCGGTCTTCTGTGACGCTGTCACTACTTTCGGCTTCTGTTGATCGTCTTCTTGTTGTCTGATCATCTGTCTGGTGAGTGTTTGAGTGAGAGCCGAAAGGGAGAGAGAGGGGAGTGACACCAGTGACTCTTTCACTGTTGAGGCTTGGATCTGAGGGACTCTAGATCTCTGTACTGCCGATGCCTCGATGCGGTTCGTGAACGGCAACTGCTGCTTGGCGTCGTCTTGGTGTTGGTGCCTCCATCCTTCCCACTGACGGTATCTTCCATGGCGGTGGTAAGTCTTCTTCTGTTCAGTTTCTTTATGTACTAACTGTTTTATTTTGCAGCTCTATTTCTGCACACTTGATCGGCCATTACCGATCTATTTGGAGAAGAAGGAGGATTGTTTTGTAATAGAATAGGCATTTACTTTTCATGCTGTTTATTCTTTTTAGTTAGTAATACTAAAGAGAGTTTTGAAATAGTAATTAGTTCCTGCAGTTCTTAACTCATCTTTCTTTTATTAATATCAAAGGTTTGTGTTGAAAAACCCCTTGGGTTATCCTTTGATTGTATTTGTGTTGGTGATTGAGATTGCTTGCAAAACCCTTGGTGGGTGATCCTCAAAATTGTGATTGTTGTATACCTGTTGTTATAGTGGATTTGAAAAATCCTTGGATGTTGACTCAAGGTAGTGGATGTAGCTCTTTGAGAGAGTGAACCACTATAAATTGTTGTGCCTCTACATTCTATGTTTTTTGCTTGATTGTCATAACTATAAGATTTTGTTTGATTGGGAATTTGATTAAAAAGTGTTTTAGAATTCTTTCTCAAACAAAATCTTTTAACTACACAAAAGAGTTTTTGAAAAATTAGCCAAAAACATTTTTCACCCCTTTCTCCCCTAAGGTTTTTCAATTGGTATCAGAGCAGGTCTTTTTTTTAAGGCTTAACATCCGAAGAAGCAAAAGATCCTTTTCAATGTGGCTAGTATTTCAAACCTACCCTATGTAGAAGGCTCTTCTACAAATAGGCCTCCTCTTTTTAATGGAACTAACTACATTTTTTGGAAGTCAAGAATTAGAATTTATATTTTCTCTCTTAACTTTGATCTTTGGAGCATTGTAGAAAAAGGACCATATGTTCCTAAAAAGGATGGAATTGTCAAGAAGGTTGAAGAATATGATGAGCTTGATTCAAGGAAGATGACTCTAAACTTTCAAGCTATGAATATATTGAGTTGTGCCTTGGATCCTAGTGAATACATAGAGTGAGCGGATACGACTCGGCTCATTAAATGTGGAAGTTACTGAAAGTTACTCATGAAGGTACCAATCAAGTGAAGGAGTCAAAGTTGGCTATATTGGTGAGAGATTATGAGCTATTCATGATGAAATAAAATTAAAGCATTAGTAACACGTTCACAAGGTTCACCAACATCACCAATGGCCTAAAGGCGTATGGGAAAGAGTACACAAGGGGAGAAGTAAACAGAAAGATTCTTGATGCACTCCCAAAAGCATGGACACCAAAAACTCTTGCTATTGAGGAATCAAAAGATTTTAGACTACTTCCTATTGAAGAACTCATAGGATCACTCCTCACCTATGAAATGAAAATAAAAAAGGTTAAATGAAATGGAAGATGAAGATAAAGGAAGAAAAATCATAACACTCAAAGCAAATGAGGATGATCAAACATACTCATCAAACAATGAAGATGAAATGGATGATGATGAGGAGATGGCCTTGGTAATTAGGAAATTTAAAAGATTCTACAAGAAAGGCTTCAACAATGGAGGAAAGAGACCTCCAGTCAAGAAAGGAGGACAAAGTTCATCACTCTTCAAGGCTAGGTACTTTGAATGCAATAGCACTGATCATCTTGTAGCCGATTGTCCCAAAGCTATTGAAAAAGAAAAAGGAGCTTTAGAAGCAAAGCTTGAGGCATTAAAGAAAAAGAAGAAAGGCAAGGGCCTAATAGGATCTTGGGATCAAGACTCAAGCAAAAGTGAAGGAGAAGAAAAGCCCAACCTATGCTTCATGGCATTAGAAAATGAGGTACAATCTTCACCCTCAAATCTATCTATTCTTGTTGATGATGATGAACTAAATTCTTCGCTTATCGAAATGTATTATGAATTGGAAAAGATCATCAAAAAGAACAAGGAGTTAAAGAATAAGATTGATAACCAATCAAATGAAAATTCAAAACTTGTTTGTGAAAACAAAACTCATCTTGAATCACTAGATATTTTGAAAAAGGAAAAGGACTTCTCAAAATTAGAATTTCAAAAAACTCGTTTTTAGAAAACAAAAATCTTTGTGGAAAAGTCCTCTCACTTGAGAAATGGATGGTAGATTACAACGATTTGAAGAAAAAGGTGAGTCATCATCTCACTCTATGTGTTGAAAAGTTCACAAAAGGAAAAGAAAACTTTGAAAAACTTCTTGGCTCTCAAAGATCACCTTTTGACAAAAATGGTATTGGATATAATCATTCCAATAATTTTTCTAAGCAAACACGTTTTGTAAAAGCTTCCTCATCCCTTTCACACCATTGTTGTATTTATTGTGAAAAGAGTGGTCATAAAGTCACAAAATGCTTTATAAAAAGAAAAGTTGAAAGAGGAATAAAAAAGGTTTGGAAAATAAAAGAAAACTCAACTAACATTCATGGACCCAAAAAGATATGGGTACCAAAAGTTGTTTCTACTTCTTCTTTTGTAGGAACCCAAATCAAGCTCAACTAAGTGGTATTTGGATAGTGGATGGTCAAGGCATATGACCGGGAACGCATCTCATTAGTGAGCTTAAAGAAACCGAAAGTGGCTTTGTTGCCTATGGAGATAAGAAGAAGGGAAGAATCATTGGTATAGGCAGCATTGGTAACAATTCTTCTTCTTTTATTAAGGATGTTTTTTTAATTGATGGTTTAAAATTCAATTTGCTTAGTATTAGTCAATTGTGTGATAATGGGAAAAAGGTTGTTTTTGAAAGTTATTCTTCTTCTATCATTGATAAGCATGAAAACAAAACTATTTTTATTACTAAAAGAGTTGGAAATGTCTATGTCTTTCATCTTGAAGATCTTATTTCCCAAAACTTAAAGTGTCTCTCGGTTCATGATGATGAAGCATTTTTGTGGCATAGAAGGCTTGGTCATATTAGTATGGATTCATTGAACCAACTTTCTCTAAAAGAACTTGTTAGAGACTTACCAAAACTACACTTTGAGAAAACTAAACTTTGTGATGCTTGCCAATTTGGAAAACAAATTAAGACCTCTTTTAAACTAAAGAAAATGATTTCTACTTCAAAACCTTTAGAACTCATTCAAATGGATTTATTTGGACCAATGAAGAGCACTAGTCTTGGTGGTAAGAGGTATGCTTTTGTTATAATGGATGATTTCTCAAGATTTACTTGGACTCTTTATTCTTAAGCCTAAAGGATGAGGCATTTCAAGAATTTGTCAAACCTTTCTAAGTGGTTCATACCTCCCTTGATTGTAAATTGATCTCGATGAGAAGTGATAATGGGAGAGAATTTAACAACATAGATTTTACAAAACTTTGTGATGATTTTGGCATAACACAATTTTTCGGCCGCTAAAACCCAACAACAAAATGGTATTGTAGAAAGGAAAAACCGTACTTTAAAAGAAATGGCAAGATCAATGCTTTGTGAAAACTACCCTTCCTAAATATTTTTGGGCCGAGGCCATTAACACCGCATGCTACGTTATGAATCGTGTTCTCTTGAGACCTTTTCTGAAGAAAACTCCTTTAGATCTCATTTTTAACAAAACTCCCTCAATTGGCTATTTTAAAGTTTTTGGATGAAAATGCTTTATTTTAAACACCAAAGAAAATCTTGGGAAATTTGGTAAAAAAATCCGATGAAGGAATTTTTCTTGGTTACTCTTCAAACAGAAAGGCCTATAAAATTTTCAACAAAAGAACTTTTTTGTGTTGAAGAGTCCATTCATGTGAACTTTGATGAAACTAACATTTTTGAAAAGAGAAATGATGATGACATAGATAACTCTCTAAGCTACCAACCATTACACTCAAGCAATGGAGGAGCATGCTATGGAGGAAGAAGAGATTGAGGAAAAACAAGAAAATGATCAAGAAACTCAAAGTCTTCCTCAAGATATGATATATCCCAAAGGGCACTCAAAGGATTAAAATAATTGGCGATGTATCATAGGGGGTAAGAACAAGAAGGTACTTCACAGACAACTTTGCATTATTATCTCAAATTGAGCCTAAAGTTATTGATGATGCTTTGTATGATGAGTTTTGGATTACTTCTATCCAAGAGGAATTAAACCAATTTGAAAGAAACAAAGTTTGGACTTTAGTCCCAAGACCCCATGATCACCCCACCATTGGCACTAAATGGGTTTTTAGAAATAAACTAATCGAATCCGAAGAAGTTATTAGAAACAAAGCTAGACTTGTTGCCTAAGGATTCAATCAAGAAGAGGGCATAGACTTTGATGAAACTTTTGCCCCGGTTGCTAGACTTGAATCCATTAGGATGCTTTTAGATTTTGCATGTTTTAAAGGATTCAAACTTTTCCAAATGGATGTTAAACATTCTTTTGTAAATGGTGATATTAAGGAGGAAGTTTATGTTGAACAACCTCCCGGTTTTGTGCATGAAAAACTTCCAAATCATGTTTTCAAACTTTCAAAAGCTCTCTATGGCCTAAAACAAGCTCCAAGAGCTTGGTATAAAAAATTAATTGGATTTCTTTTCTCAAACAATTTTCAAGAGGTGTGGTGGATACTACTCTTTTTACAAAAACCTCTTGTAACAATGATCTTCTTCTTGTCCGAATTTATGTAGATGATATTATTTTTGGTGCTACTAATGTTTCTTTGTGTGAAGAATTTGCCTCCCTTATGCAAAATGAGTTTGAAATGAGCATGATGGGAGAATTGAACTACTTCCTTGGACTACAAATCAAGCAAACAAAAGAAGGCATCTTCATCAACCAAGAGAAGTATACCAAAGAAATTCTCAAAAGATTCGAGATGAGCGATGCAAAAGGCATTAGCACTCCTATGAGCTCATCATTGAAGGTTGACAAGGATGAAAAAGGTAAGAAGGTTGATGAGAAAAGGTAGAGGTATGATTGGTAGTTTGCTTTACCTAATAGCTAGTAGGTCGGATATTGTATTTGCGGTATATTTGTGTGCTAGATTCGAAGCTTGCCCCAAAAGAATCCCATTTAATAGCTGTAAAACATAGCTTGAGATATTTAGTTTCATCATATGATTATGGCTTGTGGTACTCGAAACAATATTGTTTTGATCTTATTGCGTACACCGATGCAGATTATGCCAGATGTAAGGTAGAAAGGAAGAGTAAAAGTGGAAATTGCCAATTCTTGGGAGGATGCTTAGTACCTTGGTACAGCAAGAAGCATTCGTGCGTGTCCTTATCAACCACCGAAGCAGAATATATAGCAGCCGGTTGTTGTTGTGCACAAGTACTTTGGATGAAACACACCTTGATTGATTTTGGTTTTTCTTTTAAAAATATACCTATGATGTATGATAATACTAGTGCCATAAATATTTCCATAAACCCTGTGCAACATTAAAAAACAAAACATATTGAAATCAAACATCACTTTATTAGAGATCATGTTCCTAAAGGTGATGTATTTTTAGAATATATTTGCACAGAGGATCAAATTGCCGATATTTTTACAAAACCGCTCTCTGAAGAACGTTTTTGCTATTTGAGAAAATTGCTTGGTATTGGTAGACTTCATGACTAATGTGTGTTGTCTGAGTTATCAGTTTTCCTCTTATTTATTCTATTCTTATAGAAATTTTAAAAAATATCGAACGCCTCTTTTAAAAATCGGACGTCCAGTTTAAAAATCTGACTCAAGGATTTTCTTCACAAAAAATTCCCGAGATATTCGGACGACCTCGATAAAAATCGGACGTTCGATTTTCTATTTTTCAACAAAACTGGACAACTGATTTTCTAAAATCGGTCAATCGATTTCTTTAAAATTGTCGGGGCTGCGTTCTATAAAAACTGATCTCATCACAGCCTCTCTCTTATTTCTATCTTTTTCTCACAACTCTCTTACTCTCTCAATCGAGACTCCTTTCTCTCACAAAGCCCATCCAATTTCTCAGTCCGATTTTCACACTTCTTCTCAAATCTTTCAAATTTCTCTCAACTCGATCTGTTTCCATTCTCTCTCTCTCTCTCTCTCTCTCTCTCTCTCTCTCTCTCTATCCTCTCTATCATAAATATTCATATTCAAGTTCTCTCAAACCCTAAGTGGGGATTGCTTCAAATTAGTGAAAACTAAAAATGCAAACATTGGAAGAGGAGTAAATATTGAAGAAGGAGGGAGCAGTAGAGGAAGAGGCAAAGGAAAATGGGTACCTTCTGGAATTAGGGCTCCAGATAAGTTCATCTATGCAAAGGACGCTGCAAACTTTGAAGAATGGACAAGAAATCGAAGAAAAATTGATGTTGGACACCGAGTGGATTTGAATGGCATGCAAGGTATGGAAGCTATACCAAATCTCTTTGATACTATTGGGTGGACACCTTTTCTTACTGTTATTGAGCTATATTATACTGAAATTATTTATGAATTCTATGCCAATCTACATAAGGGTGGAGTTGAAAGAGTCGATAACATATCTCATCAATGGGTATTGTCTAGAATTGGAGGAAGAAATATTTCATTTGATGATAGGCTATCAAATACCATTCTAGAAACCCCTCAAGATGGCATGAGATTCTACACTAAGAATAAGAAATGCTCTGATCAAAATTTATATAGTGAAAGAAGGTTTGAAGAGATTTTCACTCACGGAGAAGTTCTAAAAAGTCACGATGATAGGACTGTGAATAAACTTGATGCCTATGGGAGATTACTACATCATAAGATTTCTAATATCATTATTCCAAATGTTGGGCACAAGTCTTCCATCACAAATATACACTCCTTTGTCATGCTTGCTCTTCATGAACATAGGAGGATGAACTTCGGTTTCATGGCTATAGAACACATGCAAGCCACACAATCCTCTTCCACCAAGTGATTATCGTATGGATGCTATATTACAAAAATCTTTCAACATTTCGTGATCAATTTGGTTGGAGTTGGTGATCATATTGGCCCTGGTAAGATTTACAATCAGAATACCTTCAAGAGAATAGGGTTTGAAAGAAATGATGATGGACTATTGATAAGAGGTGGTCAACAAGGAAGTGATAATGATAATAAAGAGGATGATGGAGATGAGGAAGAGGGAAATGAGCCCGAAAGTATGGATGAAGAAGATACAAATGAAGAGGACATTCGAAGAGAAATGAGATCAAAGAAAAGGTAAGAACGAACAGAGGAAGGATAATCCTCAGTAGATACGTCTCTAATATTGGATAGAATTGCTGTAATGCAAGCACAACTAGATGACCGACTTGATGACCTCAATGATAAGATTGTAGATATTTAAAATCGGGTCACGAGATTGGAGAATGGAGGAAAGGATACCGATGAAGATGAAGATGAATGAGGATTCCTTTTAAATCCCTACACTTTCCTTGTTTTAAAAACTCCTTACACTAGCACTATTTTTTTTTTCTTGGCTCCTTATCAAAATCTATTATGACTATTTTTTTATGACTTGATATATGCTATGTTTCATTCTTCATATTGGTGTTTTGTTATCTTGATGCTAACTTTTCATGGACTTCATGATCAGGGACGGAACCAGAACAATATGATTGGGGGGGCTGGAGGAAAAAAAAATTTTGCTAGAATTTCGTCTATAAAATGATGTCCCTACATTTTGTGGGGGCTAAACTGAAAAATTTTTTTTTGGAGGGCTTAAATATAAAACAATATAAAATTTTTTTTTAAAAAAAAATTTCCCGGGTGGGCTCGAGGCCGTGTGTAGTTCCGTCTCTGTTCATGATGATACTTTAATGTTGAAAGTCCAATTGTAGCTTTCTTTTCTATGATCCCTTAAAAACATTCCCAAGTATCTTTTTGATTTATGACAAAAGGGGGAGAAATGTGTACATGAACTAAGGGGGAGAAATAGTTGCAAGATTCTTATTGTGTTGCTTTTAAGTTTCATGCTTTATTTTGGTTCGCTACATATCTTATGGGTAATGTGCTTGGTTTGATGATTGTTTGATGTCATTCTTGGTGTAAAGCATGCTTTTAAGGTGAGCTAATTTTGTGTTATATTATGTTTCAAAACCTTGGCATGTTTTCAAATTCATAGTGGGAGTTATCTCCCTTATGGTGTTTTTGGTATGCTTTACTCTTATTGATGATCTTCTTGAAGCATAACCATATTTAATATTTTCTCTTTTGTTCTTCTCGCATATGTATTTATCATAATAAAAAAGGGAGATTGTTAGCCCTAAGGGCATTATTGCATATGTTTTGATTATGATTAACAGATGTTTGTGTGAATATTAAGCATAATTTCCATAAAACAACAGAAGCATATTTGAAGTCTCAAGGCTACACTCTTAGAAGCAAAAGATCTTGATGATCAAGGCAAAATGAAGGAGAAAAGATCAAGCCATTGAAGACCTTGAAACTTGTGTCTTTGTTAGGGAAATGCTAAGATATTTCTTTGTAAAACTCTCTAACTCTTATCTTTGATTGTTGATCATGTATGAAGCTCTTTGCATAAATATCTTTCTATAAATTCTTCTTGAAATTCAAGTATTCTTGATAGAATTTTTTATTCCTTTGAAAAATTTTCTTATCTCAAAAAGAGTATCAAGAATACATATTTTTTAAATAGGAAGGAAAGCTCTTCTTTGTAAAATCCTTTTCAAAAACCAGTCATCCGGTTTTAGAATCGGTCGTCTAATTTTTCTAGTTTTAGGAATACCGGTTGTCCAATTTTGGTAAGAAGCGTTCGAATCTTTCTGTTTCAAACTCGGACGTCCGCTTTTAGAAACCGGTCGTCCGGTTTTCCTTTTTATTGTGAAAGATATTACCATTACACAGTGCAACGGTTACTTTCTCTCTCCTTCCTATATATATTGATTTTTTGATCAGCTGTAAAGGTAACAAGTTTGATGAAATATTTCTGAGATCATTTAAGAACATTTAAAGAGCTTTAAAGTACATTTTTCAAACACCTTTTCATCTGAAAAATACATCTTCTTGAGCTTCATTGTTGATCATCATCAAAGAAGAAGTGAAAAAGAGCTTGTAGAAGTATTACATTGAGTTGTATCCTCTCTTCTCAAGCTCATTTGGTAACATTCTTCTCAACTCATCTATCTTTTATTAACATCAAAGGTTTGTGTTGAAAAATCGCTTGGGTTATCCTTTGATTGTATTTGTGTTAGTGATTGACGTTGCTTGCAAAACTCTTGGTGGGTGCTCCTCAAAATTGTTATTGTTATATACCGTTTGTCATAGTGGATTTGAGAAATCCTTGGGTGTTGACTCAAGGTAGTGGATGTAGCTCTTTGAGAGAATGAACCACTATAAATTGTTGTGCTTCTCCATTCTATGTTTTTTGCTTGATTGTCATAACTAGAAGATTTTGTTTGGTTGGGAAATTATTAAAAAGTGTTTTAGAATTCTTTCTCAAACAAAATTAGAGTTTATCTTTTAATTGCACAAAAGATTTTTTCAAAAATTAGCCAAAAACCTTATCCAAGGTTTTTCAAAAATAAAACACAATATAATAATTGACCGATATAAATTTTAATTTCATTGAAATGTGCAAGAAAAATTGCAATGGATTTGCGAAAGCCTTTTACAAAGTGAATGTTAAATAGAAATATATCAAAAACTCATAGTATTGTTATAAATGTTTACGAATTAGTTTTTTTAAAAAAATAGACCTAGCACAGAGTATTTTGCCAATGGTGAAACTTCTAGGCAATTGACAAAAAACTTCAGTTAACACAAAATAGTGTTAATTTATGGCTTTGTATAATTTTGTGGCAACTTTTGACTTGGAATATAGTTTACGGAGAGTTTGGTCACAAAGCCATAAATACTATTGCTTTCCACAACTATGTTGCTATATTGTTTGTTATTGCAAATTGATTGCATTTTTTAGTAGTAGCAGAACTCGAAAATAAGTTATTCCTTATAAAGTAACTAACTAAACACAGTACCCAAAGTGAGCACCCTTTGAGTCATATTACTGTTACTGATGGAAAAAGTATGAGCTACTTTATCCTTCACCTCTTAACTCTCTTGATATGTGTATAGTACTGGTATAGGACACAAATTTGTTGCATTTCGAGAAGGGGATTGAGAAGCCTACTTGCACGTATAGGCTAAGCATCTTATATTAAGTCACTAAAGTCATGGAAATAATAAGGGAAGTGGTCTCTAAAATTGATATGACAAACGTGATAACTCCTAATCTATCATATCTATGACACTTATGAGGGTAATCATTACTTATTAATTACCATTGTACGTGGTGATGAAGGTCACATATCTAATGAATTTTCGGAATCCTCTGTAGGCTTTTTGGGCCAATTTTCTCTCAATATTTTTATTTTTCAAGCCCAATCCGTTTTTAACCCAATGATGAATCCTTGGGCCTTAAACCGAGATAGGTGGCTGAAGTTTGAATGGGTCAAAGATGCTGGGTCGGGCCGGGCTAATCAAGAGTCACAATGGGCATCCCGAGCTACTCGTTGTGACTCTTGATCTATTTATGTTTTCTCTCCCTCCTCGGCTCAAGAGGCATTCCAGACTCTTCCTTTCTTCTCCTTCTCGGCCTTCTCGAGAGCCGTCTCTTTCTCTTTTTCTTCTCCCCTTCTTTACCGCGGCTTACCGCGTCTATTGCTCTCCTCCGGTCACCTCCGTGGTCGTCTGTTACACTGTCTCTAAAAGTGGTGGTTCTGTGTTGATCTTATTCAATCATTTTTTATTTTTTTGTGGGGAGAGCCGTAAGGGTGAGAGAGAGGGTGAGCACCGGTGATATTTTCTATTTGAGGCCGGATCTGATGGTGATTTTTACCGTTAAAGTTAATAGCTTTTGTCTTGCGGTACCTCGATGCGGTCGTCATTTCAACGCTGCTGCTCTGCTCCATCGAATCTCATTGTATGCCGCTGGGGGTTCCGACACCGCATCGACAGGTAAGTGCCCCTTACCGATTCATGGTTCATTTTTTTCTTTTAACGGTTATTGTGTTTAATTTTTGTCTTGCCGATTGGCTTGAACCGGCTGTGAAACAGGAAGAGGAAGAAGGATATTTTTACTGTAATAGAATAGGTTTTCTTCGCTACCTTACTATTCTTTTACTCATTTGTAATAGTAATTAGAGTGTGTAATAGTAATTAAGTCCTATGAAGTGGTATTAGAGCCACGGTTTAGCTCGTCGGCACTGGCAACCATCTGAAGATTCTGGATCTGAGGGAACTGTTGAGTTCCTAAGATTTGGCCAGTGAAGTTTTCTTTCACTTTCTATTTTCTTTCGGTTATTCTTTTTTTTTTTCGGCTTACCGCCGTTTTATTTTTTGTTTTTCCTTTTTCGGCTTGCCGCCGATTATTGCTTATTTTCGGTGGCGATTCTCGGCTCGCCGCCATATATTTCTGTTTCTCTATTGCTTTGGCTTGCCGCCGATTATGATTACTATTACTATGTTTTTACTGAATTGAGTTACTGTTCAGTTTTCCTGTTTACTATTCTTGTTTTATACCTATTTCTGTTATTCTGCTGCTGCTATTCTGTCTTTGTTTTTTGGGTTTTTCATTCAGTTTTTTTTTTCAAGAAATATAAAACCGAAGCCTAGCTTGAATCCGTGCCTAGCTTGAATCCGTGAGATTTCAGGTATCTTTGTCTTGGCACGGATTTTCTATTTTTCAAAAAGTTTTTATTTTGCTCCCTTTTTTCTTTGTCTTTTTCTGTTTTTGGTAAGGCAGTTTTGTTGTTGCCGTGTTTCTCGTTATTTCAGTTGTATTGTTTGTTTCCTGGGTTTCGTGCTTCATGTTGTTGCGCCGTTTTAAAAAAAAAAAAGAACAAATCAAGCAAATTAAAACAAACCAACGCCATTTTTCTTGAAATTGTATTTTTCTAATTTTTCGAAAAATCCAGGCAGCTTTATTCGTTTTCAAAACTTTTTTCAAATCTTTCATTTTTCCTAGTCATTTAATTAAACTTATTTACCTTTGAAACATATCAGTTCCAAAAATTGAAACTGATAAGTTTGATAGCAAATCGGACTTTGTAATGAGGCGAAGGAAAATGAAAGCAGTTTTGGTACAAAATAAAATTGCACCCGTTATCTGTAGCCCTGAAGAGTATCTGGAATCTTCGAAGGGTGAAATTCTTTTAGAAAAACTAGGTGATGCTCACAGTTGCCTCACCTTGCATTTAACTGACAACGTTTTACGAAAAATTTATGAAAAAGACAATGCTTTTGAAATTTGGTCCAAACTAGAAAAACTATATTTGGGAAAATCACATTCAAATAAAATTTATTTAAGAGAGAAGCTTTTCATTTAAAAAATGATTGGTTCAAAAGCACTTTAAAAAAATATGGATGATTTAAATAAAATCGTTTTGGAACTTCAAAATGTTGGAGAGAACATCCCTGATGAAAATATTGCAGTCATTTTATTAAATGCCTTACCTGAATCTTTCAACGATGTCAAATTTGCTAGTAAATATGGCAGAGATGGTTTATCTCTTTCCGATGTTAAAAATACTTTGAAATCTAAAGATTTGGATTTACAAAAAGAGAATAAATCACATGGTGAAAATCTTTCTGTACGAGGAAGGGTTGATCGGGGGAAATCTCCTAGTCACCATTTTAAAAGTAAGGGTGATCCAAATCTCGAGAGAAGAACAAAGTAAAGTGTTTTTATTGTGGTAAAGAGGGTCATATGAAAAACAAGTATTTTAACTGGATTTAAGATGAAAAACAACGTAAACATGGTAAAGGGAGTAATAAAATCGACAAAACCCACGATTTTGATTTAGATGGTAATTCTGTGTTTTCTGAGGTTTTGTGTGTTCCTCTTTCCACTTCATGTTCTAAAGTTGTTGATCATTGGGTTCTCGATTCTGGTTGCTCTTTTCACATGACACCCAACAAACACTGATTTTCTGATTTCAAACCCTTAAAATAAGGAAAGGTTTTCATGGGAAATAATCATGTTTGTGATATTAAAGGCATTGGTAATATTTTCATTAAAATGCATGATGGTGTGACTAGAAAACTCACTGAGGTGAGATACGTACCCCACTTACGTCGAAATCTTATCTCTCTTGGTTATTTGGATTCTTTGGGTCTTTCTTTTAAATCCAAAAATGGTATTTTACATGATTGCAAAAGGGAATCTAGTCATACTAAAAAGGTTTTAAAAGAGAAACTTTATACATCCTTATTGGTAAAACGGTTTGTAACTCCATTGCATTGATTTCAAAAAACTGTTCACGAGAAAACTATATTGTGGCATCGAAGGATAGGCCACATTAGTGAGAAGGGACTTTATTATTTACAAAAACAAAATCTTTTATGTGGTGACAAAATTGATTCCTTGGATTTTTGTGACCACTGCGTTTTGGGAAAACAACACAAAATCAGTTTTTCAACCAGCACACATAAGTCTTCTGCAATACTTGATTATGTGCATTGTGATATATGGAGACTTGAAAAAGTTCCAACTTATGATAGTAATATTTATTTCTTGTCAATTGTTGATGATTTTTCAAGGCATGTTTGGGTTTTCCTTTTAAAAACTAAAGATCAAACTTTTGAAAAGTTTTGTGAATGGAAACGTTTTGCCAAAAATCATTCTAGAAATAAACTAAAAACTATCAGGACCGATAACAGTCTAGAATTTTGTAATTGTAAGTTTTCTGATTTGTGTGCATCGCATGGCATCTTACACCATAAAACGGTTAGACATAACCCACAGCAAAATAGAGTTGCCAAAAGGATGAACCGTACCATTATAGATAAAGGTAGATGTCTTCTTGTTTCTTCTGGTGTCCTAAAACCTTTCTGGGGAGGAAGCTATTAGTACAGCTGTCTACCTTATCAATAGATCCCCTTCTACAGCTATAAACTTTAGGACTCCTATAGAACTCTAGTGTAGTAAACCTCCTAACCTTTCCAACTTGAGAGTTTTCGAGTGTGCGGCCTTTGCACATCATAAGGAAGGAAAACTAGATCCAAGGTCTAGAAAGGGAGTGTTCATAGGATATCCTAGTGGGGGTGAAGGGTTATATAGTGTGTTTAACTGGTGAACTGGGGGTGAGGGTTATAATCAGTAGGGATGTTATCTTCAATGAGCTAGAAATGCCCTGTCTTAAGGATGAACCCATCTCCGGTAGCCCATCTAGTGTTCCCACTCCTAATAGTATTCCCGTGGAGGTGGAGGTCACCTCTGAACCTTTCTTAGAATCACCCGAGGAACCTGAAACTAATCCAGAGCTTCCTGATACATCCAGTAGCACACCTGATCCTCCTAGTATTCCTAAGACCCTTGATCCTGTTTTAGAAGTTTTTGATGAGGAGGAAGAACACCCTGAGGCACATGCTCAAGCCATTAGGGATTATCATTTTGTGAGAGATAGAGTCCGTAGGGTACCTAAGGATCATCCTCGATATGGTTACTCCTACGTTGTTTCATATGCCTTTGCTGTTGCATCTTATGTGGAGGAAAAAGAACCATTATGTTTTCTGATGTTTCGAAAAGCCCTAATCACGTTTTATGGTTACGTGCTATGGATGAGGAAATGTCTTCCTTAAACTAAAACAAAACTTGGATTCTTGTTCCAAAACCCTCAAAAGAAAAGTTAGTTGATTGCCAATGGATTTTCAAAATAAAAGAACGTGAGTCTTCTAATGAACCTTCAAAGTTCAAGGCCAGGCTAGTTGCAAAGGTTTTTCACAAGTTGAGGGCATTGATTTCAACAAAAAATTTTCTCCTGTTGTTAAATACAAAACGATTAGGATTATTCTTGCTCTTGTTGCTTTCTATGATCTTAATCTTGAACAACTTGATGTCAAAACCGTTTTCTTACATGGTGATCTCGAAGAGACTATATATATGCGACAACCACCAGGTTATAAGGTTAAGGGTGAAGAACACATGACGTGTCTTTTGAAAAAGTCCTTATACGGGCTTAAACAATCACCCAGAAATGGTACAAGAGCGTTGATTCTTTTATGATAAAAATTAGTTTTACTCAAAGCAACTATGATAGTTCTCTTTACTTTTCTGGTAATATGGTTTATTCTGCTATTTATTTATTGCTTTATGTGGATGATATGCTAATTGCTTGCAGGCATAAAGCTAAAATGGATGATCTAAATTCTTGTTAAAATCTGAATTCGATATGAAGGATTTAGGTGTTGCATCCAAAATTCTTGGGATGAGTATTTCAAGCGATAGATCTGATCGTTCACTTTTTCTATCTTAAAAGACTTTCCTTCATAAAATTGTATCCAAATTTTCAATATTAATTACAATTGTACGTGGTGAAGTTTGAATGTGTCAGAGATGCCGGGCCGGGCCATCCCGGACTGCCCGTTGTGACTCTTGATCTATTTATGTCTTCTCTCCCTCCTCAGTTCAAGAGGCATTCCAGACTCTTCCTTTCTTCTCTCTTTTTCTGCTCCTTCTCGGCCTTCCCGAGTTCTGTCTCTGTTTCTTCTTCTTCTCCCCTTCTTTACCGCGGCTTATTACATCTGTTACTCTCTTCTAGTGAGCTCCGTATCCTCTATTACACCGTCTCTGAAAGTGGTGGTTCTGTGTTGGTCTTATTTAATCATTTCTGATCTTTGTGTGGGGATAGCCATTATGGTGAGGGAGAGAGGTTGAGCGCCGGTGATCTTTTCTATTTGAGACCAGATCTGAGGGTGATTTTTACTGTTAAAGTTGGTACTTTTTGTCTTGCCAGCACCTCTACGCAGTTGTCATTTCCATGCCGCTGCTCAACACCGTCGAGTGCCCCTTACCGATTCATGCTTGATTTTTTCTTTTAATAGTTATTGTGTTTAATTTTGGTCTTGTCAATTGGCTTGAACGGGCTGTGAAATAGGAAGAGGAAGAAGGATATTTTTATTGTAATAGAATAGATTTTTTCTGCTGCCTTACTATTCTTTTACTGATTTGTAATAGTAATTAGAGCGCGTAATAGTAATTACGTCCTATCATCCTCCATATGTAAATTTTAAAATTCTAATTAGGTACTTAAATCTAATGAAGGTTCTAATCATACATAGGATGACTCTTACCTTTGTAGTATAAGAATCATTGTAATAGAGGGAATAATGAAAATAAGAAAAATCTTATATAGATTTCTGGTTAATGCATGAAAACTATATTTGCATTTGTTGATGCCAATCTAACATTAGAGGTATCTTGTCTCATGGGTAGTACTTTTTCTTAAACATTCTCTAGATTTGCTATGGACATGTCTATTCTTTAGTGTTTTACATTTCCACTTTAAATATCTAATCAAAATTCTATTTTGCCAGTTAATAAAGGAAGACACATAAAACTGAGAACTCTATACGAATGTAAGCTTGCATAAACTCAAGCAAAGCATAAAATCTTCGCCTGATGTCAAGAAAAATGCCTAAAATTTTTGCTTACATATCAAGATAACCAGGACTCACAAGCCTGGATTCTCAAGTTAAAAGTTCCAGGCATTGTCATTAGTAAACTAGAATATTGTTATTCATTTCATTCGGAATTTCAATAATAAATAAATGAGTTCAAACTTCAACATAGGGAATTTAATAATATTCTCTAATTATACTTAATGCAGAATGAAGATATATGTTACCTTACAAACAAGACAATCGCGTTTTAGTTCAAGAACTTTGTTTATTATTCTTTTAAATTTCTTGCACAACATATGTAAAAAAGTTCAAAAAAGAGAAATGTATGTCAATGATTTCTTCATAATGACAAAATAGATTTTGCACTCTATTTAGCTACAAAAATATTTCTTCATCCTTCATATATTTTAAGGAATTAAGCAACTGAAACCTGAGGATCCTTCTGGCTGCACATTAATACATTCTTTGTTGTTCCATGGAATGAATGATTCGTCATCAGTGATATTCTAAAGCAATATACAATAAATTTCCATATAAGGAGCTACTTATTTGAATAAATTAACCACTAGAATTGAGATAGTATGAAGACAAATGAAAAGATGAATAACAATAAACTGTTGATTAACTTTCATAGGAAAAGTTTACTCGTGAGCATATGCTCTAAAAGTTAGATTTGCAATGTTAAATGATTTTAATCCTGAAAGTGAAAGATTTGTACGTAAAAAAAAAATCCATTAAACCCACTAGTACTTCATTACAGAATAGTCCTAATAGAACAATATTGCTAAATTCTATTTATGCATGGTGGAAAGCATAATGTGATTAATGAAGCTTATGCATACCCCTTGTAGTCATGATTTTGTTATGTTAATCAGACACGAGAACCATAAGAATGGAAATAAATAACTTCCAACATATTGAGGTATTTTTATTAAATAAGCACCTAACTTTAAAAATCTGTCTGTACTAGAGTACTTTACTTTTGAAGCAAAGAGGTGACACTAGAAATTTACTCAATTTGCATATCTTTAATCTAATATGTGGTTTACTTAATATAAATTTAATACAAAATTTTTAATGTTGAAATTTTATTCTTTCATTTTTAGGAACTAACTAAAATATGGTCACGCGGTGAATTCATAATTAAATTCACTTTCTCTTTTTTTCTAGTAAAATATAACATTATTATCCATAAATTATTTCCATTTTACGGATTCATGCTCTAGAAGTATATAAACTTTTCGTTGTTGTTCAATTTATTATAGAAATTAATTGTTTAGGAAGTATTCCTACTTTTTTGAAAAAAAAGAATCTTCTTATTGGACTAGATTTACCTTTCTGTTTCTTTTTTGTTCTTTGGTTTCTTTGTTCTTATCTTTTTGGTTAAATTTTGAAATTGTTTACACATAAATTTTATGAGAAACTATTCATATGCTTAATTTTAGTAACGCCCAAGAAACCCTTGAAGTTTGGGGTACTTTTAAATTGAAGGCGTGAACATTTTTTGAGACAGAAAAATATCTTAAAGTTGTGATGGTTTATTAATTAAGGATATGAACCTTTTTTTCTTGATAAAAGATTCCCCGCGTTAGAAAGTTATCAGTTGAATGATTCAATTGACAACTTTTTTGAAGAACAATTAAGAAGGATTTCTTTTTATGTTTAACATCACCCTAATATTTGATTAAAGAAGAATTAATAGTGAAATAATTCAAAGCTCTTTATACAACTTAATTGACGAAAGGGAGAACTAAAATCCAGTAAGAAAAAAGAAGAGAAAAGAAAACTTTGTTATGGCTTCTCTAAGATTACACAAGGGAGAAGCAAAAACATATGAGGAAAAGGGAAAAAAATTAGAAAGTAAGACCATGTATGAATAGTGGCAAAAACTTGGTTGGGAGGGGAGGGGTAGTTGGTGCGTGATGGTGAGGAAGGGGGTGTGTGAGTTGGTTATTTTCTTAAGAACTACGGTTGATAACTTTCTTCTTAATGGTAAGAATTAATCATGCATGTGTCATTAGAAGAACTAATGGCCACATAACAATAATACTAATATTAATGATAAGAATAATCAAATTTATCTAATCTTAATTTTAGACCAATAAAAATCTATCTATAAGATTTATATTCTCCCACAAAAATTATGTTTAGATCCCTAAAATATACATGCTAAGCATACCTAAAAAAAGATAATCCACTTAAGATATTCGTAAACTCCCCTAAGAAAAGCTTGTATTCATAAAATTTTACTCTCTTTCCTAAACAAACTATCGTTATATCCCAAAACGTTACTCCACTAAGTCAGATTCCAAACTCTACATTCGTGACATTAATACTTACGTGTCATGTGTGAGGTACTTACGGGGTACGGCTTTACACATCTTTATTCTATTATACGATTTACTTAACATAATCTAATACAATATTTTCAACATTGAAATTTCCTTCTTTAAATTCATAGGAACTAATGAAATATGGTCACATGGTTATTTCATAATTATATTCATTACTCCTCCTTTTTCTAATAAATATACACATTGTTATCCACAAATTATTTATATTTTAAGGATTCGTATTCTATAAGTTCATAAACTTTGTGTTGTGCAATTTATAATGGAAATTAATATTTTAGGAAGTAATTCTGCCTTTTTAAAAAATGAATCAACTATAATGACGGAACCACTTTTTGTCAAGGTGGAAAATTTTGATACACGAATGAATGCTTGACGCGTGTACACTTCACCCAATAAATGATTGACACGTATACTGCTATGTGTTCACATTTACAAAATATAAAAATTGTGTACCAAAACAAATAAGCAATTAATGAATGGACGAATCCAAATTTAATCTAACAACCCACATTTAATTTTCTCCACTGTAAGAAAAAAAAATTCTTCTACATTACAGAATTTTCAATTGGACTAGATTTAACTTTTTGTTTATTTTTTGTTCTTTAGTCTCCTTGTTTTTATCTTTTTCTTAAATTAGGAAATCGTTTACACATAAATTGTTTGAGAAACTATTCATATGCTTTTAATGTCAACGCAGGATATTAATATGTTGGTCTTGAAAAACATTGAGTTTCAGATAAAATTTAATCTTAAAAGAAGTAAATTTATGATTTTTCTTAACATTCTAAACGTTGTTCCTTACAATTCACGAGGGGCTTGATAATAATGGCCGTGGTTGGTTAAAAGGGAGAGCTGGCCATTCCCTTTACGACCAACCAGGGGCACTGTGAACGAGCCCCATGTGAACTGCAAGCAACAAAAGCACCATGAGACGGGGCAGAAAATGGTATGACATTTGAGGCTGCTTCCAGATAAGCTCCTGAATTGGCCAAACCAATTTTTTTTGTTCTTTACAAATTAAAATAATTCATTAAATAATTTAAACATAATAAATACAAACTAAAACAAATTAAAATAAATTAAGTAGATAAAAGCTTATTTGAAAAAGAACATATATTAAAAATAAATAAACAAGACATTACACTAAAAAAAACATTAATTAGTTTAAAAAATAATTAAAGTTAGTTTGGCTCGACACTTGAGAGGGATCAGCGGAGCCTTGGCTCAACCCTGATTGCTAGCAAGGGGCACCTTTACAACACGTTTGGTCGATGGCGAGGGGTGAGCCGTGGCTCCCCTGGTCCAAGGACAGGGATGACTTTTAAAGGATGCAAAGCTTTGAAATTTTTTTCAGATCTAGGATGATTTGATATCGTTTTTTTAAATTTTAAATCGGTTAAAACGAATAAAAACACTTAAAGATTGATATACTAACCTTTTTGTGAAGATTCGTTGTTTGATGCTTCTAACTTGAAGATTTGAACACAGGCGTTGAGAGAATTTTACAGCTGGAGAAGGAAGGGAAGAAAATTAAATGAACATTTTGGGAGTTGAACCCTTAAATTTGGTGTTGCCTTAAGCTATTTCAGACTTATTAGCTCAATGTTTGAGGGGTCCTTGTCTTGAAAAAAAAGTTTATGTTCTCAATTGATAAGTAACTCCAACTCTAGGGAATATTATGCTACAGACCCAATTCATATCTCCACTAATGGACCTTATGGCATGTATTAAGGCACAATACTTCATGTTATTAATTATGTATCCAATTCTGGGGACAAGAATAACAAGGATAGTGATATGGCTTAATACAGGCTACATGGTCCATAAGTAAGGATATGAACCGGGTGCATAACATAATTTTTATCTAATATATAATTTGCTTAACATAATCTAATACAAATTTTGAACAGTAAAATTTTCTTCTTTAAATTCATAGGAACAAATGAAAATATCGTCACATGGTGCATTCATAGTTATATTCATTACTCCTCTTTTTTCTAATAAATATATACATTGTCATCCACAAATTATTTACATTTTAAGAATTTGTATTCTATAAGTTCATAAACTTTGTGTTATGCAATTTATAATGGAAATTAATAGTTTAGAAAGTAATCTTACCTTTTAAATAAAGGAATTAACTATAATGACGGCAACCACTTTTTGTCTAGGTCGAAAATTTTGGTACACTAATCAATGCTCAACACGTGTACATTTCACCCAATGAAAGATTGACACGTATACTACTATGTGTTCACATGTACAAAATAAAAGAAATTGTGTACAAAAACAATAAGCATTTAATGAATGGATGAATTCAAATTTAATCTAACAACCCACATTTAATTTTCTCCACTTCAAGAAAAAAAAAAATTCTTCTACATTATAGAATTTTCAATTGGATTAGATTTACCTTTTTGTTTATTTTTTGATCTTTAGTTTCCTTGTTTTCATCTTTTGCTAGAATTAGGAAATTGTTTACACATAAATTGTATGAGAAACTATTCATATGCTTTTAATGTCAACGTAGACAATCACTATGTGGGTCTTGAAAAATATCGATTTTGTGATATAATTTAATCTCAAAAAAAGAAAATTTATGATTTTTCTCAACATTCTAAATGTTGTTCCTTGCAATTTATGAGGGGCTTGATAAAAATGGCCTTGGTTGGTTACAAGGGACGTCTGGCCATTCCCTTTGCAACCAACCAGGGGCACTGTGAACGAGCCCCTTTTGAACTACAAGTGCCAAACCGATTTTTTTTTTGTTCTTTACAAATGAAAATAATTCACTAAATAATTTAAACATAATAAATGCAAACTAAAACAAATTAAAATAAATTAAATAGAGAAAAGCTTGTTTGAAATTGAATATATATTAAAAATAAATAAATAAGACATTACAATAAAAACATAAAATAACATTAATTAGTTTAAAAAATAATTAAAGTTGGTTTGGCTCGACACTTGTGAAGGATCATGAAGCTCGGCTCAGCCCTAATCGCTAGCAAGAGGCACCTTTACAGCACGGCTGGTCGATGGTGAGGGGCGAGCTGTGGCTCCCCTGGTCCAACGACAGGGGTGGCCTTTAAAGGATGTAAAGCTTTGAAATTTTTTTCAGATGTTGGACGATTTGATATCGTTTTTTAAACTTTAAATTAGTAAAAATGAATAAAAACACTTAAATATTCATATACTAACCTTTTTGTAAAGAGTCGTTGTTTGATGCTTCTAACTTGAAGATTTGAACACGGGCTTTGAGAGATTTTTACAGCCGGAGAAGGAAGGGAAGAAAATTAAATGAACATTTTGGGAGTTGCGCACTTAAATGTTGTGTTGACTTAAGCTATTTCAAACTTATTAGAACAACTTTTTAGGTGTCCTTGTTTTGAAGAAAAGGTTTATATTTTCAATTGATAAGTAACTCCAACTCTAGGGAATATTAAGCTACGGACCCGATTCATGTCTCCACTAATGGACCTTAAGGCATGTATTAAGCCACATCACCTCATGTTATTACGTATGTTTCCAATTCTGGAGACAAGAATAATAAGGATAGTGATATGGCTTAATAAAAGTTACATGGTCCATAAGTAGGGACATGAACCAGGGTGTATAACAAAATTTTTATCTAATATATAATTTACTTAACATAATCTAATACAATACTTTCAACATTGAAATTTTCTTCTTTAAATTCATAGGAACTAATGAAAATATTGTCACATGGTAATTCATAATTATATTCATTACTCCTATTTTTTCCAATAAATATACCCATTGTTATCCACAAATCATTTACATTTTAAGGATTCGTATTCTATAAGTTCATAAACCTTGTGTTGTGCAATTTATAATGGAAATTAAGAGTTTAGGAAGTAATCCTGCCTTTTTAAAATAGGAATCAACGATAATGACATCAACCACTTTTCAACTAGGTGGAAAATTTAGGCACACTAATGAATGATTGACACGTATACTACTACGTATTCACACGTGCAAAATATAAAAAATTGTGTACCAAAACAAATAAGCAATTAATGAATGGACGAATCCAAATTTAGTCTAACATCCCACATTTAATTTTCTCCACTTTAAGAAAAAAATCTTCTACATTATAGAATTTTCAATTGGACTAGATTTACCTTTTTGTTTATTTTTTGTTCTCTAGTTTCCTTGTTTTCATCTTTTGCTTAAATTCGGAAATTGTTTACACATAAATTGTATGAGAAATAATTCATATGCTTTTAATGTCAACGTAGACAATCACTATGTGGGTCTTGAAAAAAATCGAGTTTTAGATAAAATTTAATGTCAAAACAAGAAAATTCATGATTTTTCTTAACTTTCTAAACGTTGTTGCTTGCAATTCACGAGGGGCCTAATAACAATGGCCTTGGTTGGTTACAAGGAACCGCTGGCTATTCCCTTTCCGACCAACCAGGGCCACTGTGAACGAGCCCCTTGTGAACTGCAAGCGCTAAACTGGTTTTTTTATTCTTTACAAATTAAAATAATTCATTAAATAATTTAAACCTAATAAATACAAATTAAAACAAATTAAAATAAATTAAGTAGTTAAAAGCTTATTTGAAACAGAATATATAAAAAAGCAACAAGGAAAATAAAACACAATTAATTATAAATAATACAAGCTATTGTAAAGCATACTTGTTCAGATGGTATAAAGTCCAACTAGTCTCTGTATGCCTGCATCTGGAACCATCTGAGCCCGTGTGAACTGTCGCATCACACGTCCGGGATAGTGGTACTCCACTATCTCATAACATATGAGAGGCACCTCTGCCCGCCACAAGTCAGATGGAACCAGAGGGTGATCATAATACGGGAGCCACATAAACTGTCATGTCAAAACTCAAAGTCAATAAAAAAGCAACAAGGAAAAGAAAACACAATTAATTACAAATAATACAAGCTATTGTAAAGCATAACTGTTCAGATGGCATAAAGTCCAACTAGTCTCTGTTTGCCACCAGAGTGTGCGTAGGCAGCTGGCTACAGTCAAATGCTGTGCACCATATTGCGCCAAGAGGAGCAAGAGGGTTGGCCATAATCTCCGTCATCAGCTGAGGCCGCAATTTAGGTATACGCGACCATGCCCATATCTGAACTAACACCAAAGCCCCTCCAATCTGTCATGCACCCCCCAAAGCTGCCGTGCACAGCTGCCTATACAGAAACCCAAGAACGCAACTACCCAGCTATATATCCTAATAGCATCAAAATCCTCCAACAAGCTGAGGTAGCGCACGTGAACTAAATTCTCAGAGAAGTCGGGAAGCATGTGTCCGCCAATAAGTAAGAAAATAAATCCACAAGCGCGCAGGATTAGATTGTCGTCGGTCTCTGAACCGGTGAACGCTCTCAGAATCCATGCTTCCAATGGTTTCTTCTTCACTTTGTAACCGGAAAAGTGGCTGAGAGACAACTGCACACCAAGAAGTCTCTCGATAACGTCAAGAAGTCTCCGACTAGGCCTGGTAACAACCGCGCCGTCTATCCCTAAACCCCACTGCGCCTGTACATCTTGGAGTGTAATCGAGACTTCACCGCACGTTAGATGAAATGTGTGGGTCTCTGGTCTCCACCGCTCGACTAATGCGGTGATAAGTGTGTGGTCCAATCCAATATAACCACACTTAAAGACTCTCCCCAAACCAGTTCCATCAATAATCTCAACCAATCTAAGGGGAGCCGCACTATAGCACTGGAACAGGTTGCGGCCAAAACGCCTACACTGGAGGTCAGTATAACACGTCTCCCGATCCCCACTCCAAATCAAACCCGATCTGTGCTCGTGCTGTCTGGATAAGACGTCAGTGACAATGGGCCCTGGATGCACATGTGCTGGCACTTCTTCCATCTTCATTAATTATATTTTTCAAATATTGTGAACATTTACATGTTAAAATTAAAAAGTTTTAAACATATTCTAATTCCTAGAATATTAAGATTTAATTGTTATTACGTTTAACGGTTGTAAAGTTTATAGTTTTACGTTCTCATATTTCCAAATATCAGGTATATTTTAAACACAATTAATCAACAATTTAGGGATTTTTAAATAAATAAGATTTTAAAGTTTTTCAGGTTTACTGTTACGTAATAAATTTCACTTTTACTGTTAGTTTTTAAGGTTCACTGTTAAGAAATACCGGTTCCCATATTTTTAAATCAAATCCTAAAACCTAATATCAATTTTTATATGAAAAAAAAAATTGTATTCATAACATTAAAAAATTCGTACACTTTTATTAATAACTACAATTTTAAACATAAATCCGAACCACACTTTCACCAAAAACATAATGTAAAATTTTGGATTTTAATAATAGATTTTTAAGTTGTATTATTTAAATTTTACAATTTTTAGGTAGCAAAAATAAAGTTTCAATAATTTCTACTGTTTAAAAAAATAAAATTAGAAATACCGAATTACATAAACCCATATTTTCTAACATTCAAATTAATTACCTAAATAATTAAAAAAAAATTCTATTAATCATAAAGTAAGAAACTAAACCTAATTATCCAAATAAATTCATGAAAAAAATCCTAAACCCTAATATCACTTTTTTAATGAAAACAATAATTCGTACACATTTATTAATAACTACAATTTTAAACATAAATCCAAACCACACTTTCACAAAAATTAACATAATGTAAAAGTTTGGATTTTAATAATAGATTTTTAATTTTTGTATTATTTAAATTTTATAATTTTTAAGTTGCTAAAAAAAAATTCCATAATTATCCGCTTGTAAATTCATGAAAAAACATTATCCCTAATATCACTTTTCAAATACAAAAAAAAAATTACATACATAAAATTATCAAATTTGTACAAATTTATTAATAACTACAATTTTAAACATAATTCCAAAAATTAAAAGGAGGTAAAATTTTTTATTTTAATAATACATTCTTAAGTTTTGTATTATTTAAATTTTACAATTTTTAAGTTACAACAAAAATATTTGTTTTCATATTTTCTACATTTAAAAAAAAATGTTTAAAATATCGAATTACATATTCTCATATTTTCTACTCAATAATTTATATATATTATGCAAAATAATAATCTAAATAATTTCTAATAATCATAAAGTAAGGTAATAAAGTAAACATAATTATCCACATAAATTAAAGAAAATAATACATCACCCTAATATCACTTTTTAAATTCAAAAACAATTATATACATAAAATTATCACATTTGTACAAATTCATTAATAACAAACATTTTAAATATAAATGCAAAAACCCATTTCCACAAAAAATAAATTAATTCGAGTTAATAAAAACAATTCATAAAAAACATTAACAAACAACAAATACCAAAATAATCACACTTAATATGTAATAAACAAAAGAATTTCTAAATAACTAAAAACTTACTGAAAATTTAAAATGCAGCTTTAGTAACCTTCGTACTCCAAATCCTTAATAGCCTTCGTACTCCAAAGAAAATCTCCAAGATTTACTAATTTAACTGTAATTTTCAAAATAAAATACATATTCATTAGATAAAAAGAAATCAACACATAATATTAATAAAAAAAATTACAATAAAATACCTAGCAGATGGCGGA
Source organism: Catharanthus roseus (assembly GCA_028651295.1). Classification (NCBI taxonomy): domain Eukaryota; kingdom Viridiplantae; phylum Streptophyta; class Magnoliopsida; order Gentianales; family Apocynaceae; genus Catharanthus; species Catharanthus roseus. The sequence continues at coordinate 832,142 of JAPQWS010000026.1, forward strand.
GGCAGAAACAAAAAATTTTCTGAAGAAGAAGGATGAAAAAAGGAAGAAGAATGACATGAAGGTGGCTGAAAAAGTGAAGAAAAATTGAAGGAGAAGGGGGCTGGAAAAACAGTAAGGGGGAAGGAGAGGAAATAGAGAAATAAGGACGAAGAAAGGAGGAAAGAGAGTAAAAAATAGGGTTGAGAAATGAGGATGGGGGAAAATAAAAAGGGGGAGCTGCACTGCTGTAGAAAAAAAAATTGGGAAGGAAGGGGAAGGGGCTAGGGTTTTTTTATTTTTTATAACATGATAACGCACAGTCACTGTGCGTTATCAGCTTAATAACGCATAATGACTGTGCGTTATTAAGCTTGATAACGCACAGTCATTATGCGTTATCTACAGCTCAGTGCCAGCTGGGATCCACGTCAAATTTTTACGCGATTAACGCGGTTATTAAGGATAAAGCACAATGGTTGTGCATTATCATTACAAATAACGCACAACCATTGTGCGTTATAGCTTGAATCGGAAAAAAAAAAAGTGGCCTACTTCAGTCTGGGCTTTTTTAAAATGGGCCCGGCCCATAAAAAACCCTTATTGATGATCTTCTGGAAGCATCATCATACTTTAATATTTGCTCTTTTGTTCTTCTTGCATATGTATTTGTCATAATCAAAAAGGGGGAGATTGTTAGCCCTAAGGGCATTATTACTAATGATTTTGATTATGATTAACATATGTTTGTGAGAGTATTAAGCATAGTTTCCATAGAACAAAAGAAGCATATTTGAAGTCTCAAGGCTACCCTCTTAGAAGCAAAAGATCTTGGTGATCAAGACAAATGAAGGAGAAAAGATCAAGCCATTGAAGACCTTGAAGACTTGTGTCTTTGTTAGAAAAGTGCTAAGGTATTTCTTTGTAAAACTCCCTAGCTCTCATCTTTGATTGTTGATCATGTATGAACTCTTTGCACAAATATTTTTCCATAAATTCTTCTTGATAGAATTTTTTATGCCTTTGAAAAATTTTCTTATCTCAAAAAGAGTATCAAGAATGCATGTTTTTGAAATAGTAAGGAAAGTTCTTCTATGTAAAATCCTTTTCAAAAACCGGTCATCCGGTTTTAAAATTGGTCGTCTAATTTTTCTAGTTTTAGAAAAATCGGTCGTCCAATTTTGGGAAGAAGCGTTCGAATCTTTCTGTTTCAAGCTCGGACGTCCGCTTTTAAAAACCGGTCGTCCGGTTTTCCTTTTTACTGTGAAAAATATTACTTTTACACGGTGCAACGGTTACTTTCTCTCTCCTTCCTATATATATTGATTTTTTGATCAGCTGTAAACAAATAAGCAATTAATGAATGGAAGAATCCAAATTTAATCTTACAACTCACATTTAATTTTCTCCACTTTAAGAAAAAAAAATTCTTCTACATTATAGAATTTTCAATTGGACTAGATTTACCTTTTTGTTTATTTTTTGTTCTTTAGTTTCCTTGTTTTCATCTTTTGCTTAAATTAGGAAATTATTTACACATAAATTGTATGAGAAACTATTCATATGCTTTTAATGTCAACATAGAAATCACTATGTGGGTCTTGAAAAACATCGATTTTGAGATAAAAGTTAATATTAAAACAAGAAAATTTATGATTTTTCTTAAAATTCTAAACGTTGTTCCTTGCAATTCAGAGGGGCCTGATAACAATTGTCTTTGTTGGTTACAAGGGAGCACTAGCCATTCCCTTTGTGACCAAACAAGGGCACAGTGAACGAGCCCCTTGGGAACTGCAAGCACCAAATTGATTTTTTTTGTTCTTTAGAAATTAAAATAATTTATTAAATAATTTAAACATAATAAATACAAACTAAAACAACTTAAAATAAATTAAGTAGATAAAATCTTATTTGAAATATAATATATATAAAATAAATAAATAAGACATTACAATAAAAATATAAAATACAATTAATTAGTTAAAAAAATAATTAAAGTTGGTTCGACTCGACCCTTGTGCGGGATCAGGAGAGCCTCGGCTCAGCCCTGATCACTGGCAAGGGCCACCTTTACAGCACGCCTGGTCGGTGGCGAGGGGTGAGCCGTGGCTCCCCTGGTACAACGATAAGGGTGGCCTTTAAAGGATGCAAAGTTTTGAAATTTTTTTTCAAATCTAGGACGATTTGATATTGTTTTTTCAATTTTAAATCGGTAAAAATGAATAAAAACACTTAAAGATTGATATACTAACCTTTATGCTAAGATTCATTGTCTGATGCTTCTAACTTGAAGATTTGAACATGGGCTTTTGAGTGAATTTCACAGTTGGAGAAGGAGGGGAAGAAAATTAAATGAACATTTTGGGAGTTGCGCCCTTGAATTTGGCGTTGCCTTTAGCTATTTCAAACATATTAGCTCAACTTTTGAGGGGTCCTTGTCTTGAAAAAAAGGTTTATGTTCTCAATTGATAAGTAACTCCAACTCTAGGGAATATTATGCCACGAACCCGATTCACGTCTCCACTAATGGACCTTATGGCATGTATTAAGCCACATCACCTCATGTTATTAATTATATCTCCAATTATGGATGCAAGAATAACAAGGATGGTGATATAGCGTAATACAGGCCACATGGTCCATAAGTAGGGAAATGAACCGGGTCCAGAACAGAATTTTCCCAATTCAAGGAGTTTTTTGATAACTCGCTTATTTAATAATTTTAAATTTCACTTGCAATATTTTATAGGGTGGACATACCTTCTCCTTCTCTATTAAGACAATTTTATCTATTTTTTTTATCTTTACACTTCTAATAATTTTAAATGGGTCAATGCCTAACCCTACACCAATTTAGATGGCCTTAGTTTATAGGGAAAAAAGACATTCATAATAATAGAAATATCTTTTTTTCTTTTTAATTAGTATATGTTAAACCTCTTATATATAATATTTGCTCTCTTTTACCATGAAGGAAATTGCTATAACTGTTTTTTACATGTTTACAAAACCTTGAGGAAATATGATTACAAAAAAATAAGATAAAATTGATGGCCTCCCCATTGGTAATCATTGTGCTACACTATTTACTAAATACCACATTTTTCTAAATATACTATTGTTTCTAAGCTCTATAAAACTAAGCAATCTTCATACATTTGTTTAGAAAAAAAAGTATTTGAATTAATAAATTTACAAGTAATTTTGTAAAAACCAAAAACAATGAATGTTTGTTAGTAGTTTAAATACATTTTGTGGAAATAGGATTTCAATTATTAAGATGAATACATAAGAAAGCAACGTAACAACATATGGGTGCTTGAAGACTACATTGTTCCAAGAAACTCATACCGAAAAACATCTATTTTTTGGGGGCAAAAAAATAAAGAGTTAGTGGAATTTACCTTCAAATGTTTCTTTTATGAAAGTCAAGCATAATTTATAATCATTTGTTTTTTCTAAAAAACGGAAATGTATTCCCAACTTTATTAAGAATCTACTTATTTACTTATTTCCAAGGACGAGAAAATGCATGAATCGCTTACTCGAACCTAAGGTTTTAGATCTCTTTCCCTGTAGTTACATAATTCTTATCCACCCGTGCAGAGGTTTCCAATGCCACAAAATTCTTGCCAATATAGATGATGCACCAACTCTAAATCTAAATTAAATCTAAAAATTCTTCGGCACTCAATAAAATGGATATTTCTTCATTCTGGTACATAATCTTTGGTTAAAAGCCTAAACGAATGACTGGCCTCTTTGTCGTTATACTTTCCAACAAGAACATTCTTCTCTTACCATATTGTCGCTAATTTCCATAATAGTCAAGCTCTCACGCTGCCAGAATTGTCTAACATATCTAATACGCTTTATCTACAAAACTACATTTAAAGTAGATTGATCGTGAGCACTGGAGAGAGATGTATACGAAGTAAGAATCAGTGGATTGATAGTGTACTTTGTCCACTTCAAAGCAAAACTAGGCTACAATGAGTAGGTCTTCTCACAGCGGTGACTCTATTTCTTTTACCGAGCATAAGAAGAGCATGGTAAGTTGAAACATCTTGATTTCCCTAATTTTGAATTATTTTATAATTTTTCCATTCTATTTTTAACGTCAAAAAGTGGGGCAACTTCTCACCAAAATAATACTACAAAAAGACACACTTTCCGATGTAGGACTAAGAAAAGGAAAGTCCGTCAATGAACGATGCCATAAGAGGTTAGCAAACAATTTCTGATAATGAAAGTGCAATAAATAATAAATTTTAATCTGCAATGCCAAAATCTGTTGAAAAGCAAAAGAATTTCGCAACAACTAAAAAATTATGTTATTTCAAAAAAAATTAATTAACTTGTCCTTGCGAATTCGTTTAAAAAAGTAAAAAATTTTCTCAACTAATTTGTAAGGAAGTCTACAATGACCTGTTGGTTCCAAATTGAAAACGGACACCAAAGCAGCTATTACAAAAATTAACAACGGGCATTTTTGCAATGGAACATTTTCCATTGCAAATCCATTGGAAACAGGTGGTTATTTCCAATGAATATGGTCGTTGCAAAAAAGCTATTCCAGAAAGAAATTTAGTAGTTAAGAAAGCAATTTTTCCAATTTCACTTTGTGTTTTACTTTTCTAGAAAGAAAATTATTATAACATTTTCTTATGTGCTTACAAAATCTTGAGGACATATGATTACAAGGAAACAAATAGAACCCGTTTGGTAAATATTGTGCTAGAATATTTATTCATGACTAAAGAAACATTTCCTTTAAATACTTTTTTTTACAACTCCCACTGAAACTAAGACTATGTATACATATATTTTGAATCAAAAAGTGTTTAATCTAGTAAATATTGGAATATTTTTGTAAAAACCTGAAGAAATGATTGTTGGTCAATAATTTAAATCTATTTTTTTTAGAAATAAGAAATACAATTATCAAGAGAAAAGTACATAATGAAGCCAAGTGGTCAAAATATAGGTGCTTGATAACTATATTGTTCAAAGAGAGTCAATAGCTTATGCCACTATCCTAGCCTCTTTAAACCCTCCTCGTTTATCCATTCGACAGAAGCATTTCCACAAACCTATTTTTCCTTATAGATCATCCTTGTTTACTTTAGTGTGACATGTAAAACATATCTAGCTGTCAACTAAATAGGTCCAGTACAAGCTAAACTAGAATGCATTTATGGAGAAGTAAATTATGCAATCAATTGTATTTCAAAAGTACTTGTGTAACAAAATTGTGAATCCATAATCCTCCCTTGAACTTATATATCAATTATATATCCACTCTGCCTTAATAGTAATACTTGTGATAGTAGTGGTATAATCATTGTCATTGTAACATGAATGATTACGTATCACTTCCTGCATTCACTTTCCATCCTGATCCAAAGAAAAACCATCATGTTCAATTAATCTTCACGAGGTTCTCATGTTGAGCAACTAGAATTCCCCATTTCTTAATGAAAGAAAATAAATCTAACATATGTGAGATGGATTGGAGGGTCCCTGTGAACAGTAATTTCCTCATCTGCCTTCAATTATCCACTGAACCTGCCAACAACTTACCTGATTTCTTTGCAAGCAAAAAAAGCTAAAAACATCAGTAATTTATTCCTCTAGAGTCCTTGAAGCTAGAAAGAAAAAAGAAAAAAAAAACCGGATTGTTAGAAGGGTTTGTTTCATTGGTTTCTCATATTATATGCTTTCTTTTCTATTTGTCATAATAACGCCTTATATATAAAAGCATGAAGCTGCTTTATCATTTATACAATCGTGCAATTTTTGCATCATTATTACAGGGTGGAACTTGTGATCGGAGCTGCATTACTAGCTTGGAACTTCTTGTTGACGGAAACATCGACAAATGACCATAGATAACTTGTGACAAATATTCCTTGTTTTGTATAGAGCTAAAGAAATGTGTCAAAGATGATTAAAATGTTACAAGTAAATGCGGGTTGTCTTAGCAGCTAGCTACATATTGTGTCTACACATAATTAAGTTAAGTAAGTTGCTTCCAATAATTCGGTAGTATAGCTGGATAATTAATCTGTCCTTGTATATATGAATTCCTTATTTTACTACCTATTAATGTGCTTTATGTCTTGATTTACAATATCTTCCCTTTGATTTACAGCTTTATATATTTGACATTGTTCTCTATTTATATAACCCTGGAACGTCTTTTAACATTTCTTCTAACATCTTCTTTTTATAGTAATATATTTTCTTTTTAGTGTTTTTCTTTTTCTTTTAAGGTTTATCTTTTTTTTGATAAGTTTTTTTAGTAAAATATACTCCATCCGTCGAAAATCTTTGGTCTCACTTTTTTTTTTCTTTCGTCCTAAATTATTGTTTCATTTCCTTTTATAAATGATAGTTAAACAATCAACATACATCTTATCAACTCAGTATCTCCATTTTCCAAGAAATACTAATAAAGCGCCCACTACTTCAATAACTTTATATCTACATTTGAAAACTTTCAGGACAAATAGTCGAATTCTTTTAATATCATAGAATGTTATAAAAGAAAATATAATAATTGAATAGGATAAATTTTAATTTTATTGAAATGTGCAAGAAAATTGCGACAGATTTGCAAAAGCCTCTAGTTTTACAAAGTGAATGTTAGGTAGAAATCTATCAAAAACTCATAGTAAATAGTGATTAATGTTTACAAATTACTTTTTTTTAAAAAAAATCAGACCTAGCACAGAGTATTTTTCCAGTGGTGAATCTTCTGGGCAATTAATAGAAAACTTCAGTTAACACACAATAGTGTTAATTTGTGACTTTGTATAAGTTTGTGGCAACTTTTGTCTTGGAATATAGTTACGGAGAGTTTTGTCACAAAGCCATAAATACAATTGCTTTTTACAGCTATGCTGCTATATTGTTTGTTGTTGCACATTGATTGCATTTTTTAGTAGTAGTAGAACTCGAAAATAAGTTATTCCTTATAAAGTAACTAACTGAACAAAGTACCCAAACTAAGCACCCTTTCAGTCAATTACTGTTATGATGGAAGTATGAGCTACTTTATCTTTCATCTCTTAACTCTCTTGATATGTGTGTAGTAATGGTATAGGACACAAATTGTTGCATTGTGAGAAGGGGATTAAGATGCCTGCTTGCCCGTATAGGCTAACCATCTCATCATAAGTCAATAAAGTCATGGAAATAATTGGGGAATTGGTCTCTAAAATGGATGTGACAAATGAGATGACTCCTAATCTATCATGTCTATGACACTCATGTGGGTAGTCATTACATATTAATTACATTTGTACATGGTGATGAAGGTCACATTTCTAGTGAATTTTCGGAATCCTCCATATGTAAATTCGAAAATCCTAATTAGGTACTTAAATCTAATAAAGGTTCTAATCATACATAGGATGAATCTTACCTTTGTAGTACAAGAATCATTGTAATAGAGGGAATAATGAAAATAAGAAAAATTTTATATAGATTTCTGCTTAATGCACGTAAACTGTATTTGCATTTGCTGATACCAATCTAACATTAGAGGCATCTTGTCTCCTGGGTAGTATTTTTCCCAAACGTTCTCTAGATTTGCTATGGACATATCTATTCCTTCGTGTTTTACATTTCCACTTTAAATATCTAATCAAAATTCTGCTTTGCCAGTTAATAAAGGAAGACACATAAAACTGAGAACTCTATATGAATGTAAGCTTGCATAAACTCAAGCAAAGCTAAAAAATCTTTGCCTAATGTCAAGAAAAATGCCTAAAATCTTTGCCAACATGTCAAGATAACCAAAACTCACAAGCTTGGATTCTCAAGCTGAAAGTTCCAAGCATTGTCACTAGTAAATTACAATATTGTTATTCATTTCATTCGGAATTCCAATCATAAATAAATGAGTTCAAACTTCAACATAGAGAATTTTATAATATTCTCTAATTATACTTATTGCAGAATGAAGATATATGTTACCTTACAAACAAGACAATCGTTTTTTAGTTCAAGAACTTTGTTCATTATTCTTTTAACTTTCTTGCACAGCATACGAAAAAAGTTCAAGAAAGAGAAATGTATGTCAATGATTCCTTCATAATGACAAAATAGATTTTGCACTCTATTTTGCTAAACTGTAGAATATGTGATCGTCTACAAAAATATTTCTTCATCCTTCATATATTTTAAAGAATCAAGCAACTAAAACCTTAGGATCCTTCTGGCTGCACATGAACACATTCTTTGTCGTTCCATGGAATGAATGATTCGTCATCAGTGAGATTCTAAAGCAATATACAATAAATTTCCATATAAGAAGCTACTTATTTGAATAAATTAACCACTAGAATAAAGATAATATGAAGACAAATGAAAAGATAAATAACAATAAATTGTTGATTAACTGTCATAGGAAAAGTTTACTTGTGAGTAAATGCTCTAAAAGTTAGACTAGCAACGTTAAATGATTCTAATCCTCAAAATGAATTTTTTGTACGGTACAAAAAAATCCATTAAACCCACTACTATTTCATTATGGAACAGTCGTAATAGAACAACATTGCTAAACTCTACTTATGCATGGTGGAAAGCATAATGTGATTAATGAAGCTTATGCATACCCCTTGTAGTCATAATTTTGTTATGTTAATCAGACACGAACCATAAGAATGGAAACAAATAACTTCTAACATATCTGGGTATTTTTATTAAATAAGCTCCTAACTATAAAAATCTGACTTTGCTAGAGTACTTTACTTTTGAAGCAAAGAGATGACGCTAGAAATTGTTCCTCCTAAACTTACCTCTTTTGACCATCACTTCTTGAGATTTTCTAGTTATGTGACTGTGTTAAAAACATTTAGCCATGCAATAAGACTAAAATCTTGCCATCATAAAACATAATAGTAATCCTAGTTTAGCTAGAAATAAAATTAGGTTATGCCTTCCTCCCCCTGCCAATACTGTCTTTGTTAACTTTTTTAAAAACAATTTACTTGCTAAAAAAAAAAGGAAAAAAAAGAACAATCTCAATAATATACAATATAAATAATTTCCTTATTTGTAGCCAAAAGAAAAAGCCACGTAGCAAATTCAACTGCTTAAGATCATTATTGGCGGCAACTGCTTCTTCAATCTTCCTTTTAAGAACTGTAGAGTTTATTTCAAAATGTTAAAATTACGAAGATCAAAGATTGCCATCGTTTTAATTGTAATATAAACTGAAGAAATGGTGAGAGTAAATATATCTATACAAAATTATCTTATCACTAGCAAGGAGACACCTTTCTGTGAAAATTAATTATTTCAACTTTACATATAATTTGCATTGAATGGATGTTTAATTGTGGGCAAATGAATCACTCATAAATAAATAAAGTATCACAAAAGTCGATAATAGGAGTAGATTGATATCATATATCAACATAAGAGAAATAATATTTTTCATGCATTGATGAGTTTAATTGGACAATTTATAAGGTGATCAATAATGGTAATATGAAAAAACCCAGATAATAATCGACTCACCCAAACGATGATGAAGCAATAATTTTCCCATATTATCTGAAGGATAAAATTTTACCCCTCCAGAGCGCAAATCTCTATGCCTATGTTGAGGCTTCCGCTTAGTGATTTCCTGCATAAGCCTTTCATGCTCCTTTTTATCATAAGGTTTGCGAAGAATTTCTAATATTTGGACCCTGAAGTTAGAACACATTGTTTGTTGTGGACTGCCACAATGGCTTTTGACATCTTTTGACTTAATAAAGGTACAAGAACAAAACAGAAATTAGACAAGAAATATTCGCAATAAAATGAAGGAAAATTAAAGAAGGATCGATTCGATAAAAGTATCTAAAATAGTGGAAAGGGATAACTTACGCCCTTGCTTGTTGTTTCATGCTGAATGGCGTCTGTATACTTCCGTTTCTTAGAAACAACGTTGTCATCTATTGGAGAATTAAGGAAGATAAGACCATCAAAAACTACAGATGCACCATTCTTATATTGATAGATCACATTAGAACCTTCAAGCCTCATGTTTCAAAGAACAATTTATAGTTGCAATCATAATTACTTTGAAACCCAATTTCCTCCGTTTTAGCATGACTATCCAAATCATTTTCATCTTCACCATTTGGATCATTTTCCATATACTTTAGTGGCATTGTTAACCAGTTTTTTCATTGGCCTCGAGCACATAAGAGGATCCATCATTCTTCAAACTGCTAAAAAACAATGCATAGCTTGGATCATCACCACAATCAATTGAAAATCTGGGCTTTGGATCATCAAGAATTGACGTATATTCTGTATTCAAACATTCAAGAAAGTCACTATCTTCATCCTCCATGTGTTTATGCACATGCTCTCTCTTCACTTCCATAGACAAGCTAACCGATGCTTGTTGTATGAGATCTTAAATCTTTTACGACATCCTTTGTTTTTGAATCCATGTCTTAGCTATATTAAATTACTTGAGAGCAAGCCAAATAAAAATATCTCGAAACTCTTCCTTGACTTTCCTCTCTAATTGAACTACTCAATAAGTACTTAGCTCAATGCACAATACACGATAAAAATTGTCTACAGTCCAAAAGAATCAATAAGCTAGTTAAGATAGAGCATCCTTCATTTCATTTAAATATATACTTAAATAAACTCAAAAGTACTTAAAAGAGGAGAATTAGGAAACTAAAATTAATCAAGTCACATTTTAGATGTATATATTTTGTTATAGGACTAATAAATATAACAAGTCTTTAAGAAAACTTTTCCTTTAACAATCTTTTAATGCTCTAACACAAACTTCTCCTCTTTAATACCTTTGATAGAGGAGTTGCCTTGACTTGCATTAATTAACATGTATGGTGCGAAAATCAAAGTATTTTTTATTTGCTCAGAGATCGGGGCTAGCTAGGGCATATATTTCTCCTAAACAGAAATCAACCGAGCTTGTATAAATAGGGAAATTAAATCCATAAATTAAAATAAAAGTTACTTGCATGTGATACCTAGGGGCTAGTTTTTTGAATTCGACTTCTTCGCGCACTGTGAATTTATTCAGTCTAGGAAGACAAAAGAGGATGAACATTGATTATATTTTACTTGCTTTAGTATTGGACGGGTAAGGTTGACTTCATCTATATACCCTTTTTATTTGATTGTATTTCGACAACGCATCACTACATACATATACCAAGTATTTTACTCAATTTGCATATCTTTCATCTACTATGTGGTTTACTTAATATAAATATAATGCAAAATTTTTAATTATTGAAATTTTATTCTTTTCATTTTTAGGAACTAAATAAAATATGGTCACGTGGTGAATTCATAATTAAATTCACTTTCTCTTTTCTTTTCTAGTAAAATATAACATTGTTATCCATAAATTATTTCCATTTCACGGATTCATGCTCTAGAAGTTTATAAACTTTGTGTTGTTCAAATTATAATAGAAATTAATTGTTTAGGAAGTATTCCTATTTTTTTGAAAAAAAAAAGAATCTTCTTATTGGACTAGATTTACCTTTTTGTTTCTTTTTGCTCTTTAGTTTCTTTGTTCTTATCTTTTTGGTTAAATTAGGAAAAGTTTTACATATAAATTGTATGAGAAACTATTCATATGCTTAATTTTACCAACACCCAAGAAACCTTTGAAGTTTGGGGTACTTTTAAATTGAGGGCGTGAACATGTTTTGAGACAAAAAAATATCCTAAAGTTGTGATGGTTTATTAATTATGGATATGAACTTTTTCTTGATGAAATATTCCTCGCGTTAGAAAGTTGTCAATTGAATCCGAAGTACGAAAAAGAAAGATTTCCATTTCTGTATTACATCACCCTAATATTCGATTACAGAAAAATGAATAGTAAACTATTTCAAAGCTCTTTATACAACTTAATCTACAAAAGGGAGAACTAGAATCCAGTAAGAAAGAAGAAGAGAGAAGAAAACTTTCTTATGGCTTCTCTAAGATTACACAAGGGAGAAGAAAAAGCAAATGAGGGAAAGGGAAAAAATTAGAAGGTAATACCCCGTATGAATAGTGGCAAAAACTTGGTTGGGAGGGGTAGGTGGTGCGTGACGGTGAGGAAGGGGGTGTGTGAGTGGGTTATCTTCTTAAGAACTTCCGTTGATAACTCTCTCCTTAATGGTAAGAATTAATCATGCATGTGCCATTAGAAGAAACAATTGCCACATAATAATAATACTAATATTAATGATAAGAATAATAAAATTATCTAATCTTAATTTTAGACCAATAAAAATCTTTCTAGAAGATTTATACTTTCCCACAAAACTTATGTTTAGATCCCTAAAATGTTCATGCTAAGCATACTGGAAAAAAAGTTAATCAACTTAAGATATTCGTGAACTCTCCTAACGAATACTTGTATTAATAAAATTTTACTCTCTTTTCTATGCATCTACAAAACTATAGTTATATCCCAAAACTTTTTTCCACTAAGTCAGATTTTAAACTCTACATTAGTGACATCAACACTTATGTGTCATGTGTGAGGTACTTACAGGGTATGGCATCACACATCTTTCATCTAATATATATTTACTTAACATAATCTAATACAATATTTTCAATGTTGAAATTTTCTTCTTTAAATTCATAGGAACTAATGAAAATATGGTCGCATGGTGAATTCATAAGTATATTCATTACTCCTCTTTTTCTAATAAATATACACATTGTTATCCACAAATTATTTACATTTTAAGGATTCGTATTCTATAAGTTCATAAACTTTGAGTTATGCAATTTATAATGGAAATTAATAGTTTAGGAAGTAATCCTGCCTTTTTTAAAAAAAGAATTAACTATAATGACCACAACCACTTTTTGTCTAGGTGGAAAATTTTGGTGCACTAATGAACGCTCAACACGTGTACACTTCACTCAATGAATGATTGACACGTATACTACTGTGTTCACATGTACAAAATATAAAAAATTGTGTACAAAAACAAATAAGCAATTAATGAATGGACGAATCAAAATTTAATCTAACAATACATATTTATTTTTCTCCCCTTGAAGAACAAAAAAAATACTTCTACATTATACAATTTCCAATTGGACTAGATTTACCTTTTTGATTATTTTTGTTCTTTTGTTTCCTTGTTTTCATCTTTTTCTTAAATTAGGAAATTGTTTGCACATAAATTGTATGAGAAACTATTCATATGCTTTTAAAGTCAACGTAGACAATCACTATGTAGGTCTTGAAAAACATCGATTGTGAGATAAAATTTAATCTCAAAACAAGAAAATTATGATTTTTCTTAACATTCCAAACGATGTTCCTTGCAATTCACGAGGGGCTTGATAACAATGACCTTGATTTGTTACAAGGGACCGCTGGCCATTCCCCTAGAGACCAACCGGGGGCACTATGAATGAGACCCTTGTGAACTGCAAGTGCCAAACCTTTTTTTTTTTTTTTGTTCTTTACAAATTAAAATAATTCATTAAATAATTTAAACATAATAATATACAAAATAAAAAAATTAAAATAAATTAAGTAGATAAAAGCTTATTCGAAACAGAATACATATTATAAATAAATAAATAAGACAATACAATAAAAACATAAAATAAAACAAAACTTAAACAAAATAAAATAAAATTAAATGGTTAAAAAAATAATTAAAGTTGGTTCGGCTCGACCCATGTGCGGGATCAGGGGAGCCTCGGCTAAGCCCTGATTGCTGGCAAGGGGCACCTTTACAGCACGCCTGATCAAGGGCGAGGGGTGAGCCTTGGCTCCCCTGGTCCAATGATAGGGTGGCCTTTAAAAGATGTAAAGCTTTAAAATTTTTTTCAGACCTAGGATGATTTGATATCGTTTTTTAAATTTTAAATCGGTAAAAATGATTAAAAACACTTAAATATCAGTATACTAACCTTTTTTGTAAAGATTCGTTGTATGATGCTTCTAACTTGAAGATTTGAACATGGGGTTTTGAGAGAATTTTACGGTTGGAGAATGAGGGGAAGAAAAGTAAATGAATATTTTGGGATTTGCACTCTTAAATTTTGTGCTGCCTTAAGCTATTTCAAACATATTAGCTCAACTTTTGAGGGGACCTTGTCTTGAAAAAAAGGTTTATATTCTCAACTGATAAGTAACTCCAACTCTAGGGAATATTATGCCACGAACCCGATTCATGTCTCCACTAATGGACATTATGGCATCCATTAAGCCACATCACTTCATGTTATTAATTATGTCTCTAATTCTGGAGACAAGAATAACAAGGATAGTGATATAGCTTAATACAGGCCACATGGTTCATAAGTAGGGATGTGAATCGGGTCCATAACAGAATTTTCCCAATTCAAGGAGTTTTTTGATAAATCACTTATTTATTATATTATTTAATAATTTTAATTTTCACTTGCTATATTTTAGAGGGTGGACATACCTTCTCCTTCTCTATTAAGACAATTCCCTCCGTCGCAAATCTTTGGCCTCACTTTCCTTTTTCTTTTGTCGTAAATTATGGTCTTATTTCCTTTTATAAATGATAGTTAAGCAATTAACATACATCTTATCTACTCAATATCTCCATTTTCAAAGAAATACTAATAAAACACCCACTATTCCAATAACTTCATATCTATATTTGAAAACTTTCAGGACAAAAAGTCAAATTCTTTTAATATCATAGAGGCATATAAAAGGAAATCAAAATAAAATTTATTAGTCTAACTGAATATCTTAATCCATGTGAAAAATTGAAATGGGACCAAGGATTTGGGATGGAGGGAGTACTAAATTAGAAATGTTATGAGAAAGGTTATAAGAAATGGTACCGACAATCTGAATAGTTCATATATATATACACTCTAATAATCAATATATCCATCCTTGATAAGTTAATCATTTTTTTAATGAACAAAACTAGTCCGTCTGAAGTCATTCCGAATAATGTATCTATTGTAATAGTTGTTGATGACAAAGATAAACAAAACCTAAATTTCACTGTTAACACGACAAGTGTCTTACTATGCCTTTAATCCGTAGGTCATCTACTTTGGCCACTTCCTCTCTCTGCAACTGCTGTTATAGGATCATAGTTGTTAGAAAATTTAGAATTAGAATTTTAGATATTCTTTATTTATTTATGAAATTAGATATTTTGATAAATATATTCATTTCTATTTCATTTTTTAAATAAGAATATCAGCGATGAAGTTGCGAATAATTTGAAATGATACATTTGCAAGAGAACAAAGAAACTATACACAATTTGCGACAAATATGTGTTAATTTTGAAACCAAAATAAAATGTTAGCCCTAAGGGCATTATTGCATATGATTTTGATTATGATTAACATATGTTTGTGGGAGTATTCAGCATAATTTACATAAAACAAGGGAAGCATATTTGAAGTCTCAAGGCTGTACATTTAGAAGCAAAAGATCTTGGTGATCAAGGCAAAATGATGGAGAAAAGATCAAGCCATTGAAGACTTATATCTTTGTTAGGGAAGTGCTAAGGTATTTCTTTGTAAAACTCCCTAACTCTCATCTTTGATTGTTGATCATGTATGAAGCTCTTTGCATAAATATCTTTTGATAAATTCTTCTTGAAATTCAAGTATTCTTGATAGAATTTTTTATGCCTTTGAAAGTTTTTCTTATCTAAAAAAGAGTATCAAGAATACATGTTCTTGAAATAGGAAGGAAAGCTCTTCTCTGTAAAATCCTTTTCAAAAACCGGTCATCCGATTTTTCTACTTTTAGAAAAACCGGTTGTCCGATTTTTGTAAGAAGCGTCCAAATCTTTCTATTTCAAAGTCGGATGTCAGTTTTTAGAAACTGGTCATCCGGTTTTCCTTTTTACTGTGAAAATTATTACCGTTACACAGTGCAACGGTTACTTTCTCTCTCCTTCCTATATATATTGATTTTTTGATCAGAAAACGTAACAAGTATGGTGATATATTTATTGAGATCATTTAAGAACCTTTAAAAAGTTTTAAAGTACATTTTTCAAACACCTTTTCATCTCAAAAATTACATCTTCTTGAGCTTCATTGTCGATCATCATCAAAGAAGAAGTGAAGAGGAGCTTGTAGAAGTATTGCATTGAGTTGTATCCTCTCTTCTCAAGCTCATTTGGTAACATTGTTCTTGTAGGCTTTCGGGCCAATCTCTTCCCAATATTTTTTCATTTTTCTAGTCAATATACCTAACCCAATGATGACAATAAGCCTCAGCTGAAGAGTAGGTGATCTGTTTTGATTAGGCCAGAGATGCCGAGCTGAGCCAACCCAGGCTGCCCGTTGTGACTTAGCCTATATTATCTCCTTTCCCTCTCGGTATGTGAGAAGTCGTTTTTCTCTTCTCTTTTCTTTTTCTTCTTCTCTTCTTTTGCCTTGGCTGTTGGTATCCAGCTTGGTCTCTTCTTCTTCCCCCTTTCTTCATCGCGGCTTTCCGTGTCCGCTGCTCTCCTCCACCGGTCTTCTATGACGCTGTCACTACTGTCAGCTTCAGTTGATCATCTTCTTGTTGTTCGATCATCTGTCTGGTGAGCGTTTGAGTGAGAGTTGAAAGGGAGAGAGAGAGAGAGAGAGGGGAGTGACACTGGTGACTCTTTCACTGTTGAGGCTTGGATCTGAGAGACTCCGGTATCTCTTTACTGCCGACACCTTGACGCGGTCCATGAACGGCAATCGCTGCTCGGTGTTGTCTTGGTCTCAGTGCCTCTATCCTTCCCATCGGTGGCATCTTCCGCAACGGTGGTAAGTCTTCTTTTGTTCAGTTTTTTTATGTACTAAATGTTTTATTTTACAGCTCTATTTCGGCACACTTGATCGGCCATTATCGATGTTTTTGGAGAAGAAGGAGGATTGTTTTGTAATAGAATAGGCATTTCTTTTCTTGATGTTTATTATTTTTAGTTTGTAATAGCAAATAGAGTTTTATAATAGTAATTAGTTCCTTCAAGTGGTATCAGAGCATGGTTTTCTCATCGACCCCGGCAACCTCGGAAGAATCCAGATCTGAGGTAACTGTTGAGTTCCTCAGAACTGGCCAATGAAGTATTGTAAACTCCTCTTGTTTTTCGATTATCATTATTTTCCTGCTTTTGTTTCTTTTGTTGCTTCGGCTTGCCGCCGGTTGTTTATGTTTGGATTGATTGCTATTATTGTTTTTCTTCTGAATCACGTTACGGTTTGGTTCTTTGTTTACTGTTACTATTTTTTTCTATAAAACGTGTTAATGTTCTACTGTTGATGCTTGATCTGCTGTTACCGATACTTTCTGATTTTCTTGTGGGTTTTTTTTTTCCTTTTTTCGGTTTTGAAAAATACACAAAACCTAAGCCTGGCTTGAGTCGGTGAGATTTCAAGTATTTGTGCCTTGGTGCGTTTTTCAATTTTTCAAAATATTTATTTATTATTATATTCTCTCTGTTTGTCTTTTTCTTATCTTTCTGAGATATTACTATTTTTGTTGTTTCTTGTTTTCGGTTATATATACTATCTGCATTACGTGTTTTATTGGGTACCGTGCCTCACACGTTGTTGCGTTGTTTCTTTTTTTTAACAAATTAATAAAAAAACCAGCGTCGTTTTTCTAAACAAAGGGGGAATTTTTCTTTTATGAAAAATCCGGGCATTTTTTATTTTTTATTTAAAAAAAATAAACTTTCCAAATCTTTCATTTTTCTTGCCACTTAATAACACTTATTTGCCTTTAAAATATGTCAGTTCCAAAAATTGAAACTGATAAGTTTGATGGCAAATCTGACTTTGTAATGTGGCGGAGGAAAATGAAAGTTGTTCTGGTACAAAATAAAATTACACCTGCTATTTGTAGCCTCGAAAAGTATCCAGATCTTGGAGGGGCAAAGTTCTTACAGAAAAACTAGGTGGTGCACAAAGCTACCTCACCTTGCATTTAACCGATAATGTTTTACGAGAAATCGACGAAAAAAAAAAGACAATGCTTTTGAAATATGGACTAAACTAGGAAACATATATTTGGGAAAATCACTTTCAAATAAAATTTATTTAAAAGAACAGCTTTTTGGTTTTAAAATGAGCGGGTCAAAAACACTTTTAGAAAATATGGATGATTTAAATAAAATCATTTTGGAACTTCAAAATTTTGGAGAGAAAATGTCTGATGAAAATATTGCAGTTATTTTATAAAATGGCTTACCTGATTCTTTCAACGATGTAAAATCCACTATTAAATATGGCAGAGATGGTTTATCTCTTTCCGTGTAAAAAACGCTTTGAAATCGAAAGATGTGGATTTACAAATAGAAAACAAATCACACGGTGAAAACCTTTATGTGCGAGGGAGAGCTGACCAGAGGGATGTTAGTATATGCCCTAAGACCAATTGACTCACATTTATGATTTATGAAGCATGTATTTTTTGAATTGTATTTTATGCTCTTGGTCATCAAGTATGTGACTTCATAGGAAAACCCTTATAGCTAATAAAATACTATTCTTATTTGTCCCTAGTTTATTACATCTTGTAAACTAGTGTGAAGTTGATTGATGGTCAAGTTTTACTGATCATGAATATGAGATATAAAATCAATTCATAAATACATATTGAGAATATTGTATTGGACATGACCCAAAGTGAAGAAGAAATATTGCATGGGTTTAAGTCATAAGTATTTCTTCTCAGTTTTATATTTGGTGTCCTTTGACCTAATGTTTCTAATGTTTCTTGCATGGGGAGAAAATATGTTTTGACATAGTCAAACATCACTTTTAATTAGGTGATCATTATGACTATTGGTTGGCTTATTTTCTCGTCATGGCTTGAATATTGGAGATAGTGAAAGGGATTTGTCCCTCTCCTTTTAGAGAGAGATATCCATGGGCCCCTTGATAAGGAAGACAGGAAAATATGCATGGCTATGCTTGAATAAGTATTAATAATGTGTTATTAATATTATTTGTTAGAACAGTCTGCCTGGTGATCAAGTAAATGGTTAATTAAGTTTTATAAGGATGACTTTATCCATGCCTTATACTTAATTAGGATATCGTGTGATAAAAGGACTAAATATTAAATCTGATGCTAGGTTATTAATACATTTACCTAACTTGGGTAGGCATAATGTCTTGCTAGAGGCCACTTATGTTTTGTGAATAAATGTCTAGGACATTTTTCATTCACTGCCAACGTTAAGTGAACCTACAGGGTCACACGCATAGGCGATCTTGTGAGCATAATGTCCAATTTCAATGTATCTAGATTGTGTCCAGATTCGTTGAACGTATACAAAAGGGGAATCAGATTCCATATTGTGTTTTCTGGTAAGTTAATAAGTAATTAATTTTATTTAATCGAATAAATGAAATTAATTACTTAATATTACTCATCCAACCATTGGATGATTATAGAAATAGACGGACGAGATTAAACTGTCATTAGATGACAGTTAGGGTTTTGATATTGACAGCTATAAACGGTTATGTTAACCTTTTTTTAGGTGGCCGTCCATTATCTGATTAAAGAAAAACAAAACCCTAAACCCTAGAACAGCGATATAGTATCTAGCCTCCTCTCTCCGAAATACGACCGATTACCAAATAGTCAGGATCAGTTCTGAACAGTTTTCAGAACACAGAAGGGGCTAGCATCCCGATCGCTTGCAGAGGAGTTCGTCACGTGTATACCAGTAGAGACAAAGCAGCGCCTCCACAACGAACAATCAAAACATTGAGGTAATTCCTATCCAATCGGTTTTTCTAGTATGTGCAAATCCTGTTGGTGGATTTCTGCAGTTTTATTTTATTTTGTTTTTTTGCCTACGGAATCCAACAAGGGAACCTCTTAGTCACAGGTCTAAAAGTAAAGGGCAGTCCAAATCTCGAGAAAAGAACAAAGTGAACTGTTTTTCTTGTGGTAAGGAGGGTCATATGAAAAACAAGTGTTTTAAACAGATTAAAGATGAAAAACAACGTAAACATGGTAAAGGGAGTAATAAAATCGACAAAACCCACGATTTTCATTCAGATAGTAATTCTATGCTTTCAGAGGTTTTGTGTGTTTCCCTTTCCCCTTCTTGTTCTGAAGTTGTTGATCATTGGATTCTTGATTCTGGTCGTACATTTCACATGACACCCAACAAACACTGTTTTTGGATTTCAAACCCCTAAATCAAGGAAAGGTTTACATGGGAAATAATCAAGTTTGTAATGTTAAAGGCATTGGAAATATTTTCATTAAAATGCATGACGGTGCGACTAGGAAACTCACTGAGGTGAGATACGTGCCCGACCTTCGTCGGAATCTTATCTCTCTTCGTTATTTGGATTCTCTTGGTCTTTCTTTTAAATCCAAAAATGCTATTTTATGTATTTGCAAAGGAAACCTACTTATGCTAAAAGGTTTTAAAAGAGAAAGTTTATACATTCTAATTGGCAAAACAGTAATTCAACTGCTTTGATTTCAAAAACTGTTCTCGAGAAAACTATGTTGTGGCATCGGCGGATTGGCCACATTAGTGAAAAGGGACTTTATTATTTACAAAAGCAAAATCTTTTATGTGGTGACAAAATTGATTCCTTGGATTTTTGTTACCACTGCGTTTTGGGAAAACAACACAAAATCAGTTTTTCAACTAGCACACAAAAGTCTTCTGCTATACTTGATTATGTGCATTGTGATATGCGGGGACCCGAAAAGGTTCCAACTTATGGAGTTAACGTTTATTTCTTGTCAATTGTTGATGATTTTTCAAGGCATGCTTGGGTCTTTCTTTTAAAAACTAAAGATCAAACTTTTGAAAAGTTCTGCGAACGGAAACGTTTTGCCGAAAATCATTCTAGAAATAAACTAAAAACTATCAAGATTGATAACGGTCTTGAGTTTTGTAACCGGAAGTTTTTTTATTTTTTGTGCATTGCATGGCATCTTACACCATAGGACAGTTAGGTATAGCCCCCAGTAGAACAGAGTAGCTGAGAGGATGAACCGTACCATTATGGATAAGGTTAGATGTCTTCTAGTTTCTTCGGGTATCCCAAAACCTTTTTGGGGAGAAGCCGTTAGTACGGCTGTCTACCTTATTAATAGATCCCCTTCTAAAGCCATAAACTTTAGGACTCCTATAGGACTCTGGTGTGGTAAACCTCCTAACCTTTCCAACCTTAGAGTTTTTGCATGTGCGACCTTTGCACATTAGAAGGAGGGTAAGCTAGACCCTAGGTCTAGAAAGGGAGTGTTTATAGGATATCCTAGTGGGGTGAAGGGTTATATAGTGTGGTCAAAGGGTGAACTGGGGGTAAGTGTAGGTATCAGTAGGGATATCATTTTCAATGAGTTAGATATGCCCCATCTTCAGGACAAACTTGTCTCTGATAGCCCACCGAGTGTTCCCACACCTAGTTGTATTCCTGTGGAGGTGTAGGTCACCTTTGAACCCTTTTTCGAATACCTTTAGGAACATGAAACTGATGGAGAGTTACCTGCACCATCTAGTAGCACACCTGATCCTCCTAGTATTCCTGAAACCCTTGCCTAAGGAACATCCTCGATATAGTTATTCCTACATAGTTTCATATGCTTTTGCTGTTGCATCGTACGTGGAAGAAAAAGAACCATTATGTTTTTCTGATTTATGGTTACATTCCATGGATGAAGAAGTGTCTTCTTTAAATAAAAATAAAACCTAGATTCTTGTTCCAAAACCCTCAAAACAAAAATTAGTTGATAGCAAATGAATTTTTAAAATAAAAGAACCTGAGTCTTCTGATGAACGTCCAAGATTCAAGGCCAGGTTGGTTGCAAAAGGTTTCTCACAAATTGAGGGCATTGATTTTAACGAAATATTTTCTCCTGTTGTTAAATACAAAACGATTATGATTATTCTTGCTCTTGTTGCTTTTTATGATCTCAAACTTGAACAACTTGATGTTAAAACTGCTTTCTTGCATGGTGATCTGAAAGGGACTATATATATGCGTCAACCACAAGGTTTTGACGTTAAAGGTAAAGAACACATGGCGTGTCTTTTGAAAAAGTCCCTATACGGACTTAAACAATCACCCAAACAATGGTACAAGAGGTTCGATTCTTTTATGTTAAAAGTTGGTTTTACTAAGAGCAACTATGATTGTTGTCTTTATTTCTCTGCTAATAATGTTGATAGTGATATTTACTTATTACTTTATGTAGATGATATGCTAATTGCTTGCAGATATAAAGCTAAGATCGATGATCAAAAAACCTTGCTAAAATCTTAATTGCTACGGAAGCTATCAAAGAAGCCATTTAGCTGCAAGGGTTATTGAATGAATTACAAGTTTTACATTCAAAAGCTATTATTTATACTGATAGTTAGAGTTGCTTACATTTATGTAGGAATCCGATCTATCATGAACGGACAAAACATATAGATGTCAAATATCACTTTACTAGGGAAAAAGTCTCTAGTGGTTTAGTTGACATAGACAAGATCAGTACTGATAATAATCCTGCAGATTTTGGTACTAAAATTGCGAGCTTTGACAAGTTTATGTTTTGCAGGGATTTCCTTCACTTGGACGCGGTTTGACTCTTGTTGAGTCACATGAAGGTTGGAAAAATATTGTTCAAGGTAGAGATTATAGACTTTTGGGCCTATGTCTTTGCAATATTTTTTCATTTTTCCAGCCTATTTAGCTAACCCAATGATGACTATGGGCTTAGCTGAAGAGTAGGTGATCTATTTTGACTGGGTCAGAGATGCCGGGCCGGGCCAGGCAACCCGTTTTGACTTGACCTATATTATCCCCTTTCCCCCTCGATATGTGAGCAGCCGTATTTCTCTCCTCTTTTATTTTTCTTCTTCTCTTCTTTTGCCTTGGCTGTTGGTATCTGACTTGGTCTCTTCTTCTTCACCCTTTCTTCATCGCAGCTTTCCGCGTCCGCTGCTCTCCTCCGCCGATCTTCTGTGACACTGTCACTACCTTCAGCTTCTGTTGATCATCTTCTTGTTATCCGATCATCTGTCTGGTGAGTTTTTGAGTAAGAGCCGAAAGGGAGAGAGAGAGGGGAGTGACACCGGTGACTCTTTCACTGTTGAGGCTTGGATCTGAGGGACTCTGAATCTCTGTACTGCCGACGCCTCGATGCGGTTCGTGAACAGCAACTGCTGCGTTCTGTAGTCTCAGTCTCGGTGCCTCCATCCTACCCGCTGGCGGTATCTTCCACAGCGGTGATAAGTCTTCTTTTGTTCAGTTTCTTTATGTACTAACTGTTTTATTTTGCCGCTCTATTTCGGCACACTTGATCGGCCATTACCGATCTATTTGGAGGGGAAAGAGGATTATTTTGTAATAGAATAGGCATTTACTTTTCTTTCTGTTTATTCTTTTTAGTTTGTAATAGTAAATAGAGTTTTGTAATAGTAATTAGTTCCTGTAGTTCTTAACTCATCTTTTTTTTATTTACATCAAAGGTTTGTGTTGAAAAACCCCTTGGGTTATCCTTTGATTGTATTTGTTTTGGTGATTGAGGTTGCTTGCAAAACCCTTGGTGGGTAATCCCCAAAATTGTGATTGTTGTATACCTTTTGCTGTAGTGGATTTGAAAATCCTTGGGTGTTGACTCAAGGTAGTGGATGTAGCTCTTTGAAAAAGGGAACCGCCATAAATTGTTGTGCATCTACATTCTATGTTTTTTGCTTGATTGTCATAACTGTAAGATTTTGTTTGGTTGGGAATTTTTAAAAAGTGTTTTAGAATTCTTTCTCAAACAAAATTGGAGATTTATCTTTTAATTACACAAAAGAGTTTTTCAAAAATTAGCCAAAGACCTTATTCACCCCCTCCTCCCCTAAGGTTTTTTAATTGGTATCAGAGCGGGTCTTTTTCTTAAGGCTTAACATCTTAAGAAGCAAAAGATCCTTATGGCTAGTATTTCAAACCTAACGTATGTAGAAGGCTCTTCTACAAATAGGCCTCCTCTTTTTAATGGAACTAACTACACTTTTCGTAAGTCAAGAATTAGAATTTATATTATCTCTATCAACTGTGATCTTTGGAGCATTGTAGAAAAAAGACCTTAAGTTCCTAAAAAGGATAGAATTGTCAATAAGGTTGAAGAATATGATGAGTTTGATTCAAGGATGATGACTCTAAACTTTCAAGCTCTGAATATATTGAGTTGTGCCTTGGATGCTAATGGTACAATAGAGTGAGCGAATGCGACTCGGCTCATTAAATGTGGAAGTTACTTGAAGTTACTCACGAAGGTACCAATCAGGTGAAGGAGTCAAAGTTGGCTACGTAGGTGAGAGATTATGAGCTATTCATGATGAAATAAAATGAAAGCATTAGTGACATGTTCACAAGGTTCACCAATATCACTAATGGCCTAAAGGCATATGGGAAAGAGTACACAAGGGGAGAAGTAAACAGAAAGATTCTTGATGCACTCCCAAAAGCATGGCAACCAAAAACTCTTGCTATTGAGGAATCAAAAGATTTTAGACTACTTCCTATTGAAGAACTCATAGGATCACTCCTCACCTATGAAATGAAAATAAAAAGGTTTAATGAAATGGAAGATGAAGACAAAGGAAGAAAAAGCATAACACTCAAAGCAAATGAGGATGACCAAACATACTCATCAAACAATGAAGATGAGATGGATGATGATGACGAGATGACCTTGGTAATGAGGAAATATAAAAGATTCTGCAAGAAAGGCTACAACAATAGAGGAAAGAGACCTCCATTCAAGAAAGGAGGACAAAGTTCATCACTCTTCAAGGCTAGGTACTTTGAATGCAATAGCGCTGATCATCTTGTAGCCTATTGTCCCAAAGGCATTGAAAAAGAAAAAGGAGCTTTAGAAGAAAAGCTTGAGGCATTAAAGAAAAAGAAGAAAGGCAAGGGCCTAATAGGATCTTGGGATCAAGACTCAAGCGAAAGTGAAGGAGAAGAAAAGCCCAACCTATGCTTCATGCCATTAGAAAATGAGGTACAATCTTCACCCTCAAATCTATCTAATCTTGTTGATGATGATGATGATCTAAATTCTTAGCTTAAATGTATTATGAATTGGAAAAGATCACCAAAAAGAACAAGGAGTTAAAGAATAAGATTGATAACCAATCAAATGAAAATTCAAAACTTGTTTGTGAAAACAAAACTCTTTCTGAATCACTAGATATTTTGAAAAAGGAAAAGGACTTCTCAAAATTAGAATTTCAATAACTCGTTTTAGAAAACAAAAATCGTTTTGAAAAGTCCTCTCACATGAGAAATGGATGGTAGATTACAATGCTTTGAAGAAAAAGGTGAGTAATCTCACTCTATGTGTTGAAAAGTTCGCAAAAGGAAAAGAAAACTTTGAAAAACTTCTTGGCTCTCAAAGATCACCTTTTGACAAAAATGGTATTGGATATAATCATTCCAATAATTTTTCTAAACAAACACGTTTCGTAAAAGCTTCCTCATATTTCACAGCTTTGTTGTACTTATTGTGAAAAGGGTGGTCATAAATCCATAAAATGCTTTATAAAAAGAAAAGTTGAAAAGGGAATAAAAATGGTTTGGGAAATAAAAGAAAACTCAACTAACATTCATGGACCCAAAAAGATATGTACCAAAAGTCATTTCTACTTCTTCTTTTGTAGGAACCCAAATCAAGCTCAACTGAGTGGTATTTGGGTAGTGGATGCTTAAGGCATATGACCGGGAACGCATCTTTCATTAGTGAGCTTAAAGAAACAAAAAGTGGCTTCGTCACCTTTGTAGACAAGAAGAAGGGAAGAATCATTTGTATAGGCAACATTGGTAACAATTCTTCTTCTTTTATTGAGGTTTTTTTAGTTGATGGTTTAAAATTCAATTTGCTTAGTATTAGTCAATTGTGTGATAATGGGAAAAAGGTTGTTTTTGAAAGTGATTCTTCTCCTATCATTGATGAGCATGAAAATAAAACTATTTTTGTTGCTAAAAGAGTTGAAATGTCTATGTCTTTCACCTTGAAGATCTTATTTCCCAAAATTTAAAGTGTCTCTCGGTTGATGATGATGATGCATTTTTGTGGCTTAGAAGGCTTGGTCATATTAGTATGGATTCATGGAACCAACTTTCTTTAAAAGAACTTGGTAGAGGCTTACCAAAACTACACTTTGAGAAAACTAAACTTTGTTATGCTTGCCAATTTGGAAAACTAATTAAGACCTATTTTAAACCAAAGAAAATGATTTCTACTTCAAAACCTTTAGAACTCATTCCTATGAATTTATTTGGACCAATGAGGACCACTAGTCTTTGTGGTAAGAGGTATGCTTTTGTTATAATACATGATTTCTCAAGATTTACTTGGACTTTATTCTTAAGCCAAAAGGATGAGGCATTTCAAGAATTTGTCAAAATTTTCAAAAAGGTTCAAACCTCCCTTGATTGTAAATTGATCTCTATGAGAAATGATAATGGGAGAGAATTTAACAACCAAGATTTTACAAAACTTTGTGATGATTTTGGCATAACAATTTTTTCGGCCTCCAAAACCTAACAACAAAATGGTGTTGTGGAAAGGAAAAACCGTACTTTTACAGGAAATGGCAAGGTCAATGCTTTGTGAAAACTCCCTTCCTAAATATTTTTAGGCCGAGGCCGTTAATACCGCATGCTACGTTATGAATCGTGTTCTCTTGAGACCTTTTTTGAAGAAAACTCCTTTAGAACTCATTTTTAACAAAACTCCCTCAATTGGCTATTTTAAAGTTTTTGGATGCAAATGCTTTATTTTAAACACCAAAGAAAATCTTGGGAAATTTGATAAAATCTGATGAGGGAATTTTTCTTGGTTACTCTTCAAACAAAAAGGCCTATAGAATTTTCAACAAAACAACTTTTTGTGTTGAAGAGTCCATTCATGTGAACTTTGATGAAACTAACATTTTTGAAAAGAGAAATGATGATGACATAGATAACTCTCTAAACTACCAACCATTATACACTCAAGCAATGGAAGAGCATGCTATATAGGAAGAAGAGATTGAGGAAAGACAAGAAAATGATCAAGAAACTCAAAGTCTTCCTCAAGATGTGATATATCCCATAGGGCACTCAAAGGATGAAATCATTGGTGATGTATCATAAGGGGTAAGAACAAGAAGGTACTTCACAGAGAACTTTGCATTATTATCTCAAATTGAGCCTAAAGTTATTGATGATGCTTTGTGTGATAAGTTTTGGATTATTTCTATGCAAGAGGAATTAAACCAATTTGAAAGAAACAGAGTTTGGACTTTAGTCCCAAGACCCCATGATCACCCCACCTTTGGCACTAAATGGATTTTTAGAAATAAACTAAATGAATCTGGAGAAGTTATTAGAAACAAAGCTAGACTTGTTGCCCAATGATTCAATCAAGAAGAGGGCATAGACTTTTATGAAACTTTTGCTCCGGTTGCTAGACTTGAATCCATTAGGATGCTTTTGGCTTTTGCATGTTTTAAAGGATTCAAGCTTTTCCAAATGGATGTCAAAAGTACTTTTCTAAATGGTGAGATTGAGGAGGAAGTTTATGTTGAACAACCTCCCGATTTTGTGCCTGAAAAATTTCCAAATCATGTTTTCAAACATTCAAAAGCTCTCTATGGCCTAAAACAAGCTCCAAGAGCTTGGTATGAAAAATTAAGTGGATTTCTTCTCTCAAACAATTTTCAAGAGGTGTGATGGATACTACTCTTTTTACAAAAATCTTTTGTAACAATGATGTTCTTGTCCAAATTTATGTAGATGATATTATTTTTTGTGCTAATAACGTTTCTTTGTGTGAAGAATTTGCCTCCCTTATGCAAAATGAGTTTGAAATGAGCATGATGGGAGAATTGAACTAATTTCTTGGACTACAAATCAAGCAAACAATAGAAGGAATCTTCATCAACCAAGAGAAGTACACTGAAGAACTTCTCAAAAGATTCGAGATGAGCGACGCAAAAGGTATTAGCACTCCTATGAGCTCATCATTGAAGCTTGACAAGGATGAAAAAGGTAAGAAGGTTGATGAGAAAAAGTATAGAGGTATGATTGGTAGTTTACTTTACTTAATAGCTAGTAGGCCGGATATTGTATTTGCGCTATGTTTGTGTGCTAGATTCCAAGATTGCCCCAAAGAATCCTATTTAATAGTCGTAAAATGTATCTTGAGATATTTAGTTTCATCATATGATTATGGCTTGTGGTACTCGACACAATATTGTTTTGATCTTATTGCCTACACCGATGCGGATTATGCGGATTTAAGGTAGAAAGGAAGAGTATAAGTAGAAAGTGCCAATTCTTGGGAGGATGCTTAGTACCTTTGTACAGTAAGAAGCAATTGTGCGTATCCTTATCAACCACCGAAGCAGGAATATATAGCAGCCGGTTTTTACTATGCACAGGTACATTGGATGAAACACACCTTGATTGGTTTTTGTTTTTCTTTTAAAAATATACCTATTATGTGTGATAATACTAGTGCCGTAAACATCACTTTATTAGAGATCATGTTGCTAAAGGTGATGTATTTTTAGAATATATTTGCACAGAAGATCAAATTGCCGATATTTTTACAAAACCGCTCTCTGAAGAACGTTTTTGCTATTTGAGAAAATTGCTTGGTATTGGTAGACTTCATGACTAATGTGTGTTGTTTGAGTTATCAGTTTTCCTCTTATTTATCCCGTTCTTATAGAAATTTTCAAAAAAAATTGGACGCCTCTTTTAAAATCGGACGTCCAGTTTCAAAACCAGACTGAAGGATTTTTTTCACAAAAAATTCCCGAGATATTCAGACGACAAAACTGAACGACCTCGATAAAAGCTGGATGTCCGATTTTCTATTTTTCAACAAAACCGGACTACCGATTTTCTAATATCGGTCGATCGATTTCTTTAAAATTGTCGGGGCTATGTTTTATAAGAACTGAACTCATCACAACCTCCCTCTTACTTTTGTCTTTTTCTCACAACTCTCTCTTACTCTCTCGACCAAGACTCCTTTCTCTCATAAAGCCCATCCAATTTCTCAATCCGATTTTCATACTTTTTCTCAAATCTTTCAGATTTCTCTCCTCCTCAAACAAGAAACTCGATCGATTTCTATTTTTTCTCTCTCTCTCTCTCTCTCTCTCTCTCTCTCTCTCTCTCTCACTCTCTCAGTCTCTCTCTATCCTCTCTATTAGAAATCTTCATATTCAAGTTCCTCTCAAACCCTAAGTCGGGATTGCTTCTAAATAGTGAAAACTAAGAATGCCAACATTGGAAGAGGAGTAAATATTGAAGAAGGAGGGAGCAATAGAGGAAGAGGTAAAGGAACAAGGGTACCTTCTGGAATTAGGGCTCCAGATAAGCTCATCTATGCAAAGGAGGCTGCAATCTTTGAAGAATGGACAAGAAATCGAAGAAAATTGATGCTAGACACCGAGTGGATTTGAATGATATGCAAGTTATGGAAGCTATACCAAATCTCTTTGATGCTATTGATGGACACCATTGCTTACTGTTAATGAGCTATATTATACTGAAATGATTTATGAATTCTATGCCAATCTACATAAGGGTAGAGTTGAAAGAGTCCATAACATACCTCATCAATGGGTATTGTCTAGAATTGGAGAAAGAAATATTGCATTTGATGATATGCTATTAAATACCATTCTAGAAACCCCTCAAGATGGCATGAGATTCTATACTAAGAATAAGAAATGCTTTGATCAAAATTTATATAGTGAAAGAAGGTTTGAAGAGATTTTCACTCACGGAGAAGTTCTAAAAAGGCACGATGATAGGACTGTGAATAAACTTGATGCCTATGGGAGATTACTACATCATATGATTTCTAACATCATTATTCCAAATATTGGGCACAAGTCTTCCATCACAAATATGCACTCCTTTATCATGCTTGCTCGACATGAACATAGGAGGATGAACTTCGATTTCATGGCTATAGAACACACACTAGCCACACAATCCTCTTCCACCTAGTACTTACCGTATGGATGCTTCATTACAAAAATCTTTCAACATTTCGTGATCAATTTTGTTGGAGTTGGTGATCACATTGGCCTTGGTAAGATTTACAATCAGAATACCTTCAAGAGAATGGGGTTCGAAAGAAATGATAATGGACTATTGATAAGAGGTGGTCAACAAGGAAGTGATGATGATGATGAAGAGGATAATGGTTATGAAGAAGAGGGAAATGAGACCGAAAGCATGGATGAAGAAGATACAAATGAAGAGGACATTCGAAGAGAAATGAGATCAAAGAAAAGGCAAGAACGAACGGAGGAAGGACAATCCTCAGTAGATACGACTCTAATATTGGATAGAATTGCTGTCATGTAAGCACAACTAGATGACCGACTTGATGATCTCAATGATAAGATTGTAGATATTCAAAACCGGGTTACGAGATTGGAGCAAAGAGGAAAGGATACCGATGAAGATGAAGATGATTGAGAATTCCTTTTAAATCCGTACCTCTTTCTTGTTTCAAAAACTCCTTACACTACCACTATTTTTTTTTTTCTTGGCTCCTTATCAAACTCTATTATGACTATTTTTTTATGACTTGATATATGCTATGTTTTATTCTTCATATTGGTGTTGTGTTATTTTGATGCTAACTTTTTCATGGACTTCATGATGATACTTTAATGTTGAAAGTCCAATTGTAGCTTTCTTTTCTATGATCCCTTAAAAACATTCCCAAGTATCTTTTTGATTTATGACAGAAGGGGGAGAAATATGTGCATAAACAAAGGGGAAGAAATAGTTGCAAGATGCTTATTGTGTTGCTTTTAAGTTTCATGCTTTCTTTTGGTTGGCTACATATCTTATGGGTAATGTGCTTGGTTTGATGGTTGTTTGATGTTATTCTTGGTGTAAAGCATGCTTTTAAGGTGAGGTTATTTTGTGTTATATTTTGCTTCAAAACCTTGGCAGGTTTTCAAATTCATGTGGGGAGTTATCTCCCTTATGGCGTTTTTGGTATGCTTTACTCTTATTGATGATCTTCTTGAAGCATCACCATACTTTAATATTTTCTCTTTTGTTCTTCTTGCATATGTATTTGTCATAATCAAAAAGGGGGAGATTGTTAGCCCTAAGGGCATTATTGCATATGATTTTGATTATGATTAACATATGTTTGTGTGAGTATTAAGCATAGTTTCCATAGAACAAAAGAAGCATATTTGAAGTCTCAAGGCTACACTTTTAGAAGGCAAAATGAAGGAGAAAAGATGAAGCCATTGAAGACCTTGAAGACTTGTGTCTTTGTTAGGAAGTTCTAAAGTATTTCTTTGTAAAACTCCCCAGCTCTCATCTTTGATTGTTGATCATGTATGTACTCTTTGCATAAATATCTTTCTATAAATTGTTCTTGAAATTCAAGTATTCTTGATAGAATTTTTCTTATCTCAAAAAGAGTATCAAGAATACATGTTTTTGAAATAGGAAGAAAAGCTCTTCTTTGTAAAATCCTTTTCAAAAACCTTTCATCTGGTTTTAAAATCGGTCGTCTAATTTTTCTAGTTTGAGAAAAATCGGTCATCCAATTTTGGTAAGTGTTCAAATTTTTCTGTTTCAAACTCGGACCTCTGCTTTTAGAAACCGGTTATCTAGTTTTCCTTTTTACTATGAAAAATATTACTGTTACACAGTGCAATGGTTACTTTCTCTCTCCTTCCTATATATATTGATTTTTTGATCAGCTGTAAAGATAACAAGTTTGGTGAAATATTTATTGAGATCATTTAAGAACCTTTAAAGAGCTTTAAAGTACATTTTTCAAACACCTTTTCATCTAAAAAATACATCTTTTTGAGCTTCATTGTCGATCATCATCAAATAAGAAGTGAAGAGGAGCTTGTAGAGAATTGCATTGAGTTGTATCCTCTCTTCTCAAGCTCATTTGGTAATATTCTTCTTAACTCATCTATCTTTTATTAACATCAAAGGTTTGTGTTGAAAAACCCCTTGGGTGATCCTTTGATTGTATTTTTCTGATGTTTTGAAAAGCCCAAATCTCGTTTTTTGGTTAGGTGCTATGGATGAGGAAATGTCTTCTTTAAACAAAAAAAAAAACCTGGATTCTTGTTCCAAAACCCTCAAAACAAAACTTAGTTGATTGCAAATGGATTTTCAAAATAAAAGAACATGAGTCTTCTAATGAACCTCAAACGTTCCAGGCCAGGCTAGTTGCAAAAGGTTTTTCACAAGTTGAGGGCATTGATTTCAACGAAATTTTTTGTCTTGCTATTAAATACAAAACAATTAGGATTATTCTTGCTCGTGTTGCTTTCTATGATCTTAATCGTGAACAACTTGATGTTAAAACCGCTTTCTTACGTGGTGATCTCGAAGGGACAATATATATGCAACAACCACCAAGTTTTGAGGTTAAGGGTAAAGAACACATGGCGTGTCTTTTGAAAAAGTCCTTATACGAGCTTAAACAATCACCCAAACAATGGTACAAGAGGTTTGATTCTTTTATAATAAAAATTGGTTTTAATAAAAGCAACTATGATAGTTGTCTTTACTTTTATGGTAATATGGTTTATTCCGCTATTTATTTATTACTTTATGTAGATGATATGCTAATTGCTTGCAGGCATAAAGCTAAAATCGACGATCTAAAATCCTTGTTAAAATCTGAATTCGATATGAAGGATTTAGGTGTTGCATTTAAAATTCTTGGGATGAGTATTTCAAGATATAGATCTGATCGTTCACTTTTTTATCTCAAAAGTCTTTCCTTCAGAAAATTGTATCCAAATTTTCAATATTAATTACAATAGTACGTGGTGATGAAGGTCATATTTCTAATGAATTTTTAGAATCCTCTGTAGGCTTTCTGGGCCAATTTTCTCCCAATATTTTAATTTTTCAACAACAATCTATTTTTAACCCAATGATGAATCCATGGGCCTCAAACCAAGATGTCGGGCCAAGACAGCCCGGGCTGCCCGTTGTGACTCTTGATCTACTTATGTTTTCTCTCCCTCATCAGTTAAAGAGGCATTCCAGAATCTTCCTTTCTTCTCTCTTTTTTTGCTCCTTCTCGGCCTTCTTGAGAGACGTCTCTCTCTCTTCTTCTTCTCCCCTTCTTTACCGCGGCTGACCGCATCTGTTGCTCTCCTCTGGTGACCTCTGTAGTCCTCTGTTACACTGTCTCTGAAAGCGGTGGTTCTGTGTTGATCTTATTTGGTCATTTCTGATCTTTTTGTGGGGATAGCCATAAGGGTGAGAGAGGGTGAGCGCCAGTGATCTTTTCTATTTCAGGCCAGATCTGAGGATGATTTTTACCATTAAAGTTGGTACCTTTTATCTTTCCAGCACCTCGACGCGGTCGTCATTTCAATACCGCTGCTCGGCACCGTTGAGTCTCATTGTATGTCGCTGGGGGTTCTGACACTTCAGCGACAGGTAAGTGCTCCTTACCGATTCATGGTTAATTTTTTCTTTTAACGGTTATTGTGTTTGATTTTGGTCTTGTCCATTGGCTTGAACCGGTTGTGAAACAGGAAGAGGAAGAAGGATATTTTTACTGTAGTAGAATAGGTTTTTTTCCGCTACCTTACTATTCTTTTACTGATTTGTAATAGCAATTAGAGTGTGTAATAGTAATTAGGTCCAATCATCCTCCATATGTAAATTCTAAAATTCTAATTAGGCACTTAAATCTAATGAAGGTTCCAATCAAACATAGGATGACTCTTACCTTTGTAGTACAAGAATCATTGTAATAGAGGGAATAATGAAAATGAGAAAAATCTTATATAGATTTGTTCTTAATGCATGTAAACTGTAATTGCATTTGTTGGTGCCAATCTAACATTAGACGTATCTTGTCTCATGGGTAGTACTTTTTCTTAAACGTTCTCTAGATTTGCTATGGACATGCCTATTCTTTAGTGTTTTACATTTCCACATTAAATATCTAATCAAAGTTCTATTTTGCCAGTTAATAAAGGAAGACACATAAAACTGAGAACTCTATATGAATGTGAGCTAGAATAGACTCAATCAAAGCATAAAATCTTTGCCTAATGTCAAGAAAAACGCCTAAAACCTTTGCCTACATATCAAGATAACCATGACTCACAAGCCTGGATTCTCAAGCTAAAAGTTCCAGGCATTGTCACTAGTAAACTAGAATATTGTTATTCATTTCATTCGGAATTCCAATAATAAATAAATGAGTTCAAACTTCAACATAGAGAATTTAATAATATTATCTAATTATACTTATTGCAGAATGAAGATATATGTTACCTTACAAACAAGACAATCACGTTTTAGTTCAAGAACTTTGTTCATTATTCTTTTAACTTTCTTGCACAACATACGTAAAACAGTTCAATAAAGAGAAATGTATATCAATGATTCCTTCATAATGACAAAATAGATTTTGCACTCTATTTCACTACAAAAATATTTCTTCATCCTTCATGAATTTTAAGGAATCAAGCAACTGAAACCTTAGGATCCTTCTGGCTGTACATGAATACATTCTTTGTCGTTCCATGGACTGAATGATTCGTCATCAGTGATATTCTAAAGCAATATACAATAAATTTCCATATAAGAAGCTACTTATTTGAATAAATTAACCACTAGAATTGACATAATATGAAGGCAAATGAAAAGATGAATAACAATAAATTGTTGATTTACTTTCATAGGAAAAGTTTACTCATGAGCATATGCTCTAAAGTTAGACTTGCAGTGCTAAATGATTTTAATCCTCAAAATGAAAGATTTGTACCGTACCAAAAAATCCATTAAACCCACTAGTACTTCATTATGGAACGGTCCTAATAGAACGATATTGCTAAATTCTATTTATGCATGGTGGAGAGCATAATTTGATTAATGAACCTTATGAATACCCCTTGTAGTCATGATTTTGTTATGTTAATGACACGAGAACCATAAGAATGGAAACAAATAACTTCCAACATATCGAGGTATTTTTATTAAATAAGCTCCTAACTTTAAAAATTTGTCTGTACTAGAGTACTTTACTTTTGAAGCAAAGAGGTGACGCTAGAAATTGTTCCTCCTAAACTTACCTCTTTTGACCATCACTTCTTGATATTTTCTAGTTATGTGACCGTGTTAAAAACATTTACCCATGCAACAAGACTAAAATCCTACCATCATAAAACATAATAGTAATCCTAGTTAAGCTAGAAATAAAACTAGGGACATGCCTTCCTCTCTCCTGCCAATGCTAACTTTATTAACTTTTTTAAAAATAATTTATTTGATAAAAAAAGAAAGGAAATTAAGAACAATCTCAATAATATACAACATAAATAATTTTTTTTCCTGTAGCAGAAAGAAAAAGCCACGTAACAAATTCAACTGCTTAAGATCATCATTGACAACTGCTTCTTCAGTCTTCCTTTTAAGAACTGTAGAGTTTATTTCAAAAATGTGAAAATTATGAAGATCAAAGATTTCCGTCATTTTAATTGTAATATAAACTCAAGAAAAGGTGAGTAAATATATCCATACAAAATGATCTGATCACTAGTAAGGGGACACCTTTCTGTGAAAATTAATTATTTCAACTTTACATATAATTAGCATTGAGTAGATATTCAATTTTGGGCAAATGAATCACTTATAAATAAATGAAGCAATACATAAAGTCGATAGTAAAGAAGTATCACAAAAGTCGATAATAGGAGTAGATTGCTATCATATATCAACATAGGAGAAA
Source organism: Catharanthus roseus (assembly GCA_028651295.1). Lineage (NCBI taxonomy): Eukaryota > Viridiplantae > Streptophyta > Magnoliopsida > Gentianales > Apocynaceae > Catharanthus > Catharanthus roseus. The sequence goes on from JAPQWS010000026.1 coordinate 867,873, forward strand.
TAATATTTTTCATGCATTGATGAATTTAATTGGACAATTTATAAGGTGATCAATAATGGTAATATGAAAAATCCTAGATAATAATGGACCCACCCAAATCGTGATCAAGCAATGATTTTCGCATTTTATCCGAGGGATAAAATTTTACCCCTCCAGAGTGCAAATCTCTATGCTTATGTTGAGGCTTCCACTTAGTGATTTCCTGCATAAGCCTTTCATGCTCCTCTTTATCATAAGGTTTGCGAAGAATTTCTAATATTTGCACCCTGAGGCTAGAACACATTGCTTGTTGTGGACTGCCATAATGATTGTTGACATCTATTGACTTAATAATGGTACAAGAACAAAATAGAAATTAGACAAGAAATTTTCGCAATAAATTGAAGGACAATTAAAAAAGGATAAATTAGATAAAAGTATCTAACATAGTGAAAAGGGATAACTTATGCCCTTGCTTGTTGTTTCATGCTGAATAGCGTCTGTATACTTCTGTTTCTTAGAAACAGCGTGTCATCTGTCTGAGAATTTAGGAAGATAAGACCATCATAAACTACAGATGCACCATTCTTATATTGATAGATCACATTAGAACCTTCAAGTCTCATGTTTTCAAAGAACAATTTACAGCGCAATCATAATTACTTTGAAACTCAATTCCCTCCGTTTTAGCATGACTATCCAAATCATTTTCATCTTCACCATTTGGATCATTTTCCATATAAGTAAGTGGCTTTGTTAACCCAGGTTTTTCATTAGCCTCGAGCACATAAGAGGACCCATTATTCTTCAAACTGCTCAAAAACAATGCATAGCTTGGATTATCACCACTATCAATTGAAAATTAGGGTTTTGGATCATCAAGAATTTACATATATTCCGCATTTAAATATTTAAGAAAGTCACTATCTCTATCCTCCATGTGTTTATGCAAATGCTCTCTCATCACTTCCTTGGACAAGCTAACCGATGCTTTCTCGTTTTGTCCAGGATTGTGCATGTAGCTAAATTTTGTTGTATGAGATCTTACATCTTCTACGACATCCTTTGTTTTTGAATCCATGTCTTAGCTATACTAAATTACTTGAGAGCAAGCCAAATAAAAATATCTCGAAACTCTTCCTTGACCTTCCTCACCAATTGAACTACTAAATAAGTACTTAGCTCAATGCACAATGCACGATAAAAACTGTCTACATTCCAAAAGAATCAATAAGCTAGTTAGGATGGAGCATCCCTAATTTCATTTAAATATATCTTTAAATAAACTCAAAAGTACTAAAATGTGTATATATTTTTTATATGACTAATAAATATAACAAGTCTTTAAGAAAACTTTCCCTTTAACAATCCTTTAAAGCTCCAACAAAAACTTCTCCTCTTTAATACCTTTGATAGAGAAGTTGCCTTGACTTGCATTAATTAACATGTATGGTGCAAAGATCAATGTATTTTTCAATTGCTCCGAGATAGAGGCTACCTAGGGAAAATATTTCTCCTAAAGAGAAATCAACTGAGCTTGTATAAATAGGGAAATTAAATCCATAAATTAAATTAAAAGTTACTTGCCTGTGATACCAAAGGGCCAGTATTCTGAACTCTACTTGTTTGCGCACTGTGAATTTATTCAGTCTCGGAAGACAGAAGAGCATGATCATTGATTATATTTTACTTGCTTTTGTATTGGTCGGGTGAGGTTGACTTCATCTATATATCCTTTTTATTTGATTGAATTTCTAACGCATCACTACAGACGTCTACTAAGTATTACTCAATTTGAATATCATTCATCTAATATGTGGTTTAGTTAATATAAATTTAATAAAAAATTTTTAATATTGAAATTTTATTCTTTTCATTTTTAGGAACTAAATAAAATATGGTCACGTGGTGAATTCATAATTAAATTCACTTTCTCTTTTTTTCTAGTAAAATATAATATTATTATCCATAAATTATTTCCATTTTATGGATTTATGCTCTAGAAGTTTATAAACTTCGTGTTGTTCAATTTATTATAGAAATTAATTGTGAAGTATTCCTATTTTTTTGAAAAAAAAGAATCTTCTTATTTGATTAGTAAACTAATTCAAAGCTCTTTACACAACTTAATTGACAAAAAGTAGAACTAAAATCCAATACGAAAGAAGAAGAGAGAAGAAAACTTTCTTATGGCTTCTCTAAGATTACACAAGGGAGAAGCAAAAAAATTAGAAGGTAAGGCCCTGTAAGAATAGTGGCAAAAACATGGTTGGGAAGGGAAGGGTAGTTGGTGCGTGACAGTGAGGAAGGGGGTGAGTGAGTTGGTTATCTTCTTAAAAACTACCGTTAATAACTTTCTCCTTAATGGTAAGAATTAATCATGCATGTGTCATTAGAAGAAATAATGGCCAGATAACAATAATACTAATATTAATGATAAGAATAATAAAATTGATCTAATCTTAATTTTAGACCAATAAAAATCTATCTACAAGATTTATATTTTCCCACAAAAATTACGTTTAGATCCCTAAAATGTGCATCCTAAGCATACTTAAAAAAAGTTAATTCACTTAAGATATTCGTAAACTCCCCAAACAAAAACTTGTATCAATAAAATTTTACTCTATTTCCAAAACATCTACAAAACTATCGTTATATCCCAAAACTTTACTCCACTAAGTCAGATTCCAAACTCTACATTCATGACATTAACACTTATGTGCCATGTGTGAGGTACTTACGGGGCATGGCATTACACATCTTTCATCTAATATATAATTTACTTAACATAATCAAATACAATATTTTCAACATTGAAATTTTCTTCTTTAAATTCATAGGAACTAATGAAAATATGGTCACATGGTGAATTCACAATTATATTCATTACTCCTGTTTTTTCTAATAAATATACACCTTTACATCAACCCTGATCGCTAGCAAGGGGCACCTTTACAACACGCCCGGTTAATGGTGCGGGGTGAGCCCTGGCTCCCCTGGTCCAACGATAGGGGTGGCCTTTAAAGGATGCAAAGCATTGAAATTTTTTTCAGATCTATGACGATTTGATATCATTTTTTAAATTTTAAATCGGGAAAATTAATTAAAACACTTAAAGATTGTTTTACTAACCTTTTTGTGAAGATCCGTTGTTTGATGCTTCTAACTTGAAGATTTGAATACGGGCTTTGAGAGAATTTTACAACTGGAGATGGAAGGGAAGAAAATTCAATGAACATTTTGGGAGTCACACCCTTAAATTTTGTATTGCCTTAAGCTATTTCAAACATATTAGCTCAACGTTTGAGGGGTCCTTATCTTGAAAAAACGGTTTATGTTCTCAATTGATAAGTAACTCCAACTCTAGGGAATATTAAGCTACGGATTCATGTCTCCACTAATGGACCTTAAGGCATGTATTAAGCCACATCACCTGATGTTATTAATTATGTCTCCAATTCTGGAGACAAGAATAACAAAGAGAGTGATATGGCTTAATGCAGGTCACATAGTCCATAAGTAGGGACATGAACCGGGTGTATAACAGAATTTTTATCTAATATATAATTTACTTAACATAATCTATTACAATATTTCCAACATTGATATTTTCTTCTTTAAATTCATAAGAACTAATGAAAATATTGTCACATGGTGAATTCATAATTATATTCATTACTCCCCTTTTTTCTAATAAATATACACATTGTTATCAACAAATTATTTACATTTTAAGGATTCATATTCTATAAGTTCATAAACTTAGTGTTGTGCATTTTATAATGGAAATTAATAGTATAGGAAGTAATCATGCCTTTTTAAAATAGGAATGAACTATAATGACGGCAAGCACTTTTTGTTTAGGTGGAAATTTCTTGTTAATCAACAATTTATTATTATTCATCTTTTCATTTGTCTTCATATTATCTCAATTCTAGTGGTTAATTTATTCAAATAAGTAGCTTCTTATATGGAAATTTATTGTATATTGCTTTAGAATATCACTGATGACGAATCATTCATTCCATGGAATGACAAAGAATGTATTGCTGTACAGCCAGAAGGATCCTAAGGTTTCAGTTGCTTAATTCCTTAAAATATATGAAGGATGAAGAAATATTTTTGTAGTGAAATAGAGTGCAAAATCTATTTTGTCATTATGAAGGAATCATTGACATACATTTCTCTTTTTTGAACTTTTTTACGTATGTTGTGCAAGAAAGTTGAAAGATTGATGAACAAAGTTCTTGAACTAAAAGGCGATTGTCTTGTTTGTAAGGTAACATATATCTTCATTCTGCAATAAATATAATTACTGAATATTATTAAATTCTCTATGTTGAAGTTTGAACTCATTTATTTATTATTGGAATTCTGAATGAAATCAATAACAATATTCTAGTTTACTAGTGACAATGCCTGGAACTTTTTGCTTGAGAATCCAGGCTTGTGAGTCTTGGTTATCTTGATATGTAGACAAAGAATTTAGGCATTTTTCTTGACATTAGGCAAAGATGTTTGAGCTTTGCTTGAGTTTATGCAAGCTTACATTCATATAGAGTTCTCAGTTTTATGTGTCTCCTTTATTAACTGGAAAAGTAGAATTTTAATTAGATATTTAAAGTGGAAATGTAAAACACTAAGGAATAGACATATCTATAGCAAATCTAGAGAACGTTTGAGAAAAAAGTACTACCCACGAGACAAGATGCCTCTAATGTTAGACCGGTATCAGCAAATGCAAATACAGTTTACGTGCATTAAGCAGAAATCTATATAAGATTTTTCTTATTTTCATTATTCCCTCTATTACAATGAATCTTTTACTACCAAAATAGGGAAATTAAATCCATAAATTAAATTAAAAGTTACTTGCCTGTGATACCTAAGGGCCAGTATTCTGAACTCTACTTGTTTGCGCACTGTGAATTTATTCAGTCTCGGAAGACAGAAGAGCATGATCATTGATTATATTTTACTTGCTTTTGTATTGGTCGGGTGAGGTTGACTTCATCTATATATCCTTTTTATTTGATTGAATTTCTAACGCATCACTACAGACGTCTACTAAGTATTACTCAATTTGAATATCATTCATCTAATATGTGGTTTAGTTAATATAAATTTAATAAAAAATTTTTAATATTGAAATTTTATTCTTTTCATTTTTAGGAACTAAATAAAATATGGTCACGTGGTGAATTCATAATTAAATTCACTTTCTCTTTTTTTCTAGTAAAATATAATATTATTATCCATAAATTATTTCCATTTTACGGATTTATGCTCTAGAAGTTTATAAACTTCGTGTTGTTCAATTTATTATAGAAACTAATTGTGAAGTATTCCTATTTTTTTGAAAAAAAAGAATCTTCTTATTTGATTAGTAAACTAATTCAAAGCTCTTTACACAACTTAATTGACAAAAAGGAGAACTAAAATCCAGTACGAAAGAAGAAGAGAGAAGAAAACTTTCTTATGGCTTCTCTAAGATTACACAAGGGAGAAGCAAAAAAATTAGAAGGTAAGGCCCTGTAAGAATAGTGGTAAAAACTTGGTTGGGAAGGGAGGGGTAGTTGGTGCGTGACAGTGAGGAAGGGGGTGAGTGAGTTGGTTATCTTCTTAAAAACTACCGTTAATAACTTTCTCCTTAATGGTAAGAATTAATCATGCATGTGTCATTAGAAGAAATAATGGCCAGATAACAATAATACTAATATTAATGATAAGAATAATAAAATTGATCTAATCTTAATTTTAGACCAATAAAAATCTATCTACAAGATTTATATTTTCCCACAAAAATTACGTTTAGATCCCTAAAATGTGCATCCTAAGCATACTTAAAAAAAGTTAATTCACTTAAGATATTCGTAAGCTCCCCAAACAAAAACTTGTATTAATAAAATTTTACTCTATTTCCAAAACATCTACAAAACTATCGTTATATCCCAAAACTTTACTCCACTAAGTTAGATTCCAAACTCTACATTCATGACATTAACACTTATGTGTCATGTGTGAGGTACTTATGGGGCATGGCATTACACATCTTTCATCTAATATATAATTTACTTAACATAATCAAATACAATATTTTCAACATTGAAATTTTCTTCTTTAAATTCATAGGAACTAATGAGTGATTAGAACCTTCATTAGATTTAAGTACCTAATTAGGATTTTAGAATTTACGTATGGAGGATTCCAAAAATTGATTAGAAATGTGACCTTCATCGCCACATACAATTGTAATTAATATGTAATGACTACCACATGAGTGTCATGGCCATGATAGAATGGGAGTTCTCTCATTTGTCACATCCATTTTAGAGACCACCTCCCCTATTATTTCCATGACTTTAGTGACTTATGATGAGATGGTTAGCCTATACAGGCAAGTAGGCTTCTTAATCCCCTTCTCACAATGCAACAATTTGTGTCCTATACCACTACTATGCACATATCAAGAGAGTTAAGAGATGAAAGATAAAATAGCTCATACTTCTATCAATAACAGTAATATGGCTCAAAGGGTGCTTAGTTTGGGTACTTTGTTCAGTTAGTTACTTTATAAGGAATAACTTATTTTCGAGTTCTTCTACTATAAAAAATGCAATCAATTTGCAACAACAAATAATATAGTAGCATAGCTGTGGAAAGCAATGGTATTTATGGGTTTGTGACAAAACTCTCCGTAACTATATTCCATGTCAAAAGTTGCCACAAACTTATGCAAGGTCACAAATTAACACTATTGTGCGTTAACTGAAGTTTTCTATCAATTGCCCAGAAGTTTCACCATTGGAAAAATACTATGTGCTAGGTCTGATTTTTTTTTAAATGTAATTTGTAAACATTTCTCACAATTTACTATGAGTTTCTGATATGTAGGCCTTTTGGGCCTTGAAATCTTCCCAATATTTTCATTTTCCAGCCTATTTTATCTACCTATGATGAATTAGACCTCAGTTGGAGAAGAGGTGCCCATTTGACTGGGTCAAGAAATACCGGGTCAGACCAGGCCTAGCCACTCGGGCTGCCCGTTGATGTCTCTCGCTTTTAACTCCTTCTCTCACCCCCTCGTTTCCGGTGCAGCTGTTTCTCCTTCTTCTCTTGAAGTTCATTCTTCTCTGCCTCTTTGACTGTTGGTTTTCCAAACTCTTCTTCTCTTCTTCTCCGCGGCTTCTACCGCTGCTCTCCTCCGTTGTCAGCTTCCTGCGACTGTCGGGTTTCTTGGATCATTGCTTGATCTTTTACTGTGTGTGTTTGAGAGAGAGTTGAAAGTAAGGGAGAGAGAGAGAGAGAGAGAGAGAGAGAGAGAGAGAGAGAGAGGGTGTGGCACCAGTGACGGTTTTTTGGTTGAGGTCCAAATCTGAGGGTTCCAATCACCTCGTTACTAACCAGCGACGCCTCGACGCAGCACGTTCTACACAGCTGCTTCTCGGCGTCTTGTCTCTCTTGGCTCGTCACTGTTCCCGCTGGCGGCCATTGTCTGCGGCGGTGGTAAGCCTTTCTTCTTATTTCTCTACCTTTATTTTTACTATTAATTGTTTATTGTTTTTGCAGCCCTGGAGTTTTATTTTTCCTTGTTGATTAGAGAGAGGATCATTGAGTAATCCATGTTCTCTTTTCTTTCCGTTGTTTTGTCTTTCTGTTTTTGGCTTGTAATAGTAAATAGTCGTTGTAATAGTAATTAGTTTCTACAACATCATAGATTTCTATCTAACATTCACTTTGTAAAACTAGAGGCTTTTGCAAATCCGTCATAATTTTCTTGCACATTTCAATGAAATTAAAATTTATACCGGTCAATTATTATATTGTGTTTTATTTTATTTTGGTTTCAAAATTAACACATATTGGTCGCAAATTTTGTATAGTTTCTTTGTTTTCTTGCAAATGTATCATTTCAAATTACTCGCAACTTCATCGCTGATATTCTTATTTAAAAAATGAAATAAGAAATCCATATATTTATTAAAATATCTAATTTCGTAAATAAAAAAATAACAAATATCTAAAATTCTAGTTCTAAATTTTCTAACAACTATGATCCTACAACCGCGGTCGCAGCGAGAGGAAGTGGCCAAAGTAGATGACCTACGGATTCGAGGCATAGTATGGCACCTATCGTGTTAACTATGAAATTTAGGTTTTGTTTATCTTTGTCTTCAACAACTATTACAATAGATAAACAATTATTCTGAATGACTTCAGACGGACAAGTTTTGTTCATTAACAAAAATGACTAGCTTTATCAAGCATGGATATATTGATTATTAGAGTATATATATATGAATTGTTCAGATTGTCGGTACCATTTCTTATAACCTTTCTTATAACATTTCTAATTTAGTAATCCCTCCATCCCATATCCTTAGTTCCATTTCTATTTTTCACATGGATTAAGATATTCAGTTAGACTAATAAATTTTATTTTGATTTGTCTTTTATACTCTTATAGATATTAAAAGAATTCGACTTTTTGTCCTGAAAGTTTTCAAATGTAGATATGAAGTTATCGGAGTAGTGGGTACGTTATTAATATTTCTTGGAAAATGGAGATATTGAGTAGATAAGATGTGTGTTGATTGTTTAACTATCTTTTATAAAAGCAAATGAGACCATAATTTAGGACCAAAAAAAATGGAAAGTGAGACCAAAGATTTGCAACGAAGGGAGTATATTTTATTAATAAAACTTACCAAATAAAAGATAAACCTTAAAAGAAAAAGATAAGCACTAAAAAGAAAATATATTACTATACAAGGACAGATTAATTATCTAGCTATACTACCGAGTTATTGGAAGCAACTTACTTAACCTAATTATGTGTAGACTCAATATGTAGCTAGCTGCTAAGATAAATAACAACCAACATTAACTTGTAATATTTTAATCATCTTTGACACATTTCTTTAGCTCTATACAAAACAAGGAATATTTGTCACAAGTTATGTATGGTCATTTGCCGATGTTTTCTTCAACAAGAAGTTCCAAGCTAGTAATGCAGTTCCGATTACCAGTTCCACCTTGTAATTATGATGCAAAAATTGCACGATTGTATAAATGATAAAGCAACTTCATGCTTTTCGATATATAGGTAAGGCATTGTTATTACAATAGAAAAGAAATCATATATATGAGAAACTAATGAAACAAAACCTTTGTAACAATCCGATATGTTTTTCTCTTTTTTCTTTCTAGCTTCAAGGAACCTTGAGGAATAAATTAATGACATTTTTAGCTTTTTTTGCTTGCAAAGCAATCTGGTAAGTTGCTGGCAGGTTGAGTGGATAATTCAAGGCCAGATGAGGAAATTACTGTTGACAGGAACCCTCCAACCAATCTCACAATGTTAGATTTATTTTCTTTCATTAAGTAATGGGGAATTCTAGTTGCTCGACATGAGAACCTCGTGAAGATTAATTGAACATGATGATTTTTCTTTGGATTAGGATGAAAAGTGAATGCAGGAAGTGATGCATAATCATTCATGTTACAATGACAATGATTATACCACTACTACTACAAGTAGTACTATTAGGGCAGAGTGGATATATAATTGATATATAAGTTCAAGGGAGGATTATGGATTCAAAATTTTGTTCCACAAATACTTTTGAAATACATTCATTGCATAATTTACTTCTCCATAAATGAATTCTTGTTTAGCCTGTACTGGAACTATTTAGTTGACAGCTAGATATGTTTTACACATCACACTAAAGTACGCGAGGATGATCTAAAAGGAAAAATAGGTTTGTGAAAATGCTTCTGTCGAATGGATAAATGAGGAGGGTTTAAAGAGGCTTGGATAGTGGCATAAGCTATTGACTCTCTTTGAACAATATAATCATCAAGCACCGATATTATGACCACCTGGTTTCATTATGTATTTTTCTCTTGATAATCATATTTCTTATGTCTAAAAAAAAAAAAAAAGATTTAGATTATTGACCAATAATCATTTCTTCAGGTTTTTACAAAAATATTCCAATATTTATTAAATTAAACACTTTTTTATTCAAAATATATGTATACATAGTCTTAGTTTCAGTGGGACATGTAAAAAAAAGTATTTAAAGGAAATGTTTCTGTATTCATGAATAAATATTATAGCAAAATGTTTACCAAATGGGTTCTATTTGTTTCTTTGTAATGATATATCCTCAAGATTTTGTAAGCACATAAGAAAATGTTATAATAATTTTCTTTCTAGAAAAGTAAAACACAAAGTGAAATTGGAAAAATTGCTTTCTTAACTACTTTCTTTCTAGAATAGTTTTTTTGCAACGACCATATTTGTTGCAAATGACCACCTGTTTCCAATGGATTTGCAATGGAAAATGTTCTGTTGTAAAAATGACCATTGTTAATTTTTGTAATGGCTACTTTTGCAACCAAAGGTCATGGTAGACTACCTTACAAATTAGTTGAGAAAATTTTTTAGTGTTTTAAACGAATTTACAACGAAAAGTTAATTAATTTTTTAAATGAATAGTTGTTGTGAAATTCTTTTGCTTTTCAAAAGATTTTGGCATTACGAATTAAAATTAATTATTTATTTCACTTTCATTATTAGAAACTATTTGCTAACCTCTTATGGCATCGGTTGTTGACGAACTTTCCTTTCCTTAGTCCTACTTCGGAAAGTGTGTTTTTGTAGTACTATTTTGGAGAGAAGTTGCCCCACTTTTTGACATTGCAAATAGAATGGAAAATTTTTAAATAATTCAAAGTTAAGAAAATCAAGATATTTCAACTTACCACACTCTTCTCATACTTGGTGAAAGAAATGGAGTCACCGTTGTGAGAAGGCCTACTCATTGTAGCCTAGTTTCAGTTTGAAGTGGACAAAGCACACTATCAATCCAACGATTCTTATTTCTTATACATCTCTCTCCAATACTCACGATCAGTCTACTTTAAATGGAGTGTGTAGATAAAGAATATTAGATATGTTAGACAATTCTGGCAGCGTGAGACCTTGACTAATATGGTAATTAGAGACAATATGGTAAAAGAAGAATGTTCTTCTTGGAAAGTATAACGACAAAGAGGCAACTCATTCGTTTAGGCTTTTAACCAAAGATTGTATACCAGAATGAAGAAATATCCATTTTATTCAATACCGAAGAATTTTTAGATTTAATTTAGATTTAGAGTTGGTGCATTGTCTACATTGGCAAGAATTTTGTGGCATTAGAAACCTCTGCACGGGTGGATAAGAATTACATAACTAGGGGGGGAGGAAGATCTAAAACTTCAGGTTCGAGTAAGCTATTCATGCATTTTCTCGTCCTTGAAAATAAGTAAATAAGTAGATTCTTAATAAAGTTACGAATGCCATTTCTATTTTTTAGAAAAAAAAAATTGATCATAAATTATGCTTGACTTTCATAAAAGAGACATTAGAAGGTAAATTCCATTAACTCTTTATTTTTTTTTCCAAAAATAGATGTTTTTCATTATGAGTTTCTTGGAACAACATAGTCTTCAAGCTCCCATATGTTGTTATGTTGCTTTGTTATGTATTCATCTTAATAATTGACATCCTATTTCCACAAAATGTATTTAAACTACTAACAAAGAATCATTTTTTCGGTTTTTACAAAATTACTTATAAATTTATTAATTCAAATACGTTTTTTAAAAATAAATGTATGAAGATTGTTTAGTTTTAGAGAGCTTAGAAATAATAGTATATTTAGAAAACTGTGGTATTTAGTAAATACTGTAGCACAATAATTACCAATGGGAAGGCCATCAATTTTATCTTATTTTTTTGTAATCATATTTCCTCAAGGTTTTTGTAAACATGTAAAAAATAGTTATAGTAATTTCCTTTGTGGTAAAAGAGATCAAATATTATATATAAAAGGTTTAATATATACTAATTAAAAAGAAAAAAGATACTTCTATTATTAGGAATGTCTTTTTTCCCTCTAAACTAAGGCCATCTAAATTGGTGGAGGATTAGGCATTAACCCATTTAAAATTATTAAAAGTGTAAAGATTAAAAAATAAAGAAGATTGTCTTAATAGAGAAGGAGAAGGTATGTCCACCCTCTAAAATATAGCAAGTGAAAACTAAAATTATTAAATAATATAATAAATAAGTGAGTTATAAAAAAACTCCTTAAATTGGAAAAATTCTGTTATAGACTCGGTTTATGTCCCTACTTATGGACCATGTGGCCTGTATTAAGCCGTATCACTATCCTTGTTATTCTTATCTCTAGAATTGGAGATATAATTAATTACATGATGTGATATGGCTTAATACATGCCATAAGGTCCATTAATGGAGACATGAATCGGGTCCGTAACATAAAGTTGGAGTTACTTATCAATTGAGAACATAAACCATTTTTTCAAGACAAGGACCCCTCAAAAGTTGAGCTAATATGTTGGAAATAGCTTAAGGAAACACCAAATTTAAGGGCGCAACTCCCAAAGTATTCATTTAATTTTCTTCCCCTCCTTCTCCAACCGTAAAATTCTCTCAAAACCCCATGTTCAAATCTTCAAGTTAGAAGCATCATACATTGAAATCTTCACAAAAAAGGTTAGTATATTGATCTTTAAGTGTTTTTAATCATTTTTACCGATTTAAAATTTAAAAAACGATATCAAATCGTCCTAGATCTAAAAAAAATTTCAAAGCTTTGCATCCTTTAATGGCCACCCCAGTCGTTGGACCAGGAGAGCCACGGCTCACCCCTTGTCACCTATCAGGCGTGTTGTAAAGGTGCCCCTTGCCAGCGACCAGGGCTGAGCCGAGGCTCCCCTGATCCCGCACAAGGGTCGAGCTGAACCAATTTTAATTATTTTTTCACTAATTAATTTTATTTTTTAGGGTATTTTGTTTAAGTTTTGTTTTATTTTATTATTGTAATGTCTTATTTATTTATTTCTAATATGTATTCTATTTCAAACAAGCTTTTATGTACTTAATTTATTTTAATTTTTTTTAGTTTGTATTTATTATGTTTAAATTATTTAATGATTTATTTTAATTTGTAAAGAACAAAAGAGATAGGTTCGGCGTTTGCAGTTCAAAAGGGGCTCGTTCACTGTGCCCATGGTTAGTCGCAAGGGGAATGGCCAGTGTTCCCTTGTAACCAACCAAGTGTTGGAATCCGTAGGCAAAAACAAAGTAAAATAAAACTACGGAAATCCACCAACAGGATCTGCACATACTAGAAAAACTGATTGGATAGAAATTACCTCAATGTTTTGATTGTTCGTTGTGGAGGCGCTACATTGTACGCTTCGCCCTCTACTGGTATCCACGCGACGAACTCCTCTGCAAGCGATCGGGATGCTAGTCCCTTTTGTGTTCTGAAAACTGTTCAGAACTGATCCTGACTATCTGGTAATCGGTCGTATTTCGGAGAGAGGAGGCGAGATACTATATCGGCGTTCTAGGGTTTAGGGTTTTGTTTTCTTTATTCAGATAAAGGACGGCCACAAAGAAAAGGTTAACATAACCTTTTATAGCTGTCAATATCAAAACCCTAACTGTCATCTAATGACAGTTTAATCTCGTCCGTCTATTCCTATAATCATCCAACGGTTGGATGAGTAATATTAAGTAATTAATTTCATTTATTCTATTAAATAAAATTAATTACTTATTAACCTACCAGAAAATACAATATGGAATCTGATTCCCCTTTTGTATACGTTCAACGAATCTGGACACAATCTAGATACATTGAACGTAGACATTATGCTCACAAGATCGTCTATGCGTGTGACCTCGTAGGTTCACTTAACGTTGGCGATGAATGAAAAAATGTCCTAGACATTTATTCACAAAACATAAGAGGCCTCTAGCAAGACATTATGCTTACCCAAGTTAAGTAAATGTAATAATAACCTAGCATCAGATTTAATATTTAGTCCTTTTGTCACACGATATCCTAATTAAGTATAAGGCATGGATCAAGTCATCCTTATAAAACTTAATTAACCATTTACTTGATCACCAGGCAGACTGTTCCAACAAATAATATTAATAACACCTTATTAATACTTATTTGAGCATGGCCATGCATATTTTCCAGTCTTCCTTATCAAGGGGCCCATGGATATCTCTCTCTAAAAAGAGAGGGACAAATCCCTTTCACTATCTCCAATATTCAAGCCATGACGAGAAAATAAGCCAACCAATAATCATAATGATCACCTAATTAAAAGTGATTTTGACTATGTCAAAACATATTTTCTCCCTATGCAAGAAACATTAGAAACATTAGGTTGAAGGACACCAAATATAAAACTGAGAAGAAATACTTATAACTTAAACCCATGCAATATTTATTCTTCGCTTTGGGTCATGTCCAATACAATATTCTCAATATGTATTTATGAATTGATTTTATATCTCATATTCATGATCAGTAAAGCTTGACCATCAATCAACTTCACACTAGTTTACAAGATGTAATATACTAGGGACAAATAAAAATAATATTTTATTAGCCATAAGGGTTTTACTATCAAGTCACATACTTGATGACAAAGAGCATAAAATACAATTCAAAAGTACATGCTTCATAAATCATAAATGTGAGTCAATTGGTCTTAGGGCATATACTAACACCAAGGTCATTGTTATCAAGCCCCTCATGAATTTCAAGGAACAACGTTCGGAATGTTAAGGAAAACCATAAATTTTATTGTTTTGAGATTAAATTTTATCTCAAAATTGATGTTTTTCAAGACCTACATATTGATTGTCTATGTTGAGGTTAAAAGCATATGACTAGCTTCTCATACAATTTATGTGTAAACAATTTCTTAAGCAAAAGATGAAAACAGGGAAACTAAAGAACAAAAAATAAACAAAAAGGTAAATCTAATCCAATTGAAAGTTCTATAATGTAGAAGTTTTTTTTTTCCTTCAAGGGAGAAAATTAAATGTGGGTTGTTAGATTAAATTTGGATTTGTCCATTCATTAATTGCTTATTTGTTTTGGTACACAATTTTTTATATTTTGTACATGTGAACACATAGCAGTATACGTGTCAATCATTCATTGAGTGAAGTGTACACGTGTCGAACATTCATTAGTGCACCAAAATTTTCCACCTAGACAAAAGTGGTTGCCGTCATTGTTAGTTGATTCCTTTTTTAAAAATGTAGGATTACTTCCTAAACTATTATGAATTGTACAACTCAAAGTTTATGAACTTGTAGAATACGAATCCGTAAAATCTAAATAATTTGTTGGATAACAATGCCTATATTTATTAGAAAAAAGAGGAGTAATGAATATAATTATGAATTCATCACCACAATCAATTGAAAATCCGGGTTTTGAATCATCAAGAATTGACGTATATTCCGCATTTAAACATTTAAGAAAGTGACTATCTTCATCCTCCATGCGTTTATGGACATGCTCTCTCTTCACTTCCTTGGACAAGCTATCCGATGCTTACTTGTCTTGTCCAGGATTGTGCATGTAGCTAAATTTTGTTGTATGAGATCTTAAATCTTCTATGACATCCTTTGTTTTTGAATCCATGTCTTAGCTATATTAAATTACTTGAGAGCAAGCCAAATAAAAATATCTAGAAACTCTTCCCTGACCTTCCTCACCAATTAAACTACTCAATAAGTACTTAGCTCAATGCACAATGCACGAGAAAAATTGTCTACAATCTAAAAGAATCAGTAAGCTAGTTAGGATGGAGCATCCCCCACTTCATTTAAATATATACTTAAATAAACTCAAAAGTACTTAAAAGACGCAGAATTAGGAAACTAAAATCAATCAAGTCATATTTTAGATGTGTATACTTTTTTATAGGACTAATAAATATAACAAGTCTTTAAGAAAACTTTTCCCTTAACAATCTTTTAATGCTCTAACACGAACTTCTCCTCTTTAATACCTTTGATAGAGGAGTTGTCTTGACTTGCATTAATTAACATGTATGGTGCAAAAATCAAAGTATATTTCAATTGCTCAGAGATAGGGGCTAGCTAGGGCATATATTTCTCCTAAAGAGAAATCAACTGAGCTTGTATAAATAGGGAAATTAAATCCATAAATTAAAATGAAAGTTACTTGCATCTGATATCTAGGGGCCAGTTTTTTGAATTCGACTTCTTTGCGTACTGTGAATTTATTCAGTCTCGGAAGACAGAAGAGGATGAACATTGCTTATATTTTACTTGCTTTAGTATTGGACGGGTAAGGTTGACTTCATCTATATACTCTTTTTATTTGATTTTATTTCGACAACGCATCACTACATACGTCTACTAAGTATTTTACTCAATTTGAATATCTTTCATCTAATATGCAGTTTACTTAATATAAGTTTAATACAAAATTTTTAATATTGAAATTTTATTCTTTTCATTTTTAGGAACTAAATAAAATATGGTCACATGGTGAATTCATAATTAAATTCACTTTCTCTTTTCTTTTCTAGTAAAATATAACATTGTTATCCATAAATTATTTCCATTTCAGGGATTCATGCTCTAGAAGTTTATAAACTTTGTTTTGTTCAAATTATTATAGGAATTAATTGTTTAGGAAGTATTCTTGTTTTTTTTGAAAAAAAAAAAGAATCTTCTTATTGGACTAGATTTACCTTTTTGGTTATTTTTTGCTCTTTGATTTCTTTTTTCTTATCTTTTTTGTTAAATTAGGAAATTTTTTACACATAAATTGTACGAGAAACTATTCATATGCTTAACTTTACAAACGCCCAAGAAACCCTAAAGTCGACATCTTTTTGGGGTACTTTTAAATTGAGGGCGTGAACATTTTTTGAGACAGAAAAATATCCTAAAGTTGTGATGGTTTATTAATTAAGGATATGAACTTTTTCTTGATGAAAGATTCCCCGCGTTATCAATTGACAACTTTTTTGAAGAACAAAAAGAAAGATTTCTTTTTCTGTTTAACATCACCCTAATATTCGATTAAATAAAAATGAATAGTAAACTAATTCAAAGCTCTTTATACAACTTAATCAACAAAAGGGAGAGCTAGAATCCAGTAAGAAAGGAGAAGAGAGAAGAAAACTTTCTTATGGCTTCTCTAAGCTTACACAAGGGAGAAGCAAAATCAAATGAGGGAAAGGGAAAAATTAGAAGGTAAGACCCTGTATGAATAGTGGCAAAAACTTGGTTGGGAGGGGAGGGGTAGGTGGTGCGTGACGGTGAGGAAGGGGGTGTGTGAGTGGGTTATCTTCTCAAGAACTTCCGTTGATAACTTTCTCCTTAATGGTAAGAATTAATCATGCATGTGTCAATAGAAGAAATAATTGCCACATAACGATAACACTAATATTAATGATAAGAATAATAGGATTTATCTAATCTTAATTTTAGACCAATAAAAATCCATCTAGAAGATTTATACTATCCCACAAAAATTACGTTTAGATCCCTAGAATGTGCATGGTAAGCATACTGAAAAAAAGTTAATCAACTTAAGATATTCGTAACCCCTAACGAATACTTGTATTAATAAAATTTTACTCTCTTTCCTAAGCATCTATAAAACTATCGCTATATTCCAAAACTTTACTCCTCTAAGTCAAATTCCAAACTCTACATTAGTGACATAAACACTTATGTGTCATGTGTGAGGTACTTACGGGGTATGGCATCTCACATCTTTCATCTAATATATAATTTAC
This sequence comes from Catharanthus roseus, assembly GCA_028651295.1. Lineage (NCBI taxonomy): Eukaryota > Viridiplantae > Streptophyta > Magnoliopsida > Gentianales > Apocynaceae > Catharanthus > Catharanthus roseus. The sequence continues at coordinate 885,537 of JAPQWS010000026.1, forward strand.
TTAACATAATCTAATACAATATTTTCAGTGTTGAAATTTTCTTCTTTAAATTCATAGAACTAATGAAAATATTGTCACATGGTGAATTCATAATTATATTCATTACTCTTCTTTTTCTAATAAATATACACATTGTTATCCACAAATTATGTACATTTTAAGGATTCGTATTCTATAAGTTCATAAACTTTGAGTTGTACAATTTATAATGGAACTTAATAGGTTAGGAAGCAATCCTGCCTTTTTAAAAAAAGAATTAACTATACTGACAACAACCACTTTTTGTGCAGGTGGAAAATTTTGGTGCACTAATGAATGCTCGACACATGTTCACTTCACTCAATGAATGATTGGTATGTATACTACTATGTTCACATGTACAAAATATAAAAAATTGTGTACCAAAACAAATAAGCAATTAATGAATGGACGAATCAAAATTTAATCTAACAATCCACATTTAATTTTCTCCCCTTGAAGAAAAAAATACTTCTACATTATAGAATTTTCAATTGGACTAGATTTACCTTTTTGTTTATTTTTTGTTCTTTAGTTTCCTTGTTTTCATCTTTTGCTTAAATTAGGAAATTTTTTACATATAAATTGTATGAGAAACTATTCATATGCTTTTAAAGTCAACGTAGGCAATCACTATATAGGTCTTGAAAAACATCGATTGTGAGATAAAATTTAATCTCAAAGCAAGAAAATTTATGATTTTTTTTAACATTCAAAACGATGTTCCTTGCAATTCAAGAGGGGCTTGAGAACAATGACCTTGATTGGTTACAAGAGACAGCTAGCCATTCCCCTTGCGACCGACCAGGGGCACTATAAATGAGCCCCTTTTGAACTACAAGTGCCAAACCTTTTTTTTTCTTTACAAATTAAAATAATTAATTAAATAATTTAAACATAACAAATACAAAGTAAAAAAAATTAAAATAAATTAAGTAGATAAAAGCTTATTTGAAACAGAATATATATTAAAAACAAATAAATAAGACATTACAATGAAAACATAAAATAAAACAAAACTTAAACAAAATAAACTAAAAAAATAAAATTAACTAGTTAAAAAAATAATTAAAGTTGGTTCGGCTCGACCCTTGTGCGGGATCAGAGGAGCCTCGGCTCACCCTTCGCCACCGATTAAGGCTGAGCCGAGGCTCCCATGTCCAATGACAGGGATGGCCTTTAAAGGATGCAAAGCTTTGAAATTTTTTTCAGATCTATGAGAATTTGATATCGTTTTTTAAATTTTAAATCAGTAAAAGTGATTAAAAACACTTAAAGATCGATATACTAACCTTTTTTGTAAAGATTCGTTGTATGATGCTTCTAACTTGAAGATTTGAACATGGAGTTTTGAGAGAATTTTACGGTTGGAGAAGGAGGGGAAGAAAATTAAATGAATATTTTGGGAGTTGCGCCCTTAAATTTTGTGCTGTCTTAAGCTATTTCAAACATATTAGCTCAACTTTTGAGTGGTCCTTGTCCTGAAAAAAAGGTTTATGTTCTCAATTGATAAGTAACTCCAACTTTAGGGAATATTATGATACAGACCTTATGGCATGTATTAAGCCACATCACGTCATGTTATTAATTATATCTTCAATTCTAGAAACAAGAATAACTAGGACAGTGATATGGCTTAATATAGGCCACATGCTCCATATGTAGGGACATGAACCGAGTCTATAATATAATTTTCCCAATTTAAGGAGTTTTTTGATAACTCACTTATTTATTATATTATTTAATAATTTTAGTTTTCACTTGCTATATTTTAGAGGGTGGACATACCTTCTCCTTCTCTATTAAGACAATTTTCTCTATTTTTTTATCTTTACACTTTTAATAATTTTAAATGGGTCAACGCCGGACCCCCCACCAATTTAGATGGCCTTAGTTTAGAGGGAAAAAAGACATTCTTAATAATAGAAGTATCTCTTTTCTTTTTAATTAGTATATATTAAACCTCTTATATATAATATTTCATCTCTTTTACCACGAAGGAAATTACTATAACAATTTTTTTACATGTTTACAAAACCTTGAGGAAATATGATTACAAAAAAATAAGATTAAATTGATGTCCTCTCCATTGGTAATCATTGTGCTACAGTATTTACTAAATACTACATTTTTCTAAATATACTATTATTTCTAAGCTCTATAAAACTAAACAATCTTCATATATTTATTTTGAAAAAAAGTATTTGAATTAATAAATTTACAAGTAATTTTGTAAGAACCAAAAACAATGAATGTTTGTTAGTAGTTTAGATACATTTTGTGGAAATAGGATTTCAATTATTAAGATGAATACATAACAAAGCAACGTAACAATATATGGGTGCTTGAAGACTATGTTGTTCCCAGAAACTCATTTTGAAAAACATCTATTTTTTGGAAAAAAATAAAGAGTTAGTGGAATTTACCTTATAATGTTTCTTTTATGAAATTCAAGCATAATTTATAATAATTTTTTCTATAAACAGAAATGGCGTTCGTAACTTTATGAAGAATCTACTTATTTACTTATTTGCAAGGACGAGAAAATGCATGAATAGCTTACTCGAACCTGAAGTTTTAGGTCTCTTTCCCTGTAGTTACATAATTCTTATCTGCCCGTGCAGAGGTTTCTAATGCCACAAAATTCTTGCCAATATAGACAATGCATCATCTCTAAATGTGAAATTAAATCTACCAATTGTTTGGTACTCAATGTAATGGATATTTCTTCATTCTGGTACATAATCTTTTGTTAAAAGCCTAAACGAATGAGTGGCCTATTTTTCGTTATACTTTTCAACAAGAACATTCTTCTCTTACCATATTGTCTCTAATTGCCATATTTGTCAATGTCTCACGCTTCCAGAATTGTCTAATATATCTAATACGCTTTATCTACAACACTTCATTTACAGTAGATTGATCGTGAACACTAGAGAAAGATGTATAAGAAATAGGAATCATTGGATTGATAGTGTGCTTTGTCCACTTCAAAGCGAAACTAGGCTACAATGAGTAGGCCTTCCCACAACGGTGACTCCATTTCTTTCACCAAGCATGAGAAGAGCATGGTAAGTTGAAACATCTTGATTTCCTTAATTTTTAATTATTTTATAATTTTTCCATTCTATTTGCAACTTCAAAAAGTGGGGCAACTTCTCACCAAAATATTACTACAAAAAGACACCTTTTGAAGTAGGATAAGGAAAGGAAAGTTTGTCAACGACCGATGCTATAAGAGGTTAGCAAACAATTTTTTATAATGAAAGTGCAATAAATAATTAATTTTAATTTGCAATGCCAAATTCTGTTGAAAAGCAAAAGAATTTTGCAACAACTATTCATCTAAAAAATTAAGTTATTTCAAAAAAATTAATTAACTTGTCGTTGCAAATTCGTTTAAAAAAGCAAAAAATTTTCTCTACTGATTTGTAAGGGAGTCTACAACCTGTTGGTTGCAAATTAAAAACAGACACCAAAGCAGCCATTACAAAAGTTAACAACAGGCATTTTTACAGTGGAACATTTTCCACTGCAAATCCATTGGAAACATATGGTAATTTGCAAAGAATATGGTCGTTGCAAAAAAACTATTCTAGAAAGAAATTTTGTAGTTTAGAGAGCAATTTTTCCAATTTCACTTTGTGTTTTATTTTTCTAGAAAGAAAATTACTATTGCAAAGAAAATCTTGAGCATATATGATTACAAAGAAACAAAAAGAACTCGTTTGGTAAACATTGGGCTATAATATTTATTCATGACTATAGAAACATTTCCTTTAAATACTTTTTTTTACAAGTCCCACTGAAACTAAATATTGGAATATTTTTGTAAAAACCCAAAGAAATGATTGTTGGTCAATAATTTAAATCTATTCTTTTAGAAATAAGAAATACAATTATCAAGAGTAAAATGCATTATGAAGCCAAGTGGTCAAAATATAGGTGCTTGATGACTATATTGTTCAGACAGAATCAATACCTTATGCCACTATCCTAGCCTCTTTAAACCCTTCTCGATTATCCCTTCGACAGAAGCATTTCCACAAACCTATTTTTCCTTATAGATCATCCTCGTTTACTTTATTGTGACATGTAAAGCATGTCTAGCTGTCAACTAAATAGGTCCAGTACAGGCTAAACTAGAATTCACTTGTGGAGAAGTAAATTATGCAATTAATTGTATTTCAAGAGTATTTGTGGAACAAAATTTTGAATCCATAATCCTCCCTTGAACTTATATATCTATTGTAAATCCACTCTGCCTTAATATTAATACTTGTAGCAGTAGTGGTATAATCATTGTTCATTGTAACATGAATGATTATGTATCATTTCCTGCATTCACTTTTCATCCTAATCCAAAGAAAAATCATCAGGTTCAGTTAATTTTCACGAGGTTTTCTTGTTGAGCAACCAGAATTCCCCATTCCTTAATGAAAAAAATAAATCTAACATATGTGAGATAGGTTGGAGGGTCCCTGTCCATAATAATTTCCTCATCCGGCCTTGAATTATGCACTGAACCTGCCAGCAACTTACCAGATTGTTTTGGAAGCTAAAAACATAAGTAATTTATTCTTCTAGGGTCATTGAAGCTAAAAAAAAAAAAAAAGAAAAAAACATACCGGATTGTTAGAAGGGTTTTGTTTCAATGGTTTCTCATATATATGCTTTCTTTTCTATTTGTCATAACAACGCCTTATCTACATATCGAAAAGCACGAAACTGCTTTACCATTTACACAATCGTACAATTTTTGCATTATTACAACAAGGTCGAACTTGTATTCAGAGCTGCATTACTAGCTTGGAACTTCTTGTTGAAGGAAACATCAACGAATGACCATAGATAACTTGTGACAAATATCCCTTGTTTTGTATAGAGCTAAAGAAATGTGTCAAAGATGATTAAAATGTAACCCGTAAATACTGGTTGTTATTTATCTTAGTAGCTAGCCACATATTGAGTCTACACATAATTAGGTTAAGTAAGTTGCTTCCAATAATTCGATAGTATATCTGGATAATTAATCTATCCTTGTATATATGAATTCCTTATTTTAAAACCTATAAATGTGCTTATGTCTTGATTTACAATATCGTCCCTTTGATTTACTGTTTTAAATATTTGACATTGTTCTCTATATATAACCCAAGAACATCTTTTAACATTTCCTGTAACATCTTTTTATATTAATATACTTTCTTTTTAGTGCTTATTTTTTCCTTGTAAGATTTATCATTTATTTGGCAAGTTTTATTAATAAAATATGCTCCCTCCGTCGCAAATCTTTGGTCTCGCTTTCCTTTTTCTTTCGTCCGAAATTATGGTCTCATTTCCTTTTATAAATTATATTTAAACAATTAACATACACCTTATCTACTCAATGTCTCCATTTTCAAAGAAATACTACTAAAACACCCACTATTCCAATAACTTTATATCTACATTTGAAAACTTTTAGGACAAAAAGTAGAATTCTTTTAATATCATTGAGGGGTATAAAAGACAAATCAAAATAAAATTTATTAGTCTAACTAAATATCTTAATCCATGTGAAAAATTGAAATGGGACCAAGGAATTGGGATGGAGGGAGTACTAGATTACAAATGTTATAAGAAAGGTTATAAGAAATAGTACTGACAATCTGAACAGTTTATATATATACACTCTAATAATCACTATATCCACGCTTGATAAGTTAATCATTTTTTTAATGAACAAAACTAGTTTGTTTGAAGTTATTAAGAATAATTGTTTACCTATTGTAATAATTGTTGATGACAAAGATAACCAAAACCTAAATTTCACTGTTAACACAACAGGTGTCATACTATGCCTCGAATCCGTTGGTCATCTACTTTGGCCACTTCCTCTTGTTGCGACTGCTGTTGTAGGATCATAGTTGTTAGAAAATTTAGAAGTAGAATTTTAGATATTCTTTATTTATTTATTTACGAAATTAGATATTTTGATAAATATATGCATTTCTTATATCATTTTTTAAATAAGAATATCAACGATGAAATTGCGAATAATTTGAAATGATACATTTGCAAGGAAACAAAGAAACTATACACAATTTGCGATCAATATATGTTAATTTTCAAACAAAAATAAAATTATTATCCCTAAGGGCATTATTGCATATGATTTTGATTATGATTAACATATGTTTGTGTGAGTATTAATCATAATTTCCATAAAACAAAAGAAGCATATTTGAAGTCTCAATGCTACACTTTTAGAAGCAAAAGATCTCGGTGATCAAGGGAAAATAAAGGAGAAAACATCAAGCCATTGAAGACTTGTATCTTTGTTAGGGAAGTGCTAAGGTATTTCTTTGTAAAAATCCCTAACTCTCATCTTTGATTGTTGGTCATGTATGAAGCTCTTTGAATAAATATCTTTCTATAAATTCTTCTTGAAAGTCAAGTATTCTTGATAGAATTTTTGATGCCTTTGAAAGTTTTTCTTATCTAAAAAAGAGTATCAAGAATACATGTTTTTGAAATAGGAAGGAAAGCTCTTGCCTTTTAAAGCCGGTCGTCCGATTTTTCTAGTTTTAGAAAAAAACAGTTATCCGATTTTGGTAAGAAGCATCCGAATCTTTCTGTTTCAAACCAGGATGTCAGTTTTTAGAAACCGGTCGTCCGGTTTTCCTTTTTACTGTGAAAATTATTATCGTTACACAGTGCAACAGTTACTTTCTCTCTCCTTCCTATATATATTGATTTTTTAATTAGCTGTAAAGGTAACAAGTTTGGTGAACTATTTATTGAGATCATTTAAGAACCTTTAAAGAGCTTTAAAGTACATTTTCAAACACCTTTTCATTTCAAAAATACATCTTCTTGAGCTTCATTGTTGATCATCATCAAAAAACTACCGCCGACGCCTCGATGCGGTTCGTGAATGGCAACTACTGCTTGGCGTCGTCTCGGTCTCGGTACCCCCATCCTTCCTGCCGGCGGTATCTTCTGTGGCAGTGGTAAGTCTTCTTTTGTTCAATTTCTTTATGTACTAACTGTTTTATTCTGCCGCTCTATTTCGGCACCCTTGATCGGCCATTACTGATCTATTTGGAGAAGAAGGAGGATTGTTTTGTAGTATAATAGGCATTTACTTTTCTTGCTATTTATTCTTTTAGTTTGTAATTGTAAATAGAGTATTGTATTAGTAATTAGTTCCTGCAGTTCTTAACTCATCTTTCTTTTATTAACATTAAAGGTTTATGTTCCTGTGATTGTATTTGTGTTGGTGATTGAGGTTACTTGCAAAACCTTGGGGGGTAATCCTCAAAATTGTGATTGTTGTATACCTTTTGTTATAATGGATTTGGAAAATCCTTGGGTGTTGACTCAAGGTAGTGGATGTAGCTCTTTGAAAGAGGGAACCACTATAAATTGTTGTGCCTTTACATTCTATGTTTTTTGCTTCATTGTCATAACTGTAAGATTTTGTTTGGTCGGGAATTTTATTAAAAAGTGTTTTAGAATTCTTTCTCAAACAAAATTGGAGGTTTATCTGTTAATTACACAATAGAGTATTTCAAAAATTAGCCATAAACCTTATTCACCCTCTCCTCCCCTAAGGTTTTTCAATTGCTATCAGAGCGGGTCTTTTTTTAGGCTTAACATCCTAAGAAGCAAAAGATCCTTTTCAATATGGCTACTATTTCAAACCTACCCAATGTAGAAGGCTCTTCTACAAATAGGCCTCCTCTTTTTAATGGAACTAACTACACTTTTTGGAAGTCAAGAATTAAAATTTATATTCTCTCTATTAACTTTGATCTTTGGAGCATTGTAGAAAAAGGATCTTATGTTCCTAAAAAGGATGGAATTGTCAAGAAGGTTGAAGAATTTGATGAGCTTGATTCAAGGAAGATGACTCTAAACTTTCAAGCTATGAATATATTGAGTTGTGCCTTGGATGCTAATGAATACAATAGAGTGAGTGGATGCGACTCAGCTCATTAAATGTGGGAGTTACTTGAAGTTACTCACGAAGGTACCAATCAAGTGAAGGAGTCAAATTTGGCTATGTAGGTGAGAGATTATGAGCTATTCATGATGAAATAAAATGAAAGCATTAGTGACATGTTCACAAGGTTCACCAACATCACTAATGGCCTAAAGGCGTATGGGAAAGAGTACACAACGGGAGAAGTAAACAGAAAGATTCTTGATGCACTCCCAAAAGCATGCCAACCAAAAACTCTTGCTATTGAGGATTCAAAAGATTTGAGACCACTTCCTATTGAAGAACTCATAGGATCACTCCTCATTTATGAAATGAAAATAAAAAGGTTAAATGAAATGGAAGATGAAGACAAAGGAAGAACAAACATAACACTCAAAGCTAATAAGGATTATCAAACATACTCATCAAACAATGAAGATAAGATGGATGATGATGAGATGATGGCCTCGGTAATGAGGAAATTTAAAAGATTCTACAAGAAAGGCTTCAACAATAGAGGAAAGAGACCTCCATTCAAGAAAGGAGGACAACGTTCATCACTCTTCAAGGCTAGGTACTTTTAATGCAATAGCACCGATCATCTTGTAGCCGATTGTCCCAAAGCCATTGAAAAAGAAAAAGGAGCTTTAGAAGCAATGCTTGAGGCATTAAAGAAAAAGAAGAAAGACAAGGGCCTAATAGGATCTTGGGATCAAGAGTCAAGCAAAAGTGAAGAAAAAAAAAGCCCAACCCTCGCTTCATGGCATTAGAAAATGAGGTACAATCTTCACCCTCAAATCTATCTAATCTTTTTTATGATGATGATGATGATGATCTAAATTCTTTGCTTATCGAAATGTATTATGAATTGGAAAAGATCACCAAAAAGAACAATGAGTTAAAGAATAATATTGATAACCAATCCAAGGAAAATTCAAAACTTGTCTGTGAAAACAAAACTCTTTTTGAATCACTAGATATTTTGAAAAAGGAAAAGAACTTCTCAAAATTAGAATTCCAAAAACTCATTTTAGAAATCAAAAATCTTTGTGAAAAAGTCCTCTCACTTGAGAAATGGATGGTATATTACAACGATTTGAAGAAAAAGGTGAGTGATCTCACTCTATCTGTTGAAAAGTTCACAAAAGGAAAAGAAAACTTTGAAAAACTTCTTGGCTCTCAAAGATCACCTTTTGACAAAAATGGTATTGGATATAATGGTTCCAATAATTTTTCTAGACAAGCACGTTTTGTAAAAGCTTCCTCATCCCTTTCACAGCTTTGTTGTACTTATTTTGAAAAGGGTGGTCATAAAGCCACAAAATGCTTTATAAAAAGAAAAGTTGAAAGGGGAACAAAAATAGTTTGGAAAATAAAGAAAACTCAACTAACATTCATGGACCCAAAAAAGATTATGGGTACCAAAAGTCTTTTCTACTTCTTCTTTTGTAGGAACCCTAATCAAGCTCAACTAAGTGGTATTTGGATAGTGGATGCTCAAGGCATATGACCGGGAACGCATCTCTCATTAGTGAGCTTAAAGAAACCAAAAGTAGCTTCGTCACCTTTGGAGATAAGAAGAAGGGAAGAATCATTGGTATAGGTAACATTGGTAACAATTCTTCTTCTTTTATTAAGGATGTTTTTCTTAATTGATGGTTTAAGATTCAATTTGCTTAGTATTAGTCAATTGTGTGATAATGGGAAAAAGGTTGTTTTTGAAAGTGATTCTTCTCCTATCATTGATGAGCATGAAAATAAAACTATTTTTGTTGCTAAAAGAGTTGGAAATGTCTATGTCTTTCACCTTGAAGATCTTATTTCCCAAAATTTAAAGTGTCTCTCGATTGATGATGATGATGCATTTTTGTGGCTTAGAAGGCTTGGTCATATTAGTATGGATTCATGGAACCAACTTTCTTTAAAAGAACTTGGTAGAGGCTTACCAAAACTACACTTTGAGAAAACTAAACTTGGTGATGCTTGCCAATTCAGAAATAAAAATTAAGACCACTTTTAAACCAAAGAAAATGATTTCTACTTCAAAACCTTTAGAACTCATTCACATGGATTTATTTGGACCAATGACGACCACTAGTCTTGGTGGTAAGAGGTATGCTTTTGTTATAATGGATGATTTCTCAAGATTTACTTGGACTTTATCCTTAAGCCAAAAGGATGAGGCATTTCAAGAATTTGTCAAACTTTTCAAAAAGGTTCAAAGCTCTCTTGATTGTAAATTGATCTCTATGAGAAGTGATAATGGGAGAGAATTTAACAGCCAAGATTTTACAAAACTTTTTGATGATTTTGGCATAACACAATTTATTTGACCGCTAAAACCCAACAACAAAATGGTGTTGTAGAAAGGAAAAACCGTACTTTACATGAAATGGCAAGATCAATGCTTTGTGAAAACTCCCTTCCTAAATATTTTTGGGCCAAGGCCGTTAACACCGCATGCTACATTATGAATCATGTTTTCTTGAGACCTTTTTTGAAAAAAAACTCCTTTAGAACTCATTTTTATCAAAACTCCCTCAATTGGCTATTTTAAAGTTTTTGGATGCAAATGCTTTATTTTAAACACCAAAGAAAATATTGGGAAATTTGATAAAAAATCCGATGAGGGAATTTTTCTTGGTTACTCTTCAAACAAAATGACCTATAGAATTTTCAACAAAAGAACTTTTTGTGTTGAAGAGTCCATTCATGTGAACTTTGATGAAACTAACATTTTTGAAAAGAGAAATGATGATGACATAGATAACTCTCTAAGATACCAACCATTATACACTCAAGCAATGGAAGAGCATACTATGGAGGAAGGAGAGATTGAGGAAAAACAAGAAAATGATCAAGAAACTCAAAGTCTTCCTCGAGATGTGATATATCCCAAAGGGCACTCAAAGGATGAAATCATTGGTCTTGTATCATAAGGGGTAAGAACAAGAAGGTACTTCATAGACAACTTTGCATTATTATCTCAAATTGAGCCTAAAGTTATTGATGATGCTTTGTGTGATGAGTTTTGGATTATTTCTATGCAAGAGGAATTAAACCAATTTGAAAGAAACAAAGTTTGGACTTTAGTCCCAACACCCCATGATCACCCTACCATTGGCACTAAATGGGTTTTTAGAAATAAACTAAATGAATCCGGAGAAGTTATTAGAAACAAAGCTAGACTTGTTGCCCAAGGATTCAATCAAGAAGAGGGCATAGACTTTGATGAAACTTTTTCTCCGGTTGCTAGACTTGAATCCATTAGGATGCTTTTGGCTTTTGCATGTTTTAAAGGATTCAAGCTTTTCCAAATAGATGTTAAAAGTTCTTTTCTAAATAGTGATATTGAGGAGGAAGTTTATGTTGAACAACCTCCCGGTTTTGTGCCTGAAAAATTTCGAAATCACGTTTTCAAACTTTCAAAAGCTCTCTATGGGCTAAAACAAGCTCCAAGAGCTTGGTATGAAAAATTAAGTGGATTTCTTCCCTCAAATAATTTTCAAGAGGTGTGGCGGATACTACTCTTTTTACAAAACCTCTCGTAATAATGATCTTCTTCTTGTCCAAATTTATGTAGATGATATTCTTTTTGGTGCTACTAACATTTCTTTGTGTGAAGAATTTGCCTCCCGTATGCAAAATGAGTTTGAAATGAGCATGATGGGAGAATTTAACTACTTCCTTGGACTACAAATCAAGCAAACAAAAGAAGGCATCTTCATCAACCTAGAGAAGTACACCGAAGAACTTCTCAAAAAATTCAAGATGAGCGGTGCAAAAGGTATTAGCACTCCTATGAGCTCATCATTGAAGCTTGACAATGATGAAAAAGGTAAGAAGATTGATGAGAAAAGGTATAGAGGTATGATTGGTAGTTTGCTTTACTTAATAGCCAGTAGACCAGATAATGTATTTGTGGTATGTTTGTGTGCTAGATTCCAAGCTTGCCCCAAAGATCCCATTTAATAGCTGTAAAATGTACCTTGAGATATTTAGTTTCATCATATGATTATGGCTTGTGGTACTCTAAACAATATTGTCTTGATCTTATTGCCTACACCGATGCAGATTATGTCGGATGTAAGGGAGAAAGGAAGAATACAGGTGGAAATTGCCAATCCTTAGGAGGATGTTTAGTACCTTGGTACAGCAAGAAGCAATCGTGTGTATCCTTATCAACCGTCGAAGCTGGAATATATAGCAGCCGATTGTTGTTGTGCACAGGTACTTTGGATGAAACACACCTTGATTGATTTTGGTTTTTCTTTTAAAAATATACCTATTATGTGTGATAATACTAGTGCCATAAACATTTCCGTAAACCCTGTGCAACATTCAAAAACAAAACATATTGAAATCAAACATCACTTTATTAGAGATCATGTTGCTAAAAGTGATGTATTTTTAGAATATGTTTGAACAGAGGATCAAATTGCAGATATTTGTACAAAAACGCTCTCTAAAGAACGTGTTTGCTATTTGAGAAAATCGCTTGGTATTGGTAGACTTCATGACTAATGTGCGTTGTTTGAGTTATCAGTTTCCCTCTTATTTATCCTGTTCTTATTGAAATTTTAAAAAAAATCGAACGCCTCTTTTAAAAACCGAACGTCCAGTTTCAAAATCAGACTCAAGGATTTTCTTCGAAACAAATTCCCGAGATATTTGGACGACAAAACCAGATGACCTCGATAAAAATCGGACGTTCGATTTTCTATTTTTCAACAAAGTCGGACGATTGATTTTCTAAAATCGGTCAATCTATTTCTTTAAAATTGTCGGGGCTGCGTCTTATAAAAACTAATCTCGTCACAGCCTCCCTCTTATTTCTATCTTTTTCTCACAACTCTCTCGACCGAGACTCCTTTCTCTAAAAAAGCCCATCCGATTTCTCAGTTCGATTTTCACACTTCTCAAATCTTTCAAATTTCTCTCCTGCTCAAACAAGAAACTCGATTGGTTTCTATTCTCTCTCTCTCTCTCTCTCTCTCTCTCTCTCTCTCTCTCTCTCTCTCTCTCTCTATCCTCTCTATCAGAAATCTTCATATTCAAGTTCCTCTCAAACCCTAAGTCAGGATTGCTTCAAAATAGTGAAGACTAAGAATGCCAACATTGGAAGAGGAGTAAATATTGAAGAAGGAGGGAGCAGTAGAGGAAGAGGCAAAGAAAAAAGGGTACCTTCTGGAATTAGGGCTCCAGATAAGTTCATGTATGCAAAGGAGGCTGCAAACTTTGAAGAATGGACAAGAAACCGAAGAAAAATTACTGTTGGACACCGAGTGGATTTGAATGATATGCAAGGTATGGAAGCTATACCAAATATCTTTGATGCTATTGGATGGACACCTTTGCTTACTATTAATGAGCTATATTATACTGAAATGATTTATGAATTCTATGCCAATCTACATAAGGGTAGAGTTGAAAGAGTCGATAAGATATCTCATTAATGGGTATAGTCTAGAATTGGAGGAAGAAATATTGCATTTGATGATATGCTATTAAATACCATTCTAGAAACCCCTCAAGATGGCATGAGATTCTACACTAAGAATAAGAAATACTTTGATCAAAATTTGTATAGTGAAAGAAGGTTTGAAGAGATTTTCACTCATGGAGATGTTCTAAAAAGGCACGATGATAGGTCTGTGAATAAACTTGATGCCTATGGGAGATTACTACATCATATGATTTCTAACATCATTATTCCAAATGTTGGGCACAAGTCTTCCATCTCATATATGCACTCTTTTGTCAAGCTTGCTCTTCATGAACATGGGAGAATGAACTTCGGTTTCGTGGTTATAGAACACATGCTAGCCACACAATCCTCTTCCACCCAGTGCTTACCGTATGGATGCTTCATTACAAAAATATTTCAACATTTCGCGATCAATTTGGTTGGAGTTGGTGATAACATTGGCCCTGGTAAGATTTACAATCAAAATACCTTCAAGAGAATGGGGTTTGAAAGAATTGATGATGGACTATTGATAAGAGGTGGTCAACAAGGAAGTGATGATGATGATGAAGAGGATAATGGTGATGAAGAAGAGGGAAATGAGCCCGAAAGTATGGATGAAGAGGATTCAAATGAAGAGGACATTCGAAGAGAAATGAGATCAAAGAAAAGGCAAGAAAGAACGTAGGAAGGACAATCCTCAGTAGATACGACTCTAATATTGGATGGAATTGCTGTAATGCAAGCACAACTAAATGACCGACTTGATGACCTCAATGATAAGATTGTAGATATTCAAAATTGGGTTACGAGATTGGAGCAAGGAGGAAAGGATAACGATGAAGATGAAGATGATTGAGGATTCCTTTTAAATCCATACCCCTTCCTTGTTTCATACACTCTTTACACTACCACTGTTTCTTTTTTCTTGGCTCCTTATCAAACTCTATTATGACTATTTTTTTATGACTTGATATATGCTATGCTTTATTCTTCATATTGGTGTTGCGTTATCTTGATGCTAACTTTTTCATGGACTTCATGATGATACTTTAATGTTGAAAGTCCAATTGTAGCTTTCTTTTCTATGATCCCTTACAAACATTCCCAAGTATCTTTTTTATTTATGACGAAAGGGGGAGAAATATGTGCATAAACTAAGGGGGAGAAATAGTTGCAAGATGCTTATTGTGTTGCTTTTAAGTTTCATGCTTTCTTTTGGTTGGCTACATATCTTATGGGTAGTGTGCTTGGTTTGATGATTGTTTGACGTCATTCTTGGTGTAAAGCATGCTTTTAAGGTGAGGTTATTTTGTGTTATATTATATTTCAAAACCTTGGTATGTTTTCAAATTCATAGGGGGAGTTATCTCCCTTATGGTGCTTTTGGTATGCTTTACTCTTATTGATGATCTTCTTGAAGCATCACCATACTTTAATATTTGCTCTTTTGTTCTTCTTGAATATGTATTTGTCATAATCAAAAAGGGGGAGATTGTTAGCCCTAAGGGCATTATTGCATATGATTTTGATTATGATTAACATATGTTCATGTGAGTATTAAGCATAGTTTCCATAGAACAAAAGAAGCATATTTGAAGTCTCAAGGCTATACTCATAGAAGCAAAAGATCTTGGTGATCAAGGCAAAATGAAGGAGAAAAGATGAAGCCGTTGAAGACCTTGAAGACTTGTGTCTTTGTTAGGAAAGTTCTAAGGTATTTCTTTGTAAAACTCCCTAGCTCTCATCTTTGACTGTTGATCATGTATGAACTCTTTGCACAAATATCTTTCTATAAATTCTTCTTGAAATTCAAGTATTCTTGATAGAATTTTTTATGCCTTTGAAAATTTTTCTTATCTCAAAAAGAGTATCAAGAATACATGCTTTTGAAATAAGAAGAAGAGCTCTTCTTCGTAAAATCCTTTTCAAAAACCGGTCATCTGGTTTTAAAATTAGTCGTCCGATTTCTCTAGTTTTAGAAAAATCGGTCGTCCAATTTTGGTAATAAGCGTTCGAATCTTTCTGATTCAAACTCGAACGTCCGCTTTTAGAAACCGGTCGTCCGATTTTCCTTTTTACTGTGAAAAATATTACCGTTACACAGTGCAACGGTTACTTTCTCTCTCCTTCCTATATATATTGATTTTTTGATCAGCTGTAAAGGTAACAAGTTTGGTGAAATATTTATTGAGATCATTTAAGAACCTTTAAAGAGCTTTAAAGTACATTTTTCAAACACCTTTTCATCTCAAAAATACATCTTCTTGAGCTTCATTGTTGATCATCATCAAAGAAGAAGTGAAGAAGAGCTTGTAAAAGTACTACATTAAGTTGTATCCTCTCTTCTCAAGCTCATTTGGTACCATTTTTCTTAACTCATCTATCTGTTATTAACATCAAAGATTTGTGTTGAAAAGCCCCTTGGATTATCCTTTGATTGTATTTGTGTTAGTGATTGACGTTGCTTGCAACACCCCTGGTAGGTGATCCTCAAAATTGTGATTGTTGTATACCTTTTCCTATAGTAGATTTGAAAAATCCTTAGGTGTTGACTCAAGGTAGTGGATGTAGCCCTTTGAGAGAATGAACCACTATAAATTGTTGTGCCTCTTCATTCTATGTTTTTCGCTTGATTGTCATAACTATAAAATTTTGTTTGGATGGGAATTTTATTAAAAAGTGTTTTAGAATACTTTCTCAAACGAAATTGGAGGTTTATCTTTTAATTACACAATAGAGTTTTTCAGAAATTAGACAAAAACCTTATCTAAGGTTTTTGAAAAATTAACCACAATATAATAATTGACCGATATAAATTTTAATTTCATTGAAATGTGCAAGAAAAATTGCAATGGATTTACGAAAGCCTCTAGTTTTACAAAGTGAATGTTAGATAGAAATCTATCAAAAACTCATAGTAAATTGTGATAAATGTTTACGAATTAGTTTTTAAAAAAAAAAAGACCTAGCACAGAGTATTTTGCCAATGGTGAAAATTTTGGGCAATTGACAAAAAACTTCAGTTAACACACAATAGTGTTAATTTGCGACTTTGTATAATTTTGTGGTAACTTTTGACTTGGAATATAGTTTACGGAGAGTTTGCTCACAAAACAATAAATACCATTGCTTTCCACAGCTATGTTGCTATATTGTGTTGTTGCAAATTGATTGCATTTTATAGTAGTGGCAGAACTCAAAAATAAGCTGTTCCTTATAAAGTAACTAACTAAACACAATACCGAAACTAAGCACCCTTTGAGTCATATTACTGTTACTGATGGAAAAAGTATGAGCTACTTTATCTTTCACCTCTTAACTCTCTTGATATGTGTTTAGTAATGGTATAGGACACAAATTTATTTTGTTGTGAGAAGGGGATTAAGAAGCCTACTTGCACGTATAGGCTAACCGTCTTATCATTAGTCACTAAAGTCATGGAAATAATAAGGGAGGTGGTCTCTAAAATGGATGTGACAAATGTGATAACTCTTGATCTATCATGTCTATGACACTCATGAGGATAGTCATTACTTATTAATAACAATTGTACATGGTGATGAAGTTCACATTTCTAATGAATTTTCGGAATCCTCTGTAGGCTTTCTGGGCCAATTTTCTCCCAATATTTTCATTTTTTAGCCCAATCTATTTTTAACCCAATGATTAATCCATGGGCCTCAAACCAAGATAGGTGGCTGAAGTTTGAATGGGTCAGAGATGCCGGGCCAGGCCGGGATGGCCAGCCCGGGCTGCCCATTGTGACTGTTGATCTATTTATGTCTTCTCTTTCTTGGCCTTCCCGAGAGTCGTCTCTATCTCTTCTTCTTCTTCCCTTCTTTACTGCGGCTTACCGCATTTGTTGCTCTCCTCTGGTGACCTCCATGGTCCTCTGTTACACTGTCTCTAAAAGTGGTGGTTCTGTGTTGATCTTATTCGGTCATTTCTGATCTTTTTGTGGGGAGAGCCGTAAAGTTGAGAGAGAGGGTGATCACCGGTGATCTTTTCTATTTGAGGCTAGATCTGAGGGTGATTTTTACCATTAAAGTTGATACCTTTTCTCTTGCCGGCACCTCGACACGGTCGTCATTTCAACACCGCTGCTTGGCACCGTCGAGTCTCATTATATGCCACTGGGGGTTCTGACACCGTAGCGACAGGTAAGTGCCCCTTACCGATTCATGGTTCATTTTTTTCTTTTAACGGTTATTATGTTTAACTTTGGTCTTGCCGATTGGCTTGAACCGGTTGTGAAATAGCAAGTGGAAGAAGGATATTTTTACTTTAATAGAATAGGGTTTTTTCACTGCCTTACTATTCTTTTACTGATTTGTAATAGTAATTAGAGTGTGTAATAATAAATAAGTCCTATCAAGTGGTATCAGAGCCACGGTTTGGCTCGTCGGCACCGGCAACCATCGGAAGATTCTTGATCTGAGGGAACTGTTGACTTCTTCAGATTTGGCCAGTGAATTTTTCTTTCACTTTCTCTTTTCTTTTTGTTATGTTTTATTTTTTTTTTGTTTCGGCTTGCCGCCGTTTTATTTTTGTTTTTCCTTTTTCAGGTTGCCGTCGATTATTACTTATGTTTCTGTTGCGATTCTCAGCTCGCTGCCGTCTGTTTCTGTTTCTCTGTTGCTTTGGCTTGCCGCCGATTGTGATTACTATTACTGTTTTTTACTGAAGTAATTTACTGTTCAGTTTTCGTGTTTACTATTCTTGTTTTATACTTGCTTTTGCTATTCTGCTGCCACTATTCTATCTTTGTTTTTTGGATTTTTCATTCAGTTTTTTTTTTCAAAAACTATAAAACCCAAGCCTGGCTTGAATCTGTGAGATTTCAAGTATCTGTGTCTTGGCGTGGATTTTCTATTTCTCAAAAAGTTTTTATTTTGCTCCCTCTGTTCTTTGTCTTTTTCTGTTTTTGGTAAGGCAGTTTTGTTGCCGCCATGTTTCTCGTTATTTCAGTTATACTGTTTGTTTCTTGGGTTTTGTGATTCACGTTGTTGCGCCGTTTTTTAAAAAAAAATAACAAATCAAGCAAATTAAAACAAACCAACGCCGTTTTTCTTGAAATAGTATTTTTCTATTTTTTTGAAAAATCCGGGCAGCTTTATTCATTTTCAAAACTTTTTTCAAATCTTTTATTTTTCCTAGTCATTTAATTAAACTTATTTGCCTTCGAAACATGTCAGTTCAAAAAATTGAAACTGATAAGTTTGGTGGCAAATCTGACTTTGTAATGTGGAGAAGAAAAATGAAAGCAATTTTGGTATAAAATAAAATTGCACCGGCTATCTGTAGCCCTGAAGAGTATTCGGAATCTTGGAAGGGTGAAATTCTTTCAGAAAAACTAGGTGATGCTCATAGTTGCCTCACCTTGCATTTAACTGACAATATTTTACGAGAAATTGATGAAAAAGACAATGCTTTTGAAATTTGGTCTTAACTGGAAAAACTATATTTGGGAAAATCACATTCAAATAAAATTTATTTAAAAGAGTAGCTTTTCGGTTTTAAAATGAGCAGGTCAAAAACACTTTCAGAAAATATGGATGATTTAAATAAAATCGTTTTGAAACTTCAAAACATTGGAGAGAACATCTCTGATGAAAATATTGCAGTCATTTTATTAAATGCCTTACCTGAATCTTTCAACGATGTCGAATCTGCTAGTAAATATGGCAGAGATGGTTTATCTCTTTCCGATGTTAAAAAATGCTTTGAAATCTAAAGATTTCGATTTACAAAAAGAGAATAAATCACATGGTGAAAATCTTTCTGTACGAGGAAGAGTTGACCGGGGGGGACATCCTAGTCACCGTTTTAAAAGTAAAGGGCAATCCAAATCTCGAGAGAAGAACAAAGTAAAGTATTTTTATTGTGGTAAAGAGGATCATATGAAAAACAAGTGTTTTAAACGGATTAAAGATGAAAAACAACGTAAACATGGTAAAGGGAGTAATAAAATCGACAAAACCCACGATTTTGATTTAGATGGTAATTCTATGTTTCCTAAGGTTTTGTGTGCTTCTCTTTCCACTTCATGTTCTAAATTTGTTGATCATTGGGTTCTTGAATCTGGTTGCTCTTTTCACATGATACCCAACAAACACTGGTTTTCTGATTTCAAACCCTTAAATCAAGGAAAGGTTTTCATGGGAAATAATTAAGTTTGTGATATTAAAGGCATTGGTAATATTTTCGTTACAATGCATGATGGTGTGACTAGAAAAGTCACTGAGGTGAGATACGTGCCCTACTTAAATCGAAATCTTATCTCTCTTTGTTATTTGGATTCTTTGGGTCTTTCTTTTAAATCCAAAAATGGTATTTTTAAATTTTAAATCTTTAAAAATGAATAAAAACACTTAAAGATTGATATACTGACCTTTTTGTGAAGATTCGTTGTATGATGCTTCTAACTTGAAGATTTGAACATGGGGCTTTGAGAGAATTTTACAGTTGGAGAAGGAGGGGAAGAAACTTAAATGAACATTTTGGGAGTTACGCCCTTAAATTTGGTGTTGCCTTAAGCCATTTCAAATATATTAGCTCAAATTTTGAGGGGTCTTTGTCTTGAAAAAAGTTTTATGTTCTCAATTGATAAGTAACTCCAATTCAAGGGAATATTATGCTACATACCTGATTCATGTCTCCACATATGGACCTTATGGCATGTATTAAGCCACTTCACCTGATGTTATTAATTATGTTTCCAATTCTTGAGACAAGAATAACAAGGATAGTGATATGGCTTAATACAAGCCACATGGTCCATAAGTAGGGATATGAACCAGGTCTATAACAGAATTTTTATCTAATATATAATTTACTTAACATAATGTAATACAATAGTTTCAACATTGAAATTTTCTTCTTTAAGTTCATAGGAACAAATGAAAATATCTGAATTCATAATTATATTCATTACTTCTCTTTTTTCTAACAAATATACACATTGTTATCCATAAATTATTTACATTTTAAGGATTCGTATTCTATAAGTTCATAAACTTTGTGCTGTGCAATTTATAAACTTTGTGCTGTGCAATTTATAATGGAAATTAATAGTTTAGGAAGTAATCCTGCATTTTTAAATTTGGAATCAACTATAATGACGGCAACC
This sequence comes from Catharanthus roseus, assembly GCA_028651295.1. Lineage (NCBI taxonomy): Eukaryota > Viridiplantae > Streptophyta > Magnoliopsida > Gentianales > Apocynaceae > Catharanthus > Catharanthus roseus. Next base: position 906,123 of record JAPQWS010000026.1, read on the forward strand.
ACTTTTTGTCTAGGTGCAAAATTTTGGTACACTGATCAATGCTCGACACGTGTAAACATCACCTAATGAATGATTGACACGTATACTACTCTTTGTTCGCATGTACAAAATATAAAAAATTGTGTACCAAAACAAATAAGCAATTAATGAATGGAAGAATCCAAATTTAATCTTACAACCAACATTTAATTTTCTCCACTCTAAGAAAAAAATTTTCTTCTACATTATAGAATTTTCAATTGGACTAGATTTACCTTTTTTCTTATTTTTTGTTCTTTAGTTTTCTTGTTTTCATCTTTTACTTAATTTAGGAAATTCTTTACACATAAATTGTATGAGAAACTATTCATATGCTTTTAATGTCAACGTAGACAATCACTATGTGGGTCTCGAAAAACACTGATTTTGAGATTAAATTTAATCTCAAAACAAGAAAATTTATGATATTTCTTAACATTCGAAACATTGTTCCTTTCAATTCACGAGGGGCCTGATAACAATTGTCTTGGTTGGTTACAAGGGACCACTGGCCATTCCCTTTACGACCAAATAGGGGCACTGTGAATGAGCCCCTCATGAATTGCAAGTGCGAAGCTGATTTTTTTTGTTCTTTACAAATTAAAATAATTCATTAAATAATTTAAACATAACATATACAAACTGAAACAAATTAAAATGAATTAAGTAGATAAAAGCTTATTTGAAATAGAATATATGTAAAAAATAAATAAGACATTACAATAAAAATATAAAATGAAATTAATTAGTTAAAAAAATAATTAAAGTTGTTCGGCTCGACCCTTCTGCGGGATCAGGGGAGCTTCGGCTCAGCCCTGATCGCTGGCAAGGGGCACTTTTAAAACACGCCTGGCCGGTGGTGAAGGGTGAGCCATGGCTCCCCTGGTCCAACGACATGGGTGGCTTTAAAGGATGCAAAGCTTTGAAATTTTTTTTAGATCTAGGACGATTTGATATTGTTTTTTCAATTTTAAATCAGTAAAAATGAATAAAAACACTTAAATATTGATATACTAACATTTCTGTGAAGATTCATTGTATGATGCTTCTAACTTGAAGATTTGAACATGGGGTTTTGAGTGAATTTTACAGTTGGAGTAGGAGGGGAAGAAAATTAAATGAACATTTCTTGAGTTGCGCCCTTAAATTTGGTGTTGCCTTAAGCTATTGCAAACATATTAGCTCAACTTTTGAGGGGTCCTTGTCTTAAAGAAAGGTTTATGTTCTCGATTGATAAGTAACTCCAACACTAGGGAATATTATTGCATGTATTAAGTCACATCACCTCATGTTATTAAATATGTCTCCAATTCTGGTGACAAGAATAACAAGGATAGTGATATGGCTTAATACAAGCCATATGCTCCATAAGTAGGGACGTGAACCTGGTCCATAATAGAATTTTCCCAATTCAAGGAGTTTTTTGATAACTCGCTTATTTATTATATTATTTAATAATTTTAGATTTCACTTGCTATATTTTAGAGGGTGGACATACCTTCTCCTTCTCTATTAAGACAATTTTATCTATTTTTTTATCGTTACACTTTTAATAATTTAAAATGGATCAATGCCTAACCCACCACCAATTTAGATGGCCTTAGTTTATAGGGAAAAAAGACATTCATAAGAATAGAAATATCTTATTTTCTTTTTAATTAGTATATATTAAACCTCTTATATATAATATTTGCTCTCTTTTACCACGAAGGAAATTACTATAACTATTTTTTACATGTTTACAAAACCTTGAGGAAATATGATTACAAAAAAATAAGATAAAATTGATGGCCACCCCATTGGTAATCATTGTGCTACAGTATTTACTAAATACCACATTTTTCTAAATATACTATTATTTCTAAGCACTATAGAACTAAACAATCTTCATACATTTATTTTAAGAAAAAAAGTATTTGAATTAATAAATTTACAAGTAATTGTTTAGAAACCAAAAACAATGAATGTTTGTTAGTAGTTTAAATACATTTTGTGGAAATAGGATTTCAATTATTAAGATGAATACATAAAAAGCAACGTAACAACATATTGGTGCTTGAAGACTATGTTATTCCAAGAAACTCATACTGAAAAACATCTATTTTTGGGGGGAAAAAAATAAAGAGTTAGTGGAATTTACCTTCTAATGTTTCTTTTATGAAATTCAAGCATAATTTATAATCATTTTTTTCTAAAAAACAGAAATGGCATTCGCAACTTTATTAAAAATCTACTTATTTACTTATTTCCAAGGACGAGAAAATGCATGAATAGCTTTCTCGAACCTAAGGTTTTAGATCTCTTTCCCTATAGTCACATAATTCTTATCCACCCGTGTAGAGGTTTCCAATGCACAAAATTCTTGCTAATATAGAGGATGCACCAACTCTAAATCTAAATTAAATCTAAAAATTCTTCGGCACTCAATAAAATAGATATTTCTACATTCTGGAACATAATCATTGGTTAAAAGCCTAAATGAATGAGTGGCCTCTTTGTCATTATACTTTCCAACAAGAACATTCTTCTCTTACCATATTGTCTGTAATTGCCATATTAGTCAAGTTTTCATTCTGCCAGAATTGTCTAACATATCTAATACGCTTTATCTACAACACTACATTTAAAGTAGATTGATCGTGAGCACTAGAGAGAGATGTATAAGAAATAAGAATCATTGGATTGATAGTGTGCTTTGTCCACTTCAAAGCGGAACTAGGCTACAGTGAGTATGCCTTCTCACAACGGTGACTCCATTTCTTTTACCGAGCATAAGAAGAGAATGGTAAGTTGAAACATCTTGATTTCCCTAATTTTCAATTATTTTATAATTTTTCCATTCTATTTGCAACGAAAAAAGTGGGGCAACATCTCACCAAAATAGTACTACAAAAAGACACACTTTCCGAAGTATGACTAAGGAAAGGAAAGTTCATCAATGACTGATGCCATAAGAGGGTAGCATATAATTTCTGATAATGAAAGTGCAATAAATAATTAATTTTAATCCGCAATGCCAAAATCTATTGAAAAGCAAAAGAATTTCGCAACAACTAAAAAATTTAGTTGTTTCAAAAGAAGTAATTAACTTGCCGTTCCGAATTCGTTTAAAAATTGAAAAAATTTTCTAAACTAATTTGTAAGGGAGTCTACAATGCCCTGTTGGTTGCAAATTAAAAACGGACACCAAAGCAGCCATTACAAAAATTAACAACGGGCATTTTTGCAACGGAACATTTTCCATTGTAAATCCATTGGAAATAGGTGGTCATTTGCAACGAATATGGTCGTTGCAAAAAAACTATTCTAGAAAGAAATTTAGTAGTTAACGAAGCAATTTTTCCAATTTCACTTTGTGTTTTACTTTTCTAGAAATAAAATTATTATAACATTTTCTTATGTGCTTACAAAATCTTGAGGATATATGATTACAAAGAAACAAATAGAACCCATTTGGTAAATATTGTGCTGCAATATTTATTCATGACTACAGAAACATTTCCTTTAAATAGTCTAGGACATTTTTCATTCACTGCCAACATTAAGTGAACCTACAGGGTCACACGCATAGACGATCTTGTGAGCATAATGTCCACGTTCAATGAATCTAGATTGTGTCCAGATTCGTTGAACGTATACAAAAGGGGAATTAGATTCCATATTGTATTTTCTGGTAAGTTAATAAGTAATTAATTTTATTTAATCAAATAAATGAAATTAATTACTTAATATTACTCATCCAACCGTTGGATGATTATAGGAATAGACGGATGAGATTAAACTGTCATTAGATGACAGCTAGGGTTTTGATATTGACAGCTATAAAAGGTTATGTTAACCTTTTCTTGGTGGCCGTCCTTTATCTGATTAAAGAAAAACAAAACCCTAAACCCTAGAACGGCGATATAGTATCTAGCCTCCTCTCTCCGAAATACGACCGATTACCGAGATAGTCGGGATCGGTTACGAGCAGTTTTGGAACACGAAGGGGGCTAGCATCCCGATCGCTTGCAGAGGAGTTCGTCGTGTGGATACCAGTAGAGGGCGAAGCGTACAAAGCAGCGCCTCCACAACGAACAATCAAAACATTGAGGTAATTTCTATGCAATCGGTTTTTCTAGTATGTGCAGATCTTGTTGGTGGATTTCCGTAGTTTTTATTTTACTATGTTTTTGCCAACGGATTCCAAGATACTATGCCTCGAATCCCTAGGTCATCTACTTTGACCACTTCCTCTCGCTACGACTGCTATTGTAGGATCATAGTTGTTAGAAAATTTAGAATTAGAATTTTAGATATTCTTTATTTATTTATTTATGAAATTAGATATTTTGATAAGTATATGCATTTCTTATTTCATTTTTAAATAAGAATATCAGCGATGAAGTTGCAAATAATTTGAAATGATACATTTGCAAGAAAACAAAGAAACTGTACACAATTTGCAATAAATATGTGTTAATTTTGAAACCAAACTAAAATTATTAGCCCTAAGGGCATTATTGCATATAATTTTGATTATGATTAACATATGTTTGTGTGAGTACTAAGCATAATTTCCATAAAACAAAAGAAGCATATTTGAAGTCTCGAGGCTACACTTTTAGGAGCAAAAGATCTTGGTGATCAAGGCGAAACGAAGGAGAAAAGGTCAAGCCATTGAAGACTTTGAAGACTTGTGTCTTTGTTAGGGAAGTGCTAAGGTATTTCTTTGTCAAACTCCCTAACTCTCATCTTTGATTGTTGATCATGTATGAAGCTCTTTGCATAAATATCTTTCTGTAAATTCTTCTTGAAATTCAAGTATTCTTGATAGAATTTTTTATGCCTTTGAAATTTTTTCTTATCTAAAAAAGAGTACCAAGAATGCATGTTTTTGAAATAAGAAGGGAAGCTCTTCTCTGTAAAATCCTTTTCAAAAACCAGCCATCCGGTGTTAAAGCCGGTCGTCTAATTTTTCTAGTTTTAGAAAAACCGGTTGTCCGATTTTGGTAAGAAATGTCCGAATCTTTTTGTTTATAACTCGGATGTCCGGTTTTAGAAACCGGCCATCCGGTTTTCCTTTTTACTGTGATAATTATTACCATTACACAGTGCAACGGTTATTTTCTCTCTCCTTCCTATATATATTGATTTTTTGATCAGCTGTAAAGGTAACAAGTTCGGTGAAATATTTATTGAGATCATTTAAGAACCTTTAAAGAGCTTTAAAGTACATTCTCAAACACCTTTTCATCTAAAAAATACATCTTCTTGAACTTTATTGTTGATCATCATCAAAGAGGAAGTGAAGAGGAGCTTGTAGAAGTATTGCATTGAGTTGTATCCTCTCTTCTCAAGCTCATTTGGTAACATTCTTCTTGTAAGCTTTCGGGCCTTTGTCTTCCCAATATTTTTCATTTTTCCAGCCCATTTACCTAACCCAATGCTGACCATGGGCCTCAACTGAAGAGTAGTTGATCTATTTTGACTGGGTTAGAGATGCTGGTGTTGCAATCCGTAGGCAAAAACAAAGTAAAATAAAAGTACGGAAATCCACCAACAAGATCTGCGCATACTAGAAAAACCGATTGGATAGAAATTACCTCAATGTTTTGTTTGTTCGTTGTGGAGGCGCTGCTTTGTACGCTTCGCCCTCTATTGGTATCCACGCGACGAACTCCTCTGCAAGCGATTGGGATACTAGCCCCTTCTGTGTTCTGAAAACTATTAAGAACTGATCCTGACTATCTGGTAATCGGTCGTATTTCGGAGAGAGGAGGCGAGACACTATATCGCCGTTCTAGGGTTTAGGGTTTTGTTTTTTCTTTATTCAGATAAAGGACGACCACCAAGAAAAGGTTAACATAACCTTTTATAGATGTCAATATCAAAACCCTAACTGTCATCTAATGACAGTTTAATCTCGTCCGTCTATTCCTATAATCATCCAACGGTTGGATGAGTAATATTAAGTAATTAATTTCATTTATTCTATTAAATAAAATTAATTACTTATTAACCTACCAGAAAATACAATATGGAATCTGATTCCCCTTTTGTATACGTTCAACGAATCTGGACACAATCTAGATACATTGAACGTGGACATTATGCTCACAATATCGTCTACGCGTGTGACCCCGTAGGTTCACTTAACGTTGGCAGTGAATGAAAAATGTCCTAGACATTTATTCACAAAACATAAGCGGCCTCTAGCAAGACATTATGCTTACCCAAGTTAAGTAAATGTAATAATAACCTAGCATCAGATTTAATATTTAGTCCTTTTGTCACACGATATACTAATTAAGTATAAGGCATGGATCAAGTCATACTTATAAAACTTAATTAACCATTTACTTGATCACCAGGCAGACTGTTCCAACAAATAATATTAATAACACCTTATTAATACTTATTTGAGCATGGCCATGCATATTTTCCAGTCTTCCTTATCTCTCCCTAAAAAGAGAGGGACAAATCCCTTTCACTATCTCCAATATTCAAGCCATGACGAGAAAATAAGCCAATCAATAATCAGAATGATCACCTAATTAAAAGTGATGTTTGACTATGTCAAAACATATTTTTCTCCCCATGTAAGAAACATTAGAATCATTAGGTCGAAGGACACCAAATATAAAACTGAGAAGAAATACTTATAACTTAAACCCATGCAATATTTCTTCTTCACTTTGGGTCATGTCTAATACAATATTCTCAATATGTATTTATGAATTGATTTTATATCTCATATTCATGATCAGTAAAACTTGACCATCAATCAACTTCACACTAGTTTACAAGATGTAATATACTAGGGACAAACAAGAATAGTATTTTATTAGCCATAAGGGTTTTACTATCAAGTCACATACTTGATGACCAAGAGCATAAAATACAATTCGAAAATACATGCTTCACAAATCATAAATGTGAGTCAATTGGTCTTAGGGCATATACTAACAGCTGGGTCGGGCCATGCTAGGCCAACCTAGTTTGCCCATTGTGACTTGACCTATATTATCCCGTTTCCCTCTCGGTATGTGAGCAGCCATTTTTCTCTCCCTCGATATCTGTGCCTTGGCACATTTTTTAGTTTTTCAAAATATTTATTTATTATTATATTCTCTCTGTTTGTCCTTTTATGATCTTTCTGAGATATTACTATTTTTGCTGTTTCTTGTTTTTGGTTATATATTAATATCTGCATTACGTGTTTTATTTGGTACCGTACCTCACATGTTGTTGCACCATTTTTTTTAACAAATTAATTAAAAAAAACTAGCGCTGTTTTTCTAAACAAAAAGGGGGAATTTTTCTTTTCCGAAAAATCCGGGCATTTTTTATTTTTTAAATAAAATCAAACTTTCCAAATCTTTTATTTTTCTACCCACTTAATTACACTTATTTGCCTTTAAGACATGTCAGCTCCAAAATTTGAAACTAATATGTTTGATGGCAAATCTGACTTTGTAATGTGGCGGAGGAAAATGAAAGTAGTTTTGGTACAAAATAAACTTGCACCGGCTATTTCTAGCCCCAAAGAGTGTACGGATCTTTGAGAGGAGAAGTTCTTACAGAAAAACTAGGTGATGCACAAAGCTACCTCACCTCGCATTTAACCGATAATGTTTTACGAGAAATCGACGAAAAAAAGACAATGCTTTTGAAACATGGACTAAACTGGAAAAAATATATTTTGAGAAAATCACTTTCAAATAAAATTTATTTAAAAGAAGAGCTTTGCGGTTTTAAAATGAGCGGGTCAAAAACACTTTCAGAAAATATGGATGATTTAAATAAAATCGTTTTGGAACTTCAAAACGTTGGAGAGAAAATCTCTGATGAAAATATTGTAGTTATTTTATTAAATGCCTTACCTGATTCTTTCAACGATGTAAAATCTGCTATTAAATATGGCAGAGATGGTTTATCTCTTTTCGTGTTAAAAATGCTTTGAAATCGAAAGATTTGGATTTACAAAAAGAAAATAAATCACAGGGTGAAAACCTTTACGTGTGGGGAGAGTTGACCGGACGGAACCTCTTAGTCACAGGACTAAAAGTAAAGGGAAGTCCAAATCTCGAGAAAAGAACGAAGTGAAATGTTTTTATTGTGGTAAGGAGCGTCACATGAAAAACAAGTGTTTTAAACGGATTGAAGATGAAAAACAACATAAACATGGTAAAGGGAGTAATAAAATCAATAAAACCCACGATTTTGATTCAGCTGGTAATTCTATGTATTCAGAGGTTTTGTGTGTTTCCCTTTCCCCTTCTTGTTCTAAAGTTGTTGATAATTGGGTTCTTGATTCTGGATGTACATTTCACATGACACCCAATAAACACTAGTGTTTAGATTTCAAACCCTTAAAATCAAGGAAAGGTTTACATGGGAAACAATCAAGTTTGTGATGTTAAAGGCATTGGAAATATTTTCATTAAAATGCATGACGGTGCGACTAGGAAACTCAATGAGGTGAGATACGTGCTCGACCTTCGTCAGAATCTTATCTCTCTTGGTTATTTGGATTGTCTTGGTCTTTCTTTTAAATCCAAAAATGGTATTTTACGTATTTGCAAAGGAAACCTAGTTATGCTAAAAGGTCTTAAAAGAGAAAGTTTATACATTCTTCTGGCAAAACAGTTTGTAATTCAACTGCTTTGATTTCAAAAAGTGTTCTCGAGAAAACTATGTTGTGGCATCGGCAGATTAGCCACATTAGTGGAAATGACTTTATTATTTACAGGAAGAAAATCTTTTATGTGGTGACAAAATTGATTCCTTGGATTTTTGTGACCACTGCGTTTTGGAAAAACAACACAAAATCAGTTTTTCAACTAGCACACACACAAGTCTTCTACTATACTTGATTATGTGCATTGTGATATGTGGGAACCTAAAAAGGTTCCAGCTTATGGTGGTAATGTTTATTTCTTGTCTATCGTTGATGATTTTATAAACAGAAGCTTTTTGATTTGTGTGCACCGCATGGCATCTTACACCATAGGACGGTTAGGTATAACCCCCAGTAGAACGGAGTAGCTGAGAGGATGAACCATACCATTATGGACAAGGTTAGATGTCTTCTAGTTTCTTCTGGTGTCCCAAAACCTTTTTGGGGAGAAGCCGTTAGTACGGCTATCTACCTCATTAATAGATCCCCTTCTATAGCCATAAACTTTAGGACTCCTATAAAACTCTGGTGTGGTAAACCTCCTAACCTTTCCAACCTTAAAGTTTTTGGATGTGCAGCCTTTGCACATTAGAAGGAGGGTAATCTAGACCCTAGGTCTAGAAAGGAACTATTCATAGGATATCCTAGTGGGTGAAGGGCTATATAGTGTGGTTAAAGGGTGAACCGGGAATAAGAGCAGTTATTAGTAGGCATGTCATCTTCAACGAGTTAGATATGCCTTGTCTTAAGGACAAACCTGTCTCTGATAGCCCACCGAGTGTTCCCACACCCAGTAGTATTCCTGTGGAGATGGAGGTCACCTTTGAACCCTCTTTAGAATCTCCTTAGGAACATGAAACTGATGGAGAGTTACCTGCAGCATCTAGTAGCACACCTGATCCTCCTAGTATTCCTGAAACCTTTGGTTTTGTTTTAGAAGGTTTTGATGAGGAGGAAGAGCATCCTGAGGCCCAATCCCAAGACCTTAGGGATTACCACCTTGCGAGAGATAGGGTTAGAAGAGTGATGTGAATCGGTTAGACATGCAAGAACATCAAGGAGTGGTGATAAGAGCGAAGGTAAAACAACTAAAGAGTCACAAGGATCAAATTGAGCAAGAGAAGTTTCAAGGCTTAAATTTTGATGTCAATTTTGATGTCCAAGACTTTATGTGGATTAAATTTTGATGTTCAAGACTTTATGGGGCAATATCCTAATTTTTTAATAAGTTAGAAATTGAAAATTTACCTTGGTAGATAGTTGGAATCCCTTTTGCCCAAGCTGAAAAATTGCCTCCTACTTTTGGCAATGTGTTGACTAGTGCTCTAGAATAGTCCAAATGCAATTAAAACACCTCTATTGTCTTATCAAGTGTATGTATAGGTTATATCTATCCTTTGGGCTGAAAATATGAGAGGGAAAAATTCCTATTTTCTCCCTCAAGTCTCTATAAATATGTAGTATTCCATTTTGAAGAAGTAATCAAGAAATTTTTCAAGACAAAGGTTCTTCTCTTAGTATTCTTAGTTCTTAGCTTAGTTTTTCTATCTACTTCAAGGGTGAACTTCCTTGAAAGAAAAAATCACTTTGAAGACTTGTTGAAAGTTCCAAGAGCTTCAAGGTTGATCAAAAAACAAAAATTCCTTCATACTAGTTACTACACTATTGTAGAAAACTAGTCTTGAGGTCTTCTTCTTGTTTCATTGAGGTCTAAGGTTCAAAATACCTTAGGTTGCTTGAACTTTGAAGAAAATATTTTGTTTAAACCTTCTTGAGGTCTTGGATTTGATATATCCAAGGTTGCTTGAAGTTCAACATTTTCAAGTCCTTTCAAAGGCACTTTCTTCTACTTATTACACTTGTTTTGTTTGTTCTCTCCCTTACTTCTTGGACAAAATTTTATGCTCTTGAAGATCATTCCACATCATTTGGTATCAGAGCCACCTTCAAGTAAGTTTTTTTGAGATATCTTACATACATACAAGACAGAGAAAAGAGACAAGATTGCTGGAAAATGGTATCAAAAAAATAGAATGCTTGAATGACCTGGAATATGACTAGAAATTAGCAATATTTTTACATGGAGTTATACTAAATTGACCTGGGAAACAAATGAAACAAGTTTCATCTAATTTGGACTTCATTTGATATCTCAAAATAGTCAAAACTTGAAGGTGTACCTGGCTTTTCCGCAGACAAAAAAGTACTGAAATGATCTGAGCATATCATCCTTTTTCTTTGATTCTTGAGCTTAAACTCAAGAATTTTGAGTGAGGATTCTTTCTAGATAAACCTCATTCAATTTAGACTTGTGGGTAAATACCAGTTTTCCAAACAAGCCGAGTATGTCATCTACTCTGCTTGCTGGAAACTTTTGTTGTGTATTCTTTTGTGTTCTTGAAGTGTCCTAGCTTTGTTTGTATTTGTGGTCGAATTTCTTTCCTTTTTCAGTACTTATTTCTTCATTTGGTCAATCTACCATTATTGACTCAAATGCTCTTGGAATTGTTGTTGAACTTCCTTAAAATGAATGGATGACTCAATATCATTTTCCTTGCTTCTCATATTTCTCAACTAGTTTTTGTTTGTGATTTTTTTTTTTATTTTGGTTGTTTTAAACTTGAGTAGAGGTGTTAAATCTTTGTTAAGAACCCATAGAACTCTTTGAGACTTGAACCTTTACAAAAAGGCAAGAGTTGTGAAAATATCCTCAAAAAGCCAAAGAGAGTTAAACAAGAGAGTTTTGTGAGGTAAACACTACCAAGATGTCAACCCAAGCTCAAGCACTAACTCCTTTTGGAGAAGAGTCTAGCAACTCCCAACATGATGACCCTTTGAGGCTCATAAAGCAAGAGTTACAATCCCTAAGAGATGAGATGAGGGATATTAGAAGGGATGTCACTAATCTCTCTGATCAACAAAGGGAGGTTAGTCCTCATGGTAGTCTCAATGTTACGACCCCAAGGAGCAATGGGCCACTCAATTGCTCTAGGACAACCGAGTTCCACCAACCTCCACATTTTGATGAAGAACTTCATCCACCTCCTTACGGTGGTAGAAGAGGTGGTTTTGGAGGAAGAGGCATGCCTAGACACTTTGAAGAAGTTCCAAGGCCACAAGCTAGGCATGGAGAGCCATTATATGATGATCATGAACATGTTCCATTTGTTGCAAACCGTGGAAGAGACCAAGGTGACCAAACCTTGGACCGAATGAAGTGGAAGCTCCCTAGTTTTAAGGGTGAGAATGACCCTAACATTTTCTTAGATTGGGAGAGGCAAGTAGAAAACACGTTTATGTTGAAAAATTGTAATGAGTTCTTAAAAGCTAAACTTGTAATAGCCGAATTTTCCGACTATACTTTACATTGGTGGGAAAGGGTAGTAAACCAAAGAGTTAGAAGTGGTAGACCACCGGTTGATACTTGGAGAGAGTTAAAAGCTTTGATGAGGGAAAGATTTGTGCCCCAGCACTACTATGGAGAGCTTCATTATAAGCTCATGACTTTAAAACAAGGTGCAAAAAGTGTAGAAGAGTATAGACAAGAGCTTGAGCTCTACATCTTGAGGTTGAACTTGGAAGAAGACAAGGATGCTTCAATGCCTAGGTTCCTTAGTGGTCTCAATAGGGAGATAGCCAACCAACTTGAGTTGTATCCACATACAACTTATGAAGACATGTGCCACCTTGCCAACAAGATCAAATCACAAAGGAAAAGGAATGAGATGATGCGATCCTCATTTCCCAAGCAAAGACAAGTTGCAACAACCAAACCACCTACTTCCAACTTCAAGCCATGGCCAAAAAAGGAGGAGGCTCCTAGAGGTACTTTCCAACCTCCAACCAAACCAAAGATGGAAGAGAGAGGTAAAATCATTTCTAACCCTCCAAAGTGCTTTAAATGTAATGGTGTAGGACACTATGCAAGTAGTTGTCCGACAAAGAGAGCTTTGATCTTTAGGGTGGATTTGAATGGTTGGATTGAGAAGGAGGAGGATGAAAGTAGCGAATGTGTTGAGGGTGAAGAAAATGGTGAGGATGATGAACATGTTGATTTGAATCCTTTAGGAAGTGATGACGATGTCTTGAGCTTAGTTACCATAAGAGCACTAAGCGCTCAAACTTTTGATGATAACATGATTGAACAAAGAGAAAACATCTTCCATTCTAAATGTAAAGTTGAGGGAAGGATTGCCAACCTTATCATTGATAGTGGTAGTTGTGTAAATGTGGCTAGTGCTTATCTTGTTGAGAAGTTGAAACTACCTACTACAAAACATGATAAACCCTACAAACTCCATTGGCTAAATGATAGTGGAGAAATTAAAGTGTTGAGACAAGTAGTGGTACCAATAGAAATAGGAGCTTACAAAGATGAGATACTATGTGATGTGGTGCCCATGCAAGCATGCCATCTTCTCCTGGGAAGACCTTGGCAATTCGATAGAAAGTCCCTCCACAATAGGGAGAAGAATACTTATTCTTTTGTGAAGGATGGAAGAACATTCACCATGAATCCTCTTACACCTCAACAAGTGAGAGATGAACAAAAAAAAAATGAGGGAGAAAGAGAGGGCCGAAAGTGAGCTCAAAAGGAAAAAAATTGGGGAGGGAAAGAGAGTTGAGGAAAAAGAAAAGAGTGAAGACAGAGTGATAAAAAACAAGAGTGAAAAGAAAAGGAATGACCAAAAAAAAGAGAGTGAGATGAAAGAAAAGAATTGTTTCTTTGCAAAACTAGTGAGGTGATTGAAGCAATTGAAAGAAAAGAAGTGGTATTGCTCTTGTATTGTAGGGAATCTTTTACTTCATCTAAATAACACTCACCCTCTTTTTCAAGTGAAATTTTGCAAGTTATTGAAGATTACAAAGACGTATTTCCCGATGAGATGCCCGGAGGTCTTCCACCAATTAGATGAATCGAACACCAAATCGATTTTGTCCTCGGGGCGGTCTTGCCAAACCAACCGGCCTATAGGAGTCCACCGGAAGAGACTAAGGAGCTAAAAAGGCAAGTTGAGGATCTAATTTCAAAAGGGTATGTGCGTGAGTCCATGAGTCCTTGTGCGGTTCTGGTTTTGCTTGTTTCAAAAAAAGATGGTACATGGAGAATGTGTATAGATTGTAGAGCCATAAACAACATTACTATTAAGTATAGGCATCCTATACCTAGACTTGATGATTTACTTGATGAGTTGCATGGTTCTAATCTTTTCTCTAAAATTGACTTGAAATCCGAATACCATCAAATTAGGATGAGAGAAGGGGATGAGTGGAAAACCGCTTTTAAGACCAACTTTGGTTTGTATGAATGGATGGTTATGCCCTTTGGATTAACTAATGCTCCTAGTACATTTATGAGATTAATGAATCATGTGTTGAGGAATTTTATTGGGAAATTTGTTGTTGTATACTTTGATGATATTTTGGTCTATAGCAAGACATATGAAACGCATGTTGAACATCTTAGGGAAGTACTAAATGTCTTGAGAATTGAAAAACTTTTTGCTAACCTTGACAAATGTGAGTTTTGTTTGGAGAAAGTTACATTTCTAGGTTATGTGGTAAGCTCACAAGGACTTCAAGTAGATAAAGGTAAGGTCCAAGCAATTAAGGAATGGCCAACACCAAGAAACGCATCGGAAGTGAGAAGTTTCCATGGCCTAGCAAGTTTCTATAGGCGGTTCATCAAAAATTTCAGCAAACTTGCTAGCCCTTTGACCGATGTGATCAAGAAAACCGAAGGATTTAAGTGGGAAACAAAACAAGAACAAGCATTTCAATTGTTGAAGGAAAAGTTGTGTAGTGCACCCCTTTTGTCGCTACCAAACTTTGAGAAAACTTTTGAGGTGGAGTGTGATGCATCCGGCATTGGTATAGGTGGTTACTTATGCAAGATGGAAAGCCCTTAGCCTATTTTAGTGAAAAACTTAATGGGGCAGCCGTGAGGTACTCAACTTATGACAAGGAGCTTTATGCTTTAATAAGAACATTAAAGCATTGGCAACACTACCTATGGCCAAAGGAGTTTGTTGTGCACACCGATCATGAGGCTTTGAAGTTTCTCAAGGGCCAACATAAACTCAATAAGAGACATGCAAGATGGATGGAGTTCATTGAAACATTTCCATATGTCATCCATTACAAGAAAGATCAAGCATTAAGCAAGGATGCAAGAAAGAAGGCTGATTTTGTGAAAGCAATTCATGCAAAGGTCCATGAAGCCATTGTCAACTCCAACAAAAAGCTTGTAGAGAAAAGAAATGTGGGAAGAAGAAAAGTGGTATTCAAACTCGGTGATTGGGTTTTGGTGCATTTTAGAAAGGAAAGATTTCCCCAACAAAGAAAGTCTAAGCTTGATGATAGGGGAGATGGGACATTTCAAATCTTTGAGAAAATTAATGATAATGCCTATAAAGTTGATCTTCCGGGACATTATAATGTTAGTGTCACTTTTAATGTTTCCGATCTCTCTTTATTTGATATAGGTGATGGAGATTTGAGGACGAATCCTTTTCAAGAGGGGGAGGATGATGTAAATCGGTTAGACATGCAAGAACATCAAGGAGTTGTGATAAGAGCGAAGGCAAAACAACTAAAGAGTCACAAGGATCAAATTGAGCAAGAAAAGTTTCAAGGCTTAAATTTTGATGTCAATTTTGATGTCCAAGACTTTATGGGGCAGTATCCTAATTTTTGAATAAGTTAGAAATTGAAAATTTACCTTGGTAGAAAGTTGGAATCCCTTTTGCCCAAGCTGAAAAATTGCCTCCTACTTTTGGCAATGTGTTGACTAGTGCTCTAGAATAGTCCAAATGCAATTAAAATACCTCTATTGTCTTATCAAGTGTATGTATAGGTTATATCTATCCTTTGGGCTGAAAATATGAGAGGGAAAAATTCCTATTTTCTCCCTCAAGTCTCTATAAATATGTAGTATTCCATTTTGAAGAAGTAATCAAGAAATTTTTCAAGACAAAGGTTCTTCTCTTAGTATTCTAAGTTCTTAGCTTAGTTTTTCTATCTACTTCAAGGGTGAACTTCCTTGAAAGAAAAAATCACTTTGAAGACTTGTTGAAAGTTCCAAGAGCTTCAAGGTTGATCAAAAAACAAAAATTCCTTCATACTAGTTACTACACTCTTGTAGAAAACTAGTCTTGAGGTCTTCTTCTTGTTTCATTGAGGTCTAAGGTTCAAAATATCTTAGGTTGCTTGAACTTTAAAGAAAAGATTTTGTTTAAACCTTCTTGAGGTCTTGGATTTGATATATCCAAGGTTGCTTGAAGTTTAACATTTTCAAGTCATTTCAAAGGCACTTTCTTCTACTTATTACACTTGTTTTGTTTGTTTTCTCCCTCACTTCTTGGACAAAATTTTATGCTCTTGAAGATCATTCCACATCAAAGAGTGCCTAAGGAACATCCTCGATATGGTTATTCCTACATAGTTTCATATGCTTTTGCTGTTGCGTCATACGTGGAAGAAAAAGAACCAATATATTTTTCTGATGTACTGAAATGCCCTAATCGCTCTTTATGGTTAGTGCTATGGATGAATAAGTGTCGTCTTTAAATAAAAATAAAACCTAGATTCTTGGTCCAAAACCCTCAAAACAAAAATTAGTTGATTGCAAATGGATTTTTAAAATGAAAGAACCTGAGTCTTCTGATGAACCTCCAAGGTTCAAGGCCACGTTTTTTGCAAAAGGTTTTTCAAAAGTTGAGGGCATTCATTTTAATGAAATATTTTCTCCTGTCATTAAATACAAAATGATTAGGATTATTCTTGCTCTTGTTGCCTTTTATGATCTCAATCTTGAACAACTTGATGTTAAAACCGCTTTCTTGCATGGTGATCTCGAAGAGACTATACAAATGCATCAACCACCAGGTTTTGAAGGTAAAGGTAAAGAACCCATGGCATGTCTTTTGAAAAAGTCCCTATACGGACTTAAACAATCACCCAGACAATTGTACAAGAAGTTTGATTCTTTTATGTTAAAAGTTGGTTTTACTAGAACCAACTATGATAGTTGTCTTTATTACTCTGGTAATAATATTGCTATTTACTTATTACTTTATGTAGATGATATGCTAATTGCTTGCAAACATAAAGCTAAGATCGATGATCTAAAAACCTTGCTAAAATCTGAATTCGATATGAGGAATTTAGGGGTTGCATCCAGGATTCTTGGGATGAGTATTACTAGAGATAGAGCCGATCATTCACTCTTTCTATATCGAAAGCCTTCCTTCAGAAAATTGTATCCAAATTTTCTACGCACTTGTGTAAGCCCATTATAACCCCACTTGCGAGCCATTTCAAACTTTCTGACATAACCTGTCCTAAAATCGAGAGTGAGGAAAGAGATACGGCGAATATCCCCTACAGAATAGCCGTACGCTCGGTCATGTGCTCAATGATATCTACCCGACCAGATATTGCTTTTTGTATAAGACTTCTCAGCAGATTCATGTCTAACCCTAGGAGAGATCACTGGGCTTCTCTCAAGTGGTTACTGCGTTATCTTAATGAAACCTTAGCGCGAGGCTTACACTATCATAATTGGTCTGATATATTTGAATTCGTTGGATATGTTGATTCTGATTTTGCAGGTGATAAGGATGGTAGAAAATCTACCTCATCATATTTCTTTACCCTAGCGGGTAATTGTGTCTCGTGGAAATCTCTTGCAGCCGGTAGTTGCTTTATCAACTACCGAGGCTGAATACATCGCAGCTACGAAAGCTATCAAAGAAGCCATTTGGCTTCAAGGGTTATTGAATGAATTACAAGTTTTACATTCAAAAGCTATCATTTATACTGATAGTTAGAGTTACTTACATTTATGTAAGAATCCGGTCTAGCACGAACGGACAAAACATGTAGGTGTCAAATATCACTTTATTAGGGAAAAAGTCTCTAATGGTTTAGTTGACATAGACAAGATCAGTACTGATAATAATCCTGCAGATTTTGGTACTAAACTTGTGAGCTCTGACTAGTTTATGTTTTGCAGGGATTTCCTTCACTTGGACGCGGTTTGACTCTTGTTGAGTCACATAACGGTTGGAAAAATATTGTTCAAGGTGGAGATTATATGCTTTTGGGCTTATATCTTCCAAATATTTTTTCATTTTTCCAGCCTATTTACCTAACGCAAAGATGATCATGGGCCTCAGCTGAAGAGTAGGTGATCTATTTTGATTGAGTTAGAGATGCTGGGCTGGGCCAAGCTACCCGTGTTGACTTGACCTATATTAACCCCTTTCCCCCTCGGTATGTGAGCAGCCATTTTTCTCTCCTATTTTATTTTTCTTCTTCTATTCTTTTGCCTTGGCTGTTGGTATCTGACTTTGTCTCTTCTTCTTCACCCTTTCTTCATCACAACTTTCCGCGTCCGCTGCTCCCCTCCCCCGGTCTTCTGTGACGCTGTCACTATCTTCGGCTTCTGTTGATCGTCTTCTTGTTGTCCGATCATATGTCTGGTGAGTGTTTGAGTGAGAGCCAAAAGGGAGAGAGAGAGAGAGAGAGAGAGAGGGGAGTGACACCGGTGACTCTTTCACTGTTGGGACTTGGATCTGAGGGACTCCGAATCTCTGTCCTGCCGATGCCTCGATGCGGTCCGTGAACGGCAATGGCTTCCTGGCGTCGTCTCGGTCTCGGTACCTCTATCCTTCCCGCCGGCGGTATCTTCTGCAGTGGTGATAAGTCTTCTTTTGTTTAGTTTCTTTATGTACTAACTTTTTTATTTTGCAGCTATATTTCGGCACACTTGATCAGCCATTACCGATCTATTTAGAGAAGAAGGAAGATTGTTTTGTAATAGAATAGGCATTTACTTTTATTGATGTTTATTCTTTTTAGTTTGTAATAGTAAATAGATTTTTGTAATAGCATTCAGTTCCTGCAGTTCTTAGCTCATCTTTCTTTTAATAACATCAAAGGTTTCTGTTGAAAAACCCCTTGGGTTATCGTTTGATTGTATTTGTGTTGGTGATTAAAGTTGCTTGCAAAACCCTTGGTGGGTGATCCTCAAAATTGTGAGTGTTGTATACCTTTTGTTATAGTGGATTTGGAAAACCCTTAGGTGTTGACTCAAGGTAGTGGATGTAGTTCTTTGAGAGAGTGAACCACTATAAATTGTTGTGCCTCTACATTCTATGTTTTTTACTTGATTGTCATAACTATTAGATTTTGTTTGGTTGGGAATTTTATTAAAAAGTGTTTTAGAATTCTTTCTCAAAAAAAAAATTGGAGGTTTATCTTTTAATTACACAAAAGAGTTTTTCAAAAATTAGCCAAAAACCTTATTCACCCCCTCCTCCCCTAAGGTTTTTCAATTGGTATCAGAGCGGGTCTTTTTTTTAAGGCTTAACATCCGAAGAAGCAAAAGATCCTTTTCAATACGACTAGTATTTCAAACCTACCCTATGTTGAAGGCTCTTCTACAAATAGGCCTCCTCTTTTTAATGGAACTAACTACACTTTTCGTAAGTTAAGAATTAAAATTTATATTATCTCTATCAACTGTGATCTTTGGAGCATTGTAGAAAAAGGACCTTATGTTCATAAAAAGGATGGAATTGTCAAGAAGGTTGAAGAATATGATGAGTTTGATTCAAGGAAGATGACTCTAAACTTTCAAGCTCTGAATGTATTGAGTTGTGCCTTGGATGCTAATGATACAATAGAGTGAGCGGATGCGACTCGGCTCATTAAATGTGGAAGTTACTTGAAGTTACTCACAAAGGTACCAATCAAGTGAAGGAGTCAAAGTTGGCTATGTTGGTGAGAGATTATGAGCTATTCATGATGAAATATAATGAAAGCATTAGTGACATGTTAACAAGGTTCACCAACATCACTAATAGTCTAAAGGCGTACGGGAAAGAGTACACAAGGGGAGAAGTAAACAGAAAGATTCTTGATGCACTCCCAAAAGCATGGCAACCAAAAACTCTTGCTATTGAGGAATCAAAAGATTTGAGACTACTTTCTATTGAAAAACTCATAGGATCACTCCTCACTTATGAAATGAAAATAAAAAGGTTAAATGAAATGGAAGATGAAGACAAAGGAAGAAAAAACATAACACTCAAAGCAAATGAGGATGATCAAACAATAAAGATGAGATGGATGATGATGAGTAGATGGCCTTGGTAATGAGGAAATTTAAAAGATTCTACAAGAAAGGCTTCAAAAATATAGGAAAAAGAGACCTCCATTCAAGAAAGGAGGACAAAGTTCATCACTCTTCAAGGCTAGGTACTTTGAATGCAATAGTACTGATCATCTTGTAGCCGATTGTCCCAAAGCCATTGAAAAAGAAAAAGGAGCTTTAGAAGCAAAGCTTGAGGCTTTAAAGAAATAGAAGAAAGGCAAGGGCCTAATAGGATCTTGGGATCAAGACTCAAGCGAAAGTGAAGGAGAAGAAAAGCCCAACCTATACTTCATGGCATTAGAAAATGAGGTGCAATCTTCACCCTTAAATCTATCTAATCTTGTTGATGATGATGATCTAAATTCTTTGCTTATCAAAATGTATTTTGAATTGGAAAAGATCACAAAAAAGAACAAGGAGTTAAAGAATAAGATTGATAATCAATCAAATGAAAATTCAAAACTTGTTTGTGAAAACAAAACTCTTTTTTTGAATCACTAGATACTTTGAAAAATGAGGACTTCTCAAAATTAGAATTTCAAAAACTCGTTTTAGAAAACAAAAATCTTTGTGAAAAAGTCCTCTCACTTGAGAAATGGATGGTAGATTACGGTGATTTGAAGAAAAAGATGAGTGATCTCACTCTATGTGCTGAAAAGTTCACAAAAGAAAAAGAAAACTTTGAAAAACTTCTTGGCTCTCAAAGATCACCTTTTGACAAAAATGGTATTGGATATAATCATTCCAATAATTTCTCTAAACAAACACGTTTTGTGAAAGCTTCTCATCCCTTTCACACCTTTGTTGTACTTATTGTGAAAAGAGAGGTCATAAAGCCACAAAATGCTTTATGAAATTAAAAATTGAAAGGGGAATAAAAATGGTTTGGAAAATAAAAGAAAACTCAACTAACATTCTTGGACCCAAAAAGATATGGGTACCAAAAGTCATTTCTACTTCTTTTGTAGGAACCCAAATCAAGCTCAACTAAGTGGTATTTGGATAGTGGATGCTCAAGGCATATGACCGGGAACACATCTCTCATTAGTGAACTTAAAGAAACCAAAAGTGGCTTCGTCACCTTTGGAGATATGAAGAAGGGAAGAATCATTGGTATAGGCAATATTGGTAACAATTCTTCTTCTTTTATTAAGGATGTTTTTTTAATTGATGGTTTAAAATTCAATTTGCTTAGTATTAGTCAATTGTGTGATAATGAAAATAAATGTTGTTTTTGAAAGTGATTCTTCTTCTATCATTGATAAGCATGAAAATAAAACTATTTTTGTTGCTAAAAGAGTTGGAAATGTCTACATCTTTCATCTTGAAGATCTTATTTTCCGAAACTTGAAGTGTCTCTCGGTTCATAATGATGATGCATTTTTGTGGCATAGAAGGCTTGGTCATATTATTATGGATTCATTGAACCAACTTGCTTTAAAAGAACTTGCTAAAGGCTTACCAAAACTACACTTTGAGAAAACTAAACTTGGTGATGCTTGCCAATTCGGAAATAAAAATTAAGACCTCTTTTAAACCAAAGAAAATGATTTCTACTTCAAAACCTTTAGAACTCTTTCACATGGATTTATTTGGACCAATGAGGACAACTAGTCTTAGTGGTAAGAGGTATGCTTTTGTTATAATGGATGATTTATCAAGATTTACTTGGACTTTATTCTTAAGCCAAAAGGATGAGGCATTTCAAGAATTTGTCAAACTTTTCAAAAAGGTTAAACCTCCCTTGATTGTAAGTTGATCTCTATGAGAAGTGATAATGGAAGAGAATTTAACAACCAAGATTTTACAAAACTTTGTGATGATTTTGGCATAACACAATTTTTTCGGCCGCTAAAACCCAACAACAAAATGGTGTCATGGAAAGGGAAACCGTACTTTATAAGAAATGGCAAGATCAATGCTTTGTGAAAACTCCCTTCCTAAATATTTTTGGGCGGATGCCGTTAACACTACATGCTACGTTATGAATCGTGTTCTCTTGAGACCTTTTCTGAAGAAAAGTCCTTTAGAACTCATTTCTAACAAAACTCCCTCAATTGGCTATTTTAAAGTTTTTGGATGCAAATGCTTTATTTTAAATACCAAAGAAAATCTTGGGAAATTTGATAAAAAATCCGATGAGGGAATATTTCTTGGTTACTCTTCAAACAAAAAGGCCTATAGAATTTTCAACAAAAGAACTTTTTGTGTTGCCCATTCTTGTGAACTTTGATGAAACTAACATTTTTGAAAAGAGAAATGATGATGACGTAGATAACTCTCTAAGCATTATACACTCAAGAAATGGAAGAGCATGCTATGGAGGAAGAAGTGATTGAGGAAAAACAAGAAAATGAGCAAGAAACTCAAGGTCTTCCTCAAGATGTGATATATCCCAAGGGGCACTCAAAGAATGAAATCATTGGCGATGTATCATAAGGGGTAAGAACAAGAAGGTACTTCATAGACAACTTTGCATTATTATCTCAAATTGAGCCTAAAGTTATTGAAGATGCTTTGTGTGATGAGTTTTGGATTATTTCTATGCAAGAGGAATGAAACCAATTTGAAAGAAACAAAGTTTGGACTTTAGTCCCAAGACCCCATGATCACTCCACCACTGGCACTAAATGGGTTTTTAGATTCCATATTGTATTTTCTAGTAAGTTAATAAGTAACTAATTTTATTTAATCGAACAAATGAAATTTATTACTTAATATTAGTCATCCTACCGTTGGATGATTATAGGAATAGACGGACGAGATTAAACTGTCATTAGATGACAGTTAGGGTTTTGATATTGACAGCTATAAAAGGTTATGATAACCTTTTCTTGGTGGCTGTCTTTTATTTGATAAAAAGAAATACAAAACCCTAAACCCTAGAACGACGATATAGTATCTTGCCTCCTCTCTCCGAAACATGACCAAATTACCAGATAGTTAGGATTATTTCTGAACAGTTTTCAGAACACAGAAGGGGCTAGCATCCCGATCGTTGCAGAGGAGTTCGTCGCGTGGATACCAGTAGAGGGCGAAACGTAAGCTGCAGCGCCTCCATATCGAACAATCAAAATATTAAGGTAATTTCTATCCAATCGGTTTTTCTAGTATGTGCAGATCCTATTGGTGGATTTCCGTAGTTTTATTTGATTTGTTTTTGCCTACGGTTTTCAACACATCTATGCAAAGGAGGCTCCAAAATTTGAATAATGGACAATAAATCGAAGAAAAATTGCTACTGGACACTGAGTGGATTTGAATGATATGCAAGGATGGAAGCTATACCAAATCTCTTTGATGCCATTGGGTGGACACCTTTGCTTACTGTTAATGAGCTATATTATACTGAAATGATTTATGAATTCTAGGCCAATCTACATAAGGGTAGAGTTGAAAGAGTTGATAACATACTTCAACAATAGGTATTGTCTAGAATTGGAGGAAGAAATATTTCATTTGATGATAGCCTATTAAATACCATTCTAGAAACCCCTCAAGATGGCCTGAGATTCTACACTAAGAATAAGAAATGCTTTGATCAAAATTTATATAGTGAAAGAAGGTTTGAAGAGATGTTCACTCACGGAGAAGTTCTAAAAAGGCACGATGATAGGATTGTGAATAAACTTGATGCCTATGAGAGATTACTACATCATATGATTTCTAACATCATTATTCCAAATGTTAGGCACAAGTCTTCTATCTCAAATATGCACTCCTTTGTCATGCTTGCTCTTCATGAACATAGGAGGATGAACTTCGGTTTCATGGCTATAGAACACATGCTAGCCACACAATCCTCTTCCACCAAGTGCTTACCATGTGGATACTTCATTACAAAAATCTTTCAACATTTCATGATCAATTTGGTTGGAGTTGGTGATCACGTTGGCCCTAGTAAGATTTACACTCAGAATACCTTCAAGAGAATAGGATTTGCAAGAAATGATGATGGACTATTGATAAGAGGTGGTCAACAAGGAAGTGATGATGATGATGAAGAGGATAATGGTGATGAAGAAGAGGGAAATGAGCCCGAAAGTATGGATGAAGAAGATACAAATGAAGAGGACATTCGAAGAGAAATGAGATCAAAGAAAAGGCAAGAACGAACAGAGGAAGGACAATCCTTAGTAGATACGCCTCTAATATTGGATGGAATTGCTGTAATGCAAGCACAACTAGATGACTGACTTGATGACCTCAATGATAAGATTGTAAATATTCAAAACCGGGTTACGAGGTTGGAGCAAGAAGGAAAGAATACCAATGAAGATGAAGATGAAGATGATTGAGGATTCCTTTTAAATCCCTACCCTTTCCTTGTTTCAAAAACTGCTTACACTACCGCTGTTTTTTTTTTTTTTCCTTGGCTCCTTATCAAACTCTATTATGACTATTTTTTTATGACTTGATGTATGCTATTTTAGAAAAACCGGTTGTCCAATTTTGGTAAGAAGCGTTCGAATCTTTCTGTTTCAAACTCGGACATCCGCTTTTAGAAACCGGTCGTCCGATTTTCCTTCTTATTGTGAAAAATACTACCGTTACACAGTGCAATGGTTACTTTCTCTCTCCTTCCTATATATATTAATTTTATGATCATCTGTAAAGGTAACAAGTTTGATGAAATATTTATTGAGATCATTTAAAAACCTTTAAAGAGCTTTAAAGTACATTTTTCAAACACCTTTTCATCTCAAAAATACATCTCCTTGAGCTTCATTGTTGATCATCAATAAAGAAGTGAAGAAGAGCTTGTAGAAGTATTGCATTGAGTTGTATCCTCTCTTCTCAAGCTCATTTGGTAACATTCTTCTTAACTCATCTATCTTTAATTAACATCAAAGGTTTGTGTTGAAAAATAGCTTGGGTTATCCTTTGATTGTATTTGTGTTAGTGATTGACGTTGCTTGCAAAACCCTTGGTAGGTGATCCTCAAAATTGCGATTGTTGTATACCTTTTGTTATAGTGGATTTGAAAAATCTTTAGGTGTTGACTCAAGGTAGTGGCTTTGAGAGAATTTCGCAATATGTTCATTTTTCTAGCCCAATCTATTTTTAACCAAATGATGAATCCATGGGCCTCAAACCAAGTTAGGTGGCTGAAGTTTGAATGGGTCAGAGATGTTGGGTCAGGCCGGGCTAATCAAGAGTCACAGCGGGCAGCCCAGGCTTCTTGATCTATTTATGTTTTCTCTCCCTTCTCGGCTCAAGAGGCATTCCAGACTCTTCCTTTCTTCTCTCTTTTTCTTCTCCTTCTTAGCCATCTTGAGAGCTGTTTCCGTCTCTTCTTCTCCTCCCCTTCTTTACCACGTCTATTGCTCTACTCTGGTGACCTCCGTGGTCCTCTGTTACACCGTCTCTGAAAGTAGTGGCTCTGTGTTGATCTTATTTCGTCATTTCTAATCTTTTTGTGAGGAGAGCCGTAAGGGTGAGAGAGAGGGTGAGTGCCGGTGATTTTTACTGTTTGAGGCCGGATCTGATGGTGATTTTTACCGTGAAAGTTGATACCTTTTGTCTTGTCGGTACCTCAACACGGTTGTCATTTCAACACCGCTGCTCGGCGCCGTCGAGTCTCATAATAGGCCGCTGGGGGTTCCGACACCGCAGCGACAGGTAAGTGCCCCTTTACCGATTCATGGTTCATTTTTATCTTTTAGCGATTATTATGTTTAATTTTGGTCTTACCGATTGGCTTAAACCGGTTGTGAAACAGGATGAGAAAGAAGGATATTTTATTGTAATAGAATAGGTTTTTTTGGCTGCCTTACTAGTCTTTTACTGATTTCTAATAGTAATTAGAGTGTGTAATAGTGATTAAGTCCTATCAAGTGGTATTAAAGCCACGATTTGGCTCGTCGGCACTGGTAACCATCGGAAGATTCTGGATTTGAGTGAACTGTTGAGTTCCTCGGATCTGGCCAGTGAAGTTTTCTTTCACTTTCTCTTTTCTTTCGATTATTCTTTATTGTTTTATTTTGTTTCGGCTTGCCGCCGTTTTATTTTTTGTTTTTCCTTTTTTAGCTTGCTGCCGGTTATTGCTTATGTTTCTGTTGCGATTCTCGGCTCGCCGCCATCTGTTTCTGTTTCTTTGTTACGTTGGCTTGCCGCCGATTGTGATTACTATTACTGTGTTTTTATTGAATTAAGTTACTCTTCAGTTTTCCTATTTACTATTCTTGTTTTATACCTGCTTTTGTTATTCTACTACTGCTATCCTATCTTTGTTTGTTTCTTGGGTTTCGTACTTCACGTTGTTGCGCCGTTTTTTTAAAAAAAGAACAAATCAAGCAAATTAAAACAAACCAACACCGTTTTTCTTGAAATTGTATTTTTCTATTTTTTCAAAAAATCCGGCCAGCTTTATTCGTTTTAAAAATTTTTTTCAAATCTTTCATTTTTCCTTGTCATTTAATTAAAATTATTTGCCTTCGAAACATGTCAGTTCCAAAAATTTAAACTGATAAGTTTGATGGCAAATCTGACTTTGTATTGTGGCATAGGAAAATGAAAGCAGGTCTGGTACAAAATAAAATTCGACTCGCTATCTGTAGCCCTGAAGAGTATCCGGAATCTTGGAAGGGTGAAATTCTTTCAGAAAAACTAGGTGATGCTCACAGTTGCCTCACTTTGCATTTAACTAACAATGTTTTACGAGAAATTGATGAAAAAGACAATGCTTTTGAAATTTGGTCTAAACTGGAAAAACTATATTTGGGAAAATCACAATTAGATAAAATTTATTTAAAAGAGTAGATTTTCGGTTTTAAAATGAGCGGGTCAAAAACACTTTCAGAAAATATGGATGATTTAAATAAAATCATTTTGGAACTTCAAAACGTTGGAGAACATCTCTGATGAAAATATTGCAGTCATTTTATTAAATGCCTTACCTGAATCTTTCAACGATGTAAAATCTGCTAGTAAATATGGCAGAGATGGTTTATCTCTTTCCGATGTTAAAAATGCTTTGCAATCTAAAGATTTGGATTTACAAAAAGAGAATAAATCACATGGTGAAAATCTTTCTGTACGAGGAAGAGTTGACCGGGGAGAACCTCCTAATCACCGTTTTATATGTAAAGGGAGATCCAAATCTCGAGAGAAGAACAAAGTAAAGTGTCTTTATTGTGGTAAAGAGGGTCATATGAAAAATAAGTGTTTTAAACGGATTAAAGATGAAAAACAATGTATACATGGCAAAGGGAGTAATAAAATCGACAAAACCCACGATTTTGATTTAGATGGTGTTTTCTGAGGTTTTGTGTGTTTCTCTTTCCACTTCATGTTCTAAAGTTGTTGATCATTGGGTTCTTGATCCTGGTTGCTCTTTTCACATGACACCTAACAAACATTGGTTTTCTGATTTCAAACCCTTAAAACAAGGAAAGGTTTTCATGGGAAATAATCAAGTTTGTGATATTAAAGGCATTGGTAATATTTTCATTAAAATGCATGATGGTGTGACTAGAAAACTCACTGAGGTGAGATACGTGCCCGACTTATGTCGAAATCTTATCTCTCTTGGTTATTTGGATTCTTTGGGTCTTTCTTTTAAATCCAAAAATGGTATTTTATATGTTTGCAAAGGGAACCTAGTCATGCTAAAAGGTTTTTAAAAGAGAAACTTTATACATCCTTATTGGTAAAACGGTTTGTAACTCTATTGCATTGATTTCAAAAAACTTTTCCCGAGAAAACTATGTTATGGCATCGAAGGATCGGCCACATTAGTGAGAAAGGACTTTATTATCTAAAAATACAAAATCTTTTATGTGGTGACTAAATTGATTCCTTGGATTTTTGTGACCACTGCGTTTTGGGAAAACAACACGAAATCAGTTTTTCAATCAGCACACACAAGTTTTCTGCAATACTTGATTATGTGTATTGTGATATATGGGGACCTAAAAAAGTTCCAACTTATGGTGGTAATGTTTATTTCTTGTCAATTGTTGACGATTTTTCAAGGCATGTTTGGGTTTTCCTTTTAAAAACTAAAGATCAAACTTTTGAAAAGTTTTGTGAATGGAAACATTTTGTCGAAAATTATTCTAGAACTAAACTAAAAACTATCACGATCGATAACGGTCTAGAATTTTGTAATTGTAAGTTTTCTAATTTGTGTGCATCACATGGCATCCTACACCATAGAATGGTTAGACATAACCTACAACAAAATGGAGTTGCCGAAAGGAAGAACCGTACCATTATGGATAAGGTTAGATGTCTTCTTGTTTCTTTTGGTGTCCTAAAACCTTTCTGGGGGGAAGCTGTTAGTACACCTGTCTACCTTATCAATAGATCCCCATCTACAGCTATAAACTTTAGGACTCCTACAGAACTCTAGTGTGGTAAACCTCCTAACCTTTCCAACTTTAGAGTTTTCGGGTGTGTGGCCTTTGCACATTAGAAGGAAGGAAAACTAGATCAAGGTCTACAAAGGGAGTGTTCATAGGATATCCTAATGGGGTGAAGGGTTATAGAGTGTGTTTAAAGGGTGAACCGGGGGTGAGGTTGTTATCAGTAAGGATGTTATCTTCAATGAGCTAGAAATGCCCTGTCTTAAGGATGAACCCATCTTCGATAGTCCATCGAGTGTTCCCACTCCTAATAGTATTCCTGTAGAGGTTGAGGTCACCTCTGAACCTTCTTTAGAATCACCCCAGGAACCTGAAACCAATCCAGAGTTTCCTGCTTCATCCAGTAGCACACTTGATACTCCTAGTATTCCTGAAACCCTTGATCCTGTTTTAGAAGGTTTTGATGAGGAGGAAGAACACCCTGAGGCACATGCTCAAGCCCTTAGGGATTACCAGCTTATGAGTGATATAGTCCGTAGAGTACCTAAGGATCATCCTCGATATGGTTACTCCTACATTGTTTCATATGCCTTTGCAGTTGCATCTTATGTGGAGAAAAAAGGACCATTATGTTATCCTGATGTTTTGAAAAGCCCTAATCGCGTTTTATGGTTACGTGCTATGGATGTGGAAATGTCTTCTTTAAACAAAAACAAAACCCTGATTCTTGTTCCAAAACCCTTAAAACAAAAGTTAGTTGATTGCAAATGGATTTTCAAAATAAAAGAACATGAGTCTTCTAATAAACCTCCAAGGTTCAAGGCCAGGCTAGTTCCAAAAGGTATTTCACAAGTTGAGGGCATTGATTTCAACGAAATTTTTTCTCCTATTGTTAAATGCAAAACGATTAGGATTATTCTTGCTCTTGTTGCTTTCTATGAACTTAATCTTGAACAACTTGATGTTAGAACCACTTTTTTACATGGTACATGGTGATCTCGAAGAGACTATATATATGCGACAACCACCAGGTTTTGAGGTTAAGGGTAAAGAACACATGGCGTGTCTTTTGAAAAAGTCCTTATACGGGCTTAAACAATCACCCAGACAATGGTACAAGAGGTTTGATTCTTTTATGATAAAAATTGGTTTTACTAAAAGTAACTATGATAGTTGTCTTTACTTTTCTGGTAATATGGTTTATTCTGCTATTTATTTATTGCTTTATGAGGATGATATGCTAATTGCTTGCAGGCATAAAGCTAAAATCGACGATCTAAAATCCTTGTTAAAATCTGAATTCGATATGAAAGATTTAGGTGTTGCATCCAAAATTCTTTGGATAAGTATTTCAAGAGATAGATCTGATAGTTCACTTTTTCTATCTCAAAAGCCTTTCCTTCAGAAAATTGTATCCAAATTTTCAATATTAATTACAATTGTACGTGGTGATGAAGGTCACATTTCTAATGAATTTTTGGAATCCTCTGTATGCTTTCTGGGCCAATTTTCTCCCAATATTTTCATTTTTCTAGCCCAATCTATTTTTAACGCAATGATGAATCTATGGGCTTGAAACCAAGATAGGTGGCTGAAGTTTGAATGGGACAGAGATGCCGAGGCGGGCCAGGCCGGACTGCCCGTTATGACTCTTGATTTATTTATGTTTTCTCTCCCTCTTCAGTTCAAGAGGCATTCCAGACTCTTCCTTTCTTCTCTTTTTTTCTGCTCCTTCTCGGCCTTCCCGAGAGCCGTCTCTGTCTCTTCTTCTTCTGCCCTTCTTTACCGCGGCTTACTGCGTCTATTGCTCTCCTCTAGTGACCTCCGTGGTCCTCTGTTACACTGTCTCTGAAAGTGATGGTTCTATGTTGATCTTATTTCATCATTTCCGATCTTTTTATGGGGAGAGCCATAAGGGTGAGAGATAAGGTGAGCGTCGGTGATCTTTTCTGTTTTAGGCCAGATATGAGGGTGATTTTCACCGTTAAAGTTGGTACCTTTTGTCTTGCCAGCACCTCGACGATGGACCTGGAAGAGGGGGTACATGCCAAGTATCGGCTTGGGATCATGTCTTCTTAGGACTATTCTGGATGTACAATGCAATTTCGGTAGTAATATTCCATTTCAGTTGGAAAATGCAGTCAGATGTTTGGGGCAGTATAAGCGATCAAGGGGTAGTAACTCATATCACGGGAGGAAACTTTGCGCAGAGTTCTATTACTATTAATGGGTGGCTACGCGATTTCTTATGGGCACAGGCATCCCAGGTAATTCAGTCTTATGGTTCGTCATTATCCGCCTATGGCCTTTTTTTCCTAGGCGCGCATTTTGTATGGGCTTTTAGTTTAATGTTTCTATTCAGTGGACGTGGTTATTGGCAAGAACTTATTGAATCCATCGTTTGGGCTCATAATAAATTAAAAGTTGCTCCTGCTACTCAGCCGAGAGCCTTGAGCATTGTACAAGGACGTGCTGTAGGGGTAACCCACTACCTTCTGGGTGGAATTGCCACAACGTGGGCATTCTTCTTAGCAAGAATTATTGCAGTAGGATAATGGCTAGGAGGATTTGAAAGGCATTATGGCATTAAGATTTCCAAGGTTTAGCCAAGGCTTAGCACAGGACCCCACTACTCGTCGTATTTGGTTTGGTATTGCTACCGCACATGACTTCGAGAGTCATGATGATATTACTGAGGAACGTCTTTATCAGAATATTTTTGCTTCTCACTTCGGTCAAAGTTGGTACCTTTTGTCTTGCCAGCACCTCGACGCGGTCGTCATTTCAACACCGCTGCTCGACACCGTCGAGTCTCATTGTATGCCGCTGGGGGTTCCGACACTGCAGCGACAGTTCAGTGCCCCTTACCGATTCATGGTTAATTTTTTTTCTTTTAACGGTTATTGTGTTTAATTTTGGTATTGTCAATTGGCTTGAACCGGCTGTGAAATAGGAAGAGGAAAAAGGATATTTTTACTGTAATAGAATAGGTTTTTTCCGCCGCCTTACTATTCTTTTACTGATTTGTAATAGTAATTAGAGTGTGTAATAGTAATTAAGTCTTATCATCCTCCATATGTAAATTCTAAAATTCTAATTAGGTACTTAAATCTAATAAAGGTTCTCATCATACATAGGATGACTCTTACCTTTGTAGTACCAGAATCATTGTAATAGAGGGAATAATGAAACTAAGAAAAATCTTATATAGATTTCTACCTAATGCATATAAACAGTATTTGCATTTGTTGATGCCAATATAACATCAATGGTATCTTGTCTCATGGGTAGTACTTTTTCTTAAACTTCTCTAGATTTGCTATGGATATGTCTATTCTTTAGTGTTTTACATTTCCACTTTAAATATCTAGTGAAATTCTATTTTGCCAGTTAATAAAGGAAGACACATAAAACTGAGAACTCTATATGAATGTAAGCTTGCATAAACTCTAGCAAAGCACAAAATCTTTGCCTAATGTCAAGAAAAATACCTAAAATCTTTGCCTACATATCAATATAACCAGGACTCAAAAGCCTGGATTCTCAAGCTAAAAGTTCTAGGCATTGTCACTAGTAAACTAGAATATTGTTATTCAATTCATTCAGAATTCTAATAATAAATAAATGAGTTCAAACTTCAACATAGGGAATTTAATAATATTCTCTAATTATACTTATTGCAGAATGAAGATATATGTTACCTTAAAAACAAGACGATCCCGTTTTAGTTCAAGAACTTTGTTCATTATTCTTTTAACTTTCTTGCACAACATACGTAAAAAAGTTCAATAAAGAGAAATTTATGTCAATGATTCCTTCATAATGACAAAATACATTTTGCACTATATTTCACTACAAAAATATTACTTCATCGTTCATATATTTTAAGGAATCAAGCAACTGAAACCTTAGGATCTTCCTGGCTGCACATCAATACATTCTTTGTCGTTCCATGGAATGAATGATTCGTCATCAGTGATATTCTAAATCAATACACAATAAATTTCCCTATAAGAGGCTACTTATTTGAATAAATTAACCACTAGAATTGAGATAATAGGAAGACAAATAAAAAGATGAATAAAAATAAATTATTGATTAACTTTCATAGGAAAAGTTTACTCGTGAGCATATTGTCACGCCCTGCTCGCAAGACTTGAGGTTCTTCCACATTTTTAGACAAGCCCACAAAGTTCTAGAACATTCCAGAAGGCTCTACTATGATCTAGACTTGTCTAGAAGACCCTGGAAAAGCCTAGAATACTCTGGAAGTCTCTAGAACCATAGAGGAAGCAATATGTAGACTACTCTAGAATTCTCTAGAACCCTCCATAGCTAGAACTTTATGTAGAATATTCTAGAATGATATAAGGCAACCGTTGGATCGTTGCCACATGTAATAATCTTAGCCATCCATTGAGGAGGTGCTTGCCTATAGATAGGCTCACTCTCTTCATCTGTAAACACACAAACACACATACACACATCAGAACTTAGAGTTCTGAGACTTGTACTTGTAAGCTCCTTTCAAGCAATATAAGCTTTCTTTCATCCACTCTTTGCCTACAACTTTCCAACGTTTCCGCCTAGCCTTTGAAGTTTCGAGCAAGTTAAGGCTTTCTTAGCATTTGCGGGAGTGCTAAGGCCGCACGTCTACTTACAAGAAAAAGTAAGTGCGTGACAAGTGGTATCAGAGCCTTGGTTGGAAGCCATGACGAAGACCATCAGAGATCAAGTGGCGGGATCCGACACCACCAATGCGGAGTTTGATTATAGCTTGGAATACAAGCCGGGGAAAGCCAACGTGGTAGCTGACGCCTTAAGTCGCAAGGTAGAACTCGCATCCATCAGTCAAGTTGATAGCCCTTTACTCAAGCGTATCAAGGAAGGTCTACAACAAGACTCCCTAGCCAAAAATCTTATAGCACTTGTAATGGAAGGCAAGACAAGGCGCTTTTGGCTAGAAGAAGGGATGCTTTACACAAAGGGAAACCGACTCTTTGTGCCCAAATTGGGAAATCTTCGGCGTGAGTTGATCAAAGAATGCCACGATTCTAAGTAGGCTGGACATCCAGGTATGAAACGCACTCTTGCTTTGTTGAAGAACACGTATTACTGGCCCCAAATTCAAGATGAGGTGGAGTCTTATGTAAGAACATGCCTCGTATGCCAACAAGACAAAGTTGAATAAAATGCACCATCGGGACTACTTGATCCATTGCCTATCCCTAAGAGGCCTTGGGAAAGTGTTTCAATGGACTTTATCACTTCCTTGCCAAAGTCAGAAGGATTTGGCAGTATAATAGTGGTCGTTGATCGATTTAGCAAGTATGCCACCTTCATTCCAAGCCCCGCAGATTGCACTGCCGAAGAGACAGCCCGATTATTCTTGAAAAATGTGGTCAAGCTTTGGGGAGTTCCCTCCACCATAGTGAGCGATCGAGACCCGTGCTTCACGGGACGATTCTGGACGGAATTGTTTTTAAGTTACTTGGCTCAGATTTGAACTTTTCCACCAGTTTCTATCCTCAAAGCGATGGCCAAACCGAGCGGACCAATGCACTCGTGGAGCTATACTTAAGGCACTACGTGAGTGCCAACTAACGAGATTGGGCAAAGTTGCTTGATGTGGTCCAATTTTCCTATAATCTCCAACGGAGTGAAGCAACCAACCGAAGTCCTTTTGAAGTAATCATGGGGCAGCAGCCTACAACGCCTCTTACTCTTGCCACAAGCTATGAAGGTAAGAGCCCATCAGCATTTAAATTTGCCAAATCATGGCATGAACAAGCCGAATTGGCACGGGCGTATTTGAATAAGGCTTCAAAAAGGATGAAGAAATGGGCAGACAAGAGAAGAAGACCATTGGAGTTTCAGGAAGGTGATCTTGTCATGGTGAAACTTCTTCCCCAACAATTCAAGAGCTTCAGGAAAGTTCACAAGGGATTGATTAGGAGATATGAGGGCCCTTTCCCAGTCTTAAAACGTGTTGGGAAGGTCTCCTATAAGCTCCAATTACCTTCGAAGCTCAAGATTCATCCGGTCTTTCATGTGAGTCTCTTAAAACCATATCACGAAGACATGGAGGACCCCACTCGAGGAGAGTCTAAGCGAGCACCTACCGCCGTAGTCACCTCATTTGACAAGGAAGTCGAGGTCATACTAGCCGACCGCCATATTCGAAGACGAGGTGTACCAAATTATCGGGAATATCTCGTAAAATGGAAGAACTTGCCCGAAAGCGAAGCAAGTTGGGAGCGCGAGGATGCCCTTTGGCAATTCCAAGATCATATCCAGCAATTCCACGATGAAGACGCGATGAGGGCATCGCGAGCATAGGTGGGGGAGAATGTCACGCCCTGCTCTCAAGACTTGAGGTTCTTCCACATTTTTAGACAAGCCCACAAAGTTCTAGAACATTCCAGAAGGCTCTACTATGATCTAGACTTGTCTAGAAGACCTTAGAAAAGCCTAGAATACTCTGGAAGTCTCTAGAACCATAGAGGAAGAAATATGTAGACTACTCTAGAATTCTCTAGAACCCTCCATAGCTAGAACTTTATGTAGAATATTCTAGAATGATATAAGGCAACCGTTGGATCGTTGCCACATGTAATAATCTTAGCCATCCATTGAGGAGGTGCTTGCCTATAGATAGGCTCACTCTCTTCATTTGTAAACACACAAACACACATACACACATTAGAACTTAGAGTTCTGAGACTTGTACTTGTAAGCTCCTTTCAAGCAATATAAGCTTTCTTTCATCCACTCTTTGCCTACAACTTTCCAACGTTTCCGCCTAGCCTTTGAAGTTTCGAGCAAGTTAAGGCTTTCTTAGCATTCGCGGGAGTGCTAAGGCCGCACATCTACTTACAAGAAAAAGTAAGTGCGTGACAATATGCTCTAAAAGTTGGACTTGCAATGTTAAATGATTTTGATCCTCAAAATGTAAGATTTGTTCGGTGCAAAAAAATCCATTAAACGCACTAGTAAGACTAAAATCCTACCATCATAAAACATAATAGTAATCCTAGTTTAGCTAGAAATAAAATTAGGGACATGCCTTCCTCCCCCTGCCAATACTAACTTTATAAATTTTTTAAAAATAATTTATTTGATAAAAAAAGAAAGGAAATCAATAACAATCTCAACAATATACAACATAAGTAATTTCTTAACCTGTAGCCAAAAGAAAAAGCCACGTAACAAATTCAACTGCTTAACATCATCATTAGCGACAACTGCTTCTTCAATCTTCCTTTTAAGAACTGTAGAGTTTATTTCAAAATGTGAAAATTATGAAGATCAAAGATTGCCATCATTTTAATTGTAATATAAACTCAAGAAAAGGTGAGTAAATATATCTACACAAAATGATCTGATCACTAGTAATGGGACACCTTTCTGTGAAAATTAATTATTTCAACTTTACATATAATTAGCATTGATTAGATATTTAATTTTGGGCAAATGAATCACTTATAAATAAATAAAGCAATACATACAGTTCATAGTAAAGAAGTATAACAAAAGTCAATAATAGGAGTAGATCGCTATCATATATCAACATAGGAGAAATAATATTTTTCATGCGTTGATGAGTTTAATTGGACAATTTGTAAGGTGATCAATAATGGTAATATAAAAAATCCTAGATAATAATGGACTCACCCAAATGGTGATCAAGCAATGATTTTCCCATTTTATCTGAGGGATAAAATTTTACCCCTCCAGAGTGCAAATCTCTATGCTTATGTTGAGGCTTCCGCTTAGTGATTTCCTGCATAAGCCTTTCATGCTCCTCTTTATCATAAGGTTTGCGAAGAATTTCTAATATTTGCACCCTGAAGCTAGAACACATTGTTTGTTGTGGACTGCCAGAATGATTGTTGACATCTTTTGAATGGTACAAGAACGAAATAGAAATTAGACAAGAAATTTTCACAATAAATTGAAGGATAATTAAAAAAGGATCAATTCGATAAAAGAATCCAAAAAAATAGTGAAAAGGGATAACTTACACCCTTGCTTGTTGTTTCATGCTGAATAGCATTTGTATACTTCGGTTTCTTAGAAACAACATTGTCATCTGTCTAGGAATTCAGGAAGATAAGACCATCATAAACTACAGATGCACCATTCTTATGTTGATGGATCACGTTAGAACCTTCAAGCCTCATGTTTTCAAAGAACAATTTATAGTCACAATCATAATTACTTTGCAACTCAATTCCCTCCGTTTTAGCATGACTATCCAAATCATTTTCATCTCCACCATTTGGCTCATTTTCCATATAGTTAAGTGACTTTGTTAACCCAGTATTTTCATTAGCCTCGAGCACGTAAGAGGACCCATTATTCTTCAAACTGCTCAAAAACAATGCATAGGTTGGATCATCACCACGATCAATTGAAAATCGGGATTTTGGATCATCAAGAATTGACATATATTCCGCATTCAAATATGTAAGAAAGTCACTATCTCCATCCTCCATGCGTTTATGCACATGCTCTCTCATCACTTCCTTGGACAAGCTAACCAATGCTTTTTTGTTTTGTCCAGGATTGTGCATGTAGCTAAATTTTGTTGTATGAGATCTTACATCTTCTACGACATCCTTTGCTTCTGAATCCATGTCTTAGCTATATTAAATTACTTGAGGGCAAGCCAAATAAAAATATCTCGAAACTCTTCCTTGACCTTCCTCACCAATTGAACTACTCAATAAGTACTTAGCTCAATGCACAATGCATGATAATAATTGTCTACATTTCAAAAGAATCAATAAGCTAGTTAGGATGGAGCATCGACAATTTCATTTAAATATATATTTAAATAAACTCAAAAGTACTAAAATGTATATATATTTTTTATATGACTAATAAATATAACAAGTCTTTAAGAAAACTTTCCCTTTAACAATCCTTTAATGCTCTAACACAAACTTCTCCTCTTTGATACCTTTGATAGAGGAGTTGCCTTGACTTGCATTAATTAACATGTATGGTGCAAAGATCAAAGTATTTTTCAAAGGGCATATATTTCTCCTAAAGAGAAATCAACTGAGCTTGTATGAATAGAGAAATTAAATCCATAAATTAAAATAAAAGTTACTTGCCTGTGATACCTAGGGGCCAGTTTTCTGAATTCGATTTCTTTGCCCACTGTGAATTTATTCAGTCTCGGAAGACAATAGGATGAACATTGATTATATTTTACTTGCTTTAGTATTGGTTAGGTGAGGTTGACAGACCCTTTTTATTTGATTGAATTTCGAACGCATCACTATAGAAGTCTACCAAGTATATCACTCAATTTGCATATCTTTCATCTAATATGTGGTTTACTTAATATAAATTTAATACAAAACTTTTAATATTGAAATTTTATTCTTTTCATTTTTAGGAACTAACTAAAATATGGTCACATGGTGAATTCATAATTAAATTCACTATCTTTTTTTTTTAGTAAAATATAACATTATTTTCCATAAATTATTTCCATTTTACGGATTCATGCTCTAAGAGTTTATAAACTTCATGTTGTTCAATTTATTATAGAAATTAATTGTTTAGCAAGTATTCCTATTATTTTGAAAAAAGGAAATCTTCTTATTGGACTAGATTTACCTTTTTTGTTCTTTTTTGTTCTTTGGTTTCTTTATTCTTATTTTTTTGGTTAAATTAGGAAATTATTTACGCATAAATTGTATGAGAAACTATTCATATGTTTAATTTTAGTAACGCCCAAGAAACCCTTGAAGTGTGGGGTACTTTTAAATTGAAGCGTGAACATTTTTTGAGACAAAAAAATATCTTAAAGTTGTGATGGTTTATTAGTTAAGGATATGAACTTTTTTTTTTGATAAAAGATTCCCCGCGTTAGAAAGTTGTCAATTGAATTCAATTGACAACTTTTCTGAAGAACAAAAGAGAAGGATTTCTTTTTCTGTTTAACATCACCCTAATATTCAATTAAAGAAGAATGAATAGTAAACTAATTCAAAGCTCTTCATACAACTTAATTAACAAAAGGGAGAACTAAAATCCAGTAAGAAAGAAGAAGAGAGAAGAAAACTTTTTTATGACTTCTCTAAGATTACACAATGGAGA
The DNA here is from genome assembly GCA_028651295.1 of Catharanthus roseus. Classification (NCBI taxonomy): domain Eukaryota; kingdom Viridiplantae; phylum Streptophyta; class Magnoliopsida; order Gentianales; family Apocynaceae; genus Catharanthus; species Catharanthus roseus. Next base: position 944,389 of record JAPQWS010000026.1, read on the forward strand.
AGCAAATATGAGGAAAAGGGAAAAAAATTAGAAGGTAAGACCCTGTATGAATAGTGGCAAAAACTTGGTTGGGAAGGGGAGAGGTAGTTGGTGCATGACGGTGAGGAAGGGGGTGTGTGAGTTGGTTATTTTCTTAAGATCTACGGTTGATAACTTTCTCCTTAATGGTAAGAATTTATCATGCATATGTCATTAGAAGAAATAATGGTCATATAACAATAACTAATATTAATGATTAGAATAATAAAATTTATCGAATCTTAATTTTAGACCAATAAAAATCCATCTAGAAGATTTATATTGTCCCATAAAAATTACGTTTAGATCCCTAAAATGTGCATGCTAAGCATACTTAAAAAAAGTTAATCCACTTACGATATTCGTAAACTCCCCTAACAAAAAATTGTATTAATAAAATTTTACTCTCTTTCCTAAACATCTAGAAAACTATCGTTATATCCCAAAACTTTACTCCACCAAGTCAGATTCCAAACTCTACATTCGTGACATTAACACTTATGTGTCATGTCTGAGGTACTTACGGCGTATGACATTACACATCTTTCATCTAATATACAATTTACTTACATAATCTAATACAATATTTTCAACATTGAAATTTTCTTCTTTAAATTCAAAGGAACTAATGAAAATATGATCACATGGTGATTTTGTAATTATATTCATTACCCCTCTTTTTTCTAATAAATATGCACATTGTTATCCACAAATTATTTACATTTTAAGGATTCGTATTCTATAAGTTCATAAATTTTGTGTTGTGCAATTTATAATGGAAATTAATGGTTTAGGAAGTAATCCTGCCTTTTTAAAATAGGAATCAACTATAATGACGGCAACCACTTTTTGTCTAGGTGGAAAGTTTTGGTACACTAATGAATGCCCGACACGTGTACACTTCACCCAATAAAGGATTGACACGTATACTACTATGTGTTCACATGTACAAAATATAAAAATTGTGTACCAAAATAGATAAGAAATTAATGAATGGACGAATCAGAGTTTAATCTAACAACCTACATTTAATTTTCTCCACTTAAAAGAAAAAATTCTTCTATATTATAGAATTTTCAATTGGACTAGATTTACCTTTTTGTTTATTTTTTGTTCTTTAGTTTCCTTGTTTTCTTCTTTTGCTTAAATTAGGAAATTTTTTACACATAAATTGTATGAGAAACTATTCATATACTTTTAATGTGAAGGTAGACAATCATTATGTGGGTCTTGAAATACATCGATTTTGATATAAAACTTAATTTCAAAACAAGAAAATTTATGATTTTTCTTAACATTCTAAACATTGTTTCTTGGAATTCACGAGGGGCTCGATAACAATGGCCTTGGTTGGTTACAAGGGATCGCTGGCCGTTCCCTTTGCGACCAACCAGGGGCACAGTGAAACAGTCCCTTGTGAACTGCAAGTGGCAAACTAATTTTTTTAGTTCTTTACAAATTAAAATAATTCATTAAATAATTTAAACATAATAAATACAAACTAAAACAAATTAAAATAAATTAAGTAGATAAAAGCTTATTTGAAACAGAACATATATTAAAAATAAATAAATAAGACATTACAATAAAAACATGAAATAACATTAATTAGTTTAAAAATTAATTAAACTTGGTTCGGCTCGACCCTTGTACGGGATCAGGGGAGCCTTGGCTCAACCCTGATCGCTAGCAAGGGGCACCTTTACAACGTGCTTGGTCGATGGTGAGGGGTGAGCCGTGGGTCCCCTGGTCCAACAAGAGGGGTGGCCTTTAAAGCATGCAAAGCTTTGAAATTTTTTTCAAATCTAGGACGATTTGATATCGTTTTTTAAATTTTAAATTGATAAAAGTGAATAAAAACACTTAAACATTGATATACTAACCTTTTTGTGAAGTTTTGTTGTTTGATGGTTCTAACTTGAAGATTTGAACACGGGCGTTGAGAGAATTTTACAGCTGGGGAAGGAAGGGAAGAAAATTAAATGAACCTTTTGGGAGTTGCGCCCTTAAATTTTGTGTTGCCTTAAGCTATTTCAAACATATTAGCTAAACTTTTGAGGGATCCTTATCTGGAAAAAAAAGGTTTATGTTCTTAATTGATAAGTAACTCCAACTATAGCGAATATTATGCTACGGACCCGATTCATGTCTCTACTAATGGACCTTATGGCATGTATTAAGCCACATCACCTCACGTTATTTATTATATCTCCAATTCTGGAGACAAGAATAACAAGGATAGTGATATAGCTTAATACAGGCCACATGGTCCATAAGTAGGGACATCAACCGGGTGCATAATAGAATTTTTATCTAATATACAATTTACTTAACATAATCTAATATAATATTTGAAACATTGAAATTTTCTTCTTAAATTCAAAGGAACTACTGAAAATATGGTCACATGGTGATTCTATAATTATATTCATTACTCCTTTTTTTTTCTTAAATATACACATTGCTATCCACAAATTATTTACATTTTAAGGATTCGCATTCTATAAGTTCATGAATTTTGTGTTGTGCAATTTATAATGGAAATTAATAGTATAGGAAGTAATCCTGCCTTTTTAAAATAGGAATCAACTATAATGACGGCAACCACTTTTTGTCTAGGAGGAAAATTTTGGTACACTAATCAATGCTCGACACGTGTACACTTCACCCAATGAATGATTGACACGTATACTACCATGTGTTCACATGTTAAAAATACAAAAAATTGTGTACCAAAACAAATAAGCAAGACATGAATGGACCAATCCAAATTTAATCTAGTAACCCACATTTAATTTTCTCCAGTTTAAGAAAAAAAAATCTTCTACATTATAGAATTTTCAATTGGACTAGATTTACCTTTTTGTTTATTTTTTGTTCTTTAGTGTCCTCATTTTCATCTTTTGCTTAAATTAGGAAATTGTTTACACATAAATTGTATGAGAAACTATTCATATGCTTTTAATGTCAACATAGACAATCACTATGTAGGTCTTGAAAAGCATCAAATTCGAGATAAAATTTAATCTCAAAACAAGAAAATTATGATTTTTCTTAACATTGTAAACGTTGTTCCTTGCAATTTACAAGGGGCTTGATAACAATGGCCTTGGTTGGTTACAAGGGACCACTGGCCATTCCCTTTGTGACCAACCAGGGGCACTGTGAACGAGCCCCTTGTGAAGTGCAAGTGCCAAACTAATTTTTTTTTGTTTCTTACAAATTAAAATAATTCATTAAATAATTTAAACATAAGAAATACAAACTAGAACAAATTAACATAAATTAAGTAGATAAATGCTTATCTGAAATAGAACATATATTAAAAACAAATAAATAAGACATTACAATAAAAACATAAAATAACATTAATTAGTTTAAAAAATAATTAAAGTCGGTTAGGCTTGACCCTTGTGCGGGATAAGGGGAGCCTTGGCTCAACCCTGATCGCTAGCAAGGAGCACCTTTACCGCCTGGTCGATGGCGAGAGGTGAGCCGTGGCTCCCCTGGTTCAACGACAGGGGTGGCCTTTTAAGGATGCAAAGCTTTGAAATTTTTTTCAGATCTCGGACGATTTGATATCGTTTTCTAATTTTGAAATCAGTAAAAATGAATAAAAACACTTAAAGATTGATATACTAACCTTTTTGTTAAGATTCGTTGTTTGATGCTTCTTAATTGAAGATTTGAACACGGGCTTTGAGAGAATCTTACAGCTGGAGAAGGAAGGGAAGAAAATTAAATGAACATTTTGAGAGTTCCGCCCTTAAATTTGGGGTTGCCTTAATCTATTTCAAACACATTAGCTCAACTTTTGAGAGGTCCTTTTCTTGAAAAAAGGTTTATGTTCTCAATTGATAAGTAGCTCCAACTCTAGGGAATATTATGATATGGACCCAATTCATGTCTCTACTAGTGGACCTGATGGCATGTATTAAGCCACATCACCTCATTTTATTAATTATGTCTCCAATTCTGGAGACAAGAATAAAAAGGATAGTGATATAGATTAATCCAGGCGACATGGTATATTAATTATGTCTCCACATTTTCGGAGTTGTACACTTCACCCAAACAATGATTGACACCATGTGTCACACATGTAAAAAATACAAAAAATTGTGTACAAAAACAATTAGGCAATTAATGAATGGACCAATCCAAATTTAATCTAACAACCCACATTTAATTTTCTCGACTTCAAGGAAAAAAATTCTTCTACATTATAGAATTTTCAATTGCACTAGATTTACCTTTTTGTTTATTTTTTGTTCTTTAGTTTTCTTGTTTTCATCTTTTGCTTAAATTAGGAAATTGTTTACACATAAATTTATAAGAAACTATTCATATGCTTTTAATGTCAACCTAGACAATCCCTATGTGGTTCTTGAAAAACATTGATTTTGAGATAAAACTTAATCTCAAAACAAGAAAATTTATGATTTTTCTTAACATTATAAACGTTGTTCCTTGCAATTCATGAGGAGCTTGATAACAATGGCCTTGGTTGGTTACAAGGGACTGTTGGCCATTCCTCTTGCGACCAACCAGGGGCACTGTGAACGAGCCCCTTGTGGACTGCAAGCACCAAACCGATTTTTTTGTTCTTTACAAATTAAAATAATTCTTCAAATAATTTGAAACAGAAACATAAAAAAATAAATAAGCTTATTTGAAACGTAACGTATATTAAAAATTAATAAATAAGACATTACAACAAAAACATAAAAAAAATTAATTAGTTAAAAAAGTAATTAAAGTATGTTTGGCTCGACCCTTGTGCGGGATCAGGAGAGCCTCGGCTCAATCATGATTGCTGACAAGGGGCACATTTACAGCACGCCTGGTCGGTGGCGAGGTGTGAGCCGTGGCTCCCCTAGTCCAATGACAGGGGTGGCCTTTAAAGAATGTAAAGCTTTGAATTTTTTTTTCATATCTAGGACGATTTGATATTGTTTTTTAAATTTTAAATCGGAAAAAATGAATAAAAACACTTAAAGATTGATATAATAACCTTTTTGTGAAGATTCGTTGTATGATGCATCTAACTTTAAGATTTGAACATGGGGCTTTGAGAGAATTTTACAATTGGAGAAGGAGAGGAAGAAAATTAAATGAACATTTTGGGAGTTGGCCCTTAAACTTGGTGTTTCCTTAAGCTATTTCAAACATATTAGCTCAGCTTTTGAGGCGTCCTTTTCTTGAAAAAAAAGGTTTATGTTCTCAATTGATAAGTAACTCCAACGCTAGGGAATATTATGCTACAGAACCGATTCATGTCTCCACTAACGGACCTTATGGCATGTATTAAGCCACATCACCTCATGTTATTAATTATGTTTCCAATTCTTGAGACAAGAATAACAAGGAAAGTAATATGGCTTAATACAAGCCACATGGTCCATAAATAAAGATATGGACAGGGTCTATAATAGAATTTTTATCTAATATATAATTTACTTAACATAATCTAATACAATAGTTTCAACACTGAAATTTTCTTCTTTAAATTCATAGGAACTAATGAAAATATGGTCACATGGTGAATTCATAATTATATTCATTACTCGTCTTTTTTCTAATGAATATACATATTGTTATCCACAAATTATTTACATTTGAAGGATTCGCATTGTATAAGTTCATAAACTTTGTGTTGTGCAATTTATAGTTGAAATTAATAGTTTAGGAAGTAATCCTGCCTATTTAAAATAGGAATGAACTATAATGACGGCAACCACTTTTTTTCTAGGTGGAAAATTTTGGTACACTAATCAATGCTCGACACATGTACACTTCACCCAATGAATGATTGACACGTATACTAATGTGTGTTCGCATGTACAAAATATAAAAAATTGTGTACCAAAATAAATAAGAAATTAATGAATGGAAGAATCAAAATTTAATCTAACAACCCACATTTAACTTTCTCCACTTTAAGAAAAAAAAAAAATTCTTCTACATTATAGACTTTTCAATTCGACTAGATTTACCTTTTTGTTTATTTTTAGTTTTTTGGTTTCCTTGTTTTCATCTTTTGCTTATATTAGGAAATTCTTTACACATAAATTGTATGAGAAACTATTCATATGCTTTTAATGTCAAAGTAGACAATCACTATGTGGTTCTTGAAAAACATCGATTTTGAGATGAAATTTAATCTCAAAACAAGAAAATTTATGATTTTTCTTAACATTCTAAATGTTGTTCCTTGCAATTCACGAGGGGCTTGATAACAATGGCCTTGGTTGGTTACAAGGGACTGCTGGCCATTCCCTTTGTGACCAACCAGGGGCACTGTGAATGAGCCCCTTGTGAACTGCAAGCGCAAAATTGATTCTTTTTGTTCTTTACAAATTAAAATAATTCATTAAATAATTCAAACATAATAAATACAAACTAAAACAAATTAAAATAAATTAAGTAGATAAAATCTTATTTGAAATAGAATATATATAAAAAAACAAATAAATAAGACATTACAATAAAAATGTAAAATAAAATTAATTAGTTAAAAAAATAATTAAAGTTGGTTCGGCTCGACCCTTAATCGCTGGCAAGGAGCACCTTTACAGCAGGCCTGGTCGATTGTGAGGGGTGAACCTTGGCTCCCCTTGTCCAACGATAGGGGTGGCCTTCAAAGGACGCAACGCTTTGAACTTTTTTTTAGATCTAGGACGATTTGATATTGTTTTTTCAATTTGAAATCGATAAAAATGAATAAAAACACTAAAGATTGATATATTAACCTTTCTGTGAAGATTTATTGTATGATGCTTTTAACTTGAAGATTTGAACATGGGGTTTTGAGTGAATTTTACAATCGCAGAAGGAGGGGAAGAAAATTAAATGAACATTTTGGGAGTTGTCCCCTTAAATTTGGTGTTGCCTTAAGCTATTTCAAACATATTAGCTCAACTTTTGAGGGGTCCTTGTCTTGAAAAAAAGGTTTTTGTTCTCAATTGATAAGTAACTCCAACTCTAGAGAATATTATGTTACGAACCCGATTCAGTATTAAGCCACATCACCTCATGTTATTAATTATGTCTCCAATTCTGGAGGCAAGAATAACAAGGATAGTGATATGGCTTAATACAGGCCACATGGTCCATAAGTAGGGACGTGAACCAGGTCCATAACGGAATTTTCCCAATTCAAGGAGTTTTTTTATAACTCATTTATTTATTATATTATTTAATAATTTTAGTTTTCACTTGCTATATTTTAGAGGGTGGACATACCTTCTTCTTCTCTATTAAGACAATTTTCTCTATTTTTTTTATCTTTACACTTTTAATAATTTTAAATGGGTTAATGCCTAGCCCTCAACCAATTTATATGGCCTTAGTATCTTTTTTTCTTTTTAATTAGTATATATCAAACCTCTTATATATAATATTTGATCTCTTTTACCACGAAGGAAATTACTATAACTATTTTTTACATGTTTACAAAACCTTGAGGAAATATGATTACAAAAAAATAATATAAAATTGATGGCCTTCCGATTGGTAATTATTTTTCTAAATATACTATTATTTCTAAGCTCTATAAAACTAAACAATCTTTATACATTTATTTTTAAAAAAATGTATTTGAATTAATAAATTTACAAGTAATTTTGTAAAACAAAAAACAATGAATGTTTGTTAGTAGTTTAAATACATTTTGTGGAAATAGGATTTCAATTATTAAGATGAATACATAACAAAGCAACGTGACAACATATGGGCGCTTAACACTATGTTGTTCCAAGAAACTCATACTGAAATGAAAATAAAAAGGTTAAATGAAATGGAATATGAAGGCAAAGGAAGAAAAAGCATAACACTCAAAGCAAATGAGGATGATCAAACATACTCATGAAACAATGAAGATAAGATGGATGATGATGAGGATGGCCATTGTAATGAGGAAATTTAAAAGATTCTACAAGAAAGGCTTCAACAATAGAGGAAAGAGACCTCCATTCAAGAAAGGAGGAAAAAATTCATCACTCTTCAAGGCTAGGTACTTTGAATGCAATAGCACCGATCATCTTGTAGCCGATTGTCCCAAAGCCATTGAAAAACAAAAAGGAGCTTTAGAAGCAAAGCTTGAGGCATTAAGGAAAAAGAAGAAAGGCAAGGGCCTAATAGGATCTTGGGATCAAGACTCAAGCGAAAGTGAAGGAGAAGAAGAGCCCAACCTATGCTTCATGGCATTAGAAAATGAAGTACAATCTTTACCCTCAAATCTATCTAATCTTGTTGATGATGATGATGATGATATAAATTCTTTGCTTATCGAAATGTATTATGAATTGGAAAAGATCACCAAAAAGAACCACTAGTTAAAGAATTAGATTGATAACCAATCAAATGAAAATTCAAAACTTATTTGTGAGAACAAAACTCATTTTGAATCACTAGATATTTTGAAAAGGAAAAGGACTTCTCAAAATTAGAATTTCAAAAACTCATTCTAGAAAACAAAAATCTTTGTGAAAAAGTCCTGTCACTTGAGAAATGGATGGTAGATTACAATGATTTGAAGAAAAAGGTGAGTAATCTCACTCTATGTGTTGAAAAGTTCATAAAAGGAAAGGAAAACTTTGAAAAATTTCTTGGCTCTCAAAGATTAGCTTTTGACAAAAATGGCATTGGATATAATCATTCCAATAATTTTTCTAAACAAACATGTTTTATAAAAGCTTTCTCATCCCTTTCACACCTTTGTTGTACTTATTGTGAAAAGAGTGGCCATAAAGCCACAAAATTCTTTATAAAAAGAAAAGTTGAAAGGGGAATAAAAACGGTTTGGAAAATAAAAGAATACTCAACTAACATTCATGGACCCAAAAAGATATGGGTACCAAAAGTCATTTCTAGTTCTTCTTTTGTAGGAACCTAAATGAAGCTCAACTAAGTGGTATTTGGATAGTGGATGCTTAAGGCATATGACCGTGAACGCATCTCTCATTAGTGAGTTTAAAGAAACCGAAAGTGGCTTCGTCACCTTGGGAGATAAGAAGGGACCAATCGTTGGTATACGCAACATTGGTAACAATTTCTTCTTCTTTTATTAAGGATGTTTTTTTAATTGATGGTTTAAAATTCAATTTGCTTAGTATTAGTCAACTGTGTGATAATGGGAAAAAGGTTGTTTTTGAAAGTGATTCTTCTTCTATCATTGATAAGCACGAAAACAAATCTATTTTTGTTGCTAAAAGAGTTGGAAATGTCTATGTCTTTCATCTGGAAGATCTTATTTTCCAAAACTTAAAGTGTCTCTCGGTTCATGATGATGATGCATTTTTGTGGCATAGAAGGCTTGGTTATATTAGCATGGATTCATTGAACCAACTTTCTTTAAAAGAACTTGTTAGAAACTTACCAAAAACACTTTGAGAAAACTAAACTTTGTGATGCTTGCCAATTCGGAAAACAAATTAAGACCTCTTTTAAACGAAAGAAAATGATTTCTACTTCAAAACCTTTAGAACTCATTCACATGGATTTATTTGGACGAATGAAGACCACTAGTCTATGTGTTAAGAGGTATGCTTTTGTTATAATGAATGATTTCTCAAGTTTTACTTGGACTTTATTCTTATGCCGAAAGGATGAGGTATTTCAAGAATTTATCGAACCTTTCAAAAAGGTTCAAACCTCCCTTGATTGTAAATTGATCTCTATGAGAAGTGATAATAGAGAGAATTTAACAACGAAGATTTTACAAAACTTTGTGATGAGCATAACACAAAATTTTTCAGCCGCTAAAACACAACCACAGAATAGTGTTGTGGAAATGAAAACCAGTGTTTTACAAGAAATGGCAAGCTCAATGCTTTGTAAAAACTCCCTTCCTAAATATTTTTGGGCCGAGGCCTTTAACACCGCATGCTACATTATGAATCGTGTTCTCTTGAGACCTTTTTTGAAGAAAACTTCTTTAGAAATCATTTTTAACAAAACTCTCTCATTTGGCTATTTTAAAGTGTTTGGATGCAAATGCTTTATTTTAAACACCAAAGAAAATCTTGGGAAATTTGATAAAAAATCTGATGAGGGAATTTTTCTTGGTTACTCTTCAAAGAAAAAGGCCTATAGAATTTTCAGCAAAAGAACTTTTTCTGTTGAAGAGTCCATTCATGTGAACTTCGATGAAACTAACATTTTTGAAAAGAGAAATGATGATGACATAGATAACTCTCTAAGATACCAACCATTATACACTCAATCAATGGAAGAGTATGCTATGGAGAAAGAAGAGATTGAGGAAAAACAAGAAAATGATCAAGAAACTCAAAGTCTTCCTCAAGATGTGATGTATCCCAAAGGGCACTCAAAGGATGAAATCATTGGCGATGCATCATAAGGGGTAAGAACAAGAAGGTACTTCATAGACAACTTTGCATTATTATCTCAAATTGAGCCTAAAGTTATTGATGATGCTTTGTGTGATGAGTTTTGGATTACTTCTATGCAAGAGGAATTAAACCAATTTGAAAGAAACAAAATTTGGACTTTATAGTCCCAAGACCCCATGATCACCCCACGATTGGCACTACATAGGTTTTTAGAAATAAACTAAATGAATCCGGAGAAGTTATTAGAAACAAAGCTAAACTTGTTGCCCAAGGATTCAATCAAGAAGAGGGCATAGACTTTGATGAAACTTTTTCTCCGGTTGCTAGACTTGAATCCATTAGGATGCTTTTGGATTTTGCATGTTTTAAAGGATTCAAGCTTTTCCAAATGGATGTTAAAAGTGCTTTTCTTAATGGTGATATTGAGGAGGAAGTTTATATTGAACAACCTCCTGGTTTTGTGCATGAAAAATTTCCAAATCATGTTTTCAAACTTTCAAAAGCTCTCTATGGCCTAAAACAAGCTCCAAGAGCTTGGTATGAAAAATTAAGTGGATTTCTTCTCTCAAACAATTTTCAAGAGGCGTGGTGGATACTACTCTTTTTACAAAAACCTCTTGTAACAATGATCTTCTTCTTGTCCAAATTTATGTAGATGATATTATTTTTGGTGCTACTAACGTTTGTTTGTGTGAGGAATTTGCCTCCCTTATCAAAAATGAGTTTGAAATGAGCATGATGGGAGAATTGAACTACTTCCTTGGACTAGAAATCAAGCAAACAAAAAAAGGCATCTTCATCAACGAAGAGAAGTACACTGAAGAACATCTCAAGAGATTCGAGATGAGCGATGCAAAAGGTATTAGCACTCCTATGAGCTCATCATTAAAGCTTGACAAGGATGAAAAAGGTAAGAATGTTGATGAGAAAAGGTATAGAGGTATGATTGGTAGTTTGCTTTACTTAATAGCTAGTAGGCCGAATATAGTATTTGCTGTATATTTGTGTGCTAGATTCCAAGCTTGCCCTACAGAATCCCATTTAATAGCTGTAAAACGTATCTTGAGACATTTAGTTTCATCATATGATTATGGCTTGTGGTACTCTTAACAATATTTTTTTGATCTTATTGCCTACAACAATGCGGATTATGCCGGACGTAAGGTAGAAAGGAAGAGTACAAGTGGAAATCGCCAATTCTTGGGAGGATGCTTAGTACCTTGGTATAGCAAGAAGTAATCGTGCGTATCCTTATCAACCGCTGAAGCAAGGAATATATAGCAGTCGGTTGTTGCTGTGCACCGGTACTTTGGATGAAACACACCTTGACTGATTTTGGTTTTTCTTTTAAAACTATACCTATGATGTGTGATAATACTAGTGCCATAAACATTTCCATAAACCCTGTGCAACATTCACAAACAAAACATATTGAAATCAAACATCACTATATTAGAGATCATGTTACTAAAGGTGATGTATTTTTAGGATATATTTGCACAGAGGATCAAATTGCCGATATTTTTACAAAACCGCTCCATGAAAAATGTTTTTGCTATTTGAGAAAATTGCATGGTATTGGTACACTTCCTGACTAATGTGTGTTGTTTGAGTTATCAGTTTTTCTCTTATTTATCCTGTTCTTACAGAAATTTTCAAAAAAATCAGATGCCTCTTTTAAAAACTGGACGTCCAGTTTCAAAATCAGACTCAAGGATTTTCTTCACAGAAAATCCCCGAGATATTCAGACAACAAAACCGGACGACCTTGATAAAAATCGAACGTCCGATTTTCTATTTTTCAACAAAACTAGATGACAAATTTTTGAAAATCGGTCGATCAATTTCTTTAAAATTGTCGGGGTTGCATTTTATAAAAACTGATCTCATCACAGCCTCCCTCTTATTTTTGTCTTTTTCTCAAAACTCTCTCTTACTCTCTCGACCGAGACTCCTTTCCCTCACAAAGCCCATCCGATTTCTCAGTCCGATTTTCACATTTCTTCTCAAATCTTTTAAATTTCTCTCCTCCTCAAACAAGAAACTCTATCAGTTTCGATTCTCTCTCTCTCTCTCTCTCTCTCTCTCTCTCTCTCCATATGCTCTCTATCAAAAATCTTCATATTCAAGTTCCTCTCAAACCCTAAGTCGGGATTGCTTCAAAATAGTGAAAACTAAATATGCCAACATTGGAAGAGGAGTAAATATTGAAGGAGGGAGCAGTAGAGGAAGAGTCAAAGGAAAAAGGGTACCTTCTGGAATTAGGGCTCCAAGTAAGTTCATCTATGCAAAGGAGGCTGCAAACTTTACAGAATGGACAAGAAATCGAAGAAACATTGCTGCTGGACACCGAGTGGATTTGAATGATATGCAAGGTATGTAAGCTATACCAAATCTCTTTGATGCTATTGGGTGGACACCTTTGCTTACTGTAATGAGCTATATTATACTGAAATGATTTATGAATTCTATGCCAATCTACATAAGGGTAGAGTTGAAAGAGTCGATAAGATACCTCATCAATAGGTATTGTCTAGAATTGGAGGAAGAAATATTTCATTTGATGATAGACTATTAAATACCATTCCAGAAACCCCTCAAGATGGCATGAGATTCTACACTAAGAATAAGAAATGCTTCGATCAAAATTTATGTTGTGAAAGAAGGTTTGAAGAGATTTTCACTCACGGAGAAGTTCTAAAAATGCATGATGATAGGACTGTGAATAAACTTTATGCTACGAGAGATTACTATATCATATGATTTCTAACATCATTATTCCAAATGTTGGGCACAAGTCTTCCATTACAAATATGCACTTTTTTGTCATGCGTGTTCTTCATGAACATAGGAGGATGAACTTCGGTTTCATGGCTTTAGAACACATGCTAGCCACACAATCCTCTTCCACTAAGTGCTTACCGTATGGATGCTTCATTACAAAAATCTTTCAACATTTCGTGATCAATTTGGTTGGAGTTGGTGATCACATTGGCCCTAGTAAGATTTACAATCAGAATACCTTCAAAAGAATAGGGTTTGAAAGAAATGATGATGGACTATTGATAAGAGGTGGTCAACAAAGAAGTAGTGATGATGATGAAGAGGATAATGGTGATGAAGAAGAGGGAAATGAGCCCGAAAGCATGGATGAAGAAGATACAAATGAAGAGGACATTCGAAGAGAAATGAGATCAAAGAAAAGGCAAGAACGAACGGAGGAAGGACAATCCTCAATAGATACGGCTCTAATATTGGATAGAATTGCTGTAATGCAAGCACAACTAGATGACCGACTTGATGACCTCAATAATAAGATTGTAATATTCACAACCAGGTTTACGAGATTGGAGCAAAGAGGAAAGGATACTGATGAAGATGAAGATGATTGAGGATTCCTTTTAAATCCCTACCCTTTCCTTATTTCAAAAACTCCTTACACTATCACTGTTTTTCTTTTTTTCTTGGCTCCTTATCAAACTCTATTATGACTATTTTTTTATGACTTGATATATGCTATGTTTTATTCTTCATATTGGTGTTGTGTTATCTTGATGCTAACTTTTCATGGACTTCATGATGATACTTTAATGTTGAAAGTCCAATTGTAGCTTTCTTTTCTATGATCCCTTAAAAACATTCCCAAGTATCTTTTTTATTTATGAAAAAAAGAGGGAGAAATATGTGCATGAACTAAGGGGGAGAAATAGTTGCAAGATGCTTATTGTGTTGCTTTTAAGTTTCATGCTTTCTTTTGGTTGGCTACATATCTTATGGGTAATATGCCTGGTTTGATGATTTTTTGATGTCATTCTTGGTGTAAAGCATGCTTTTAAGGTGAGCTTATTTTGTGTTACATTATGTTTCAAAACCTTGGCATGTTTTGAAATTCATCGGGGGAGTCATCTCCCTTATGGTGTTTTTGGTATGCTTTACTCTTATTGATGATCTTCTTGAAGCATAAACATATTTAATATTTGCTCTTTTGTTCTGCTTGTGTGTGTGTTTGTCATAATCAAAAAGGGGAGATTGTTGGCCCTAAGGGCATTATTGCATATGATTTTGATTATGATTAACATATGTTTGTGTGAGTATTAAGCATAGTTTCCATAGAACAAAAGAAGCATATTTGAAGTTTCAAGGCTACACTCTTAGAAGCAAAAGATGTTAGTGATCAAGGCAAAATGAAGGAGAAAAGATCAAGTCATTAAAGACCTTGAAGACTTGTGTCTTTGTTAGGGAAGTGCTAAGGTATTTCTTTATAAAACTCCCTAACTCTTACCTTTGATTGTTGATCATGAATGAAGCTCTTTGCATAAATATCTTTCTATAAATTCTTCTTGAAATTCAAGTATTCTTGATAAAATTTTTTTATGCCTTTGAAAAATTTTCTTATCTAAAAAAGAGTATCAAGAATACATGTTTTTGAAATAGGAAGGAAAGCTCCTCTTTGTAAAATCCTTTTCAAAAACCGGTCATCCGGTTTTAAAATCGTTCGTATGATTTTTCTAGTTTTAGAAAAACCAGTCGTCCAATTTTGGTAAGAAGCATTCGAATCTTTCTGTTTCAAACTCGGATGTCCGCTTCTAGAAACCAGTCGTCCGGTTTTCCCTTTTACTGTGAAAAATATTACCGTTACACAGTGCAACGGTTACTTTCTCTCTCCTTCCTATATATATTAATTTTTTGATCAGCTGTAAAGGTAACAAGTTTGATGAAATATTTATTGAGATCATTTAAGAACCTTTAAAGAGCTTTAAAGTACATTTTTCAAACACCTTTTTATCTCAAAAATACATCTTCTTGAGCTTCATTGTAGAAGTATTGCATTGAGTAGTATCCTCTCTTCTCAACCTCATTTGGTAACATTTTTCCTAACTCATCTATCTTTTATTAACATCAAATGTTTGTGTAGAAAAACCGCTTGGGTTATCCTTTGATTGCATTTGTGTTAGTGATTGACGTTGCTTGCAAAACCCTTGGTGGGTGATCCTCAAAATTGTGATTGTTGTATACCTTTTGTTATAGTGAATTTGAAAAATCCTTGGGTGTTGACTCAAGGTAGTGGATGTAGCTCTTTGAGAGAATGAAACAATACAAATTGTTGTGCCTGTTCACTCTATGTTTTTTGCTTGATTGTCATAACTATAAGATTTTGTTTGGTTGGGAAATTTATTAAAAAGTGTTTTAGAATTCTTTCTCAAACAAAATTGGAGGTTTATCTTTTAATTACACAAAAGAGTTTTTCAAAAATTAGCCGAAAACCTTATCTAAAGTTTTTCAAAAATAAAACACAATATAATAATTGACCGATATAAATTTTAATTTCATTGAAATGTGCAAGAAAATTTGCGATGGATTTGCGAAAGCCTCTAGTTTTACAAAGTGAATGTTAGATAGAAACTATCAAAAACTCATAGTAAATTGTGATAAATGTTTATGAATTAGTTTTTAAAAAAAATAGACCTAGCACAGAGTATTTTGCCAATGGTGAAACTCCTGGGCAACTGACAAAAAACTTCAGTTAACACACAATAGTGTTAATTTGTGACTTTGTATAATTTTGTGGCAACTCTTGACTTGGAATATAGTTTCCGGAGAGTTTGGTCACAAAGTCATAAATACCATTACTTTCCACAGCTATGTTGCTATATTGTTTGTTGTTGCAAATTGAGTGCATTTTTTAGTAGTAGCAAAACTCGAAAATAAGTTATTCCTTATAAAGTAACCAACTAAACACAGTACCCAAACTAAGCACCCTTTGAGTCATAATTATTGCTACTGATGGAAAAAGTATAAGCTACTTTATCTTTCACCTCTTAACTCTCTTGATATGTGTATAGTAATGGTATAGGACACAAATTTGTTGCGTTGTGAGAAGGGGATTAAGAAGCGTACTTGCACGTATAGGCTATACTTGATCATGTATGAAGCTCTTTGCATAAATATCTTTCGATAAATTCCTCTTGAAATTCAGTAGTCTTGATAGAATTTTTTATGCCTTTGAAAGTTTTTCTTAGATAAAAAAGAGTATCAAGAATACATATTTTTGAAATACGAAGGAAAGCTCTTCTCTGTAAAATCCTTTTCAAAAACCGGTCATTCGATTTTTCTAGTTTTAGAAAAACTGGTCGTCGGATTTTGGTAAGAAGCGTCCGAATCTTTCTTTTTCAAACTCAGATGTTAGTTTTTGGAAACCGGTCGTCCGGTTTTCCTTTTTTATTGTGAAAATTATTACTGTTACACAGTGCAACAGTTACTTTCTCTCTCCTTCCTATATATATATATATATATCGATCTTTTGATCAGCTGTAAAGGTAACAAGTTTGGTGAAATATTTATTGAGATCATTTAAGAACATTTAAAGAGCTTTAAAGTACATTTTTCAAACACCTTTTCATCTCAAAAATACATCTGCTTGAGCTTCATTGTCGATCATCATCAAAGAAGAAGTGAAGAGGAACTTGTAGAAGTATTGCGTTAAGTTGTATCCTCTCTTCTCAAGCTCATTTGGTAACATTGTTCTTGTAGGTTTTCGGACCTATCTCTTCCCAATATTTTTTCATTTTTCTAGTCCATTTACCTAACCCAATAATGACAATAGGCCTCAGCTGAAGAGTAGGTGATCTGTTTTGATTGGGTAAGAGATGTCGGGCTGGACCCACCTAGGCTGCCCGTTGTGACTTAACCTATATTATCCCCTTTCCCTCTCGGTATGTGAGCAGCCGTTTTTCTCTCCTCTTTTCTTTTTATTCTTCTCTTCTTTTGCCTTGGCTGTTGGTATCTAACCTGGTCTCTTCTTCTTCCCCCTTTCTTCATCGCGGCTTTCTGCGTCCGCTGCACTCCTCCGCCGGTCTTCTATGACGCTATCACTACCGTCGGCTTATGTTGATCATCTTCTTGTTGTCCAATCATCTGTCTAGTGAGCGTTTGAGTGAGATTCGAAAGGGAGAGAGAGAGAGAGAGAGAGAGAGAGAGAGAGAGAGAGAGAGAGAAGGGAGTGACACCGGTGACTCTTTCACTGTTGAGGCTTGGAACCGAGGGACTCCGGTATCTCTTTACTGCCGACACCTTGACACGGTCCGTGAACGACAATCACTGCTCGGCGTTGTCTCGGTCTCGGTGCCTCTATCCTTCCCATCGGTGGTATCTTCAGCGATGGTGGTAAGTCTTCTTTTGTTCAGTTTCTTTATGTACTAAATGTTTTATTTTGCAGCTCTATTTTGGCACACTTGATCAGCCATTATCAATCTTTTTGGAGAAGAAGAAGGATTGTTTTGTAATAGAATAGGCATTTACTTTTCTTGATGTTTATTCTTTTTAGTTTGTAATAGCAAATAGAGTTTTATAATAGTAATTTGTTCCTTCAAGTGGTATCAGAGCATAGTTTTCTCATCGGTGCCGGCAACCTCGGAAGAATCCAAATCTGAGGCAACACTTGAGTTCCTAGAACTGGCCAATAAAGTATTCTAAACTCCTCTTGTTTTTTTATTATCATTATTTTGCTGCTTTTGTTTTTTTTTTTGTTAGTTCGGCTTGCCGCCGGTTGTTTCTATTTGGATTAATTGCTATTACTGTTTTGCTTCTGAATCACGTTACGGTTCGGTTCTTTGTTTACTGTTACTATTTATTTTCTGTGAAACGTGTTAAGGTTCTACTATTGATGCTTGATCTGCTGTTACCGATTCTTTCTAATTTTCTTGCTGCGATTTTTTTTCCTTTTTTCGGTTTTAAAAATACACAAAACCTAAGCCTGGCTTGAGTCAGTGAGATTTCAAGTATTTGTGCCTTGGCGCGTTTTTCAATTTTTCAAAATATTTATTTATTATTATATTCTCTCTGTTTGTCCTTTTCTGATCTTTCTGAGATATTACTATTTTTGCTTTTTCTTGTTTTCAATTATTTATACTATCTGCATTACGTGTTTTTTTGGTACCGTGCCTCACACGTTGTTGGGCCTTTTTTTTTTTTTAACAAATTAATAAAAACTTAGCGTCGTTTTTCTAAACAAAAAGGGGGAATTTTTCTTTTATGAAAAATTCGGGCATTTTTTATTTTTTATTTAAAAAAAAAATCAAACTTTCCAAATCTTTCATTTTTCTAGCCACTTAATAACACTTATTTTCCTTTAAAACATGTCCGTTCCAAAAATTGAAACTGATAAGTTTGATGGCAAATCTGACTTTGTAATGTGGCAGAGGAAAATGAAAGCAGTTTTGGTACAAAATAAAATTACACTGCTATTTGTAGCCCCGAAGAGTGTCAGATCTTGGAGGGGCGAAGTTCTTACAGAAAAACTAGGTGATGCACAAAACCTCACCTTGCATTTAACCGATAATGTTTTACGAGAAATCGACGAAAAAAAGACAATGCTTTTGAAATATGGATTAAACAGGGAAAAATATATTTGGGAAAATCACTTTCAAATAAAATTTATTTAAAAGAACAGCTTTTTCGTTTTAAAATGAGCAGGTCAAATACACTTTCAGAAAATATGGATGATTTAAATAAAATCGTTTTGGAACTTCAAAATTTTGGAGAGAAAATGTCTGATGAAATATTGCAGTTATTTTATAAAATGCCTTAACCTGATTCTTTCAACGATGTAAAATCTGCTATTAAATATGGGAGAGATGGTTTATCTCTTTCCGTGTTAAAAACTCTTTGAAATCAAAAGATGTGGATTTACAAAAAGAAAATAAATCACACGGTGAAAACCTTTACGTGTGAGGGAAAGTTGACCAGAGGGAACCTCTTAGTCACAGGTCTAAAAGTAAAGGGCAGTCCAAATCTCGAGAAAAGAACAAAGTGAAATGTTTTTACTGTGGTAAGGAGGATCATATGAAAACAAGTGTTTGAAATGGATTAAAGATGAAAAAAAACGTAAACATGGTAAAAGGAGTAATAAAATCGACAAAACCCATTATTTTGATTCAGATGGTAATTCTATGTTTCAAAGGTTTTGTGTGTTTCCCTTTCCCCTTCTTGTTCAGAAGTTGTTGATCATTGGATTCTTGATTCTGGTTGTACATTTCATATGACACCCAACAAACACTGGTTTTTAGATTTCAAACCCTTAAATCAAGGAAAGGTTTACATGGGAAACAATCAAGTTTGTAATGTTAAAGGCATTGGAAATATTTTTATTAAAATGCATGACAGTGCGACTAGGAAACTCACTGAGGTGAGATACGTGCCCGACCTTCGTCGGAATCTTATCTCTCTTTGTTATTTGGATTCTCTTGGTCTTTCTTTTAAATCCAAAAATGCTATTTTACGTATTTGCAAAGGAAACCTAGTTATGCTTAAATGTTTTAAAAGAGAAAGTTTATACATATTTTATTGGCCAAACAGTTTGTAATTCAACTGCTTTGATTTCAAAAACTGCTCTCGAGAAAACTATGTTGTGGCATCGGCGGATTGGCCACATTAGTGAAAAGGGACTTTATTATTTACAAAAACAAAATCTTTTATGTTGTGACAAAATTGATTCCTTGGATTTTTGTTACCACTACGTTTTGGGAAAACAACACAAAATCAGTTTTTCAACTAGCACATACAAGTCTTCTGGTATACTTGATTATCTGCATTATGATATGCGGGGACCCGAAAAAGTTCCAACTTATGGAGGTAATGTTTATTTCTTCTCAATTGTTGATGATTTTTTAAGGCATGCTTGGGTCTTTCTTTTAAAAACTAAAGATCAAACTTTTGAAAAGTTTTGTGAATGGAAACATTTTGCCGAAAATCATTCTAGAAAAAAACTAAAAACTATTAGGACTGATAACGGTCTTGACTTTTGTAACTGGAAGTTGTTTTATTTGTGTGCATTGTATGGCATATTACACCATAGGACAGTTAGGTATAACCCCCAGCAGAACGGACTAGCTGAGAGGATAAACCGTACCATTATGGATAAGGTTAGATGTCTTCTAGTTTCTTCGGGTATCCCAAAACCTTTTTGGGGAGAAGCCGTTAGTACGGCTGTCTATCTCATTAATAGATCCCCTTCTACAGCCATAAACTTTAGGACTCCTATAGGACTCTAGTGTGGTAAACCTCCTAACCTTTCTAAATTTAGAGTTTTTGGGTGTGCGGCCTTTGCACATTAGAAGGAGGGTAAGCTAGACCCTAGGCCTAGAAAGGGTGTGTTCATAGGATATCCTAGTGGGGTGAAGGGTTATAGAGTGTGGTTAAAGGGTGAACCGGGAGTAAAGGTAGTTATCAGTAGGGATGTCATCTTCAACGAGTTAGATATGCCCTGTGTCTAGGACAAAACTATCTCCAGCCCACCGAATGTTCCCACACCTAGTTGTATCCCTGTGGAGGTGGAGGTCACCTTTGAACCCTCTTTCGAATACCTTTAGGAACCTAAAACTGATGGAGAGTCACGTGTACCATCTAGTAGCACACTTGATCCCCCTAGTATTCCTGAAACCCTTGCCTAAGGAACATCCTCGATATGGTTATTCCTACATAGTTTCATATGGTTTTGCTGTTGCATCATAAGTAGAAGAAAAAGAACCATTATGTTTTTCTGATGTTTTGAAAAGCCCTAATCGCTCTTAATGGTTACATGCTATGGATGAAGAAGTGTCTTCTTTAAATAAAAACAAAGCCTGGATTCTTGTTCCAAAACCCTCAAAACAAAAATTAGTTGATTGCAATTAGATTTTTAAAATAAAAGAACCTGAGTCTTCTGATGAACGTCCAAGGTTCAAGGCCAAGTTAGTTGCAAAAGGTTTCTCACAAGTTGAGGGCATTGATTTTAACAAAATATTTTCTCCTGCCGTTAAATACAAAACGATTATGATTATTCTTGCTCTTGTTGCTTTTTATGATCTCAATCTTGAACAACTTGATGTTAAAACCACTTTCTTGCACGATGATCTGAAAGAGACTATATATATGCGTCAACCACCAGGTTTTGAGGTTAAAGGTAAAGAACACATGGCGTGTCTTTTGAAAAAGTCCTTGTACGGACTTAAACAATCACCCAGACAATGGTACAAGAGGTTTGATTCTTTTATGTTAAAAGTTGGTTTTACTAAAAGCAACTATGATAGTTGTCTTTATTTCTCTGGTAATAATGTTGATAGTGATATTTACTTGTTAATTTATGTAGATGATATGCTCATTACTTGCAGATGTAAAGCTAAGATCGATGATAAAAAACCTTGCTAAGATCTGAATTGCTACGGAAGCTATCAAAGAAGCCATTTGGCTTCAAGGGTTATTGAATGAATTACAAGTGTTACATTCAAAAGCTATTATTTGTACTGATAGTCAGAGTTACTTACATTTTTGTAAGAATCCGGTCTATAATGAACGGACAAAACATACAGATGTCAAACATCACTTTATTAGGGAAAAAGTCTCTAGTGGTTTAGTTGACATAGACAAGATCAATACTGATAATAATCTTGCAGATTTTGGTACTAAAATTGTGAGCTCAGACAAGTTTTTGTTTTGCAGGGATTTCCTTCACTTGGACGCGGTTAGACTTTTGTTGAATCACATGACGGTTGGAAAAATATTGTTCAAGGTAGAGATTATAGGCCTTTGGGCCTGTGTCTTCTCAATATTTTTTCATTTTTCAGCCTATTTAGCTAACCCAATGATGATCATGGGCCTCAGCTGAAGAGTAGGTGATATATTTTGATTGGGTCAGAGATGCTGGGCCGGGCCGGCCTACCTGTTTTGACTTGACCTATATTGTCCCCTTTCCCCCTCGATAGTACCTACGATAGATTATGAGGAGATTGGGTTTCTCGGATCGGTGGGTTCCTCTTGTGATGCAATGTATTTCGACAAATTTATTTTGGATTTTCTTAAATGTCTTTCCAACTAAGAGTTTCCAGCCAAGTAGAGCATAAGACAAGGTGATCCTGCATCATTTTTTCTTTTTGTTATATGCTCAGAAGGCTTCTCTGGGCTCATTCGGTGGATATCAAGTCAGGGGTTATAGGAAGGCATCCGGTTTTGTCCGGGAGAAACCTCTCTAATGCATCTCTTTTTTGCAGATGATAGTTTGTTGTTCCTAAAGGAAAATTCTCATGGAGTTACTGCATTACAAGCTGTTTTGGAGGACTACCAGGAAGATTGGACTAGAAAGTGAATATACAGAAGTCCTCAAATTTTTTCAACAAAGGCCTTGGTGCCAAGTAGTGCTAGGAGCTTCAGGCGTCATTGGGATTTGAGGTGATGATGGGTTGGAAAATACCTTGGATTGCCTTACCTTGTTGGCCGTTTAAAAACAGAAAGCTGTATTTCTCTCCTCTTTTATTTATCTTCTTCTCTTCTTTTACCTTGGCTGTGGGTATCCGACTTGGTCTCTTCTTCTTCACCCTTTCTTCATCGCGGCTTTCCGCGTCCGCTACTCTCCTCCGCCGGTCTTCTGTGACACTGTCACTACCTTCGGCTTCTGTTGATCGTCTTCTTGTTGTCCGATCATCTGTCTGGTGAGTTTTTGAGTGAGATCCGAGAGAGAGAGAGAGAGAGAGAGAGAGAGAGAGAGAGAGAGAGAGAGAGAGAGGAGTGACACCAGTGACTCTTTCACTGTTGAGGCTTAGATCTGTGGGACTCCGGATCTCCGTACTGTCGATGCCTCGATGCGTTTCGTGAACGACAACTATTGCTTGGCGACGTCTCGGTCTCGGTGCCTCCATCCTTTCCGCCGGCGGTATCTTCCACGGTGGACGTAAGTCGTCTTTTGTTTTAGTTTCTTTTTATGTACTAACTGTTTTATTTTGCAGCTCTATTTCGACACACTTGATCAGCCATTACCGATCTATTTGGAGAAGAAGGAGGATTGTTTTGTAATAGAATAGGCATTTACTTTTCTTTCTGTTTATTCTTTTTAGTTTGTAATAGTAAATAGAGTTTTGTAATAGTAATTAGTTCCTGCAGTTCTTAACTCATCTTTCTTTTATTAACATCAAAGGTTTGTGTTGAAAAACACCATGGGTTATCCTTTCATTGTATTTGTGTTGGTGATTAAAAGTTGCTTGCAAAACCCTTGGTGGGTGATCCTCAAAATTGTGATTGTTGTATACCTTTTGCTATAGTGGATTTGAAAATCCTTGGGCGTTGACTCAAGGTAGTGGATGTAGCTCTTTGAGAAAGGGAACCACTATAAATTTTTTTGCCTCTACATTCTATGTTTTTTGTTTGATTGTCATAACTGTAAGATTTTGTTTGGTTGGGAATTTTATTAAAAAGGGTTTTAGAATTCTTTCTCAAACAAAATTGGAGGTTTATCTTATAATTACACAAAAGACTTTTTCAAAAATTATCCAAAAACCTTATTCACCCCCTCCTCCCATCAGGGTTTTCAATTGGTATCAGAGCGGGTCCTTTTTTTAAGGCTTAACATCCTAAGAAGCAAAAGATCCTTTTCAATATGGCTAGTATTTCAAACCTACCCTATGTAGAAGGCTCTTTTACAAATAAGCCTCCTCTTTTTAATGGAACTAACTACACTTTTTGGAAGTAAAGAATTAGAGTTTATATTTTCTCTATTAACTTTGACCTTTGTAGCATTGTAGAAAAAGGACCTTATGTTCCTAAAAAGTATGGAATTGCAAAGAAGGTTGAAGAATATGACGAGCTTGATTCAAGGAAAATGACTCTAAACTTTGAAGCTATGAATATATTGAGTTGTGTCTTGGATGCTAATGAATACAATAGAGTGAGCAGATGCAACTCGGCTCATTAAATGTGGAAGTTACTTGAAGTTACTCACGAAGGTACCAATCAAGTGAAGGAGTCAAAGTTGGCTATGTAGGTGAGAGATTATGAGCTATTCATGATGAAATAAAATGAAAGCATTAGTGACATGTTCACAAGGTTCACTAATATCACTAATGGCCTAAAGGCCTATGGGAAAGAGTACACAAGGAGAGAAGTAAACAGAAAGATTCTTGATGCACTCCCAAAAGCATGGCAACCAAAAACTCTTGCTATTGAGGAATCAAAACATTTGAGACTACTCCCTATTGAAGAACTCATAGGATCACACCTCACCTATGAAATGAAAATAAAAAGGTTAAATGAAATGGAAGATGAAGAAAAAGCATAACACTAAAAGTAAATGAGGATGACCAAACATACTCATCAAACAATAAAGATGAGATGGATGATGATGAGGAGATGAGCTTGGTAATGAGGAAATTTAAAAGATTCTACAAGAAAGGCTTCAACAATAGAGGAAAGAGACCTCCATTCAAGAAAGGGGGACGAAGTTCATCACTCTTCAAGGCTAGGTACTTTGAATGCAATAGCACTAATCATCTTGTAGCCGATTGTCCCAAAGCCATTGAAAAAGAAAAAGGAGCTATAGAAGCAAAGCTTGAGGCATTAAAGAAAAAGAAGAAATGCAAGGGCCTAATAGGATCTTGGGATCAAGACTCAAGTGAAAGTGAAGGAGAAGAGAAGCACAACCTATGCTTCATGGCATTAGAAAATAAGGTACAATCTTCACCCTCAAATCTATCTAATCTTGTTGAGGATGATGATGATGATCTAAATTCTTTGCTTAAATGTATTATGAATTGGAAAAGATCACAAAAAGAACAAGGAGTTAAGGAATAAGATTGATAACCAATCAAATGAAAGTTCAAAACTTGTTTGTGAAAACAAAACTCTTTTTGAAACACTAGATATTTTGAAAAAGGAAAAGGACTTCTCAAAATTAGAATTTCAAAAACTCGTTTTAGAAAACAAAATCCTTTCTAAAAAAGTCCTCTCACAAGAGAAATGGACGGTAGATTACAATGCTTTGAAGAAAAAGGTGAGTGATCTCACTCTATGTGTTGAAAAGTTCGCAAAAGGAAAAGAAAACTTTGAAAAACTTCTTGGCTCTCAAAGATCATCTTTTGACAAAAATGGTATTGGATGTAATCATTCCAATAATTTTTCAAAACAAACACATTTCGTAAAAGCGTCCTCATCCCTTTACAGCTTTGTTGTACTTATTGTGAAAAGGGTGGTCATAAAGCGACAAAATGCTTTATAAAAAGAAAAGTTGAAAGGGGAATGAAAACGGTTGTAAAAATAAAAGAAAACTCAGC
Source organism: Catharanthus roseus (assembly GCA_028651295.1). Taxonomy (NCBI): domain Eukaryota; kingdom Viridiplantae; phylum Streptophyta; class Magnoliopsida; order Gentianales; family Apocynaceae; genus Catharanthus; species Catharanthus roseus. Next base: position 969,833 of record JAPQWS010000026.1, read on the forward strand.
TAACATTCACGGACCCAAAAAAATATGGGTACCAAAAGTCCTTTCTTCTTCTTCTTTTGTAGGAACCCAAATCAAGCTCAACTAAGTGGTATTTGGGTAGTGGATGGCATATGACTGGGAACGCATCTTTCGTTTGTGAGCTTAAAGAAACCAAAAGTGGCTTCGTCACCTTTGTAGATAAGAAGAAGGGAAGAATCATTGGTATAGGCAACATTGGTAACAATTCTTCTTCTTTTATTAAGGAGGTTTTTTTAGTTGATGGTTTAAAATTCAATTTGCTTAGTATTAGTCAATTGTGTGATAATGGGAAAAAGGTTGTTTTTGAAAGTGATTCTTCTTCTATCATTGATAAGAATGAAAACAAAACTATTTTTGTTGCTAAAAGAGTTGGAAATGCCTATGTCTTTCATCTAGAAGATCTTATTTCCGAAAACTTAAAGTGTCTCTCGGTTGATAATGGTGATTCATTTTTGTAGCATAGAAGGCTTGGTCATATTAGTATGGATTCATTGAACCAACTTTCTTTAAAAGCACTTGTTAGAGGCTTACAAAAATTGCACTTTGAGAAAACTAAACTTTGTTATGCTTGCCAATTTGGAAAACAAATTAAGACCTCTTTTAAACCAAAGAAAATGATTTCTACTTCAAAACATCCCTTGATTGTAAATTGATCTCTATGAGAAGTGATAATGGAGAGAATTTAACAACCAAGATTTTACAAAACTTTGTGATGATTTTAGCATAACACAATTTTTTTGGCCTCCAAAACCCAACAACAAAATGGTGTTGTGGAAAGGAAAAATCGTACTTTACAGGAAATGGCAAGATCAATGCTTTGTGAGAACTCCGTTCCTAAATATTTTTAGGCCGAGGCTGTTAATACCGCATGCTACATTATGAATCGTGCTCTCTTGAGACCTTTTTTGAAGAAAAATCCTTTAGAACTCATTTTTAACAAAACTCCCTCAATTGGCTATTTTAAAGTTTTTGGATGCAAATGCTTCTTTTAAACACCAAAGAAAATCTTGGAAAATTTGATAAAAAGTCAGATGAGGGAATTTTTCTTGATTACTCTTCAAACAAAAAGGCCTATAGAATTTTCAACAAAAGAATTTTTTGTGTTGAAGAGTCCATTCATGTGAACTTTGATGAAACTAATATTTTTGAAAAGAGAAATGATGATGACATAGATAACTCTCTGAGCTACCAACCATTATACACTTAAGCAATGGAAGAGCATGCTATGTAGGAAGAAGAGATTGAGGAAAAACAAGAAAATGATCAAGAAACTCAAAGTCTTCCTCAAGATGTGATATATCCCATAGGGCACTCAAAGGATGAAATCATTGGCGATGTATCATAAAGGGTAAGAACAAGAAGGTACTTCATAGACAACTTTGCATTATTATCTCAAATTGAGCCTAAAGTTATTGATGATGCTTTGTGTGATGAGTTTTGGATTATTTCTATGCAAGAGGAACTAAACCAATTTGAAAGAAACAAAGTTTGGACTTTAGTCCCGAGACCCCATGATCACCCCACCATTGGCAGTAAATGTGTTTTTAGAAATAAACTAAATGAATCTGGAGAAGTTATTAGAAACAAAGCTAGACTTGTTGCCCAATGATTCAATCAAGAAGAGGGCATAGACTTTGATGAAACTTTTGTTCCGGTTGCTAGACTTGAATCCACTAGGATGCTTTTGGCTTTTGCATGTTTTAAAGGATTCAAGCTTTTCCAAATGGATGTTAAAAGTGCTTTTCTAAATGGTGATATTGAGGAGGAAGTTTATGTTGAACAACCTCTCGATTTTGTGCCTGAAAAATTTCCAAATCATGTTTTCAAACATTCAAAAGCTCTCTATGGGCTAAAACAAGCTCCAAGAGCTTGGTATGAAAAATTAAGTGGATTTCTTCTCTCAAACAATTTTCAAGAGGTGTGGTGGATACTACTCTTTTTACAAAAATCTCTTGTAACAATGATCTTCTTGTCCAAATTTATGTAGATGATATTATTTTTTGTGCTACTAACCTTTTTTCGTGTGAAGAATTTGCCTCCCTTATGCAAAATGAGTTTGAAATGAGCATGATGGGAGAATTGAACTACTTCCTTGGGCTACAAATCAAGCAAACAAAAGAAGACTTCTTCATCAACCAAGAGAAGTACACCAAAGAACTTCTCAAAAGATTCAAGATGACCGATGCAAAAGGTATTAGCACTCCTATGAGCTCATCATTGAGGCTTGACAAGGATGAAAAAGGTAAGAAGGTTGATAAGAAAAGGTATAGAGGTATGATTGGCAGTTTGCTTTACTTAATAGCTAGTAGGCTAGATATTGTATTTGCGGCATGTTTGTGTGCTAGATTCTAAGCTTGCCCCAAAGAATCCCATTTAATAGCTGTAAAACGTATCTTGAGATATTTAGTTTCATCATATGATTATGGCTTGTGGTACTCTAAACAATATTGTTTTTATCTTATTGGCTACACCGATGTGGATTACGCCGGATTTAAGGTAGAAAGGAAGAGTACAAGTGGAAATTGCCAATCCTTGGGAGGGTGCTTAGTACCTTGGTACAACAAGAAGCAATCGTGCATATCCTTATCAACCGCCAAAGTAGCAATATATAGTAGCCTGTTGTTGCTATGCACAGGTACTTTGGATGAAACACACCTTGATTGATTTTTGTTTTTCTTTTAAAAATATACCTATTATGTGTGATAATACTAGTGCCATAAACATAACTTTATTAGAGATCATATTGCTAAAGGTGATGTATTTTTAGAATATATTTGCACAGAGGATAAAATTGTCGATATTTTTACAAAACCGCTCTCTAAAGAACGTTTTTGCTATTTGAGAAAATTGCTTGGTATTGGTAGACTTCATGACTAATGTGCATTGTTTGAGTTATTAGTTTTCCTCTTATTTATCCCGTCCTTATAGAAATTTTCAAAAAAATAGGATGCCTCTTTTAAAAACCGGACGTCCAGTTTCAAAATCAGACTCAAGGATTTTTTTCACAAAAAATTCCCAAGATATTTGGACGACAAAACCGGACGACCTCAATAAAAATTGGACGTTCGATTTTCTATTTTTCAACAAAACCGGACTACCGATTTTCTAAAATCGGTCGATCGATTTCTTTAAAATTGTCGGGGCTGCGTTTTATAAGAACTGATCTCATCACAGCCTCCCTCTTATTTTTGTCTTTTTCTCACAAGTCTCTCTTACTCTCTCGACCGAGACTCCTTTCTCTCATAAAGCCTATCTAATTTCTCAATCCGATTTTCACACTTCTTCTCAAATCTTTCAAATTTCTCTCCTGCTCAAACAAGAAACTCGATCGGTTTCTATTTTATCTCTCTCTCTCTCTCTCACTCTCTCTCTCACTCTCCCTCTCTCTCTATCTTCTCTATTACAAAGCTTCATATTCAAGTTCCTCTCAAACCCTAAGTCGGGATTGCTTCTAAATAGTGAAAACTAAGAATGCCAACATTGGAAGAGGAGTAAATATTGAAGAAGGAGGGAGCAGTAGAGGGAGAGGTAAAGGAAAAAGGGTACCTTCTGGAATTAGGGCTCCAAATAAGTTCATCTATGCAAACGACACTGCAAACTTTGAAGAATGGATAAGAAATCGAAGAAAATTGCTGCTGGACACTGAGTGGATTTGAATGATATGCAAGGTATGGAAGCTATACCAAAACTCTTTGATCTATTGGGTGGACACCTTTGCTTACTGTTTATGAGCTATATTATACTGAAATGATTTATGAATTCTATGCCAATCTACATAAGGGTAAGGTTGAAAGAGTCGATAACATACCTCTTCAATGGGTATTGTCTAGAATTGGAGGAAGAAATATTGCATTTGATGATAGGCTGTTAAATACCATTCTAGAAACCCCTCAAGATGGCATGAGATTCTACACTAAGAATAAGAAATGCTTTGATCAAAATTTATATAGTGAAAGAAGGTTTGAAGAGATTTTCACTGACGGAGAAGTTCTAAAAAGGCATGATGATAGGACTGTGAATAAACTTGATGCCTATGGGAGATTACTACATCATATGATTTCTAACATCATTATTCCAAATGTTGGGCACAAGTCTTCCATCACAAATATGCACTCCTTTGTCATGCTTGCTCTTCATAAACATAGGAGGATGAACTTCGTTTTCATGGCTATAGAACACACACTAGCCACACAGTCCTCTTCCACCTAGTGTTTACCATATGGATGCTTCATTACAAAAATCTTTCAACATTTCGTGATCAATTTGGTTGGAGTTGGTGATCACATTGGCCCTGGTAAGATTTACAATCAGAATACTTTCAAGAGAATGGGGTATGAAAGAAATGATGATGGACTATTGATAAGAGGTGGTCAACAAGGAAGTGAAGATGATGATTTAAGAGGATAATGGTGATGAAGAAGAGGGAAATGAGCCTGAAAGTATGGATGAGGAAGATAGAAATGAAGAGGACAATCGAAGAGAAATGAGATCAAAGAAAAGGCAAGAACGAATGGAGGAAGGACAATCCTCAGTAGATACGACTCTAATATTGGATAGAATTGCTGTAATGTAAGCACAACTAGATAACTGACTTGATCACCTCAATGATAAGATTGTAGATATTCAAAACCGGGTTACGGGATTGGAGCAAAGAGGAAAGGATACTGATGAAGATGAAGATGATTGAGGATTCCTTTTAAATCTCTACCCCTTCCTTGTTTCAAAAACTCCTTACACTACCACAGTTTTTTTTTTCCTTGGCTCCTTATCTAACTCTATTATGACTATTTTTTTGTGACTTGATATATGCTATATTTTATTCTTCATATTGGCGTTGTGTTATCTTGATGCTAACTTTTTCATGGACTTCATGATGATACTTTAATGTTGAAAGTCCAATTGTAGCTTTCTTTTCTATGATCCCTTAAAAACATTCCCAAGTATCTTTTTGATTTATGACAGAAGGGGGAGAAATATGTGCATGAACTAAGAAAAAATAGTTGCAAGATGCTTATTGTGTTGCTTTTAAGTTTCATGCTCTCTTTTTGTTGGCTACATATCTTATGGGTAATGTGCTTGGTTTAATGATTGTTTGATGTTATTCTTGGTGTAAAGCATGCTTTTAGGGTGAGGTTATTTTGTGTTATATTATGTTTCAAAACCTTGGCATGTTTTCAAATTCATAGGGGGAGTTATCTCCCTTATGGTGTTTTTGGTATGCTTTACTCTTATTGATGATATTCTTGAAGCATCACCATACTTTAATATTTGCTCTTTTATTCTTCTTGCATATGTATATGTCATAATCAAAACGGGGGAGATTGTTAGCCCTAAGGGCATTATTGCATATGATTTTGATTATGATTAACATATGTTTGTGTGAGTATTAAGCATAGTTTCCATAGAACAAAAGAAGCATATTTGAAGTCTCAAGGCTGCACTCTTAGAAGCAGAAGATCTTGGTGATCAAGGCAAAATGAAGGAGAAAAGATGAACCCATTGAAGACCTTGAAGACTTGTGTCTTTGGTCGGGAAGTTCTAAGGTATTTCTTTGTAAATTTCCCCAGCTCTCATCTTTGATTGTTGATCATGTATGAACTCTTTGCATAAATATCTTTCTATAAATTCTTCTTGTAATTCAAGTATTCTTGATAGAATTTTTTATGCCTTTGAAAATTTTTCTTATCTCAAAAAGAGTATCAAGAATACATGTTTTTGAAATAGGAAGAAAAGCTCTTCTTTGTAAAATCCTTTTCAAAAACCGGTCATCTAGTTTTAAAATCGGTAGTCTAATTTTTCTAGTTTTAGAAAAACCGGTCGTCCAATTTTGGTAAGAAGTGTTCGAATCTTTCTATTTCAAACTCGGACGTCCGCTTTTAGATACCGGTCGTCCGGTTTTCCTTTTTACTATGAAAAATATTACCGTTACACAGTGCAATGGTTACTTTCTCTCTCCTTCCTACATATATTGATTTTTTGATCAGCTGTAAAGGTAACAAGTTTGGTGAAATATTTATTGAGATCATTTAAGAACCTTTAAAGAGCTTTATAGTACATTTTTCAAACACCTTTTCTTCTAAAAAATACATCTTCTTGAGCTTCATTGTTGATCATCATCAGAGGAGAAGTGAAGAAGAGCTTGTAGAAGTATTGCATTGAGTTGTATCCTCTCTTCTCAAGCTCATTTGTTAACATTCTTCTTAACTCATCTATCTTTTATTAACATCAAAGGTTTGCGTTAAAAAACCCCTTGGGTGATCCTTTGATTGTATTTTTCTGATGTTTCGAAAAGCCCTAATCGCATTTTTTGGTTACGTACTATGGATCAGGAAATGTCTTCTTTAAACAAAAACAAAACCTGGATTCTTGTTCCAAAACCCTCAAAACAAAAGTTAGTTGATTGCAAATGGATTTTCAAAATAAAAGAACATGAGTCTTCTAATGAACCTCCAACGTTCCAGGCCAGGCTAGTTGCAAAAGGTTTTTCACAAGTTGAGGGCATTGATTTCAACGAAATTTTTTCTCCTGTTGTTAAATACAAAACAATTAGGATTATTCTTGCTCTTGTTGCTTTCTATGATCTTGATCTTGAACAACTTGATGTTAAAACCGCTTTCTTACGTGGTGATCTCAACGAGACTATATATGCGACAACCACCAGGTTTTCAGGTTAAGCGTAAAGAACACATGGCGTGTCTTTTGAAAAAGTCCTTATACGAGCTTAAACAATCACCCAGACAATGGTACAAGAGGTTTGATTCTTTTATGATAAAAATTGGTTTTAATAAAAGCAACTATGATAGTTGTCTTTACTTTTATGGTAATATGGTTTATTATGCTATTTATTTATTACTTTATGTGGATGATATGCTAATTACTTGAAGGCATAAAGCTAAAATCGACAATCTAAAATCCTTGTTAAAATCTGAATTCGATATGAAGGATTTAGGTGTTGCATCTAAAATTCTTGGGATTAGTATTTCAAGAGATAGATCTGATCGTTCACTTTTCCTATCTCAAAAGCCTTTCCTTCAGAAAATTGTATCCAAATTTTCAATATTAATTACAATTGTGCGTCGTGATGAAGGTCATATTTCTAATGAATTTTTAGAATCCTCTGTAGGCTTTCTGGGCTAATTTTCTCCCAATACATTAATTTTTCAAGGACAATCTAACTTTAACCAAATGATGAATCCATGGGCCTCAAACCAAGATAGGTGGCTGAAGTTTGAATGGGTCAGAGATGAGGGGCAGGGCCAGCCCGGGCTGCCTGTTGTGACTTGATCTATTTTTCTTTTCTCTCCCTCATCAGTTCAAGAGGTATTCTAGACTCTTCCTTTCTTCTCTCTTTTTCTGCTCCTTCTCGGCCTTCTCCCCTTCTTTACTGTGGCTTACCGCATTTGTTGCTCTCCTCTGGTGACCTCCGTAGTCCTCTGTTACACCGTCTCTAAAAGCGGTGGTTCTATGTTGATCTTATTTGGTCATTTCTGATCTTTTTGTGGGGATAGCCATAAGGCTGAGAGAAGGTGAGCCCCAGTGATCTTTTCTATTTGAGGCCAAATCTTAGGGTGATTTTTACCATTAAAGTTGGTACCTTTTATCTTGCCAGCACCTGAACGCGGTCATTATTTCAATGCCGTTGCTCGGCACCGTCGAGTCTCATTGTATGCCGCTGGGGGTTCTCACACTTCAGCGACAGGTAAGTGCCCCTTACTTATTCATGGTTAATTTTTTTCTTTTAACGGTTATTGTGTTTAATTTTGGTCTTGTCGATTGGCTTGAACCGGCTGTGAAATAGGAAGAAGGATATTTTTACTGTAGTAGAATAGGTTTTTTCTGCTGCCTTACTATTCTTTTACTGATTTGTAATAGCAATTAGAGTGTGTAATAGTAATTAGGTCCAATCATCCTCCATATGTGAATTCTAAAATTCTAATTAGGTACTTAAATCTAATGAAGGTTCCGATCATACATAGGATGACTCTGACCTTTGTGGTACAAGAATCATTGTAATAGAGGGAATAATGAAAATGAGAAAAATCTTATGTAGATTTCTGCTTAATGCATGTAAACTGTATTTGCATTTTTTGGTCCAATCTAACATTAGACGTATCTTGTCTCATGGGTAGTACTTTTTCTTAAACGTTCTCTAGATTTGTTATGGACATGTCTATTCTTTAGTGTTTTACATTTCCACTTTAAATATCTAATCAAAATTCTATTTTGTCAGTTAATAAAGGAAGACACATAAAACTGAGAACTCTATATAATGTAAGCTTGCATAAACTCAAGCAAAGCATAAAATATTTGCCTAATGTCAAGAAAGCGCCTAAAATCTTTTCCTACATATCAAGATAACCATGACTCACAAGCCTGGATTCTCAAGCTAAAAGTTCCAGGCATTGTCACTAGTAAACTAGAATATTGTTATTCATTTCTTTCGGAATTCCAATAATAAATAAATGAGTTCAAACTTCCACATAGAGAATCTAATAATATTCTCTAATTATACTTATTGCAGAATGAAGATATGTGTTACTTTACAAACAAGGCAATCGCGTTTTAGTTCCAGAACTTTGTTCATTATTCTTTTAACTTTCTTGTACAGCATACGTAAAAAAGTTCAATAAAGAGAAATGTATATCAATGATTCCTTCATAATGAAAAAATAGATTTTGCACTCTATTTCACTACAAAAATATTTCTTCATCCTTCATATATTTTACAGAATCAAGCAACTGAAACCTTAGGATCCTTCTGGCTGTAAATCAATACATTCTTTGTCGTTCCATAGAATGAATGATTCGTCATCAGTGATATTCTAAAGCAATATACAATAAATTTCCATATAAGAAGCTACTTATTTGAATAAATTAACCACTAGAATTGAGATAATATGAAGACAAATGAAAAGATGAATAACAATAAATTGTTGATTAACTTTCATAGGAAAAGTTTACTTGTGAGCATATGCTCTAAAATTTAGACTTGCAATGCTAAATGATTTTAATCCTCAAAATGAAAGATTTGTACGGTACCAAAAAATCCATTAAACCCACTAGTACTTCATTATGGAACGGTCCTAATAGAATGATATTGCTAAATTCTATTCATGCATGGTGGAAAGCATAATGTGATTAATGAAGCTTATGCATACCCCTTGTAGTCATGATTTTGTTATTTTGATCAGACACGAGAACCATAAGAATGGAAACAAATCACTTCCAACATATCGAGGTATTTTTATTAAATAAGCTTCTAACTTTAAAAATCTGTTTGTACTAGAGTACTTTACTTTTGAAGCAAGAGGTGACGCTAGAAATTGTTCCTCCTAAACATACCTCTTTTGACCATCACTTCTTGATATTTTCTAGTTATTTGACCATGTTAAATACATTTACCCATGCAATAAGACTAAAATCCTACCATCATAAAGCATAATAGTAATCCTAGTTTAGCTAGAAATAAAATTAGGGACAATTTATTTTAAAAATAATTTATTTGATAAAAAAGAAAGGAAATCAAGAACAATCTCAAAAATATACAACATAAATAATTTCTTTACCTGTAGCCAAAAGGAAAAGCCACGTAACAAATTCAACTGCTTAAGATCCTCATTGGCGGCAACTGCTTCTTCAATCTTCCTTTTAAGAATTGTAGATTTTATTTCAAAAATGTGAAAATTATGAAGATCAAAGATTTCAATCGTTTTAATTGTAATATAGACTCAAGAAAAGGTGAGTAAATATATCTATACAAAATGATCTGATCACTAGTAAGGGGACACCTTTCTGTGAAAATTAATTATTTCAACTTTACATATAATTAGCATTGATTAGATATTTAATTTTGGGGAAATGAATCACTTATAAATAAATGAAGCAATACATAAAGTCGATAGTAAAAAAGTATCACAAAAGTCGATAATAGGAGTAGATTGCTATCATATGTCAACATAGGAGAAATAATATTTTTCATGCATTGAAGAGCTTAATTGGACAATTTATAAGGTGATCAATAATGGTAATATGAAAAATCCTATATAATAATGGACTCACCCAAATCGTGATCAAGCAATGATTTTCCCATTTTATCTGAGGGATAAAATTTTAACCCTCTAGAGTGCAAATCTCTATGCTTATGTTGAGGCTTCCGCTTAGAGATTTCCTGCATAAGCCTTTCATGCTCCTCTTTATCATAAGGTTTGCGAAGAATTTTTAATATTTGCACCCTGAGGCTAGAACACAATGTTTGTTGTGGACTGCCATAATGATTGTTGACATCTTTTGATTTAATAATGGTACAAGAACAAAATAGAAATTAGACAAGAAATTTTCGCAATAAATTGAGGGACAATTAAAGAAGGATAAATTAGATAAAAGTATCTAAAATAGTGAAAAGGGATAACTTACGCCCTTGCTTGTTGTTCCATGCTGAATAGCGTCTGTATACTTCTGTTTCTTTGAAACAACGTTGTCATCTGTCTGAGAATTCAGGAAGATAAGACTATCATAAACTGCAGATGCACCATTCCTATATTGATAAATCACATTAGAACCTTCAAGCCTCATGTTTTCAAAGAACAATTTATAGTCGGAATCATAATTACTTTGAAACTCAATTCCCTCCATTTTAGCATGACTATCCAAATCATTTTCATCTTCACCATTTGGCTCATTTCCCATATAGTTAAGTGGCTTCTTTAACCCTGTCTTTTCATTAGCCTCGAGCACATAAGAGGACCCATTATTCTTCAAACTGCTAAAAAACAATGCATAGCTTGGATCATCACCACCATCAATTGAAAATCCGGGTTTTAGATCATCACGAATTGACGTATATTCCGCATTCAAATATTTAAGAAAGTCACTATCTCCATCCTCCATATGTTTATGCAAATGCTCTCTCATCACTTCCTTGGACAAGCTAACCAATGCTTTCTCATTTGTCCAGGACTGTGCATGTAGCTAAATTTTGTTTATGAGATCTTACATCTTTTACGACATCCTTTGTTTCTGAATCCATGTCTTATACTTGAGAGCAAGCCAAATACAAATATCTTGGAACTCTTCCTTGACCTTCCTCACCAATTGAACTACTCAATAAATACTTAGCTCAATGCACAATGCACGATAAAAACTGTCTACATTCCAAAAGAATTAATAAGCTAGTTAGGATGGAGCATCTCTAATTTCATTTAAATATATATTTAAATAAACTCAAAAGTACTAAAATGTATATGTATTTTTTATATGATTAATATTTATAAGAAGTCTTTAAGAAAACTTTCCCTTTAACATTCCTTTAATGCTCTAACACAAACTTCTCCTCTTTAATACCTTTGATAGAGGAGTTACCTTGACTTGCATTAATTAACATGTATGGTGCAAAGATTGATGTACTTTTCAATTGCTCAGAGATAGAGGCTACCTAGGGCATATATTTATCCTAAAGAGAAATCAACTGAGCTTGTATAAATAGAGAAATTAAATCCATAAATTAAATTAAAAGTTACTTGCGTGTGATACTTAGGGCCAGTGTTCTGAATTCGACTTCTTTGTGCACTGTGAATTTATTCAGTCTCGGAAGACAGAAGAGGATGATCATTGATTATATTTTACTTGCTTTAGTATTGGTCGGGTGAGGTTGACTTCATCTATATACCCTTTTTATTTGATTGAATTTAGAACGCATCACTACAGACGTCTACCAAGTATTACTCAATTTGCATATCTTTCATCTAATAAGTGGTTTAGTTAATATAAATTTAATACAAAATTTTTAATATTGAAGTTTTATTCTTTTCATTTTTAGGAACTAAATAAAATATGGTCACGTGGTGAATTCATAATTAAATTCACTTTCTATTTTTTTCTAGTAAGATATAATATTATTATCCATAAATTATTTCCATTTTACGGATTCATGCTCTAGAAGCTTATAAACTTCGTGTTGTTCAATTTATTATAGAAATTAATTGTTTAGGAAGTATTCCTATTTTTTTGAAAAAAAAAAGAATCTTCTTATTGGATTAGTAAACTAATTCAAAGCTCTTTACATAACTTAATTGACAAAAAGGAGAACTAAAATCCAATACTAAAGAAGAAGAGAGAAGAAAATTTTCTTATGGCTCTCTAAGATTACACAAGGGAGAAATAAAAACAAATGAGGGAAAGGGAAAAAAATTAAAAGGTTGGACCCTGTATGAATAGTGGTAAAAACTTGGTTGGGAAAGGAGGGGTAGTTGGTTCGGGACAGTGAGGAAGGGGGTGAGTGAGTTGGTTATCTTCTTAAGAACTACCGTTAATAACTTTCTCCTTAATGGTAATAATTAATCATGCAAGTGTCATTAGAAGAAATAAAGGCTAGATAACAATAATACTAATATTAATGAAAAGAATAATGAAATTTATCTAACCTTAATTTTAGACCAATAAAAATCTATCTACACGATTTATATTTTCCCACAAAAATTACGTTTAGATCCCTAAAAAGTGCATCCTAAGCATACTTAAAAAAAGTTAATCCACTTAAGATATTCGTTAACTCCCAAAACAAAAACTGTTAGTATATGCCCTAAGACCAATTGACTCACATTTATGATTTATGAAGCATGTATTTTTTTAATTGTATTTTATGCTCTTGGTCATCAAGTATGTGACTTGATAGTAAAACCCTTATAGCTAATAAAATAATGTTCTTATTTGTCCCTCGTTTATTACATCTTGTAAACTAGTGTGAAGTTGATTGATGGTCAAGTTTTACTGATCATGAATATGAGATATAAAATCAATTCATAAATACATATTGAGAATATTGTATTGGACATGACCCAAAGTGAAGAATAAATATTGTATGGGTTTAAGTTATAAGTATTTCTTCTCAGTTTTATATTTGGTGTCCTTCGACCTAATGTTTCTTGCATGGGGAGAAAAATATGTTTTGACATAGTGAAACATCACTTTTAATTAGGTGATCATTATGATTACTGGTTGGCTTATTTTCTCGTCATGGCTTGAATATTGGATATAGTGAAAGGGATTTGTCCCTCTCTTTTTAAAGAGAGATATCCATGGGCCCCTTCATAAGGAAGACTGGAAAATATGCATGGCCATGCTCAAATAAGTATTAATAAGGTGTTATTAATATTATTTGTTGGAACAGTCTGCCTTTTGATCAAGTAAATGATTAACTAAGTTTTATAAGGATGACTTGATCCATGTCTTATACTTAATTAGGATATCGTGTGACAAAAGGACTAAATATTTAATTTGATGCTAGGTTATTATTACATTTACTTAACTTGGGTAAGCATAATGTCTTGCTAGAGGCCGCTTATGTTTTGTGAATAAATGTCTAGGACATTTTTCATTCACTGCCAACGTTAAGTGAACTTACAGGGTCACACGCATAGAGGATCTTGTGAGCATAATGTCCATGTTCAATGAATCTAGATTGTGTCCAGATTCGTTGAACTTATACAAAAGGGGAATTAGTTTCCATATTGTATTTTCTGGTAATTTAATCAGTAATTAATTTTATTTAATCGAATAAATGAAATTAATTACTTAATATTACTCATCCAACCGTTGGATGATTATAGGAATAGACGAACGAGATTAAACTGTCATTAGATGACAGTTAGGGTTTTGATATTGACAGCGATAAAAGGTTATGCTAACCTTTTCTTGGTGGCCGTCCTTTATCTGATTAAAGAAAAAACAAAACCCTATACCCTAGAACGGCGATATAGTATCTAGCTTCCTCTCTCCGAAATACGACCGATTACCAGATAGTCAGGATCGGTTATGAACAGTTTTCAGAACACAAAAGGGGCTAGCATATCGATCGCTTGCAAAGGAGTTTGTCGAGTGGATACCAGTAAAGGGCGAAGCGTACAAAGCAGCGCCTCCACAACGAACAATCAAAACATTGAGGTAATTTCTATCCAATCGGTTTTTCTAGTATGTGCAGATCCTGTTGGTGGATTTCCATAGTTTTATTTTATTTTGTTTTTGCCTACGGATTCCAACAAAAACTTGTATTAATAAAATTTTACTCTATTTCCAAAACATCTACAAAACTATTGTTATGTCCCAAAACTTTACTCCACTAAGTTAGATTCCAAACTATACATTCATGACATTAACACTTATGTGTCATGTGTGAGGTACTTACGGGGCATGGCATTACACATCTTTCATCTAATATATAATTTACGTAACATAATCAAATACAATATTTTCAACATTGAAATTTTCTTCTTTAAATTCATAGGAACTAATGAAAATATGGTCACCTGGTCAATTCACAGTTATATTCATTACTCCTCTTTTTTCTAATAAATATACACCGTTACAGCAACCCTAATCGCTAGCAAGAGGCACCCTTACAGCACGTCAGTTCAATGGCGCGGGGTGAGCCGTGGCTCCCCTGGTCCAACAACAGGGGTGGCCTTTAAAGGATGCAAAGCTTTGAAATTTTTTTCAGATCTATGACGATTTGATATCGCTTTTTAAATTTTAAATCGGGAAAATGAATAAAAACACTTAAAGATTGCTTTACTAACCTTTTTGTGAAGATCCGTTGTTTGATGCTTCTAACTTGAAGATTTGAATATGGGCTTTGAGAGAATTTTACAGCTGGAGAAGGAAGGGAAGAAAATTCAATGAACATTTTGGGAGTCACGCCCTTAAATTTGGTAGTGCCTTAAGCTATTTCAAACATATTAGCTCAACTTTTGAGGGGGTCCTTATCTTGAAAAAAAGGTTTATGTTCTCAATTGATAAGTAACTCCTGTTGGAATCCGTAGGCAAAAACAAAGTAAAATAAAAGTACGGAAATCCACCAGCAAGATCTGCACATACTAGAAAAACTGATTGGATAGAAATTACCTCTGTGTTTTTATTGTTCGTTGTGGAGGTGCTGCTTTGTATGCTTCGCCCTCTACTGGTATCCACGCGACGAACTCCTCTGCAAGCGATCGGGATGCTAGCCCCTTCTGTGTTCTGAAAACCATTCAGAACTGATCCTGACTATCTGGTAATCGGTCGTATTTCGGAGAGAGGAGGCTAGATACTATATCGCTATTCTAGGGTGTAGGGTTTTGTTTTTTCTTTAATAAGATAAAGGAAGGCCACCAAGAAAAGGTTAGCATAACCTTTTATAGCTGTCAATATCAAAACCCTAACTGTCATCTAATGACAGTTTAATCTCATCCGTCTATTCCTATAATCATCCAACGGTTCGATGAGTAATATTAAGTAATTAATTTCATTTGTTCGATTAAATAAAATTAATTACTTATTAACTTACCAGAAATACAATATGGAATCTAATTCCCCTTTTGTATACGTTCAACGAATCTGGACACAATCTAGATTCATTGAACATGGACATTATGCTCACAAGATCTTCTATGCGTGTGACCCTGTAGGTTCACTTAACGTTGGCAGTGAATGAAAAATGTCCTAGACATTTATTCACAAAACATAAGCGGCCTCTAGCAAGACATTATGCTTACCCAAGTCAAGTAAATGTAATAATAACCTAGCATCAGATTTAATATTTAGTCCTTTTGTCACACGATATCCTAATTAAGTATAAGACATGGATCAAGTCATCCTTATAAAACTTAATTAACCATTTACTTGATCACCAGGCAGACTGTTACAACAAATAATATTAATAACACCTTATTAATACTTATTTGAGCATGACCATGCATATTTTCTAGTCTTCCTTATCAAGGGGCCCATGGATATCTCTCTCTAAAAAGAGAGGGACAAATCCCTTTCACTATCTCCAATATTCAAGCTATGACGAGAAAATAAGCCAACCAGTAATCATAATGATCACCTAATTAAAAGTGATGTTTGACTATGTCAAAACATATTTTTCTCCCCATGCAAGAAACATTAGGTCGAAGGACACCAAATATAAAACTGAGAAGAAATACTTATAACTTAAACCCATGCAATATTTATTCTTCACTTTGGGTCATGTCCAATACAATATTCTCAATATGTATTTATGAATTGATTTTATATCTCATATTCATGATCTGTAAAACTTGACCATCAATCAACTTCACACTAGTTTACAAGATGTAATAAACTAGGGACAAATAAGAATAGTATTTTATTAGCTATAAGGGTTTTACTATCAAGTCACATACTTGATGACCAAGAGCATAAAATAAAATTCAAAAATACATGCTTCATAAATCATAAATGCCAGTCAATTGGTCTTAGGGCATATACTAACAATCTCCCACTTGCCCTACCACCAATTTGACATTGATAGAGTCGATTTTTAATATAAATAAACACCTTAAGTTTTAATTATTAGCCTTTGAAAATATTTTATTTATTTATTAGTCATAATTATTATATTTAATTTATTTTATTTATCTTTGTGCAGATTTCTAATAAAAAAAAGAATGGAAAATAAAGATTCCATATTTAATTTTGTAAAGGAAAGCTGCAGTATTTGAATCCTTTAAAGATTAGGATTAGAACTTTAGTATTTGAATACTTTAAGGATTAGGATTTTGCTTCTCTTTTGTCAATATATAGAAGAACAACAGCAGGAGCAGAAAAATTTCTGCAGTAGAAATTCCAAGGGATTCCAGAAGAAGCAGAAATCCAGCAGCTGAAGTAATTTCCAGCAGAATTTTCCAGCAATAGCAGAAAAATTCCGGCAAGCTTCTAATTAAAAGAAAGCCATGATCTACTCTAAGAAATTGGTTCCTTCTTTCCCTTTAGCCATGAACTAAATTTATTTTTAGAATCTTGATGAAACCCTAGCCATGTGACTTTGGTTTATTTTATTTTTGGGAGATTTATTCAATTATTTATGTGATTGCATATCTTGGGATGTTATTGGTTTGATGCAATTAATTCTTTGTGATTGTTCTTGTAGAATAATTATTTGGGTTAGTTGATATTTTTATCCATGCTTAATTCTTGTAGTCTTGAGTATGAGAGATATGTAATTTTTGCAAGTATATTGTGGGTTTTAGAATTGAATAGTTCATGCTAATTTTAGATGATTTATGTCATAGGAATGAATAAGTCATGCTAATCGTTAGATGGATTATGTCATTCATTTAAACACAATATATTATTTTAGTGAATCGAAGCTTGTAGCCTAGATCACCACATAAATGTTTAATCTTTTCTCCTAATTAGAATTAAATTATTGCTATATAGGTTAGTGGTGGATTCAAGGTTCTAAATCATCTTCTTTGGTTAAGCTCCTGTTATCTTTAATTTAATTATTTTATTCGTTAGTTTTAATTATTTTAGTAATAATTCTTAGATAACAAAATTTGATTCTTCTTTTTATAAAATTAATTTAGGAAGATAATAATTTAGGTAGTTAAGCCTTTCCCTGTGGTTCGATACCCTAATACTTTCATATTACTTTGATCTTGTGCACTTGCAAGTATTGGGTTTAAAACTTTGTTATAAAAATCCCGATCAAGTTTTTGGCGCCGTTGCCGGGGAGAGGTTAAATTAATTGCTTTTGTTATTGCCTCCTAAATTTGTTAGTATTTTTTTATTCTACTTTTATTCTTGAAAAAAAATATATAAATTTTTTTTTTTGTCTTCAACGTTTTTTTTATTATTATTATTATTATTTTTTATTTCATTATTTGATAGTTAATTCATCATTATTATTTTTGGTAATTTTTTTATTTTTTTTGAATTTGTTTATTAATGCGTGGTCGTCGTTCACTCTCTGTTGATTTGAAAGAATTTGATCCTGAGATAGAGCGTACACTTAAGGCACTTAGAGCACAAGGGAAAATTTCTAACACTTGTCAGGTTAAAATTGCTGAAAATCCACGAGCATTAAGGGAGTATTTTACTCCTAACACTTATAATTCACCAATAGGTAATAGACTACCTGAAATTGAGGCTAATCACTTTGAAATCAAAGCTTTTACTATTCAAATGTTTTCATCTTTTTATGGGCTTGATTCTGAAAATCCTTATAAGCATATTGATGAGTTTTTAGAAATTTGCTCTACTTTTAAACTGCCTAATGTAAGTGATGATGCTATTAGATTACGCCTTTTTCCTTTTTCTTTGAAGGATAAGGCTAAACATTGGTTGCACACACGTGAGAGAATAGGTACTTGGGCTGAGATGTCTAGGGAATTTCTAAAAAAATATTTTCCTATGGGTAAACTTACAAGGTTAAGGAGAGAAATCACTATTTTTTCCCAACAAAATAATGAACAATTTCATGAGAGTTGGGAGAGATTTAAAGAACTTCTTCGTAGTTGCCCTCACCATGAAGTCCCTAAATGGCAGCAAATCCAAAGTTTTTATTCAGGACTAGATGAGAGAAATCGCCAAATGGTTGATTCCTCTTGTGGTGGTACTTTTCTTCATAAAACTGCAGATGAGGCGTGGGATTTATTTGAAAATTTGAGTGATAATTCACAACAACATGCCACCTCCTCACGTGTAGGCACATCTAGGCAAATAGGAAATAGAGGAATGTATGAAGTTTCTCAAAATGTTGATCTTTCTTTGAAAGTTGATTCCTTATCCAAAAAGTTTGATCAATTGTTAGCTTTAAATACATTGCCTACTAATTCTCCTAATGTTCAAGGTGTTTGTGCAATTTGCTCTAGTCCCCCTCATGTTATTTATGACTGTCCTAGTGCTTCACTATTTCCAGAATTTGTGCAGGAACAAGTCAATATAGCTCAAGGATTTCACAGGCAAAAATGACCCCTATTCAAACACGTACAATTCAGGCTGGAGAAATCATCCTAATTTCTCCTGGAAGCAACAAGGAGGGGAAGGTCAATTAGGCCAACAACAATATCAGTAGAATAAACAACCTGGTATGACTGCTCCTCCTGGTTTTCAATCTCAAAGTTATGTACCTCCTCATCCTCCTCAAAGTGGAAATTCTATTTTTGAAGAAAAAGTCTTATCTGCTTTGAAAGGTTTGGAAGTTAAGACACAAATTCTAGACTCTCACAGTCAATCTATTGCTAAGTTAGAAACTCAAATAGGGCAACTAGCTAATGCAATAAGTAGAAGAGAGGAGGGTAGGCTTTCTAGTAATCCAATAGAGAACCCTAGAACTAATTATCATGAGCAAGCTAAAGCTATAATTACCCTTAGGAGTGGGAAGGAGGTAGATAATAAAGTAGGGGAACCAATTAAAGATAATGAATTAAATGAAAATGAAACTGAGGAGATTGATATAGAGACTAAAATTGAAAAGAATGTAGAAAAGGAACTAGCTTCCTCTTCTAAATATAAAACTCCAGAACCATCTCCCATGACTTCGTACAAGCCTAAGGTTCCCTTTCCTCAAGCTTTATTACCACCTCCACATCTTAGAAAGGACAATAAAATGGAAGACATATTAGAAACCTTCAAAGAAGTTAAAATCAACCTTCCACTTTTAGATGCCATTAAGCAAGTCCCAGCCTATGCAAAGTTTCTTAAAGACATGTGCACTTTCAAAAGAAAATCTAAAAGTAATGTTTCTAAGAAAGTCTTCTTAACTGAACAGGTAAGCTCCATATTGCAACATAACACTCCACCTAAATACAAAGACCCTGGTGTCCCTACTATCTCTTGTCTTATTGGTGATCATAAAATAGATAAGGCACTCTTAGATTTAGGTTCTAGTGTTAACTTGATTCCTTACACCGTCTATGAAGAATTAGGATTAGGGGAACTGCAACCAACTGATATGACTTTACAGTTAGCTGATAGGTCAATCAAGGTACCTAGGGGGAGGATAGATGATGTTCTTGTTCAAATTGATAAGGGTGTCTTCCCTGTAGACTTTGTAGTCTTAGATATGGAACCTGGTAGATCTTCTAATAATCATATCCCTGTTATTCTAGGCTATCCTTTCTTAGCTACTGCAAATGCTACTATTAATTGTAGAACTGGGGCAATGGATGTCTCTGTGATGAATATGAGGATTAGATTGAATATCTTTAAAGCTTCTTCACTACCAATTATGGAAAATGATTATGATTGTTATTTGGTAGATATAATTGTTGAATTAATTGAAGAAACTCTACCTGTAATGTGTTCTAAAGAATCTGCTTCTATTGAGAATGAGAATATTATGTGCATGGATAATGTAAATTCTATTTTTCCCTATATTGCACCACTAGAAAATTCTTCGTGGGTTGGGAATCATGAACCTTTGCCTGTGCTTGCAAAAACCCATACGGTACCTTCTCTTATGTGTCCACCCCAGCTTGAATTGAAAACTCTTCCTTCTAAACTTAAATATATTTTCTTACGTGAAAATAAAACTTTGCCTGTGATAATTTCAGCTGAGTTAAATTCTGACCAAGAAAGGGATTTAATTAAAGTTCTTTCTAATCATAAAGGGGCTATAGGGTGGTCCATAGCTGATTTAAAGGGAATAGACCCATCTGTATGCATGCATAGAATACATCTAACAGACAATGTGCAACCTTCTAGGGAATTACAAAGAAGGCTAAACCCTAACATGAAAGAAATAGTAAAAAAGGAGGTAGTTAAGCTCTTAGATTCTGGTATTTGTTATCCTATCTCTGATAGTCTATGGGTTAGTCCTATACAAGTTGTACCAAAGAAGGCAGGAGTGTCTGTAATTGAGAATAAGAAAGGAGAGTTATTTCCTACTAGAGAAGTTACCGGGTAGAGAATGTGTGTGGACTATAGAAAACTAAATGTTGCAACTAGAAAAGACCACTTCCCTTTACCTTTTATTGATCAAATTCTTGAAAAATTAGCTGGTCAAAGTTTTTATTGCTTCTTAGATGGTTATTCAGGATACTACCAAATTCCAGTATACCCCAAGGACCAAGAGAAAACTACTTTTACATGCCTTTTTGTACTTTTTCTTTTCGTAGAATACCTTTTGGATTATGTAATGGGCCTGCTACTTTTCAAAGATGGATGCTTGCTATCTTTTCTGATATGGTTGATAAGTTTCTTGAGGTTTTCATGGATGATTTTTCTGTTTTTGGACCTACTTTTGAAGATTGCGTTAATAACTTGTTTGCTGTTTTAGAAAGATGTGAAGAAGCTAACTTAGTTCTAAGTTGGGAAAAGAGTTATTTCATGGTTACAGAAGGAATAGTTTTGGGGCATAAAGTGTCTAAAGAAGGAATTGAAGTAGATAAAGCTAAAATTGATTTGATTGCTAATCTTCCTCCACCTAAATATGTTAAGCAAATTAGATCATTTTTGGGGCATGCAGGATTTTATAGAAGATTTATAAAAGACTTTAGCATGATTACTAGACCTTTAACTAATCTCTTGAGCAAAGATGTTGCGTTCAATTTTGATGAATCTTGCATGAAAACTTTTGAAAAACTTCGTTCTCTTCTTATATCTGCACCTATAGTTCAGGCTCCTAATTTTTCTTTACCCTTTGAAATCATGTGTGATGCTTCTGATTTTGCTGTGGGAGCTATTTTAGGGCAAAAGACTGAAAAAAACCTCATGTCATTTACTATGCTAGTAGAACTCTTACAGATGCTCAAAGAAATTATACAACAACTGAAAAAGAGATATTGGCTGTAGTTTTTGCACTTGAGAAATTTCGTTCTTATCTCTTACATTCCAAAGTGATTATTTATTCTGATCATTCTGCTTTAAAATACTTAGTCTCAAAAAAAGAGACTAAACCAAGATTGATTAGATGGATATTACTTTTGCAAGAATTTGATATTGAAATCAGAGATAAAAAAGGTTCAAAAAATTTAGTAGCTGATCATTTATCTAGATTGTGGGATAATAATCATGATGAAGCAGTTGCTTTGAAAGATACTTTTCCTGATGAGCAGTTATTTTCTTTATCACATTCTCTTGTCCCTTGGTTTGCACCTATTGTTAACTATCTCTCTGCAGGTGAAATTCCAGCACATTGGAATAAACAAGATAGGGATAAATTCTTTTCAATGGTTAAGTATTATTATTGGGATGATCCATACCTCTTTAAACATTATCCTGATCAAGTAATCCGTAGATGCATACCTGAATGTGAATTTCATAGTATCTTAACTTTTTGTCATTCGTATGCATGTGGTGGACATTTTGGAGGTCGTAAAACTGCTGCTAAAGTTCTTCAACGTGATTTTTATTGGCCTAGTTTATTCAAAGATGCTCATAATTTTTACTTGGCATGTGAAAGGTGTCAACGTACTGGTTATATTTTTAAACGTAACATGATGCCTTTACAACCTATTTTAATTGTTGAGATCTTTGATGTTTGGGGAATTGATTTTATGGGTCCTTTTCCATCTTATTTTGGATATCATTACATTTTGGTAGCAGTGGATTATGTGTCTAAATGGGTGGAAGCTATAGCTACAAAAACAAATGACCATAAGATAGTTATTAAATTTGTTAGAGATCATATTTTCTATAGATTTGGTACTCCTAGAGCTATTATTAGCAATGGAGGAAGTCATTTTTGTAACCGTTCTTTTGAAGCTCTTCTTAGAAAGTATTCTATAACTCATAAAGTGGCTACCCCTTATCACCCCCAAACAAGTGGTCAAGTAGAAGTGTCTAATAGAGAGATTAAATCCGTTCTTGAGAAAACTGTTAGACCTGTAGGAAGGATTGGTCTCAAAGACTGAATGATGCACTTTGTATCGCACAGCTTACAAGACTCCTATAGGAATGTCCCCTTTTAGACTCCTTTTTGGGAAAGCATATAGAGCTTATTGGGCTATTAAAGCTCTTAATTTTGATTTGAAGCAAGCTGGTTCTAATAGAAAATTGCAATTAAATGAACTTGATGAATTACGAAATGAGGCATATGAGAATGCTAAAATTTACAAAGCTAAAACTAAAGCTTTCCTTGATAAGATGATTTCTCGAAAATCATTTGAACCTAACCAAAAAGTTTGGCTTTTTAATTCTAAATTACGTCTTTTTCCTGGTAAGTTGAGATCTCATTGGGATGGACCTTTTATTGTCAAACAAGTTCTTCCCTCAGGTGCTGTTCAGATTGAAGATTTTAAAAACAACCGAATCTTAATTGTTAATGGACAATGGTTAAAGCCTGCTATTACCAATGACATTGGAGAAGGAAAAATTGAATCTACTATATTGATAGATCCTACATATCAGGACTAGTTGGTGATAGAGTCTAGCTGAAGACTTTAAAATTAGCGCTTTTGGGAGGCAACCCAAATTTTATTTTTATATTTGTATTTTATTTTATTTTTATTTATTTATCTTTCTTATTTCACTTGATTGGTAGAAAGGTATGAAGTGTTTTTTTTTTTTTTTTTGTAGGGTAATCAAACAACTTATCATTACCATGGAGATTACAGAGATTGTTTACTGCTCTTGTAGACATGCATTAATATTCCCTTTTCTACCAGGTTGTATTGTTCTTTTCTTTGTCTCTTCTCCTACTCTTGGTACTCTTTTATCACATTGTGGACAATGTTGGGTCTAGGTGTGGGGGAGAAGATGTTTTTATTCTGATATCTACTATTTTTTAGTATTTTCATTTTTTTTTTCTCGTATTTCTTGTTCAATTATTTTCTTTTATTTTATTTTTTTAATTTTATTTATTTTTCTACATTATTTTAAAAAAAAAAAATCAAGAATATGATTTCACTTAAAGAATGATTTTTTTGAGTTCCTTTAAAAATGTCTTGAATGAGTTGAGAAAAGTACTTGTTTTCTTATTTTTAATTAGGGTGATGGACTTATGTTCTATATCTGATATAACTTTTGCATGACTTGCACTTGAGCACATGGGTTATTGCTAGTATTTAATAAATCCTTTACATTATTTTTGAGCTACATAAAGTTGATGAATCTCTTCCGTACATTCTAGAAGTTACTTGAGTACCTCTTGAGGCGAAATAGAAAGGTTTTCTAGATTTAACTCAGAGACGATGGTCATAGGCCTTCTTTGAATCGTTTGTACCTTTTAAGCTTACCAAATTTCAAAATTTTTACCCTCGTACCCTTTTGAGCCTAAATGTTATATCTTTCTCTAAGCCACTTAAATATTAACCCTTAATCTTGTATAGAGCTTAATGCAGACTTCTAACTTGTACTTCCATGATGGGTTATTATTTTTGTGTTATGGAAAAGAGAATAAGTTATTTTGACAAAGGGGAGAAGAAAATATATATAGATCAATATATGACTTATTGTGTTGAAAAGAATAATATATTGCATAAAAAAAAAATTCAAGAGGCCCGAATTTGTGAATGTAAGAAAAGAGAATGGCCTTAAATGATGAAATCCTGAGAAAAAGAATATGGTAGCTGGTGAATGTATTACAGAAAAAAAAAAATGAGCAAAAACAAAGTTAGAAAGTTTGTCGAAATTTTAAAGTATCCATCTTCTTTGTAAGCTCTCTTTTCTTTGATTTTGAATTCCTTACCTTCTCTTGATAACCAATGCCCTAACCTTATATTACAAGCTTTAAAGTCCTACCTGATCTGAGTTGAGTTGAGAATCCTTGATTAGTGGAGAGAAGGTACGAAGAGTGAGCCTATGGAATGAACTCTTGCTGAGATTTGTTCTCTATATGTAATTTGAAAATTTTATTTAGTACTTATTTTATACTCTCTTATGACTACGATTACACCTTACACAAGTTTTGTATTAGTTATGGGAGATAATTGAATATTTGTTTGTTTACTTGAGTTTAAAAATAAGAAGAAGAGTGTTTGTCTTGATAAGTTTGAGATCTTGATAAATGGTACTTAATTGGGATTATTATATATCTTTTAAAAAGTTTATTGTTTATTTGACTTTGTGGGTATATCGTCTGCAAACCCTCACGAGACCATACTCGTCCACTAAGGATAACTTAGGGGTTTAAAGGGCTTGTTGCACATGCTAAGTGCAATCGTGAGTCCTACGAAAGTGGCTGGTTAGTTTTTCTTTTTACCCTTCATTTTTGCTTCAGGACTAGCAAAACTTAGGTGTGAGGGAGTTGATAGAGTCGTTTTTAATACAAATAAACACCTTAAGTTTCAATTATTAGCCTTTGAAAATATTTTATTTATTTATTAGTCATAATTATTATATTTAATTTATCTTTGTGCAGATATCTAATAAAAAAAAAAAGAATGGAAAATAAAGATTCCATATTTAATTTGGTAAAGGGAAGCTGCAGTATTTGAATCGTTTAAGGATTAGGATTAGAACTTTAGTATTTGAATCCTTTAAGGATTAGGATTTTACTTCTCTTTTGTCTATATATAGAAGAACAACAGCAGCAGAAAAAAAAACAGCAGGAGCAGAAAAATTTCTGCAGCCGAAATTCAAAGAGATTCCAGAAGAAGCAAAAATCCAGCAGCTGAAGTAATTTCCAGCAATAGCAGAATTTTCCATCAATAGCAGAAAAATTCCAGCAAGCTTCTAATTAAAAGAAAGCCATGATCTACTCTAAGAAATTGGTTCCTTCTTTCCCTTTAGCCATGAACTAAATTTATTTTTAGAATCTTGATGAAACCCTAGCCATGTGACTTTGGTTTATTTTATTTTTGGGAGATTTATTCAATTATTTATGTGATTGCATATCTTGGGATGTTATTGGTTTGATGCAATTAATTCTTTGTGATTGTTCTTGTAGAATAATTATTTGGGTTAGTTGATATTTTTATCCATGCTTAATTCTTGTAGTCTTGAGTATGAGAGATATGTAATTTTTGCAAGTATATTGTGGGTTTTAGAATTGAATAGTTCATGCTAATTTTAGATGATTTATGTCATAGGAATGAATAAGTCATGCTAATGGTTAGATGGATTATGTCATGCATTTAAACACAATATATTTCTTTAGTGAATCCAAGCTTGTAGCCTAGATCACCGCATAAATGTTTAATCATTTCTCCTAAATAGAATTAAATTACTATTATATAGGTTAGTGGTGGATTCAAGGTTCTAAATCATCTCCTTTGGTTAAGCTCCTGTTATCTTTAATTTAATTATTTTATTCATTAGTTTTAATTATTTTAGTAATAATTCTTAGATAACAAAATTTGATTCTTCTTTTTATAAAATTAATTTAGGAAGATAATAATTTAGGTAGTTAAGCCTTTCTCTGTGGTTTGATGCCCTAATACTTTCATATCACTTTGATCTTGTGCAATTGCAAGTATTGGATTTAAAACTTTGTTATAAAAATCCCGATCAGACATGACTCTCAAACCCATTGACCTAGTATGACTCTCATGCTTAACTTGTGGGAGTGGCTTTGTCAATGGATCTGCGACATTGTCATTGGTGTCTACTTTGCAAATTTTAACATCTCCACGCTCAATAATTTCTCGAATGAGATGGAAACGCCTGAGATGTGACATTCGCAAGAGATAGGAAGTAATCTTGCCTTTTTAAAATAAGAATAAACTATAATGACGGCAACCGCTTTTTATCTAGGTGGAAAATTTCGGTACACTAAACAATGCTCCACACGTGTACACTTCACCCAATGAATGATTGACACGTATACTACTATGTGTTCACATGTAAAAAATATAAAAAATTGTATACCAAAACAAATAAGAAATTAATGAATGGATGAATCCAAATTTAATCTAACACCCACATTTAATTTTCTCCACTTTAAGAAAAAAAATTCTGCTACATTATAGAATTTTCAATTGGACTAGATTTACCTTTATGCTTATTTTTTGTTCTTTAGTTTCCGTGTTTTCATCTTTTGCTTAAATTAGGAAATTGTTTACACATAAATTGTATGAGGAACTATTCACATGATTTTAACGTCAACATAGCCAATCACTATGTGGGTTTTGAAAAACATCGATTTTGAGATAAAATTTAATCTCAAAACAAGAAAACTTATGATTTTTCTTAACACTCTAAATGTTGTTCCTTGCAATTCTCGAGGGGCCTGATAACAATGGCCTTTGTTGGTTACAAGGGACCGCTGGTCATTTCCTTTGCGACCAACCAGGGGCACTGTGAACGATCCCCTTGTGAACTACAAGAGCCAGATCGATTTTTTTTGTTCTTTACAAGTTAAAATAATTCAGTAAATAATTTAAATATAATAAATACAAACTAAAACAAATTAAAATAAATGAAGTAGATAAAAGCTTGTTTGAAAGAGAATATATATTCAAAATAAATAAATAAATAAGACATTAAAATAAAAATATAAAATAACATTACTTAGTTTAAAATATAATTAAAGTTTGTTCGGCTCGACCCTTGTGCCGGATCAGGGGAACCTCGGCTCAGCCACTAGCAAGGTGAACCTTTACAGCACGCCTGGTCGATGGCGAGGGGTGAGCTGTGGCTCCTCTAGTCCAACAACAGGGGTGGCCTTTAAAGGATGCAATGCTTTGAAATTTTTTTCAGATCTAGGACGATTTGATATCGTTTTTTAAATTTTAAATCGGTAAAAATGAATAAAATCTCCTAAAGATTAATATACTAACCTTTTTGTGAAGATTCGTTGTTTAATGCTTCTAACTTGAAGATTTGAACACGGGCTTTGACAGAATTTTACAGTTGGAGAAGGAATGGAAGAAAATTAAATGAACATTTTGGGAGTTGCGCCCTAAAATTTGGTGTTTCCTTATGCTATTTCAAACATATTAGCTCAACATTTGAGGGGTCCTTGTCTTGAAAAAAGGGTTTATGTTCTCAGTTGATAAGTAACTCCAACTATAGGGAATATTATGATATGGACCCGATTCATGTCTCCAATAATGGACCTTATGGCATGTATTAATCCAAATCACCTCATGTTATTAATTATGTCTCAAATCATGGATAGTGATATGGCTTAATACATGCCACATGGTCCATAAGTAGGGACATGAACTGGTTGCATAACAAAATTTTTATCTAATATATAATTTACGTAACATAATCTAATACAATATTTTCAACATTGAAATTTTCTTCTTTAAATTCATAGAACTAATGAAAATATTGTCACATGGTGAATTCATAATTATATTCATTACTCCTCTTTTTTCTAATAAATATACACATTGTTATCCAGAAATTATTTATATTTTAAGGATTCGTATTCTGTAAGTTCACAAACTTTATGTTGTGAAATTTATAATGGAAATTAATAGTTTCAAAACTAATCCTTTCTTTTTAAAATAGGAATCAACTATAATGACGACAAGAACTTTTTGTCTAGGTGGAAAATTTTGGTGCACTAATCAATGCTCGACACGTGTACACTTCACCAAATGAGTGATTGACACGTATACTACTATGTGTTCACATGTACAAAATATAAAATATTGTGTACCAAAACAAATAAGCAATTATTGAATGGACGAATCCAAATTTAATCGAACACTCTACATTTAATTTTCTCCACTATAAGAAAAAAAAACTTCTTCCACATTATAGACTTTTCAATTGGACGAGATTTACCTTTTTGTTTATTTTTTGTCCTCTAGTTTCCTTGTTTTCATCTATTGCTTAAATTATGAAATTCTTTACACATAAATTGTATGAGAATCTATTCATATACTTTTAATGTTAACATAGACAATCACCATGTGGGTCTTGAAAAAACATTGATTTTGATATAAAATCTAATCTCAAAAGAAGAAAATTTATGAGTTTTCTTAACATTCTAAACGTTGTTCGTTGCAATTCACGAGGGGCTTGATAACAACAACCTTGGTTGTTTACAAGGGACTGTTGGCTATTCCGTTTGCGACGAGCCAGGGGCACTGTGAATGAGCCCCTTGTGAACTGCAAGTGCCAAACCGTTATTTTTTGCTCTTTATAAATTAAAATAATTCATTAAATAATTTAAACATAATAAATACAAACTAGAAAAATTAATATAAATTAAGTAGATAAAAGCTTATTTGAAATAGAATATATATTGAAAATAAATAAGATATTACAATAAAAATATAAATTTAAATTAATTAGTTAAAAAAATAATTAAAGATGGTTCGGCTCGACCCTTGTGCGGTATCAGGGGAGCCTCGGCTCAGCCCTGATCGCTGGCAAAGGGCACCTTTACTGCAAGCCTGGTCGGTTGTGAGGGGTGAGCTGTGGCTCCCCTGGTCCAAAGAAGGGGGTGGCCTTTAAAGGATGCAAAGCTTTGAAATTCCTTTTAGATCTAGGATGATTTGATATCATTTTTTAAATTTTAAATCGGTAAAAATGAATAAAATCACTTAAAGATTGATATACTAATGTTTTTGTGAAGATTCGTTTTATGATGCGTCTAACTTTAAGATTTGAACATGGGGCTTTGAGAGAACTTTACACTTGGAGAAGGAGGGGAAGAAACTTGAATGAAAATTTTGGGAGTTATGCCCCTAAATTTGGTGTTGCCATAAGCTATTTCGAACATATTAGCTCAACTTTTGAGGGGTCTTTGTCTTCAAAAAAAGGTTTATGTTCTCAATTGATAAGTAACTCCAACTCTAGGGAATATTATGCTACGCACCCAATTCATGTCTCCACTAATGGATTTATGACATGTATTAAGCCATATCACCTCATGTTATTAATTATGTCTCCAATTTTAGAGACAATAATAAGGATAGTGATATGGATTAATACAGGCCACATGATCCATAAGTGGGGACATGAATCGGTTGCATAAGAAAATTGTTACCTAATATATAATTTTCTTAACATAATCTAATACAATATTTTCAACATTGAAATTTTCTTCTTTAAATTTATAGGAACTAATGAAAATATGGTCACATGGTGAATTCATAATTATATTCATTACTCTTCTTTTTTCTAATAAATATGCACATTGTTATCCACAAATTGTTTACATTTTAAGGATTCGTATTCTATAAGTTCATAAACTTTGTATTGCGCCATTTATAATGGAAATTAATAGTTTAGCAGGTAATCCTGCCTATTTAAGAAAGGAATCAACTATAATGACGACAACCACTTTTTCTGTAGGTGAAAAGTTTTGGTACACTTTTGAAAGCTCGACACGTGTACACTTCACCCAATGAATGATTGACACGTATACTACTATGTGTTCACATGTATAAAATATAAAAAATTGTGTACCAAAACAAATAAGCAGTTAATGAATAGACGAATCCAAATTTAATCAAACAACCTACGTTTAATTTTCTCCACATTAAGAAAAAAAAATTCTTCTAGATTATAGAATTTTTTGTTGGACTAGATTTACCTTTTTGTTTATTTTTTGTTGTTTATATTCCTTGTTTTCATCTTTTGCTTAAATTAGGAAATTGTTTACACATAAATTGTATGAGAAACTATTCATATGCTTTTGATGTCAACGTAGAAAATCACTGTGTGGGTTTTGAAAAACATCGATTTTCAGATAAAATTTAATCTCAAAACAAGAAAATTTATAATTTTTCTTAACATTCTAAATGTTGTTCCTTGCAATTCACGAGGGGCTTGATAACAATGGCCTTGGCTGGTTACAAGGGACCGCTAGCCATTCCTCTTGAGACCAACCAGGGGCACTGTGGACCACCCCTTCTGAGCTGCAAGCACCAAACCGATTTTTTTGTTCTTTACAAAATAAAATAATTCATTAAATAATTTAAACCTAATAAATATAGATTAAAATAAATTAATTAGATAAAAGCTTATTTGAAACAAAATATATATTAAAAATAAATAAGACATTACAATAAAAACATAAAATAAAATTAATTAGTTAAAAAAATAATTGAAGTTGGTTCGGCTCGACCCTTAGACGGGATCAGGGGAGCCTCGGCTCAACCGTGATTGCTGGCATGGGGCACATTTACAGCACGCCTGGTCAGTGGCGAGGGGTGAGCTGCAGCTCTCCTAGTCCAACGACAGGGGTAGCCTTTAAAGGATGCAAGGGTTTGAATTTTTTTTTTTTTTTTTAGATCTAGGACGATTTGATATTGTTTTTTAAATTTTAAATCAGTAAAAATGAATAAAAACACTTAAAGATTGATATACTAACCTTTTTGTGAAGATTCGTTTTATGATGCTTCTAACTTGAAGATATGAACATAGGGTTTTGAAAGAATTTTACAGTTAGAGAAGGAGGGAAAGAAAATTAAATGAACATTTTGGGAGTTGCGCCCTTAAATTTGGTGTTGCCTTAAGCTATTTCAAACATATTAGCTGAACTTTTGAGGTGTCCTTGTCTTGAAAAAAAAGGTTTATGTTCTCAACTGTTTAGTAACTCCAACTCTAGGGCATTATGCTTCGGACCCGATTCATGTCTCCACTAATGGACCATATGGCATGTATTAAGCCACTTCATCTCATGTTATTAATTATGTTTCCAATTATTGAGAAAAGAATAACAAAGATAGTGATATGGCTTAATACAAGCGACATGATCAATAAGTAGGGATATGAACCGGTTCTATAACAAAATTTTTATCTAATATATAATTTACTTAACATAATCTAATATAATAGTTTCTACATTGAAATTTTCTTCTTTAAATTCATAGGAACGAATGAAAATATGGTCACATGGTGAATTCATAATTATATTCATTACTCGTCTTTTTCCTAATAAATATACAAATTGTTATCCACAAATTATTTACATTTTAAGGATTCGTACTCTATAAGTTCATAAACTTTGTGTTGTGCAATTATAACGGAAATTAATAGTTTAAGAGATAATCCTGCCTTTTTAAAATAGGAATCAACTATAATGACAGCAACCACTTTTTGTCTAGGTGGAAAATTTTGGTACACTAATCAATGATCGTCACGTGTACACTTTACCGAATAAATGATTGACATGTATACTACTATGTGTTCACATGTAAAAAATATAAAAAATTGTGTACCAAAACAAATAAGCAATTAATGAATGGAAGAATCCAAATTTAATCTTACAACCCACATTTAATTTTCTCCACTTGAAGAAAAAAAAAATCCTTCTACATTATAGAATTTCAATTGGACTAGATTTACCTTTTTGTTTATTTTTTGTTCTTTAGTTTCCTTGTTTTCATCTTTTGTTTAAATTAGGAAATTGTTTAGACATAAATTGTACGAGAAGCTATTCATATGCTTTTAATGTCAATGTAGACAATCACTATGTGGGTCATGAAAAACATCGATTTTGAGATAAAATTTAATCTCAAGACAAGAAAATTTATGATTTTTATTAACATTCTAAATGTCGTTCCTTGCAATTCACGATGGGGCTTGATAACAATGGCCTTGGTTGGTGAGAAGGGACCGCCAGCCGTTCCCCTCGCGACCAACCAGGGGCATCGTGCACGAGCCCCTTGTGAACTACAACGCCAAACCGATTTTTTTGTTCTTTACAAATGAAAATGATTCATTACATAATTTAAACATAATAAATATAAACTAAAACAAATTAAAATAAATTAAGTAGATAAAAGCTTATTTTAAATAGAATATATATTAAAAATAAATAAATAACATTACAGTAAAAACATAAAATAAAATTAATTAGTTAAAAAAATAATTGAAGTTGGTTCGGCTCGACCCTTGTGCGAGATCAGGGGAACCTCGGCTCAACCGTGATTGCTAGCAAGGGGCACATTTATAGCACGCCTGGTCAATGGCGAGGGGTAAGCTGCAGCTCCCCTAGTCCAACGACAGGGGTGCCCTTTAAGGGATGCGAAGCTTTGAATTTTTTTTTTTAGATCTAGGACGATTTGATATTGTTTTTTAAATTTTAAGTCGGTAAAATTGAATAAAAACACTTAAAGATTGATACACTAACCTTTTTGTGAAGATTCGTTGTATGATGCGTCTAACTTGAAGATCTGCACATGGGGCTTTGAGAGAATTTTACAGTTGGAGGAAGGGCAGAAAATAAAACGAACAATTTGGGAGTTACGCCCTTAAATTAGGTGTTGCCTTGGCTATTTCAAACATATTAGGTCAACTTTTGAGGGGTCTTTGTCTTGAAAAAAAGGTTTATGTTCTCAATTGATAAGTAACTCCAACTCTAGGGAATATTATGCTACCGACCCGATTCATATCTCCACTAATGTTATTAATTTTTTTTTCCATACTTGAGACAAGAATAACCAGGATAGTGATATGGCTTAATACAAGACACATGGTCCATAAGTAGGAATATGAACCAGGTCCATAACAGAATTTTTATCTAATATATAATTTACTTAACATAATCAAACACAATAGTTTCAACATTGAAATTTTCTTCTTTAAATTCATAGGAACAAATGAAAATATGGTCACATGGTGAATTCATAGCTATATTCATTACTCGTCTTTTTTCTAATAAATATACACATCGTTATCCACAAATTATTTACATTTTAAGGATTCGTATTCTATAAGTTCATAAACTTTGTGTTGTGCAATTTATAATGGAAATTAACAGTTTAAATACATTTTATGGAAATAGGATTTCAATTGTTAAGATGAATACATAACAAAGCAACGTAACAACATGTGGGTGCTTGAAGACTATGTTGTTCCAGGAAACTCATCCTAAAAAACATATATTTTTTGGAAAAAAAAATAAAGAGTTAGTGGAATTTACCTTCTAATGTTTCTTTTATGAAAGTCAAGAATAATTTATAATACTTTTTTTAAAAACTAGAAATGGCATTCACAACTTTATCAAGAATCTACTTATTTACTTATTTCCAAGGACAAGAAAATACATGAATAGCTTACTCGAACCTAAGGTTTTAGATCTCTTTCCCTGTAGTTACATCATTCTTATCCACTACTGCAGAGGTTTCCAATGCCAAAAAATTCTTGCCAATATAGACGATGCACCAACTCTAAATCTAAATTAAATCTAAAAATTCTTCGGCACTCAATAAAATGGATATTTCTTTATTCTGGTACATAATCTTTGGTTAAAAGCCTAAACGAATGAGTGGCCTCTTTGTCTTTATACTTTCCAACAAGAACATTCTTCTCTTACCATATTGTCTTTAATTGCCATATTAGTCAAGCTCTCACGCTGCCAGAAATGCTAACATATCTGATACGCTTTATCTACAACACTACATTTAAAGTAGATTGATTGTGAGCACTGAAGAGAGATGTACAAGAAATAAGAATCATTGGATTGATAGTGTGCTTTGTCCACTTCAAAGCGAAACTAGGCTACAATGAGTAGGCCTTCTCACAACGGTGACTCCATTTCTTTTACCGAGCATAAGAAGAGCATGGTAAGTTGAAACATTTTCATTTCCCTAATTTTGAATTATTTTATAATTTTTCCATTCTATTGCCAACGTCAAAAAGTCAAAAAGCGGGGCAACTTCTCACCAAAACAGTACTACAAATAGCACACTTTCCGAAGTAGGACTAAGGAAAGGAAAATTCGTCAATGACCGATGCCATAAGAGGTGAGCAAACAATTTCTGATAATGAAAGTGCAATAAATAATTACTTTTAATCCGCAATGCCAAAATCAATTGAAAAGTAAAAGAATTTCGCAACAACTAAGAAATTAAGTTATTTTAAAAAAATAATTAACTTGTCGTTGCGAATTTGTTTAAAAAGGTAAAAACTTTTCTCAACTAATTTGTAAGGAAGTCTACAATGACCTGCTGGTTCCAAATTAAAAACAGACACCAAAGTAGCCATTAACAAAATAACAATGGGCATTTTTGCAAGGGAACATTTTCCATTGCAAATCCATTGGAAACAGCCGGTCATTTGCATCGAATATGGTCGTTGCAAAAAAACTATTCTAGAAAGAAATTTAGTAGTAAAGACAGCAATTTTTCCAATTTCACTTTGCATTTTACTTTTCTAGAAAGAAAATTATTATAACATTTTCTTATGTGCTTACGAATTCTTGAGGATATATGATTACAAAGAAACAAATAGAACCTGTTTGGTAAACATTGTGCTACAATATTTATTCATGACTACAGAAACATTTCCTTTAAATACTTTTTTTTTACAAGTCCCACTGAAACTAAGACTATGTATGAAAAGTGTTTAATTTAATAAATATTGTAATATTTTTGTAAAAACTCGAAGAAATGATTGTTGGTCAATAATTTAAATATATTTTTTTTAGAAATAAGAAATACGATTATCAAGAGAAAAATACATAATGAAGCCAGGTGGTCAAAATAAAGGTGCTTGATGACTATATTGTTCAAAGAGAGTCAATATCTTATGCCACTATCCTAGCCTCTTTAAGCCCTCCTCGTTTATCCATTCAACAGAAGCATTTTCACAAACCTATTTTTCTTTATAGATCATCCTCGTTTACTTTAATGTGACATGTAAAACATATCTAGCTGTCAACTAAATAGGTCCAGTACATACTAAACTAGAATTCACTTATGGAGAAGTAAATTATGCAATCAATTGTATTTCAAAAGTATTTGTGGAACAAAATTTTGAATCCATAATCCTCCCTTGAACTTATATATCAATTATATATCCACTCTGCCTTTATAGTAATACTTGTGATAGTAGTGGTATAATCATTGTCATTGTAACATGAATGATTATGTATCACTTCCTGCATTCACTTTTCATCCCAATCCAAAGAAAAATCATCATGTTCAATTAATCTTCACGAGGTTCTCATGTCGAGCAACCAGAATTCCCCGTTTCTTAATGAAAGAAAATAATCTAACATATGTGAGATAGATTGGAGGGTCCCTGTGAACAGTAATTTCCTCATCTGGTCTTGAATTATCCATTGAACCTGGCAGCAACTTACTAGATTGCTTTGCAAGCAAAAAAAGCTAAAAACATCAGTAATTTATTCCTCTAGGGTCCTTGAATCTAGAAAGAAAAAGGAAAAAAAAATACCAGATTGTTACAAGGGTTTTGTTTCATTGGTTTCTCATATATATGCTTTCTTTTCTATTTTTCATAAGAACACTTTATCTATAAAAACATGAAGCTGCTTTATCATTTATACAATCGTGCAATCTTTGCATCATTATTACAAGGTGGAACTTGTAATTGGAGCTGCATTACTAGCTTGGAGCTTCTTGTTGAAGGAAACATCGGCAAATGACCATAGATAACTTGTGACAAATATTCCTTGTTTTGTATAGAGCTAAAGAAATGTGTCAATGATGATTAAAATGTTACAAGTAAATGCCGGTTGTTATTTATCTTAGCAGCTAGCTACATATTGAGTCTACACATAATTAGGTTAAGTAAGTTGCTTCCAATAATTCGGTAGTACATCTGGATAATTAATCTGTCCTTGTATATATGAATTCCTTATTTTACTACCTATTAATGTACTTTATGTCTTGATTTACAATATCTTCCCTTTGATTTATAGCTTTAAATAATTGACATTGTTCTCTATATATAACCCAGGAACGTCTTTTAACATTTCTTTTAACATCTACTTTTTATAGTAATATATTTTCTTTTTAGTGCTTATCTTTTTCTTTTAAGGTTTATCTTTTATTCGGTAAATTTTATTAGTAAAATATACTCCCTCCATCGCAAATCTTTGGTCTTACTTTCCTTTTTCTTTCGTCCTAAATTGTGGTCTCATTTCCTTTTATAAATGATAGTTAAGCAATTAACATACATCTTATCTATTCAGTATCTCCATTTTCCAAGAAATACTAATAAAGCACCCACTACTCCAATAACTTTATATCTACATTTGAAAACTTTCAGGGCAAAAAGTCGAAGTCTTTTAATATGACAGGGCGGTATAAAAGACAATATGATAATTGACCGGTATAAATTTTAATTTCATTGAAATGTGCAAGAAAATTACAATGGATTTGCAAAAGCCTCTAGTTTTACAAAGATAGAAATCTATCAGAAACTCATAGTAAATAGTGATAAATGTTTACAAATTACTTTTTTTTTTAAAAATCAGACCTAGCACAAAGCATTTTTCCAGTGGTAAAACTTCTGGGCAATTGATAGAAAACTTCAGTTAACACACAATAGTGTTAATTTCTGACTTTGTATAAGTTTGTGGCAACTTTTGTCTTGGAATATAGTTACGGAGAGTTTTGTGACAAAGCCATAAATACTATTACTTTCCACAGCTATGTTTCTATATTGTTTGTTGTTGCACATTGATTGCATTTTTTAGTAGTAGCAAAACTCAAAAATAAGTTATTCCTTATAAAGTAACTAACTGAACAATATACCCAAACTAAGCATGCTTTGAGTCATATTACTGTTATGATGGAGGTATGAGCTACTTTATCTTTCGTCTCTTAACTCTCTTGATATGTGTGTAGTAATGGTATAGGACACAAATTTTTGCATTCTGAGAAGGGGATTAAGATGCCTGCTTGCCCGTATAGGCTAACCATCTCATCATTAAGTCAATAAAGTCATGGAAATAATAGGGGAACTGGTCTCTAAAATGGATGTGACAAATGAGATCACTCCTAATTTATCATGTCTATGACACTTATGTAGGTAGTCATTACATATTAATTACAATTGTACGTGGTGATGAAGGTCACATTTCTAGTGAATTTTCGGAATCCACCATATGTAAATTCTAAAATCCTAATTAGGTACTTAAATCTAATGGAGGTTCTAATCATACATAGGATGACTCTTACCTTTGTAGTAGAAGAATCATTGTAATAGAGGGAATAATGAAAATAAGAAAAATCTTATATAGATTTCTGCTTAATGCACGTAAACTGTATTTGGATTTGCTGATACCAATCTAACATTAGAGGCATATTGTCTCCGGGGTAGTACTTTTTCTCAAACGTTCTCTAGATTTGTTATGGAAATGTCTATTCATTAGTGTTTTACGTTTCCACTTTAAATATCTAATCAAAATTCTACTTTGTCAGTTAATAAAGGAAGACACATAGAACTGAGAACTCTATATGAATGTAAGCTTGCATAAACTCAAGCAAAGCTAAAAATCTTTGCCTAATGTCAAGAAAAAGGCCTAAAATATTTGCCAACATATCAAGATAACTGGGACTCACAAGCCTGGATTCTCAAGCTAAAAGTTCCAGGCATTGTCACTAGTAAATGAGAATATTGTTATTCTTTTTATTCGGAATTCTAATAATAAATAAATGAGTTCAAACTTCAACATAGAGAATTTAATAAAATTCTCTAATCATTCTTATTGCATAATGAAGATATATGTTACCTTACAAACAAGACAATCGCGTTGTAGTTCAAGAACTTTGTTCATTATTCTTTTAACTTTCTTGCACAACATGCGTAAAAAATTTAATAAAGAGAAATGTATGTCAATGATTCCTTCATAATGACAAAATCTATTTTGCACTCTATTTCACTATACTGTAGAATATGTGATCGTCTACAAAAATATTTCCTCATCCTTTATATATTTTAAGGAATCAACCAATTGAATCCTTAGGATCCTTCTGGTTGCACATCAACATATTCTTTGTCGTTCCATGCAATGAATGATTCGTCATCAGTGAGATTCTAAAGCAATATACAATAAATTTCTATAAAAGAAGCTATTTATTTGAATAAATTAACCACTAGAATAGAGATAATATGAAGACAAATGAAGACGTAAATAACAATAAATTATTGATTAACTTTCATAGGAAAAGTTTACTCGTCAGTATATGCTCTAAAAGTTGGACTCGCAACGTTAAATGATTTTAATCCTCAAAATGAATGATTTGTACGGTACAAAAAAATCCATTAAACCCACTACTATTTCATTGTGGAACAGTCCTAATAGAAAAATATTGCTAAATTCTATTTATGCATGGTGGAAAGCATAATGTGATTAATGAAGCTTATGCATACACCTTGTAGTCATAATTTTGTTATGTTATTCAAACACGAGAACCATAAGAATGGAAACAAATAACTTCCAACATATCGAGGTATTTTTAAAAATAAGCTCCTAACTATAAAAATCTGACTGTGGTAGAGTACTTTACTTTTGAAGCAAAGAGGTGAAACTAGAAATTGTTACTCCTACACTTACCTCTTTTGACCATCACTTCTTGAGATTTTCTAGTATTGTGGCCATGTTAAAAACATTTAGCCATGCAATAAGACTAAAATCCTGCCATCATAAAACATACTAGTAATCCTAGTTTAGCTAGAAATAGAATTAGGGATATGCCTTTCCCCCCTGCCAATACTATCTTTGTTAACTTTTTTAAAAATAATTTATTTGCTAAAAAAAAAGAAGATCAAGAACAATCTCAATAATATATAATATAAATAATTTCTTACCTGTAGCCAAAAGAAAAATCCACGTAATAAATTCAACTGCTTAAGATCATTATTGGCAGCAACTGCTTCTTCAATCTTCCTTTTAAGAACTGTAGAGTTTATTTCAAAATGTGAAAATTATGAAGATCAAAGATTGCCGTCCTTTTAATTGTAGTATAAACTCAAGAAAAGGTGAGAGTAAATATATCTATACAAAATTATTTGATCACTAGCAAAGGGACACCTTTCTGTGAAAACTAATTATTTCAACTTTACATATAATTTGCATTGAATGGATGTTTAATTTTGGGCAAATGAATCACTCATAAATAAATAAAGCAATACATAAAGTCAGTAGTGAATAAGTATCAGAAAAGTTGATAATAGGAGTAGATCGCTATCATATATCAACATAGGAGAAATAATATTTTTCATACATTGATGAGTTTAATTGGACAATTTATAAGGTGATCAATAATGGCAATATGAAAAATGCTAGATAATACTTGACTCACCCAAATGATGATCAAGCAATGATTTTCCCATTTTACATGAGGGATAAAATTTTACCCCTCAAGAGCGCAAATCTCTATGCTTATCTTGAGGCTTCCGCTTAGTGATTTCTTGCATAAGCCTTTCATGCTCCTCTTTATCATAAGGTTTGCAAAGAATTTCTAATATTTGCAACCTGAAGTTAGAACACATTGTTTGTTGTGGACTGCCACAATGGTTGTTGACATCTTTTGACTCAATAAAGGTACATGAATAAAATAGAAATTAGACAAGAAATATTCGCAATAAATTGAAGGAGGATTAAAGAAGGATCAATTCGATAAAAGTATCCAAAATAGTGGAAAGAGATAACTTACGCCCTTGCTTGTTGCTTCATGTTGAATATCGTATGTATACTTCTATTTCTTAGAAACAAGGTTGTCATATGTTTGAGAATTCAGGAAGATAAGACCATCATAAACTACAGATGTACCATTCTTATGTTGATAGATCACATTAGAACCTTCAAGCCTCATGTTTTCAAAGAACAATTTATAGTCGCAATCATAATTACTTTGAAACTCAATTCTCTCCGTTTTACCATGACTATCCAAATCTTTTTCACTTTCACCAGTTGGCTCATTTTCCATATAGTTAAGTGGCTCTGTTAACCTAGTTTTTTCATTAGCCTCGAGCACATAAGAGGACCCATTATTCTTCAAACTGCTAAAAAACAATGCATAGCTTGGATCATCACCACAATCAATTGAAAATCCGGGTTTTGGATCATCAAGAATTGACGTGTATTCCGCATTCAAATATTTAAGAAAGTCACTATCTTCATCCTCCATGCGTTTATGCACATGCTCTCTCTTCACTTCCTTGGACAAGCTATCCGATGCTTACTTGTTTTGTCCAGGATTGTGCATGTAGCCAAATTTTGTTGTATGAGATCTTAAATCTTGTACGACGTCCTTTGTTTTTGAATCCATGTCTTAGCTGTGTTAAATTACTTGAGAGCAAGCCAAATAAAAATATCTCGAAACTCTTCCTTGACCTTCCTCACCAGTTGAACTACTCAATAAGTACTTAGCTCAATGCACAATGCACGATAAAAATTGTCTACAGTCCAAAAGAATCAATAAGCTAGTTAGGATGGAGCATCCCCCACTTCATTTAAATATATACTTAAATAAACTCAAAAGTACTTAAAAGATACAGAATTAGGAAACTAAAATTAATCAAGTCATATTTTATATGTATATACTTTTTCATAGGACTAATAAATATAACAAGTCTTTAAGAAAACTTTTCCTTTAACAATCTTTTAATACTCAAACAAAAACTTCTCCTCATTAATACCTTTGATAGAGGAGTTGCTTTGACTTGCGTTAATTAACAAGTATGGTGCAAAAATCAAAGTATTTTTCAATTGCTCAGAAATAGGGGCTAGCTAGGGCATATATTTCTCCTAAAGAGAAATCAACTGAGCTTGTATAAATAGGGAAATTAATGTTGGAATCTGTAGGCAAAAACAAAATAAAATAAAACTACGGAAATCCACCAACACGATCTGCACATACTAGAAAACCGATTGGATAAAAATTACCTCAATGTTTGGATTGTTCGTTGTGGAGGCGCTGCTTTGTACGCTTCTCCCTCTACTGGTATCCACGCGACGAACTCCTCTGCAAGCGATCGGGATGCTAGCCCCTTCTGTGTTCTGAAAACTATTCAGAAC
This sequence comes from Catharanthus roseus, assembly GCA_028651295.1. Lineage (NCBI taxonomy): Eukaryota > Viridiplantae > Streptophyta > Magnoliopsida > Gentianales > Apocynaceae > Catharanthus > Catharanthus roseus. Next base: position 1,011,197 of record JAPQWS010000026.1, read on the forward strand.
TGATCCTGACTATCTGGTAATCAATCGTATTTCGGAGAGAGGAGGCTAGATACTATATCGCCATTCTACGGTTTAGGGTTTTGTTTTTCTTTAATCAGATAAAGGACGACCACCAAGAAAATGTTAACATAACCTTTTGTAGCTGTCAATATCAAAACCCTAACTGTCATCTAATGACAGTTTAATCTCGTCCGTCTATTCGTGTAATCATCCATCGGTTGGATGAGTAATATTTAGTAATTAATTTCATTTATTTGATTAAATAAAATTAATTACTTATTAACTTACCAGAAAATACAATATGGAATCTGATTCCCCTTTTGTATACGTTCAACGAATCTAGACACAACCTAGATTCATTGAATGTGGACATTATGCTCACAAGATCGTCTATGCGTGTGATCCTGTAGGTTCAGTTAACGTTGGCATTGAATGAAAATTGTCCTAGACATTTATTCACAAAACATAAGCGGCCTCTAGCAAGACATTATGCTTTCCCAAGTTAAGTAAATGTAATAATAACCTAGCATCAGATTTAATATTTAGTCCTTTTGTCATACGATATCCTAATTAAGTATAAGGCATGGATCAAGTCATCCTTATAAAACTTAATTAACCATTTACTTGATCACCAGATAGACTGTTCCAACAAATAATATTAATAACACCTTATTAATATTTTTTTGAGCATGGCCATGCATATTTTCCAGTCTTCCTTATTAAGGGGCCCATGGATATCTCTCTCTAAAAAGAGAGGGAAAAATCCCTTTCACTATCTCCAATATTCAGCCATGAGGAGAAACTAAGCCAACCAATAGTCATAATGATCACCTAATTAAAAGTGATGTTTGACTATGTCAAAGCATATTTTCTCCCCATGCAAGAAACATTAGAAACATTAGGTCAAAGGACACCAAATATAAAACTGAGAAGAAATACTTATAACTTAAATGCAATATTTCTTCTTCACTTTAGGTCATGTCCAATACAATATTCTCAATATGTATTTATTAATTGATTTTATATCTTATATTCATGATCAGTAAAACTTGGCCATCAATCAACTTCACACTAGTTTACAAGATGTAGTAAACTAGGGACAAATAAGAATAGTATTTTATTAGCTATAAGGGTTTTACTATCAAGTCACATACTTGATGACCAAGAGTATAAAATACAATTCAAAAAATGCATGCTTCATAAATCATAAATGTGAGTCAATTGGTCTTAAGGCATATACTAACAATCTCCCACTTGCCCTACCACCAATTTTGAAAAACTTTAGAGGGGGGTGAATAAGGTTTTTGGCTAATTTTAAAAAATCTTTTGTGTGATTAGAAAGATAAACCTCCAATTTGTTTGTGAAAGATTTCTAAAACTCTTTTTAATAAGAATCCACACAAAGCATAATCTTATAGAATTGGCAATTAAGAAATGAGCAAAGAATTAAAGAGCATGCACAATAATTTATAGTGGTTCACTCTCTCCAAGAGCTACATCCACTACCTTGAGCCTCAACCCAAGGATTTCACAAATCCACTAACTTTAAAGTTGGTTACACAACTACACAATGAGGTTCACCCTTCAAGGGTTTTACACTATAACCTCAAACACCACAACACAACTACACAATTAGGTTCACCCTTCAAGGGTTTTACACCAAAACCTCAATCACAACAATACAACTAGTTAATCAAAGGATCACCCAAAGGGTTTTCCACAAACCTTTGATCACAATAAAAGAATAGAAAGAGTTAGGAACAACGTTACCAATTTAGCTTGAGAAGAGGAAGATTACAACTCAATGGAATACTTCTACAAGCACCACTTTTCTTCTTCTTTGATGGATGATCAACAATGAAGCTCAAGAAGATTTTTGTTTGGGATTGAAAAATGATTTGTAATAAAAATGTATTTTTGAAGCTCTTGAAATGTATTAAATGTTCTCAATGAATAATTCCCAAACTTCTTGTATGTATGGCTGATAATTGAGTGTATATATAGGGTTTTTTAAGCTCAAGACCGTTGCCTAAGAAATAGGCTGTCAAATTTCAGAAATGACCGTTGCTTCAGTGCAACGGTAATATTTTTTTATACTGACAGCTAAAAACGGATGATCGGTTTTAAAAACCGGACTGCCGAATTTCTGGACAGAAAGATTCGGACTTGGTTTTCTGAAAAACGGACTGCCGAATTGTAAAAACGGACGATCGGTTTTAGAAAACGGACTATCGGTTTTAAAAACGGACTATCGGTTTTAAAAAACGGACTCCCCCTTTTAAAAAACGGACTCCCCCTTTTAAAAAACGGACTTCCGAATTTTTCTGTTTTTCCTCAGCCAAGTTTTTTTCTGAACAAAACTTTCTTCCAAGTTTCAAAGGCATTCTTTGACAATTTTTAAAGAGGAGAAAAACTATTCAAAACATCTTAAAGTCAAGAATACTTGGATTTTATCAAAGGATTATATTTTAGAAAAACATGAGAAGAGACTAAGACTAGAGAGTTTTACAAGATAATACCTAGTTCACAAATACAATGTCTTCAATGTCTTCAATTGATTTGATCTTGGTATGGCTTGATCTCTTCTTCTCTATTTTGCCCTCATCATCAAGATCTTTTGCTTGAGACTTTGAGACTTCATATGTTCTTCTTTTGTTCTCTATGAAGGGTTAGCTAACATACTCACACAAGCACATGTTAATCATAATCAAAACACAAGTAATAATGCCCTTAGGGCTAACAATCTCCCCCTTTTTGATTATGACAAACACATATGCAAGAAGAACAAAAGAGCAAGAGTAATATGGTGATGCATCAAAATATGCAAAGAGGCAAAGCATAACAATCACCAAGAAAAGGAGGTAACTCCCCCTTGCATCAATAATCATTGTAAACAAGCATCAATGATATCAACAAAATTTCTCCCCCTTACATCTTGCACTATTTTCTCCCCCTTTTGTCATAAATCAAAAAATTGTAGGAGAAAAGTATCAAGGGATCATAGAAGAGATACAAGTAGGACTTTCAACATTAAAGTGTCATCATGAAGTCCATAACAAGAAGGGCCCAAAAAAAAGCAACAACCAAATTATATAAAAGCAAATTTGGAATAGAAATAATACCAATTGAAAAACCTTAGAGTGATCCTTTGGATATATCCCATCTTGAGGAAGATTTTGAGCTTCTTGATCATTTTCTTGTGTTGCTTCAATCTCTTCTTCCTCCATAAGCATGTTCTTCCATTGCTTGAGTGTAAAAAGTTTGGTAGCTAAAGAGTTTATCTATGACATCATAATCTTTCTTGTCAAAAATGTTAGTTTCATCAAAATATACATGAATGGACTCTTCAACACACAAGGATCTTTTGTTGAAAACTCTAAAAACCTTTTTGTTTGAAGAATAACCAAGAAAAATTCCCTCATCGGATTTTCGATCAAAACTTCCCAAGATTGTCTTTGGTGTTTAAAATAAAGCATTTGCATCCAAAAACTTTAAAATAACCAATTGAGGGGGTTTTATTAAAAATGAGTTCAAAGGGAGTTTTCTTTAAAGAAGGTCTCAAGATAACACTATTCAAATGTAGCATGCGGTGTTAACGGCCTCGGCCCAAAAGGTTTAGGAAGGGAATTTTCATAAAGCATTGACCTTGCCATTTCTTGTAAAGTTCTATTTTTTCTTTTCCACAAATCCATTTTGTTGAGGAGTTTTGGCTACCGAAAAAAAGTTTTGTAAAATACCAAAATCATCACAAATTTTTGTAAAATCTTCGTTGTTGAATTCTCTCCCATTATCACTTCTTATAGAAATCAATTTGCAAACAAGGGAGGTTTGGACTCTTTTGAATAATTTAATAAATTCATGAAATGCTTCATCCTTTCGGCTTGAAAACAAAGTCCAAATCATCCACAATAATAAAGGCATACCTCTTACCACCAAGACTAGTGGTCCTCATTGGTCCAAATAAATCCATGTGAATGAGTTCTAAAGGTTTTGAAGTTGAAATCATTTACTATGGTTTAAAAGAGGTATTAATTTGTTTTCCAAATTGGCAAGCATCACAAAGTCTAGTTTTCTCAAAATGAAGTTTTGGTAAGCCCCTAACAAGTTCCTTTGAAGAGAGTTTGTCTAATAAATCCATACTATCATGACCAAACCTTCTATGCCACAAAAATACATCATCATCATGAACCAAGAGACACTATAAGTTTTGAGAAATGAGAACTTCAAGATAAAAGAACATAGACAAATGCCAACTCCCCTTTTTTTGAAAAAATTGTTTTGTTCACAAGCTTGTTTATGATAAAAGAAGATTCACTTTTAAAAAACAACTTTGTACCCATAATCACACAATTGAATAATGCTAGATAAATTATGCTTCAAACCATCAATTTAAGGTACTTCCTTAATCAAAGAAGATAAAGAATATGCAATGTTACCTATACCGATGATCCTTCCGAAAGTAGCAAAACCACCTTCGGTTTTTCTTAGTTCATTCATGAGGGATACATATCCGGTCATGTGCCTTAAGCATCCGCCACTTAGATGACCTTGCCTTGTGTTCCTACAAAAAAGAAGTAGCAAAGTCTTTTGGTATCTATATCTTTTTTGGGTCCATGAATGTTAGTTGGATTTTCTTTTATTTTCCAAACGGTTTTAACTCCTCTTTCAATCTTTTTCTTTATAAAACATTTTGTGGCTTTATGACCACTCTTTTCACAATAGGTGCAACAAAGGTGTGAGTGAGATGATGAAGCTTTGACAAACCGTGTTTGTTTTGAGAAAATATTGGAATGAGTATATCCAATACCATTTTTATCAAAGGGTGATCTTTGAGAGCCAAGAAGTTTTTCAAAGTTTTCTTTTCCTTTGGTGAATTTTTCAACACAAAGAGTGAGATCACTCACCTTTTTCTTTAATACATCATAATCAATTAAACATTTTTCAAGAAAGGAAATCTTTTCACAAAGGTTTTTGTTTTCTAAAACAAGTTTTTGAAAGTCATCATTTGAGCTCTCTTTTTCTTTCTTCAAGACTTCCAAGGATTCAAGAATGGCTTTATTTTCACAAATGAGTCTTGAATTTTCATCTAACAAAAATTGAGTTTTGCTTTTCAAATCCTTTGTTTCGTTTAGTAACCTTTTTGCACTCATCATACATTTCAAAAAGCATTATGCTAGGATCAATATCACAATCATCATCAACGATACTAGAAGAGTTAGGAAGTGAAAATTGTACCTCATTTTCTAGTGCCATGAAGCATATGTTGGCATTTTCTTCTTCTTCATTTTCACTTGAGTCTTCATCCCAAGCTCCAATTAGGCCTTTGCCTTTCTTCTTTTTCCTCAATGCCTCAAGCTTGACTTCTAAAGCTTCCTTTTCCTTTTTAAGGGCCTTGGGACAATCGGCTACAAGATGATTGGTGCTTTCGTGAGTTACTTCAAGTAACTTCCACATTTCATGAGCCGAGTCGCATCCGCTCACTCTATTGTATTCATTTGCATCCAAGGCACAACTCAATATGTTCATAGCTTGAAAGTTTAGAGTCATCTTCCTTGAGTCAAGCTCATCATAATCTTCGATCTCCTTGATTATTCCATCCTTTATAGGAACATAAGGTCCTTTCTCTACAATGCTCCAAAGATTAAAGTTAATAGAGCAAATATAAATTTTGATTCTAGATTTCCAAAAAGTGTAATTTGTACCATAAAAAAGAGGAGGTCTATTTGTAGAAGAGCCTTCTACATATGGTAAGCTAGAAACATTAGCCATAGTAAAATAAAGATCTTTTGCTTCAAGGATGTTAGTCCTTTTTTTTAGAGAAGCCCTGCTCTGATACCAATTGAAAAACCTTAGAGAGGGGGTGAATAAGGTTTTTTGCTAATTTTAAAAAATCTTTTGTGTGATTAGAAAGATAAACCTCTACTTTGTTTGTGAAAGATTTCTAAAACTCTTTTTAATAAGAATCCACACAAAGCATAATCTTATAGAATTGGCAATTAAGATATGAGCAAAGAATTAAAGAGCATGCACAATAATTTATAGTGGTTCACTCTCTCCAAGAGCTACATCCACTACCTTGAGCCTCAACCCAAGGATTTCACAAATCCACTAACTTTAAAGTTGGTTACACAACTACACAATGAGGTTCACCCTTCAAGGGTTTTACACTATAACCTCAAACACCACAACACAACTACACAATGAGGTTCACCCTTCAAGGGTTTTACACCCAAACCTCAATCACAACAATACAACTAGTTAATCAAAGGATCACCCAAAGGGTTTTCCACAAACCTTTGATCACAATAAAAGAATAGAAAGAGTTAGGAACAATGTTACCAATTTAGCTTGAGAAGAGGAAGATTACAACTCAATGGAATACTTCTACAAGCACTACTTTTCTTCTTCTTTGATGGATGATCAACAATGAAGCTCAAGAAGATTTTTGTTTGGGATTGAAAAATGATTTGTAATAAAAATGTATTTTTGAAGCTCTTGAAATGTATTAAATGTTCTCAATGAATAATTCCCAAACTTCTTGTATGTATGGCTGATAATTGAGTGTATATATAGGGTTTTTTAAGCTCAAGACCGTTGCTTAAGAAATAGGTCGTCAAATTTCGAAATGACCGTTGCTTCGATTGCAACGGTAATATTTTTTATACTTGATGACTAAAAACGGATGATCGGTTTTAAAAACCGGATCGCCGAATTTCTGGACAGAAAGATTCGGACTTGGTTTTTCGAAAAAACGGACTGCCGAATTGTAAAAACGGACGATCGGTTTTAAAAACCGGATCGCCGAATTTCCCGGACGAAAGATTCGGACTTGGTTTTCTGAAAAACGGATCTGCCGAATTGTAAAAACGGACGATCGGTTTTAGAAAACGGACTATCGGTTTTAAAAATGGACTATCGGTTTTAAAAAACGGACTCCCCCTTTTTAAAAAAACGGACTCCCCTTTTTAAAAAAACGGACTTTCGAATTTTTTCTGTTTTTCCTCGACCCAAGTTTTTTTTCGAACAAAACTTTCTTCCAAGTTTCAAAGGCATTCTTTGACAATTTTTAAAGAGGAGAAAAACTATTCAAAACATCTTAAAGTCAAGAATACTTGGATTTTATCAAAGGATTATATTTTAGAAAAACATGAGAAGAGCTTCATGTATGATCAATGAATCAAAGACTAAGACTAGAGAGTTTTACAAGATAATACCTAGTTCACAAATACAATGTCTTCAATGTCTTCAATTGATTTGATCTTGGTATGGCTTGATCTCTTCTTCTCTATTTTGCCCTCATCATCAAGATCTTTTGCTTGAGACTTTGAGACTTCATATGTTCTTCTTTTGTTCTCTATGAAGGGTTAGCTAACATACTCACACAAGCACATGTTAATCATAATCAAAACACAAGTAATAATGCCCTTAGGGCTAACAAATTTGACATGACTCTCAAACCTATTGACCTAGTATGACTCTCATGCTTAAGTTGTAGGAGTGGCTTTGTCAATGGATCTACAACATTGTCATTGGTGTCTACTTTGCAAATTTTAACATCTCCTTGCTCAATAATTTCTCAAATGAGATGGAAACCCCTGAGAATATGTTTGGATCGTTGATGAGATCTAGGTTCCTTAGCTTGTGCAATGGCTCCTGTATTATCACAATATAGGTCCACTGGGTTCACAATGCTAGGAACTACACCTAGTTCTGTGATGAACTTTCTGATCCAAACTGCCTCCTTGGCAGCATCCGAAGCGGCCACATACTCAGCCTCTATAGTAGAATCGGCTACGGTATCTTGCTTTGAACTCTTCCAGCTCACAGCATCTCCATTCAAACAAAACACAAATCCAGATTGCGATCTAAAATCATCTACATCAGTTTGAAAGCTAGCATCTGTGTAACCATTTACAGCAAGCTCTCCTTCCTGACCTCCGTAGATCAAAAACATCTCTTTAGTCCTTCTTAAGTACTTGAGAATGTTTTTTTACTGCAGTCCAATGCGGTTCACCAAGATTTGACTGGAATCTGCTAGTCATGCTTAATGCACACGAGACATCTGGGCGAGTGCATAACATGGCGTACACGATAGATCCAATTGCGGAAGTGTAAGGAATCTTACTCTTGCGTTCTGTATCCTCCCTTGTGGTAGGACTTTGTGACTTACTGAGTTTAACGCCATGTGACATTGGCAAGAATCCTGTCTTAGAATCTTGCATACTGAACCTTTTCAGTACCTTGTCAATATATCCACTCTGACTTAGGCCAATAAGAATTTTAGATCTATCTCGGTAGATCCTAATGCCTAGAATATAGGCTGCTTCGCCTAAATCTTTCATTGAAAAACACTTCCCCAACCAATTTTTTACACTTTGCAAAGTGGGGATGTCATTCCCAAAATAGAGTACTAAGAAGACTACTGCATTTTCTGTAACCCTTTTGTAGACACAAGGTTCATCATCATTCTTGATGAAATTAAATTCTTTAATTGCTTCATCAAAACGAAGATTCCAACTTCGCTATGCTTGCTTCAAGCTATAAATGGATCTTTGAAGTTTACACACTTTACTAGAATTCGAAGGATGAATAAAACCTTCAGGTTGTGTCATATACACATCCTCCAGTAGATTTCCATTAAGAAAAGCAGTTTTAACATCCATTTACCATATTTCATAATCATAATATGCTGCAATGGCAAGTAGAATTCTAATTGACTTAAGCATTACAACTGGAGAAAAGGTTTCATCATAGTCTATACCATGAGTTTGTCTATACCCTTTTGCCACCAATCGTGCTTTGTAAGTGTGCACATTGCCATCCATGTCAGTTTGTTTTTTTGAAAACCTATTTACACCCTATGGTCTTACAACCTTCAGGTGGAACAATCAAAGTCCAAACTTGATTATCATGCGTGGATTGCATTTCTGATTTCATAGCCTCTAGCCATTTGCTAGATTCAGGACTATGAGTAGCATCTTGGTAGGAATTAGGTTCACCTTGATCAATAAGATCCATATTATGATCCTCAGTCACAAGAAATCCATATTTCTGTGGTATCTGAGAAATCCTATTAGACCTTCTTGGCCCTTGTGTCAAAGGTTCAGGCTCAGTATGAATACGTGAGTCCAACTGAGTATCCATACTCGATTCAGAAATGGTCTGCTGTCCTTGAGCTTCTTCAAGATGGATTCTACTCCCACTGACTCGTTTGGAAATGAATTCCCTTTCAAGGAAAATTCCGTTCCGAGCAACAAACACTTTGTTTTCAGATGGAAGATAAAAATAGTATCCTTTAGTTTCCTTAGGATATCCCACAAATAGACAATTATCAGATTTTGGTGCTAGTTTTTCAGATAATGATCGCTTCACATAAGCATCACATCCCCAAATTTGGGAAATGCTAAACTAGGTTGTTTCTCAGTCCATATCTCATATGGTGTCTTCTGAACAGCTTTAGATGGAACTCTATTTAATATGAATGCAGCAGTTTCTAGAGCGTAACCCCAAAAAAAAAAATTGGAAGATCTGATTGACTCATCATAGATCGAACCATATCCAATAGAGTTCGATTTCTGCGTTCAGACACACCATTCCATTGTTGTGTTCATGGTGGAGTTAATTGTGATAGTATCCCACAATTTTTTTGATGTTCGTCAAACTCTTGGCCTAAGTATTCACCACCTCGATCTGATCGAAGTAATTTGATACTCCTTCCAAGTTGATTCTGTACTTCATTTTGAAATTCCTTAAACTTTTGAAAGAAATCAGATTTATGTTTCATTAGATAGACATAACCATATCTACTGAAATCATCTGTGAATGTAATGAAATACTGAAAACCTCCTCTGGCTTGTGTGTTCATTGGCCCACATACATCAGTATGTATAAGTTCCAATAAATCGGTAGCCCTTTCACTTTGCCCTATAAATAGACTTTTAGTCATTTTGCCCAATAAACAAGAATCACATTTTTTATAAGACTCAAGGTCGAATGAAGATAAAAGTCCATCTTGATGGAGTTTGGATATGCGTTTCTCATTTATATGGCCCAAACGACAATGGCAGAAGTAAGTTTGATTTAAATCATTGGATTTGAATTTCTTTGTATTTATGTTATAGATGGGCTTACTAATGGAATCATGTAGGTTAAGAATGTAAAGTCCATTACATAAAGAGGCATCCCCATAGAAAATACCATTTTTATAAATAGAACTTTTACCATTCTTATTATTAAACTCAAAACCATCAATATCCAAACAAGAAACTGAAATGGTGTTCCTACTCATAGCAGGAACATAATAACAATCTTTAAATTCAATTATAAGCCCAGTAGGCAAAAGTAAATCAAATGTCCCTACAGCTACAGCAGCAACTTTTGCTCCGTTTGCAACTGGTAGGTCCACCTCTCCTTTTGCCAAAGATCTACTCCTTTTGAGTCCCTGCACATTTACACAAATGTGAGCTCCACATCCGGTATCTAATACCCATGAAGTAGGAGTAGACATATTAATTTCTATAACGAAAATATCGGAAGCGACAGTTTCACTGGCCTTTTGCTTCTTGTTTCCTTCCAAGTAGAGCTTGCAATTCCTCTTCCAATGACCAGTTTCATCGTAGTGGAAGCAAGTCCCTTCCTTTGGTGGTTTAACCTTGGGCTTGGGCTTCTGCTTGCCTTTACCCTTTTTGGCCATATCCTTTCCCTTTCCCTTTCCCTTGTTCTTCTTGAACTGCCCCTTCTGAACCATCAGAACATTAGGAGTAGACTTCCTAATGTTTTGTTCAGCCTACTTAAGCATCCCGTGCAATTCATTTTATGGACTTTTCCATATTATGCATATTGAAGTTCATGACAAACTGATCATAGTCAGAGGTCAAAGAGGCCAAGATCATATCAGTAGCCAAGTCATGACTTACAAGTGCTCGAGGTTTTTCAAGCTGATCAAAATACCCTTTCATCTTAAGGAAATGAGTATATTTCCTTGAGCTGTTTTATCATCTCATAAGCCTCAACTTCCTCGAATTGCTTTTGTAACTCTGATTCCATTGTAGCCAACATGAGACATGTCATATCGTTAGAATCATCCTTGTGCTTACTATAGCATCCTTTTCGACTCTAGGGGCGTTGTTAGCTAGTTGATTAGGGATAGGGTTCTCAAGTACATATAGCTTTTTTTCTTGTTTAAGGACAAGAAAGTTAGTCCCACTAACTTATTCTTTTCAAGCACGGATCGCAATGAGGTGTTTGAATTATTTGAGGCCATTATCTACATAGAATTTGCAAAGTAAAATTAAATAAATGAAGCAGTAAATTTCGTGCCCAATCAAGAAAGTTAGTCCCACTAAGCTTATTCTTTTCAAGCACGGATCGCAACGATGTGTTTGAATTGTTTGAGGCCATTATCTAAATAGAATTTGCAAAGTAAAATTAAATAAATGAAGCATTAAATTTTCCCTGAAATATTCAACACTTGATATAAATCATGGGTATGAAAATTCATTTTATTCTAATCATAAGTAAGCTTTGGCTTAACACCCATAATTAGAGAAAAATGTATTAATGGGATTCACTTCTATATGTACCGGCAAAATCCCATATGATGTCCTAAGCTCAAAACCGTTATGATAGCCTAGTTAAGCCAAACTATTCCAAGCATATGGAAATCACCATTTTCCATCTTCCCCTACTTAGGTAACCATTTATCTCTCGCTTTGGCAATGAGACAAAATGATGATCCAAGCATGGAGAAGTGCTTATGACCATGGAAGGCATTTTACGACTTAATTTTTACATGGTTTCAAAAACCTTCTTCCTTTTATTTGTATATTATTTCACAAAACATATATCCAAAAATAAAAGGAAATAAACTAAAAATCACATGCATAATATATACATCAAATAAAACGTGTAATAGCATGGCCCCAATCTCATATTGACTTCCACGAGCCTCATGGAAGTCAAAGGTCAATCTAGGTAAGTCTTCATCTCCATGAGCTTGCCTCCAATGTCTTGGCCTTATAATCTTGTTACATAGGACGGAAAACATACATAGGAATAGGAAATAGAATTAACCTATTCTAGTATAGCTTGATAATATTACATCAACGAAAACAACGACACGCAGGCCGTATTTAAAAACATACAACCCACTAACAAAATAAGCCAATCAATCACAAGAGGTAAAGGTCCATGCTATGCACCATGCATCTAAAGATAGAAAGAAACATGCCAAAAACAACAAGGTTCGCCCCCGGAAGAAAATGGCGGTCTCGCTGGCCGGCCAGCGAGACTGCCATTTTCTTCCGGGGGTCAGCGGGCGGGGTCAAGGGGCAGCGCCCTTGCGGGCGTTTGAAGGGGCAGCGCCCCCGGAAAGAAAAACGATTTTTCCTTTCTAACTCATTGAACGAGTTACTGCCGTCATAAACCCTAAAATCATGCCACCAGAAATTTTGTTTAATAGTTAGACATTAAATTATGTGATTTTGCATATTAGTTTAACAATTAAATTACACAAATTACAGACTATACGCCAAACAATTTGGCAGTAACAACATTTTGTTCAATTAATCGTATTAATAAGTAAAACAGAATATGATATATGCGAATCCTATAATTCAATTTACTCTGATTAAATTTTGTTTTATGAGATCTTAAATCTTCTACGACGTCCTTTGTTTTTGAATCCATGTCTTAGCTATATTAAATTACTTGAGAGCAAGCCAAATAAAAATATCTCGAAACTCTTCCTTGACCTTCCTCAGCAATTGAACTACTCAATAAGTACTTAGCTCAATGCAAAATGCGAGATAAAAATTGTCTATAGTCCAAAAGAATCAATAAGCTAGTTAGGATGGAGCAACCCCCACTTCATTTAAATATATACTTAAATAAACTCAAAAGTACTTAAAAGATGCAGAATTAGGAAACTAAAATTAATCAAGTCATATTTTATATGTATATACTTTTTTTATAGGACTAATAAATATAAAAAGTCTTTAAGAAAACTTTTCCTTTAACAATCTTTTAATGCTCGAACAAAAACTTCTCCTCTTTAATACCTTTGATAGAGGAGTTGCCTTGACTTGCATTAATTAACAAGTATGGTGCAAAAATCAAAGTATTTTTCAATTGCTCAGAAATAGGGGCTAACTAGGGCATATATTTATCCTAAAGAGAAATCAACTGAGCTTCTATAAATAGGGAAATTAATGTTGGAATCCGTAGGCAAAAACAAAATAAAATAACACTACGGAAATCCACCAACACGACCTGCACATACTAGAAAAACCGATTGGATAGAAATTACCTTAATGTTTTGATTGTTCGTTGTGGAGGCGGTGCTTTGTACGCTTCGCCCTCTACTGGTATCCACACGACGAACTCCTCTGCAAGCGATCGGGATGCTAGCCCCTTCTGTGTTCTAAAAACTGTTCAGAACTGATCCTGACTATCTAGTAATCGATCGTATTTGGGAGAGAGGAGGCTTGATACTATATCGCCATTCTAGGGTTTAGGGTTTTGTTTTTCTTTAATCAGATAAAGGACGGCTACAAAGAAAAGGTTAACATAACCTTTTATAGCTGTCATTGTCAAAACCCTAACTGTCATCTAATGACAGTTTAATCTCGTCCGTCTATTCACATAATCATCCAACGGTTGGATGAGTAATATCAAGTAATTATTTTCATTTATTCGATTAAATAAAATTAATTACTTATTAACTTACCAGAAAATACAATATGGAATCTGATTCCCCTTTTGTATACATTCAACGAATCTGGACACAATGTAGATTAATTGAACGTGGACATTATGCTCAGAAGATCGTCTATGCGTGTGACCCTGTAGGTTCACTTAACATTGGAAGTGCATTAAAAATGTCCTAGACATTTATTCACAAAACATAAGCGGCCTCTAGCAAGACATTATGCTTTCCCAAGTTAAGTAAATGTAATAATAATCTAGCATCAGATTTAATATTTAGTCCTTTTGTCACACGATATCCTAATTAAGTATAAGGCATGGATCAAGTCATCCTTATAAAACTTAATCAACCACTTACTTGATCACCAGGCAGACTATTCCAACAAATAATATTAATAACACCTTATTAATACTTATTTGAGCATGGCCATTCATATTTTCCAGTGTTCCTTATCAAGGGGCCCATGGATATCTCTCTCTAAAAAGAGAGGGACAAATCCCTTTCACTATCTCCAATATTCAAGCCATGACGAGAAAATAAGGCAACCAATAGTCATAATGATCACCTAATTAAAAGTGATGTTTGACTATGTCAAAACATATTTTCTCCCCATGCAAGAAACATTAGAAACATTAGGTCAAAGGACACCAAATATAAAACTGAGAAGAAATACTTATAACTTAAACCCATGCAATATTTCTTCTTCACTTTGGGTCATGTCCAATACAATATTCTCAATATGTATTTATTAATTGATTTTATATCTTATATTCATGATCAGTAAAACTTGACTATCAATCAACTTCACACTAGTTTACAAGATGTAGTAAACTAGGGACAAATAAGAATAGTATTTTATTAGCTATAAGGGTTTTACTATCAAGTTACATACTTGATGACCAAGAGCATAAAATACAATTCAAAAAATACATGCTTCATGAATCATAAATGTCAGTCAATTGGTCTTAGGGCATATACTAACAGTTTTAACTTTTTTTAAGTATGCTTAGGATGCCCATTTTAGGGATCTAAACGTAATTTTTGTGGGAAAATATAAAGGTAAAGAACACATGGTGTGTCTTTTGAAAAAGTCCCTATACGGACCAAAACAATCACCCAGATAATGGTACAAGAGGTTTGATTCTTTTATGTTAAAAGTCGGTTTTACTAAAAACAACTATGATAGTTGTCTTTATTTCTCTAGTAATAATGCTGATAGTGCTATTTACTTATTACTTTATGTAGATGATATGCTAATTGCTTGCAGAATAAAGCTAAGATCGATGATCTAAAAACCTTGCTAAAATCTGAATTCGATATGAAGGATTTAGGGGTTGCATCTAGGATTCTTGGGATGCGTATTGCTAGAGATAGAGCCGATCATTCACTCTTTCCATATTAAAAGCCCTTTTTTTAGAAAATGGTATCCAAATTTTCTACGCACTTGTGTAAGCCCGTTACAACCCTACTTGAGAACCAGTTCAAACTTTCTGACATAACCTGTCCTAAAACCGAGAGTGAGAAAAGATATATGGCGAATATCCCCTATAGAATAGCCATAGGCTCGGTCATGTCAAATCCTGGGAGAGATCACTGGGCTTCTCTCAAGTGGTTACTGCGTTATCTTATCGAAACCTTAGCGCGAGGCTTACACTTTCATAATTGGTCTAATATATTTTAACTAATTGGATATGTGGATTCCGATTTTGCAGGTGATAAGGATGGTAGAAAATCTACCTCATCATATTTCTTTACCCTAGTGGTTAATTGCGTCTCGTGGAAATCTCTTGCAGCCGGTAGTTGCTTTATCAACTACCAAGGCTGAATACATCGCAGCTATGGAGGCTATCAAAGAAGCCATTTGGCTTCAAGGTTTATTGAATGAATTACAAGTTTTATATTCAGAAGCTATTATTTATACTGATAGTCAGAGTTGCTTCCATTTATATAAGAATCCGGTCTTTCACGAACGGACAAAACATATAGATGTCAAATATCACTTTATTAGGGAAAAAGTCTCTAGTGGTTTGGTTGAAATAGACAAGATCAGTACTGATAATAATCCTGCAGATTTTGGTACTAAAATTGTGAGCGCTGACAAGTTTATATTTTGCAAGGATTTCCTTCACTTGGATGCGGTTTGACTCTTGTTGACTCATACAACGGTTGGAAAAATATTGTTCGAGGTGGAGATTATAGGCTTTTGGGCCTATGTCTTCCTAATATTTTTTCATTTTTCTAGCCTATTTACCTAACCCAATGATGGCCATGGGCCTCAGCTCAAGAGTAGGTGATCTATTTTGATTGGGTCAGAGATGCCGGGCTGGGACGGGCTACCCGTTTTAACTTGACCTATATTATACACTTTCCCCCTTGATATGTAAGCAGCTGTTTTTCTCTCCTCTTTTATTTTCTTCTTCTCTTTTTTTTCCTTGGTTGTTGGTATCCGACTTGTTCTCTTCTTCTTCACCCTTTCTTCATCGCGGCTTTTCACGTCTGCTACTCTCCTCTACCGGTCTTCTGTGACGCTGTCACTACCTTTGGCTTCTATTGATCGTCTTCTTGTTGTCCGATCATCTCTCTGGTGAGTGTTTGAGAGAAAGCCGAAAGGGATAGAGAGAGAGAAGAGTGACACCGGTGACTCTGTCACTGTTGAGGCTTGGATCTGAGGGACTCCAGATCTCTGTACTGCTGATGCCTCGATGCGGTTTGTGGACGGCAACTACTGCTTGGCGTCAACTCGGTCTCGGTATCTCCATCCTTCCCGCTGGCGGTATCTACCTCGGCGGTGATAAGTCTTCTTTTCTTCAGTTTCTTTATGTATTAACTGTTTTATTTTGACGCTCTATTTTGACACACTTGATCGGTCATTACTGATCTATTTGGAGAAGAAGGAGGATTGTTTTGTAGTAGAATATGGATTTACTTTTCTTGCTATTTATTCTTTTTAGTTTGTAATAGTAAATAGAGTTTTGTATTTGTAATTAGTTCCTGCAATTCTTAACTTATCTTTCTTTTATTAACATCAAAGGTTTATGTTGAAAAACTCGTTGGGTTATCCTTTGATTGTATTTGTGTTGGTGATTGAGGTTGCTTGCAAAACCTGGGTGGGTGATTCTCAAAATTGTGATTGTTGTATACCTTTTGTTATAATGGATTTGAAAAATCCTTGGGTGTTGACTCAAGGTAGTGGACGTAGCTCTTTAAGAGAGGGAACCACTATAAATTGTTGTGCCTCTACATTCTATGTTTTTTGCTTGATTGTCATAACTGTAAGATTTTGTTTGGTTGGGAATTTTATTAAAAATTGTTTTAGAAATCTTTCTCAAACAAAATTGGAGGTTTATCTTTTAATTACACAAAAGATTTTTTCAAAAATTAGCCAAAAACCTTATTCACCCTCTCCTCCCTAAGGTTTTTCAATTGGTATCAGAGCAGGTCTGTTTTAAGGTTTAACATCCTAAGAAGCAAAAGATCCTTTTCAATATGGCTAGTATTTCGAACCTACCCTATGTAGAAGGCTCTTCTACAAATAGGCCTCCTCTTTTTAGTGGAACTAACTACACTTTTTGGAAGTCAAGAATTAGAATTTTTATTTTCTCTATTAACTTTGAACTTTGGAGCATTGTAGAAGAACGACCTTATGTTCCTAAAAAGGATGGAATTGTCAAGAAGGTTGAAGAATTTGATGAGCTTGATTCAAGGAAGATGACTCTAAACTTTCAAGCTATGAATATATTGAGTTGTGCCTTGGATGCGAATGAATACAATAGAGTGAGCGGATGCGACTTGGCTCATTAAATGTGGAAGTTACTCACGAAGGTACCAATCAAGTGAAGGAGTCAAAGTTGGCTATGTAGGTGAGAGATTATGAGCTATTCATGATGAAATAAAATGAAAGCATTAGTGACATGTTCACAAGGTTCACCAACATCACTAATAGCCTAAAGGCGTATGGGAAGGAGTACACAACGGAGAAGTAAATAGAAAGATTCTTGATGCACTCCCAAAAGCATGGCAACCAAAAACTCTTGCTTTTCAGGAATCAAAAGATTTGAGACTACTTCCTATTGAAGAACTCATAGGATCACTCCTCACTTATGAAATGAAAATAAAAAGGTTAAATGAAATGGAAGATGAAGACAAAGGAAGAAAAAGCATAACACTCAAAGCTAATGAGGATGATCAAGCATACTCATCAAAGAATGAAGATGAGATGGATGATGATGAGGAGATGGCCTTGGTAACGAGGAAATTTAAAAGATTCTACAAGAAAGTCTTCAACAATAAAGGAAAGAGACCTCCATTCAAGAAAGGAGGACAAAGTTCATCACTCTTCAAGGCTAGGTACTTTCAATGTAATAGCACCGATCATCTTGTAGCCGATTGTCCCAAAGCCATTGAGAAAAAAAGGAGCTTTAGAAGCAAAGCTTGAGGCATTAAAGAAAAAGAAGAAAGACAAGGGCCTAATAGGATCTTGGGATCAAGACTCAAGCGAAAGTGAAGGAGAAGAAAAGCCCAACCTATGCTTCATGGCATTAGAAAATGAGGTACAATCTTCACCCTCAAATCTGTATAATCTTGTTGATGATGATGATGATGATCTAAATTCTTTGCTTATCGAAATGTATTATGAATTGGAAAAGATCACCAAAAAGAACAAGGAGTTAAAGAAT
This sequence comes from Catharanthus roseus, assembly GCA_028651295.1. Classification (NCBI taxonomy): domain Eukaryota; kingdom Viridiplantae; phylum Streptophyta; class Magnoliopsida; order Gentianales; family Apocynaceae; genus Catharanthus; species Catharanthus roseus. The sequence continues at coordinate 1,029,578 of JAPQWS010000026.1, forward strand.
AAGATTGATAACCAATCAAATGAAAATTCAAAACTTATTTGTGAAAACAAAACTCTTTTTGAATCACTAGATATTTTGAAAAAGAAAAAGAACTTCTCAAAATTTTAATTTCAAAAACTTGTTTTAGAAAACAAAAATCTTTGTGAAAAAGTCCTCTCAATTGAGAAATGAATGGTAGATTACAACGATTTGAAGAAAAAGGTGAGTAATCTCACTCTATGTGTTGAAAAGTTCACAAAAGGAAAAGAAAACTTTGAAAAACTTCTTGGCTTTCAAAGATCACCTTTTGACAAAAATGGTATTGGATAAAATCATTCCAATAATTTTTCTAAACAAGTACGTTTTGTAGCTTCCTCATCCCTTTCACAGCTTTGTTGTACTTATTGTGAAAAGGGTGTTCATAAAGCCACAAAATGCTTCATAAAAGGAAAAGTTGAAAGGGGAATAAAACAGTTTGGAAAATAAAGAAAACTCAACTAACATTCATCGACGCCAAAAGATATGGGTACCAAAAGTGTTTTCTACTTCTTCTTATCAAGCTCAACTAAGTGGTATTTGGATAGTGGATGCTCAAGGCATATGACCGGGAACGCGTCTCTCATTAGTGAGCTTAAAGAAACCGAAAGTAGCTTCGTCACCTTTGGAGATAAGAAGAAGGGAAGAATCATTGGTATAGGTAACATTGGTAACAATTCTTCTTCTTTTATTAAGGATGGTTTTTTTAATTGATGGTTTAAAATTCAATTTGCTTAGTCTTAGTCAATTGTGTGATAATGGGAAAAACGTTGTTTTTGAAAGTGATTCTTCTTCTATCATTGATAAGCATGAAAATAAAACTATTTTTGTTGCTAAAAGAGTTGGAAATATCTATGTCTTTCATCTTGAAGATCTTATTTCCCAAAAACTTAAAGTGTCTCTCGGTTCATGATGATGATGCATTTTTGTGGCATAGAAGGCTTGGTCATATTAATATGGATTCATTGAACCAACTTTCTTTAAAAGAACTTGTTAGAAGCGTAGCAAAACTACACTTTGAGAAAACTAAACTTGGTGATGCTTGCCAATTCAGAAAACAAATTAAGACCTCTTTTAAACCAAAGAAAATGATTTCTACTTCAAAACCTTTAGAACTCATTCACATGGATTTATTTAGACCAATGAGGACCACTAGTCTTGGTGGTAAGAGGTATGCTTTTGTTATAATGGATGATTTCTCAAGATTTACTTGGACTTTATTCTTAAGCCAAAAGGATGAGGCATTTCAAGAATTTGTCAAACTTTTCAAAAAGGGTCAAACCTTCCTTGATTGTAAATTGATCTCTATGAGAAGTGATAATGGGAGAGAGTTTAACGGCCAAGATTTTACAAAACTTTGTGATGATTTTGGCATAACACAATTTTTTTGGCCGCTAAAACCCAACAACAAAATGGTGTAGTGGAAAGGAAAAGCCGTACGTTACAAGAAATGGCAAGATCAATGCTTTGTGAAAACTTCCTTCCTAAATATTTTTGGGCCGAGGCCGTTAACACCGCATGCTGCGTTATGAATCGTGTTTTCTTGAGAGCTTTTTTGAAAAAATCTCCTTTAGAACTCATTTTTAACAAAACTCCCTCAATTGGCTATTTTAAAGTTTTTGGATGCAAATGCTTTATTTTAAACACCAAAGAAAATCTTGGGAAATTTGATGAAAAATCAGATGAGGGAATTTTTCTTGGTTACTCTTCAAACGAAAAGACCTATAGAATTTTCAACAAAAGAACTTCTTGTGTTGAAGAGTCCATTCATATGAACTTTGATGAAACTAATATTTTTGAAAAGAGAAATGATGATGACATAGATAACTCTCTAAAGTACCAACCATTATACACTCAAGCAATGGAAGAGCATGCTATGGAGGAAGGAGAGATTGAGGAAAAACAAGAAAATGATCAAGAAACTCAAAGTCTTCCTCAAGATGTGATATATCCCAAAGGGCACTCAAAGGATGAAATCATTGGTGATGTATCATAAGGGGTAAGAACGAGAAGGTACTTCACAGACAACTTTACATTATTATCTCAAATTGAGCCTAAAGTTATTGATGATACTTTGTGTGATGAGTTTTGGATTATTTCTATGCAAGAGGAATTAAACCAATTTGAAAGAAACAAAGTTTGGACTTTAGTCCCAACACCCCATGATCACCCCACTGTTGGCACTAAATGGGTTTTTAGAAATAAAGCTAGACTTGTTGCCCAAGGATTCAATCAAGAAGAGGGCATAGACTTTGATGAAACTTTTGCTCCGTTTGCTAGACTTGAATCCATTAGGATGCTTTTGGCTTTTCCATGTTTTAAAGGATTCAAGCTTTTCCAAATGGATATTAAAAGTTCTTTTCTAAATGGTGATATTGAGGAGGAAGTTTATGTTGAACAACCTCCCAGTTTTGTGCCTGAAAAATTTCTAAATCATGTTTTCAAACTTTCAAAAGCTCTTTATGGCCTAAAACAAGCTCCAAGAGCTTGGTATGAAAAATTAAGTGGATTCCTACCCTCAAATAATTTTCAAAAGGTGTGGTGGATACTACTCTTTTTACAAAACCTCTTGTAATAATGATCTTCTTCTTATCCAAATTTATGTAGATGATATTATTTTTAGTTCTACTACCATTTCTTTGTGTGAAGAATTTACCTCCCTTATGCAAAATGAGTTTGAAATGAGCATCATGGGAGAATTGAACTACTTCCTTGGACTACAAATCAAGCAAACAAAAGAAGGCATCTTCATCAACCTAAAGAAGTATACCGAAGAACTTCTCAAAAGATTTGAGATGAGCGGTGCAAAAGGTATTATCACTCCTATGAGCTCATCATTGAAGCTTGACAAGGATGAAAAAGGTAAGAAGATTGATGAGAAAATGTATAGAGGTATGATTGGTAGTTTGCTTTACTTAATAGCTAGTAGGGCGGATAATGTATTTGCGGTATGTTTGTGTGCCAGATTCCAAGCTTGTCCCAAAGGTCCCATTTAATAGCTATAAAACGTATCTTGAGATATTTAGTTTCATCATATGATTATGGCTTGTGGTACATTAAACAATATTGTGTTGATCTTATTGCCTAAACTGATGCGGATTATGCCGGATGTAAGGTAGAAAGGAAGAATACAAGTGGAAATTGCCAATTCTTGGGAGGATGTTTAGTACCTTGGTACAGCAAGAAGCAATCGTGTGTATCCTTATCAACCACCGAAGCTGGAATATATAGCAGCCGGTTGTTGTTGTGCACAGGTACTTTGGATGAAACACACCTTGATTGATTTTGGTTTTTCTTTTAAAAATATACCTATTATGTGTGATAATACTAGTGCCATAAACATTTCCAAAAACCCTGTACAACATTAAAAAAAAAACATATTGAAATCAAAATCACTTTATTAGATATCATGTTGCTAAAGGTGATGTATTTTTAGAATATATTTGCACAGAGGAAATTGCCGATATTTTTTCAAAAACGCTTTCTGAAGAACGTTTTTGCTATTTGAGAAAATTGCTTGGTATTGGTAGACTTCATGACTAATGTGTGTTGTTTGAGTTATCAGTTTTCCTCTTATTTATCCTCTTCTTATAGAAATTTTCAAAAAAATTGGACGCCTCTTTTAAAAACTGGACATCCAGTTTCAAAATCAGACTGAAGGATTTTCTTCACAAAATATTCCCGAGATATTCAAACGACGAAACCAGACAACCTCGATAAAAATCGGGCATCCGATTTTCTATTTTTTCAACAAAATTGGACGATTGATTTTCTAACATCGGTCGATCTATTTCTTTAAAACTGTTGGGGCTGCGTCTTATAAAAACTAATCTCATCACAGTCTCTTTCTTATTTCTATCTTTTTCTCACAACTCTCTCGACGGAGACTCCTTCCTCTCAAAAAGTCCATCCGATTTCTCAGTCCGATTTTCACACTTCTTCTCAAATCTTTCAAATTTCTCTCCTCCTCAAACAAGAAACTCGATTGGTTTCTATTCTCTCTCTCTCTCTCTCTCTCTCTCTCTCTCTCTCTCTCTCTCTCTCTATCCTCTCTATAAAAAATCTTCATATTCAAGTTCCTCTTGAACCCTAAGTTGGGATGCTTCAAAATAGTGAAAACTAAGAATGCCAACATTGGAAGAGGAGTAAATATTGAAGAAGGAGGGAGCAGTAGAGGAAGAGGCAAAGGAAAAAGGGTATCTTCGGGAATTAGGGCTCTAGATAAGTTCATCTATGCAAAGGAGGCTGCAAACTTTGAAGAATGGACAAGAAATTGAAGAAAAATTGCTGCTCACACCGAGTGGATTTGAATGATATGCAAGGTATAGAAGCTACACCAAATCTCTTTGATGCCATTAGGTGGACACCTTTGCTTACTGTTAATGAGCTATATTATACTGAAATGATTTTTGAATTGTATGCCAATCTACATATGGGTAGAATTGAAAGAGTCGATAACATACCTCATCAATGGGTATTATCTAGAATTGGAGGAAGAAATATTGCATTTGATGATATGCTATTAAATACCATTCTAGAAACCCCTCAAGATGGCGTGAGATTCTACACTAAGAATGAGAACTTCTTCGATCAAAATTTATATTGTGAAAGAAGGTTTAAAAAAATTTTCACTCATGGAGAAGTTCTAAAAAGGCACGATGATAGGACTGTGAATACACTTGATGCCTATGGGAGATTACTACATCATATGATTTCTAACATCATTATTCCAAATGTTGGGCACAAGTCTTCCATCTCAAATATGCACTCCTTTGTCATGCTTGCTCTTCATGAACATGGGAGGATGAACTTCAGTTTCATGGCTATAGAACACATACTAGCCACAAAATGCTCTTCCACCCAGTGCTTACTGTATGGATGCTTCATTATAAAAATCTTTCAACATTTCGTGATCAATTTGGTTAGAGTTGCTGATCACATTGGCCCTGGTAAGATTTACAATTAGACTACCTTCAAGAGAATGGGGTTTGAAAGAAATGATAATGGACTATTGATAAGAGGTGGTCAACAAGGAAGTGATGATGATGATGAAGAGGATAATGGTGATGAAGAAGAGGGAAATGAGCCCGAAAGTATGGATGAAGAGGATACAAATGAAGAGGACATTCGAAGAGAAATGAGATCAAAGAAAAGGCAAGAATGAACGGAGGAAGGACAATCCTCATTTGATACGGATCTAATATTGGATAGAATTACTGTAATGCAAGCACAACTAGATGACCGACTTGATGACCTCAATCGTAAGATTGTAGATATTCAAAGTCGGGTTATGAGATTGGAGCAAGAAGGAAAGGATACCGATGAAGATGAAGATAAAAGTGATTGAGGATTCCTTTTAAATCCCTACCCCTTCCTTGTTTCAAAAACTCCTTACACTACCACTGTTTTTTTTTTCTTGGCTCCTTATCAAACTCTATTATGACTATTTTTTTTATGACTTGATATATGCTATGTTTTATTCTTCATATTGGTATTGTGTTATCTTGATGCTAACTTTTTCATGCACTTCATGATGATACTTTAATGTTGAAAGTCCAATTGTAGCTTTCTTTTCTATGATCCCTTAAAAACATTCCCAAGTATCTTTTTGATTTATGACAAAAGGGGGAGAAATATGTGCATAAACTAAGGGGAAGAAATAGTTGCAAGATGCTTATTATGTTGCTTTTAAGTTTCATGCTTTCTTTTGGTTGGCTACATATCTTATGGCCAATGTGCTTGGTTTGATGATTGTTTGATGTCATTCTTGGTGTAAAGCATGCTTTTAAGGTGAGGTTATTTTGTGTTATATTATATTCCAAAACCTTGGCGTGTTTTCAAATTCATAGGGGGAGTTATCTCCCTTATAGTGCTTTTGGTATGCTTTATTCTTATTGATGATCTTCTTGAAGCATCACCATACTTTAATATTTGCTCTTTTGTTCTTCTTGCATATGTATTTGTCATAATCAAAAAGGGGGAGATTGTTAGCCCTAAGGGCATTATTGCATATGATTTTGATTATGATTAACATATGTTCGTGTGAGTATTAAGCATAGTTCCCATAGAACAAAAGAAGCATATTTGAAGCCTTAAGGCTACACTCTTAGAAGCAGAAGATCTTGGTGATCAAGGCAAAATGAAGGAGAAAAGATGAAGCCATTGAAGACTTGTGTCTTTGTTAGGGAAGTTCCAAGGTATTTCTTTGTAAAACTCCCTAGCTCTCATCTTTGATTGTTGATCATGTATGAACTCTTTGCATAAATATCTTTCTATAAATTCTTCTTGAAATTCAAGTATTCTTGATAGAATTTTTTATGCCTTTGAAAATTTTTCTTATCTCAAAAAGAGTATCAAGAATACATGTTTTTGAAATAGGAAGAAAAGCTCTTCGTCGTAAAATCCTTTTCAAAAACCGGTCATCTGGTTTTAAAATCAGTCGTCTGATTTCTCTAGTTTGAGGAAAACCGGTCGTCCAATTTTGGTAATAAGCGTTCAAATCTTGCTGTTTCAAACTCGGACGTCCGCTTTTAGAAACCGGTCGTCCGGTTTTTCTTTTTACTGTGAAAAATATTGCCGTTACATAGTGCAATGGTTACTTTCTCTCTCCTTCCTACATATATTGATTTTTTGATCAGCTGTAAAGGTAACAAGTTTGGTGAAATATTTATTGAAATCATTTAAGAACCTTTAAAGAGCTTTAAAGTACATTTTTCAAACACCTTTTCATCTCAAAAATACATCTTCTTGAGCTTCATTTTATATCATCATCAAAGAAGAAGTTAAGAAGAGCTTGTAGAAGTATTGAATTGAGTTGTAAATAAATTAACCACTAGAATAGAGATAATATGAAGACAAATGAAAAGGTAAATAACAATAAATTATTGATTAACTTTCATAGGAAAAGTTTACTCGTCAGTATATGCTCTAAAAGTTAGACTTGCAATGTTAAATGATTTTAATCCTCATGAAAGATTTGTACGGTACAAAAAAATCCATTAAACCCACTACTATTTCATTGTGGAACAGTCCTAATAGAAAAATATTGCTAAATTCTATTTATGCATGGTGGAAAGCATAATGTGATTAATGAAGCTTATGCATACACCTTGTAGTCATAATTTTGTTATGTTAATCAGACACGAGAACCATAAGAATGGAAACAAATAACTTCCAACATGTCGAGGTATTTTTAAAAATAAGCTCCTAACTATAAAAATCTGACTGTGGTAGAATACTTTACTTTTGAAGCAAAGAGGTGAAACTAGAAATTGTTCCTCCTAAATTTACCTCTTTTGACCATCACTTCTTGAGATTTTCTAGTTATATGGCCATGTTAAAAACATTTAGCCATGCAATAAGACTAAAATCCTGCCATCATAAAACATACTAGTAATCCTAGTTTAGCTAGAAATAGAATTAGGGATATGCCTTTCCCCCTTGCCAATACTATCTTTGTTAACTTTTTTAAAAATAATTTATTTGCTAAAAAAAAAAAGAAAATCAAGAACAATCTCAATAATATATAACATAAATAATTTCCTTACCTGTAGCCAAAAGAAAACGCCACGTAATAAATTCAACTGCTTAAGATCATTTTTGGAAGCAACTGCTTCTTCAATCTTCCTTTTAAGAACTGTAGAGTTTATTTCAAAATGTGAAAATTATGAAGATCAAAGATTGCCATCCTTTTAATTGTAATATAAACTCAAGAAAAAGTGAGAGTAAATATATCTATACAAAATGATTTGATCACTAGCAAGGGGACACCTTTCTGTGAAAACTAATTATTTCAACTTTACATATAATTTGCATTGAATGGATGTTTAATTTTGGGCAAATGAATCACTCATAAATAAATAAAGCAATACATAAAGTCAGTAGTGAATAAGTATAAGAAAAGTTGATAATAGGAGTAGATCGCTATCATATATCAAGATAGGAGAAATAATATTTTTCATAAATTGATGAGTTTAATTGGACAATGTATAAGGTGATCAATTATGGCAATATGAAAAATCCTAGATAATACTTGACTCACCCAAATGATGATCAAGCAGTGATTTTTCCATTTTATATGAGGGATAAAATTTTACCCCTCAAGAGCTCAAATCTCTATGCTTATGTTGAGGCTTCCGCTTAGTGATTTCCTGCATAAGCCTTTCATGCTCCTCTTTATCATAAGGTTTGAGAAGAATTTCTAATATTTGCACCTTGAAGTTAGAACACATTCATTGCTATGGACTGCCACAATGGTTGTTGACAACTTTTGACTCAATAAAGGTACATGAATAAAATAGAAATTAGACAAGAAATATTCGCAATAAATTGAAGGAAAATTAAAGAAGGATCGATTCGATAAAAGTATCCAAAATAGTGGAAAGGGATAACTTACGCCCTTGCTTGTTGCTTCATGTTGAATATCTTATGTATACTTCTGTTTCTTAGAAACAAGGTTGTCATATGTTTGAGAATTCAGGAAGATAAGACCATCATAAACTACAGATGTACCATTCTTATGTTGATAGATCACATTAGAACCTTCAAGCCTCATGTTTTCAAAGAATAATTTATAGTCGCAATCATAATTACTTTGAAACTCAATTCTCTCCGTTTTACCATGACTATCCAAATCTTTTTCACTTTCACCAGTTGGCTCATTTTCCATATAGCTAAGTGGCTCTGTTAACCTAGTTTTTTCATTAGCCTCGAGCACATAAGAGGACCCATTATTCTTCAAACTGCTAAAAAACAATGCATAGCTTGGATCATCACCACAACCAATTGAAAATCCGGGTTTTGGATCATCAAGAATTGACGTGTATTCCGCATTCAAACATTTAAGAAAGTCACTATCTTCATCCTCCAAGCGTTTATGCACATGCTCTCTCTTCACTTCCTTGGACAAGCTACCCGATGCTTACTTGTTTTGTCCAGGATTGTGCATGTAGCTAAATTTTGTTGTATGAGATCTAAAATCTTGTGCGACGTCTTTTGTTTTTGAATCCATGTCTTAGCTATATTAAATTACTTGAGAGCAAGCCAAATAAAAATATCTCGAAACTCTTCCTTGACCTTCCTCACCAGTTGAACTACCAATAAGTACTTAGCTCAATGCACAATGCACGATAAAAATTGTCTACAGTCCAAAAGAATCAATAAGCTAGTTAGGATGGAGCATCCCCCACTTCATTTAAATATACACTTAAATAAACTCAAAAGTACTTAAAAGATGCAGAATCAGGAAACTAAAATTAATCAAGTCATATTTTATATGTATATACTTTTTCATAGGACTAATAAATATAACAAGTCTTTAAGAAAATTGTTCCTTTAAAAATCTTTTAATGCTCGAACAAAAAATTCTCCTCTTTAATACCTTTGATAGAGGAGTTTCTTTGACTTGCATTAATTAACAAGTATGGTGCAAAAATCAAAGTATTTTTCAATTGCTCAGAAATAGGGGCTAGCTAGGGAATATATTTCTCCTAAAGAGAAATCAACTGAGCTTGTATAAATAGGGAAATTAATGTTGAAATCCGTAGGAAAAAAAAAAAAAAAAAACTACGGAAATCCACCAACACGATCTGCACATACTAGAAAAATCGATTAGATAGAAATTACCTCAATGTTTTGATTGTTCGTTGTGGAGGCGCTGCTATTTACGCTTCGCCCTCTACTGGTATCCACGCGACGAACTCCTCTGCAAGCGATCGGGATGCTAGCCCCTTCTGTGTTCTAAAAACTGTTCAGAACTGATCTTGACTATCTGGTAATCGATCGTATTTCGGAGAGAGGAGGCTAGATACTATGTCGCCGTTCTAGGGTTTAGGGTTTTGTTTTTCTTTAATCAGATAAAGGATGGCCATAAAGAAGGTTAACATAACCTTTTATAGCTGTCATTATCAAAACCCTAACTGTCATCTAATGACAGTTTAATCTCGTCCGTCTATTCATATAATCATCCAACGGTTGGATGAGTAATATCAAGTAATTAATTTCATTTATTCGATTAAATAAAATTAATTACTTATTAACTTACCAGAAAATACAATATGGAATCTGATTCCCCTTTTGTATACGTTCAACGAATCTGGACACAATCTAGATTCATTGAACATGGACATTATGCTCACAAGATCGTCTATGTGTGTGACCCTGTAGGTTCACTTAACGTTGGCAGTGAATGAAAAATATCCTAGACATTTATTCACAAAACCTAAGCGGCCTCCAGCAAGACATTATGCTTACCCAAGCTAAGTAAATGTAATAATAACCCAGCATCAAATTTAATATTTAGTCCTTTTGTCACACGATATCCTAATTAAGTATAAGGCATGGATCAAGTCATCCTTATAAAACTTAATTAACCATTTACTTGATCACCAGGCAGACTGTTCCAACAAATAATATTAATAACACCTTATTAATACTTATTTGAGCATGGCCATGCATATTTTCCAGTCTTCCTTATCAAGGGGCCCATGGATATCTCTCTCTAAAAAGAGAGGGACAAATCCCTTTCAGTATCTCCAATATTCAAGCCATGACGAGAAAATAAGCCAACCAATAGTCATAATGATCACCTAATTAAAAGTGATGTTTGACTATGTCAAACCATATTTTCTCCCCATGCAAGAAACATTAGGTCAAAGGACACCAAATATAAAACTGAGAAAAAATACTTATAACTTAAACCCATGCAATATTTCTTCTTCACTTTGGGTCATGTCCAATACAATATTCTCAATATGTATTTATGAATTGATTTTATATCTCATATTCATGATCAGTAAAACTTGACCATCAATCAACTTCACACTAGTTTACAAGATGTAATAAACTAGGGACAAATAATAACAGTATTTTATTAGCTATAAGGGTTTTACTATCAAGTCACATACTTGATGACCAAGAGCATAAAATACAATTCAAAAAATACATGCTTCATAAATCATAAATGTGAGTCAATTGGTCTTAGGGCATATAGTAACCGTTTTTGTTTGGGGAGTTTACGAATATCTTAAGTGGATTAACTTTTTTTAAGTATGCTTAGGATGCACACTTTAGGGATCTAAACGTAATTTTTGTGGAAAAATATAAAGGTAAAGAACACATGTCGTGTCTTTTGAAAAAGTCCCTATACGGACCTAAACAATCACCTAGATAATGGTACAAGAGGTTTGATTCCTTTATGTTAAAAGTCAATTTTACTTAAACAACTATGATAGTTGTCTTTATTTCTCTAGTAATAGTTCTGATAGTGCTATTTACTTATTACTTTATGTAGATGATATGCTAATTGCTTGCAGACATAAAGCTAAGATCGATGATCTAAAAATCTTGCCAAAATCCGAATTCAATATGAAGGATTTTGGGGTTGCATCCAGGATTCTTGGAATGCGTATTGCTAGAGATAGAGCCGATCATTCACTCTTTCCATATCAAAAGCCCTTTTTTTAGAAAATTGTATCCAAATTTTCTACGCACCTGTGTAAGCCCATTATAACCCCACTTGCGAGCCAATTCAAACTTTTTGACATAACCTGTCCTAAAACCCAGAGTGAGAAAAGAGATATAACGAATATCCCCTACAGAATAGCCATAGGCTCGGTCATGTCAAATCCTGGGAGAGATCACTGGGCTTCTCTCAAGTGGTTACTGCATTATCTTATCGAAACCTTAGCACAATGCTTACACTTTTATAATTGGTCTCATATTTTTTAACTAATTGGATATGTTGATTCCGATTTTGCAGGTGATAAGGATGGTAGAAAATCTACCTCATCATATTTCTTTACCCTAGTGGTTAATTGCGTCTCGTGGAAATCTCTTGCAGCCGGTAGTTGCTTTATCAACTACCAAGGCTGAATACATCGCAGCTATGGAAGCTATTAAAGAAGCCATTTGGCTTCATGCTTTATTGAATGAAATACAAGCTTTACATTCAAAAGCTATTATTTATACTGATAGTCAGAGTTGCTTCCATTTATGTAAGAATTCGGTCTTTCACGAATGGACAAAACATATAGATGTCAAATATCACTTTATTAGGGAAAAAGTCTCAAGTGGTTTAGTTGACATAGACAAGATCAGTACTGATAATAATCCTGCAGATTTTGGTACTAAAATTGTGAGCGCTGACAAGTTTATATTTTGCAAGGATTTCCTTCACTTGGATGCGGTTTGACTCTTGTTGAGTCACACGACAGTTGGAAAAATATTGTTCGAGGTGGAGATTAAAGGCTTTTGGGCCTATGTCTTCCCAATATTTTTTCATTTTTCTAGCCTATTTACCTAACCCAATGATGACCATGGGCCTCAGCTCAAGAGTAGGTGATCTATTTTGGTTGGGTCAGAGATGCCGGGCTGGGCCGGGGTACCCGTTTTTACTTGACCTATACTATTCCCTTTCCCCCTCGATATGTGAGTAGCTATTTTTCTCTCCTCTTTTATTTTCTTCTTCTCTTTTTTTTCCTTGGCTGTTGGTATCCGACTTGGTCTCCTCTTCTTCACTCTTTCTTCATCGCGGCTTTTCGCGTCTGCTGCTCTCCTCTACCGGTCTTCTGTGACGCTGTCACTACTTTTGGCTTCTGTTGATCATCTTCTTGTTGTCCGATCATCTCTCTGGTGAGTGTTTGAGTGAGAGCCGAAAGGGATAAAGAGAGAGGAGAGTGACACCGGTGACTCTATCACTGTTGAGGCTTGGATCTGAGGGACTCCAGATCTCTGTACTGCTGATGCCTCGATGCGGTTCGTGAACGGCAACTACTGCTCGGCGTCGTCTCCGTCTCGATCTTGGTATCTCCATCCTTTCCGCCGGCGGTATCTTCCGCGGCGGTGGTTAATCTTCTTTTGTTCAGTTTCTTTATGTATTAACTGTTTTATTTTGCCGCTCTATTTCGGCACACTTGATCGGTCATTACTGATCTATTCGGAGAAGAAGGAGGATTGTTTTGTATTAGAATAGGGATTTACTTTTCTTGCTATTTATTCTTTTTAGTTTGTAAACGTAAATAGAGTTTTGCATTAGTAATTAGTTCCTGCAATTCTTAACTCATCTTTCTTTTATTAACATCAAAGGTTTATGTTGAAAAACTCGTTGGGTTATCCTTTGATTGTATTTGTGTTGGTGATTGAGGTTGCTTGCAAAACCTTGGTGGGTGATTCTCAAAATTGTGATTGTTGTATACCTTTTGTTAAAATGGATTTGGAAAATCCTTGGGTGTTGACTCAAGGTAGTGGATGTAGCTCTTTAAGAGAGGGAACCACTATAAATTGCTATGCCTTTACATTCTATGTTTTTTGCTTGATTGTCATAACTGTAAGATTTTGTTTGGTTGGGAATTTTATTAAAAAGTGTTTTAGAAATCTTTCTCAAACAAAATTGGAGGTTTATCTTTCAATTACACAAAAGAGTTTTTCAAAAATTATCCAAAAACCTTATTCACCCTCTCCTCCCCTAAGGTTTTTCAATTGGTATCAGAGTGGGTCTTTTTTAAGGTTTAACATCCTAAGAAGCAAAAGATCATTTTCAATATGGCTAGTATTTCAAACCTACCCTATGTAGAAGGCTCTTCTACAAATAGGCCTCCTCTTTTTAGTGGAACTAACTACACTTTTTGGAAGTCAAGAATTAGAATTTATATTTTCTCTATTAACTTTGATCTTGGATCATTGTAGAAAAATGACCTTATGTTCCTAAAAAGGATGGAATTGTCAAGAAGGTTGAAGAATTTGATGACCTTGATTCAAGGAAGATGACTCTAAACTTTCAAGCTATGAATATATGGAGTTGTGCCTTGGATACTAATGAATACAATAGAGTGAGCGGATGCGACTCGGCTCACTAAATGTGAAAGTTACTTGAAGTTACTCACGAAGGTACCAATCAAGTGAAGGAGTCAAAGTTGGCTATGTAGGTGAGAGATTATGATCTATTCATGATGAAATAAAATGAAAGCATTAGTGACATGTTCACAAAGTTCACCAACATCACTAATAGCCTAGAGGCGTATGGAAAAGAGTACACAAGGGGAGAATTAAATAGAAAGATTCTTGATGCACTCCCAAAAGCATGGCAACCAAAAACTCTTGCTTTTCAGGAATCAAAAGATTTGAGACTACTTCCTATTGAAGAACTCATAGGATCACTCCTCACTTATGAAATGAAAATAAAAAGGTTAAATGAAATGGAAGATGAAGACAAAGGAAGAAAAAGCATAACACTCAAAGCTAATGAGGATGATCAAACATACTCATCAAACAATGAAGATGAGATGGATGATGATGAGGAGATGGCCTTGGTAACGAGGAAATTTAAAAGATTCTGCAGTAAAGGCTTCAACAATAGAGGAAAGAGACCTCCATTCAAGAAAGGAGGACAAAGTTCATCACTCTTCAAGGCTAGGTACTTTGAATGTAATAGCACGGATCATCTTGTTGCCGATTGTCCCAAAGCCATTGAAAAAAAAAGGGGGATTTAGAAGCAAAGCTTGAGGCATTAAAGAAAAAGAAAAAAGACAAGGGCCTAAATAGGATCTTTGGATCAAGACTCAAGCGAAAGTAAAGGAGAAGAAAAGCCCAACCTATGCTTCATGGCATTAGAAAATGAGGTACAATCTTCACCCTCAAATCTATCTAATCTTGTTGTTGATGATGATGATGATGATCTAAATTCTTTGCTTATCGAAATGTGTTATGAATTGGAAAAGATCACCAAAAAGAACAAGGAGTTAAAGAATAAGATTGATAACCAATCAAATGAAAATTCAAAACTTGTTTGTGAAAACAGAACTCTTTTTGAATCACTAGATATTTGAAAAAGAAAAAGAACTTCTCAAAATTATAATTTCAAAAACTCGTTTTAGAAAACAAAAATCTTTGTGAAAAAATCCTCTCAATTGAGAAATGAATGGTAGATTACAACGATTTGAAGAAAAAGGTGAGTGATCTCACTCTATGTGTTGAAAAGTTCACAAAAGGAAAAGAAAACTTTGAAAAACTTCTTGGCTTTCAAAGATCACCTTTTGACAAAAATGGTATTGGATAAAATCATTCCAATAATTTTTCTAAACAAGCATGTTTTGTAGATTCCTTATCCCTTTCACAGCTTTGTTGTACTTATTGTGAAAAGGGTGGTCATAAAGCCACAAAATGCTTCATAAAAAGAAAAGTTGAGAGGGGAATAAAAACAGTTTGGAAAATAAAGAAAACTCAACTAACATTCATGGACCCAAAAAGATATGGGTACCAAAAGTCTTTTCTACTTCTTCTTTTGTAGGAACCCTAATCAAGCTCAACTAAGCGGTATTTGGATAGTGGATGCTCAAGGCATATGACCGGGAACGCATCTCTCATTAGTGAGCTTAAAGAAACTGAAAGTGGCTTCGTCACCTTTGGAGATAAGAAGAAGGGAAGAATCATTGGTATAGGTAACATTGGTAACTATTCTTCTACTTTTATTAAGGATGGTTTTTTTAATTGATGGTTTAAAATTCAATTTGCTTAGTCTTAGTCAATTGTGTGATAATGGGAAAAAAAATTGTTTTTGAAAATGATTCTTCTTCTATCATTGATAAGCATGAAAATAAAACTATTTTTGTTGCTAAAAGAGTTGGAAATATCTATGTCTTTCATCTTGAAGATCTTATTTCCCAAAAACTTAAAGTGTCTCTCGGTTCATGATGATGATGCATTTTTGTGGCATAGAAGGCTTGATCATATTAGTATGGATTCAGTGAGCCAACTTTCTTTAAAAGAACTTGTTTGAAGCTTACCAAAACTACACTTTGAGAAAACTAAACTTGGTGATGCTTGCCAATTCAGAAAACAAATTAAGACCTCTTTTAAACCAAAGAAAATGATTTCTACTTCAAAACCTTTAGAACTCATTCACATGGATTTATTTAGACCAATGAGGACCACTAGTCTTGGTGGTAAGAGGTATGCTTTTGTTATAATGGATGATTTCTCAAGATTTACTTGGACTTTATTCTTAAGCCAAAAGGATGAGGCATTTCAAGAATTTGTCAAACTTTTCAAAAAGGCTCAAACCACCCTTGATTGTAAATTGATGTCTATGAGAAGTGATAATGGGAGAGAATTTAACAGCCAAGATTTTACAAAACTTTGTGATGATTTTGGCATAACACAATTTTTCTGGCCGCTAAAACCCAACAACAAAATGGTGTAGTGGAAAGGAAAAGCCGTACTTTACAAGAAATGGCAAGATCAATGCTTTGTGAGAACTACCTTCCTAAATATTTTTGGGCCGAGGCCGTTAACACCGCATGCTACGTTATGAATCGTGTTTCTTGAGAGCTTTTTTGAAAAAATCTCCTTTAGAACTCATTTTTAACAAAACTCCCTCAATTGGCTATTTTAAAGTTTTTGGATGCAAATGCTTTATTTTAAACACCGGAGAAAATCTTGGGAAATTTGATGAAAAATCCGATGTGGGAATTTTTCTTGGTTACTCTTCAAACAAAAAGACCTATAGAATTTTCAACAAAAGAAGTTTTTGTGTTGAAGAGTCCATTCATATGAACTTTGATGAAACTAATATTTTTGAAAAGAGAAATGATGATGACATAGATAACTCTCTAAGCTACCAACCATTATACACTCAAGCAATGGAAGAGCATGCTATGGAGGAAGGAGAGATTGAGGAAAAACAAGAAAATGATCAAGAAACTCAAAGTCTTCCTTAAGATGTGATATATCCCAAAGGGCACTCAAAGGATGAAATCATTGGTGATGTATCATAAGGGGTAAGAACGAGAAGGTACTTCATAGACAACTTTGCATTATTATCTCAAATTGAGCCTAAAGTTATTGATGATGCTTTGTGTGATGAGTTTTGGATAATTTCTATGCAAGAGGAATTAAACCAATTTGAAAGAAACAAAGTTTGGACTTTAGTCCCAACACCCCATGATCACCCCACTGTTGGCACTAAATGGGTTTTTAGAAATAAAGCTAGACTTGTTGCCCAAGGATTCAATCAAGAAGAGGGCATAGACTTTGATGAAACTTTTGCTGCGGTTGCTAGACTTGAATCCATTAGGATGCTTTTGGCTTTTCCATGTTTTAAAGGATTCAAGCTTTTCCAAATGGATGTTAAAAGTTATTTTCTAAATGGTGACATTGAGGAGGAAGTTTATGTTGAACAAACTCCCAGTTTTGTGCCTGAAAAATTTCTAAATCATGTTTTCAAACTTTCAAAAGCTCTTTATGGCCTAAAACAAGCTCCAAGAGCTTGGTATGAAAAATTAAGTGGATTTCTACCCTCAAATAATTTTCAAAAGGTGTGGTGGATACTACTCTTTTTACAAAACCTCTTGTAATAATGATCTTCTTCTTGTCCAAATTTATGTAGATGATATTATTTTTAGTTCTACTAACATTTCTTTGTGTGAAGAATTTGCCTCCCTTATGCAAAATGAGTTTGAAATCAGCATGATGGGAGAATTGAACTGCTTCCTTGGACTACAAATCAAGCAAACAAAAGAAGGCATTTTCATCAACCTAAAGAAGTACACCGAAGAACTTCTCAAAAGATTTGAGATGAGCGGTGCAAAAGGTATTAGCACTCCTATGAGCTCATCATTGAAGCTTGACAAGGATGAAAAAGATAAGAAGATTGATGAGAAAAGGTATAGAGGTATGATTGGTAGTTTGCTTTACTTAATAGCTAGTAGGCCGGATAATGTATTTGCTGTATGTTTGTGTGCCAGATTCCAAGCTTGCGCCAAAGGTCCCATTTAATAGCTGTAAAACGTATCTTGAGATATTTAGTTTCATCATATGATTATGGCTTGTGGTACTCTAAACAATATTGTGTTGATCTTATTGCCTACACTGATGCGGATTATGCCGGATGCAAGGTAGAAAGGAAGAATACAAGTGGAAATTGCCAATTCTTGCGAGGATGTTTAGTACCTTGGTACAGCAAGAAGCAATCGTGTGTATCCTTATCAACCACCGAAGCTGGAATATATAGCAGCTGGTTGTTGTTGTGCACAGGTACTTTGGATGAAACACACCTTGATTGATTTTGGTTTTTCTTTTAAAATATACCTATTATGTGTGTTAATACTAGTGCCATAAACATTTCCATAAACCCTGCGCAACATTAAAAAACAAAACATATTGAAATCAAACATCACTTTATTAGATATCATGTTTCTAAAGGTGATGTATTTTTAGAATATATTTGCACAGAGGATCAAATTGTCTATATTTTTACAAAAACGCTCTCTGAAGAACGTTTTTGCTATTTGAGAAAATTGCTTGGTATTGGTAGACTTCATGACTAATGTGTGTTGTTTGAGTTATCAGTTTTCCTCTTATTCGTCCTGTTCTTATAGAAATTTTCAAAAAAATCAGATGCCTCTTTTAAAAACTGGACGTCCAGTTTCAAAATCAGACTGAAGGATTTTCTTCACAAAATATTCCCGAGATATTCAAACGACAAAACCAGACGACCTCGATAAAAATCAGACGTCCGATTTTCTATTTTTCAACAAAATCGGACGATTGATTTTCTAAAATCGGTCGATCTATTTCTTTAAAACTGTTGGGGCTGCCTCTTATAAAAACTAATCTCATCACAGTCTCCCTCTTATTTCTGTCTTTTTCTCACAACTCTCTCGACGGAGACTCCTTTCTCTAAAAAAGTCCATCCGATTTCTCAATCCGATTTTCACACTTCTTCTCAAATGTTTCAAATTTCTCTCCTCCTCAAACAAGAAACTCGATTGGTTTCTATTCTCTCTCTCTCTCTCTCTCTCTCTCTCTCTCTCTATCCTCTCTATAAAAAATCTTCATATTCAAGTTCCTCTTGAACCCTAAGTTGGGATTGCTTCAAAATAGTGAAAAATAAGAATGCAAACATTGGAAGAGGAGTAAATATTGAAGAAGGAGGGAGCAGTAGAGGAAGAGGCAAAGGAAAAAGGGTACCTTCGGGAATTAGGGCTCCAGATAAGTTCATCTATGCAAAGGAGGCTGCAAACTTTGAAGAATGGACAAGAAATTGAAGAAAAATTGTTGCTGGACACCGAGTGGATTTGAATGATATGCAAGGTATAGAAGCTATACCAAATCTCTTTGATGCCATTAGGTGGACACCTTTGCTTACTGTTAATGAGCTATATTATACTGAAATGGTTTATGAATTCTATGCCAATCTACATAAGGGTAGAGTTGAAAGAGTCGATAACATACCTCAACAATGGGTATTATCTAGAATTGGAGGAAGAAATATTGCATTTGATGATATGCTATTAAATACCATTCTAGAAACCCCTCAAGATGGCATGAGATTCTACACTAAGAATAAGAAATGCTTCGATCAAAATTTATATTGTGAAAGAAGGTTTAAAGAGATTTTCACTCACGGAGAAGTTCTAAAAAGGCACGATGATAGGACTGTGAATACACTTGATACCTATGGGAGATTACTACATCATATGATTTATAACATCATTATTCCAAATGTTGGGCACAAGTCTTCCATCTCAAATATGCACTCCTTTGTCATGCTTGCTCTTCATGAACATGGGAGGATGAACTTCGGTTTCATGGCTATAGAACACATACTAGCCACAAAATCCTCTTCCACCCAGTGCTTACCGTATAGATGCTTCATTATAAAAATCTTTCAACATTTCGTGATCAATTTGGTTGGAGTTGCTGATCACATTGGCCCTGGTAAGATTTACAATTAGAATACCTTCAAGAGAATGGGGTTTGAAGGAAATGATGATGGACTATTGATAAGAGGTGGTCAACAAGGAAGTGATGATGATGATGAGGAGGATAATGGTGATGAAGAAGAGGGAAATGAGCCCGAAAGTATGGATGAAGAGGATACAAATGAAGAGGACATTCGAAGAGAAATGAGATCAAAGAAAAGGCAAGAATGAACGGAGGAAGGACAATCCTCATTTGATACGGCTCTAATATTGGATAGAATTGATGTAATGCAAGCACAACTAGAAGACCGACTTGATGACCTCAATGATAAGATTGTAGATATTCAAAATCGGGTTACGAGGTTGGAGCAAGAAGGAAAGGATACCGTTGAAGATGAAGATGAAGATGATTGTGGATTCCTTTTAAATCCCTACCCTTTCCTTGTTTCAAAAACTGCTTACACTACCCCTGTTTATTTTTTCTTGGCTCCTTATCAAACTCTATTATGACTATTTTTTTATGACTTGATATATGCTATGTTTTATTCTTCATATTGGTGTTGAGTCATCTTGATGCTAACTATTCATAGACTTCATGATGATACTTTAATGTTGAAAGTCCAATTGTAGCTTTCTTTTCTATGATCCCTGAAAAACATTCCCAAGTATCTTTTTGATTTATGACAAAAGGGGGAGAAATATGTGCATAAACTAAGGGGAAGAAATAGTTGCAAGATGCTTATTATGTTGCTTTTAAGTTTCATGCTTTCTTTTGGTTGGCTACATATCTTATGGCTAATGTACTTGGTTTGATGATTGTTTGATGTCATTCTTGGTGTAAAGCATGCTTTTAAGGTGAGGTTATTTTGTTTTATATTATATTTCAAAACCTTGGCGTGTTTTCAAATTCATAGGGGGAGTTATCTCCCTTATGGTGCTTTTGGTATGCTTTACTCTTATTGATGATCTTCTTGAAGCATCACCATACTTTAATATTTGCTCTTTTTTTCTTCGTGCATATGTATTTGTCATAATCAAAAAGGGGGAGATTGTTAGCCCTAAGGGCATTATTGCATATGATTTTGATTATGATTAATATATGTTCGTGTGAGTATTAAGCATAGTTTCCATTGAACAAAATAAGCATATTTGAAGTCTTAAGGCTACACTCTTAGAAGCAGAATATCTTGGTGATCAAGGCAAAATGAAGGAGAAAAGATGAAGCCATTGAAGACCTTGAAGACTTGTGTCTTTGTTAGGGAAGTTCTAAGGTATTTCTTTGTAAAACTCCCTAGCTCTCATCTTTGATTGTTGATCATGTATGAACTCTTTGCATAAATATCTTTCTATGAATTCTTCTATAAATTCAAGAATTCTTGATAGAATTTTTTATGCCTTTGAAAATTTTTCTTATCTCAAAAAGGGTATCAAGAATACATGTTTTTGAAATAGGAAGAAAAGCTCTTCTTTGTAAAATCCTTTTCAAAAACCGGTCATCTGGTTTTAAAATCAGTCGTTTGATTTCTCTAGTTTTAGAAAAACCGGTTGTCCAATTTTGGTAATGAGCGTTCGAATCTTTTCGTTCCAAACTCGGACGTCCGCTTTTAGAAACCGGTCATCCGGTTTTCCTTTTTACTGTGAAAAATATTGCCGTTACATAGTGCAATGGTTACTTTCTCTCTCCTTCCTATGTATATTGATTTTTTGATCAGCTGTAAAGGTAACAAGTTTGGTGAAATATTTATTGAAATCATTTAAGAACCTTAAAGAGCTTTAAAGTACATTTTTCAAACACCTTTTCATCTCAAAAATACATCTTCTTGAGCTTCATTTTTTTTATCATCATCAAAGAAGAAGTTAAGAAGAGCTTGTAGAAGTATTGAATTTAGTTGTATCCTCTCTTCTCAAGCTCGTTTTGTACCATTCTTCTTAACTCATTTATCTTTTATTAACATCAAAGGTTTGTGTTGAAAACCCCTTGGATTATTCTTTGATTGTATTTGTGTTAGTGATTGACGTTGCTTGCAAGACCCCTGGTGGGTGATCCTCAAAATTGTGATTGTTGTATACCTTTTGTTATAGTAGATTTGAAAAATCCTTGGGTGTTGACTCAAGGTAGTGGATGTAGCTCTTTGAGTGAATGAACCACTTTTAATTGTTGTGCTCATCATTCTATGTTTTTCTCTTGATTGTCATAACTATAAAATTTTGTTTGGTTGGGAATTTTATTAAAAAGTGTTTTAGAATTCTTTCCCAAATGAAATTGGAGGTTTATCTTTTAATTACACAACAGAGTTTTTGAAAAATTAGCCAAAAACCTTATCTAAGGTTTTTCAAAAATAAACCACAATATAATAATTAACCGATATAAATTTTAATTTTTTAATTGAAATGTGCAAGAAAAATTGAGATGGATTTGCAAAAGCCTCTAGTTTTACAAAGTGAATGTTAGATAGAAATCTATCAAAAACTCATAGTAAATTGTGATAAATGTTTACGAATTAGTTTTTTTTAAAAAAATAGACCTAGCACAGAGTATTTTGCCAGTGGTGAAACTTCTGGGCAATTGACAAAAAGCTTTAGTTAACAAAAAATAGTGTTAATTTGCGACTTTGTATAATTTGGTGGCAACTTTTGACCTGGAATATAGTTTATGGAGAGTTTACTCACAAAGCCATAAATACCATTGCTTTCCATAGTTATGTTGCTATATTGTTTGTTGTTGCAAATTGATTGCATTTTATAGTAGTAGCAGAACTCAAAAATAAGCTATTCCTTATAAAGTAACTAACTAAACACAGTACCCAAACTAAGCACCCTTTGAGTCGTATTACTGTTACTAATGGAAAAAGTATGAGCTACTTTATCTTTCACCTCTTAACTCTCTTGATATATGTATGGTAATGGTATGGGACACAAGTTTGTTTCGTTGTGAGAAGGGGACTAAGAAGCCTACTTGAACGTATAGGCTAACCATCTTATCATAAGTCACTAAAGTCATGGAAATAATAAGGGAGGTGGTCTCTAAAATGGATGTGACAAATGTTATAACTCCTAATCTATCATGTCTTTGACACTCATGAGGGTAGTCATTACTTATTAATAACAATTGTACGTGGTGATGAAGGTCACATTTCTAATGAATTTTCGGAATCCTCTGTAGGCTTTCTGGGCCAATTTTCTCCCAATATTTTCATTTTTCAGCCCAATATATTTTTAACCCAATGATGAATCCATGGGCCTCAAACCAAGATAGGTGGCTAAAGTTTGAATGGGTCAGAGATGCCGGAGCCCATTGTGACTCTTGATCTATTTATGTTTTCTCTCCCTCCTCGGTTCAAGAGGCTATCTAGACTCTTCCTTTCCTCTTTTTTTCTTCTCCTTCTTGGCCTTCCCGAGAGTCGTCTCTGTCTCTTCTTCTTCTTCTCCCCTTCTTTGCTGTGGCTTACCGCGTCTATTGCTCTCCTCTGGTGACCTCCATGGTTCTCTTTTATACCGTCTTTGAAAGTGGTGGTTCTATGTTGATCTTATTCGGTCATTTCTGATCTTTTTGTGGGGAGAGCCGTAAAGGTGAGAGAGAGGGTGAGTGCCGGTGATCTTTTCTGTTTTAGACCAGATCTGAGGGTGATTTTTACCATTAATGTTGATACCTTTTGTCTTACCGGCACCTCGACACTGTCGTCATTTAAATGCCGCTGCTCGGTACCATCGAGTCTCATTATATGCCGCTGGGGGTTCTAACACCATAGCGACAGGTAAGTGCCCCTTACTGATTCATGGTTCATTTTTTCTTTTAACGGTTATTGTGTTTAATTTTGGTTTTGCCGATTTGCTTGAACCGGCTGTGAAACAGCAAGAGGAAGAAGGATATTTTTACTTTAATAGAATAGGGTTTTTTCGCTGCCTTACTATTCTTTTACTGATTTGTAATAGTAATTAGAGTGTGTAATAATAATTAAGTCCTATCAAGTGGTATTAGGGCCACGGTTTGGCTCGTCAGCGCCGGCAACCATCGGAAGATTCTGGATCTGAGGGAACTATTGAGTTCCTCATATTTGGCCAGTGAATGTTTCTTTCACTTTCTCTTTTCTTTTGGTTATTTTTTATTTTTTTTGTTTCGGCTTGCCGCCGTTTTATTTTTGTTTTTCCTTTTTCGGCTTGCCGTCGGTTATTGCGTATGTTTCCGTTGCGATTCTCAGGTCGCCGCCGTCTGTTTCTGTTTCTCTATTGCTTTAGTTTGTCGCCAATTGTGATTACTGTTACTGTGTTTTTACTGAATTAAGTTACTGTTCAGCTTTCCTGTTTACTGTTCTTGTTTTATACCTGCTTCTGTTATTTTGCTGCTGCTATTCTGCCTTTGTTTTTTAGGTTTTTCATTTTGTTTTTTTTTTCAAAAACTATAAAACCCAAGCCTGGCTTGAATCTGTGAGATATCAAGTATCTGTGTCTTGGCGTGGATTTTCTGTTTTTTGTAAGGCAGTTTTGTTGCTGCCATGTTTCTCGTTATTTCAGTTATATTGTTTGTTTCTTGGGTTTTGTGATTCACGTTGTTGTGCCGTTTTTAAAAAAAAAAAAACAAATCAAGCAAATTAAAACAAACCAAAGCCGCTTTTCTTGATATAGTATTTTTCTATTTCTTTGAAAAATCCGGGCAGCTTTATTCATTTTCAAAACTTTTTTCAAATCTTTAATTTTTCCTAGTCATTTAATTAAACTTATTTGCCTTCGAAACATGTCAGTTCAAAAAATTGAAACATATAAGTTTGATGGCAAATCTGACTTTGTAATGTGGAGAAGGAAAATGAAAGCAATTTTGGTATAAAATAAAATTGCACCAGCTATCTGTAGCCCTGAAGAGTATCCGGAATCTTGGAAGGGTGAAATTCTTTCAGAAAAACCAGGTGATGCTCATAGTTGCCTCACCTTGCATTTAATTGACAATATTTTACGAGAAATTGATGAAAAAGACAATGTTTTTGAAATTTGGTCTAAACTGGAAAAACTATATTTGGGAAAATCACATTCAAATAAAATTTATTTAAAAGAGTAGCTTTTCAGTTTTAAAATGAGCGAGTCAAAAACACTTTCAGAAAATATGGATGATTTAAATAAAATTGTTTTGGAACTTCAAAACGTTGGAGAGAACATCTCTGATGAGAATATTGCTGTCATTTCATTAAATGCCTTACCTGAATCTTTCAACGATGTCAAATCTATTAGTAAATATGGCAGACATGGTTTATCTCTTTTCGATGTTAAAAATGCTTTGAAATCTAAAGATTTTGATTTACAAAAAGAGAATAAATCACATGGTGAAAATCTTTCTGTACGAGGAAAGTTGACCGAGGGGAACGTCCTAGTCACCATTTTAAAAGTATAGGGCAATCCAAATCTCGAAAGAAGACAAAGTAAAGTGTTTTATTGTGGTAAAGAGGATCATATGAAAAACAAGTGTTTTAAACGGATTAAAGATGAAAAACAACGTAAACATGGTAAAGGGAGTAATAAATTGACGAAACCCACGATTTTGATTTAGATGGTAATTCTATGTTTCCTGAGGTTTTGTGTGCTTCTCTTTCCACTTCATGTTCTAAATTTGCTGATCATTGGGTTCTTGATTCTGGTTGCTCTTTTCACATGACATCCAACAAACACTGGTTTTCTGATTTCAAACCCTTAAATCAAGGAAAGGTTTTCATGGGAAATAATCAAGTTTGTGATATTAAAGGCATTGGTAGTATTTTCGTTAAAATGCATGATGGTGTGACTAGAAAACTCACTGAGGTGAGATACGTGCCCAACTTACGTCGAAATCTTATCTCTCTTGGTTATTTAGATTCTTGGGTCTTTCTTTTAAATCCAAAAATGGTATTTTACATGTTTGCAAAGGGAACCTAGTCATGCTAAAAGGTTTTAAAAGAGAAAGTTTATACATCCTTATTGGTAAAACGGTTTGTAACTCCATTGCATTAATTTCAAAAAACTGTTCTCGAGAAAACTATGTTGTGGCATCGAAGGATCAGCCACATTAGTGTGAAGGGACTTTATTATTTACAAAAAAAACTTTTATGTGGTGGCAAAATTGATTTCCTTGGATTTTTATGACAACTACGTTTTGGGAAAACAACACAAAATCAGTTTTTCAACCAGAACACACAAGTCTTCTGCAATACTTGATTATGTGCATTATGATATATGGGGACCTGAAAAAGTTCCAACTTATGGTGGTAATGTTTATTTCTTGTCAATTGTTGATGATTTTTCAAGGCATGTTTGGGTTTTCCTTTCAAAACTAAAGATCAAACTTTTGAAAAGTTTTGTAAATGGAAACGTTTTGCCGAAAATGATTCTAGAAATAAACTAAAAACTATCAGGACTGATAAATGATCTAGAATTTTTTAATTGTAGGTTTTCTGATTTGTGTGCATCGCCTGGCTTCCTAAACCATAAAATGGTTAGACATAACCCACAGCAAAATAGAGTTGCTGAAAGGATGAACCATACCATTATGGATAAGGTTAGATGTCTTCTTGTTTCTTACGGTGTCCCTAAACCTTTCTGGGGGGAACCTGTTAGTACAGTTCTCTACCTCATCAATAGATCCCCTTCTACAACTATAAACTTTAGGACTCCTATAGAACTCTGGTGTGGTAAACCTCCTAACCTTTCAAACTTGAGAGTTTTTGGATGTGCGGCCTTTGCATATCAGAAGGAAGGAAAACTAGATCCAAGGTCTAGAAAGGGAGTGTTCATAGGATATCCTAGTGGGGTGAAGCGTTATAAAGTGTGGTTAAAGGGTGAACCCGGGGTGAGGGTTGTTATCAATAAGGATGTTATTTTCAATGAGCTAGAAATGCCCTGTCTTAAGGATGAACCCATCTCCGATAATCCATTGAGTGTTCCCACTCCTTATAGTATTCCTGTAGAGGTGGAGGTCACCTCTGAACCTTCCTTAGAATCACCCCAGGAACCTTGAACCAATCCAGAGCTTCCTGCTTCATCTAGTAGCACACCTGATCCTCCTAGTATTCCTGAAACCCTTGATCCTATTTTAGAAGGTTTTGATGAGGAAGAAGAACACCCTGAGGCACATGCTCAAGCGCTTAAGGATTATCAGCTTGCGCGAGATAGAGTCCGTAGGGTACCTAAGGATCATCCTCGATATGGTTAGTCCTACATTATTTCATATGCCTTTGGTGTTGCATCTTATGTGGAGGAAAAATAACCATATTTTTCTGATGTTTTGAAAAGCCCTAATCGTGTTTTATGGTTACGTGCTATGGATGAGGAAATGTCTTCTTTAAACAAAAACAAAATCTGGATTCTTGTTCTAAAACCCTTAAAACAAAAGTTAGTTGATTGCAAATGGATTTTAAAAATAAAAGAACATGAGTCTTCTAATGAACCTCAAAGGTTCAAGGCCAGGCTAGATGTAAAAGGTTTTTCACAAGTTGAGGGCATTGAGTTCCATGAAATTTTTTCTCCTGTAGTTAAATACAAAATGATTAGGATTATTCTTGCTCTTGTTGCTTTCTATGATCTTAATCTTGAACAACTTGATGTTAAAACCACTTTCTTACATGGTGATCTCGAAGAGACTATATATATGCGACAACCACCAGGTTTTGAGGTTAAGGGTAAAGAACACATAGCGTGTCTTTGGAAAAAGTCGTTATATGGGCTTAAACAATCACCCACATAATGGTACAAGAGGTTTGATTCTTTTATGATAAAAATTGGTTTTACTAAAAGCAAATGATAGTTGCCTTTACTTTTCTGGTAATACGGTTTATTTTGCTATTTATTTATTGCTTTATGTGGATGATATGCTAATTGCTTACAGGCATAAAGCTAAAATCTATGATCTAAAATCCTTGTAAAAATCTGAATTCGATAGGAAAGATTTAGGTGTTGCATCCAAAATTCTTGGGATGAGTATTTCAAAAGATAGATTTGATCGTTCACTTTTTCTATCTCAAAATCTTTTCCTTTAGAAAATTTTATCCAAATTTTCAATATTAATTACAATTGTACGTGGTGATGAAAGTCACATTTCTAATGAATTTTCGGAATCCTCTGTAGGCTTTCTGGGTCGATTTTCTCCCAATATTTTCATTTTTCCAGCGCAATCTATTTTTAACCAATCATGAATCCATGGGCCTCAAACAAACATGGGTGGCTGAAGTTTGAATGGGTCAGAGATGCGGAGCTGGGCCAGCCCGGGATGCCCGTTGTGACTCTTGATCTATTTATATTTTCTCTCCCTTCTCAGTTCAAGAGGCATTCTAGACTTTTCCTCTCTTCTCTCCTTTTCTACTCCTTCTCGGCCTTCCCGAGAGTTGTCTCTCTCTCTCTTCTTCTTCCCCGTTTTTTTACCGCAGCTTACCGCACTTGTTGCTCTCCCTGGTGACCTCCGTGGTCCTCAGTTACACCGTCTCTGAAAGTGGTGGTTCTGTGTTGATCTTATTTACTTATTTCTGAACTTTTTGTAAGGAGAGCCATAAGGGTGAGAGAGAGGTGAGCGCCGATGATCGTTTCTATTTGAGTCCAGATCCGAGGGTGACTTTTACCGTTAAAGTTGGTACCTTTTGTCTTGCCAGTACCTCGACGCGGTCGTCATTGCAATGCCGCTGCTCGGCACCGTCGAGTCTTATTGTATGCCGCTGGGGGTTCTGACACTGCAGCGATAGGTAAGTGCCCCTTACCTATTCATGGTTAATTTTTTTCTTTTAACGGTTATTGCGTTTAATTTTTTGGTCTTGTCGATTGGCTTGAACTGATTGTGAAACAGGAAGAGGAAGAAGGATATTTTTACTGTAATAAAATAGGTTTTTTCCGCTGCCTTACTATTCTTTTACTAATTTGTAATAGTAATTAAGTGTGTAACAGTAATTAGGTCCTATCATCCACCATATCTAAATTCTAAAATTCTAATTAGGTACTTAAATCTAATGAAGGTTCTAATCATACATAGGATGACTCTTACCTTTGTGGTATAAGAATCATTGTAATAGAGGGAATAATGAAAATAAGAAAAATCTTATATAGATTTCTGCTTAATGCATGTAAACTGTATTTGCATTTGTTGGTGCCAATCTAACATTAGACGTATCTTGTCTCATGGGTAGTACTTTTTCTTAAACGTTCTCTAGATTTGCTATGGACATGCCTATTCTTTAGTGTTTTATGTATCCACTTTAAATATCTAATCAAAATTCTATTTTGTCAGTTAATAAAGGAAGACACATAAAACTGAGAACTCTATATGAATGTAAGCTTGCATAAACTCAAGCAAAGCATAAAATATTTTCCTAATGTCAAGAAAACGCCTAAAATCTTTGCCTACATATCAAGATAACCAAGACTCACAAGCCTGGATTCTCAAGCTAAAAGTTCCAGGCATTGTCACTAGTAAACTAGAATATTGTTATTCATTTCATTCGGAATTCCAATAATAAATAAATGAGTTCAAACTTCAACATAGAGAATTTAATAATATTCTCTAATTATACTTATTGCAGAATGAAGATATATGTTACCTTACAAACAAGACAATCGCGTTTCAATTCAAGAACTTTGTTCATTTTTCTTTTAACTTTCTTGCACAATGTATGTAAAAAAGTTCAATGAAGAGAAAATGTATGTCAATGATTCCTTCATAGTGACAAAATAGATTTTGCACTCTATTTCACTAAACTGTAGAATATGTGATCATGTACAAAAATATTTCTTCATCCTTCATATATTTTAAGGAATCAAGAAAATGAAACCTTAAGATCCTTCTGGCTGCACATCAATACATTCTTTGTCGTTCCATGGAATGAATGATTCATCATCAGTGATATTTTAAAGCAATATACAATAAATTTCCATATAAGAAGCTACTTATTTGAATAAATTAACCACTAGAGTTGAGATAATATGAAGACAAATGAAAAGATGAATAACAATAAATTGTTGATTAACTTTCATAGGAAAAGTTTACTCGTGAGCATATGCTCTAAAAGTTAGACTTGCAATGTTAAATGATTTTAATCCTCAAAATGAAAGATTCATACGGTACAAAAAATTCCATTAAACCCACTAGTACTTCATTATGGAACAGTCTTAATAGAACAATATTGCTAAATTCTATTTACGCATGGTGGAAAGCATAATGTGATTAATGAAGCTTATGCATACCCCTTGTATTCAGGATTTTGTTATGTTAATCAGACACGATAACCATAAGAATGGAAACAAATAACTTCCAACATATCGAGGTATTTTTATTAAATAAGCTCCTAACTTTAAAAATCTGTCTGTAGAGTACTTTACTTTTGAAGCAAAGAGGTGACGCTAGAAATTGTTCCTCCTAAACTTACCTCTTTTGACCATCACTTCTTGAGATTTTCTAGTTATGTGACCGTGTTAAAAACATCTACGCATGCAATAAGACTAAAATCCTACCATCATAAAACATAATAGTAATCCTAGTTTAGCTGGAAATAAAATTAGGGACATGCCTTCCTCCCCCCTGCCAATACTAACTTTATTGACTTTTTTAAAAATAATTTATTTGATAAAAAAAGAAAGGAAATCAAGAACAATCTCAATAATATACAACATATATAATTTTTTTACCTGCAGCCAAAAGAAAAAGCCACGCAACAAATTCAACTGCTTAAGATCATCATTGGCAGCAACTTCTTCTTCAATCTTCCTTTTAAGAACTGTAGAGTTTATTTCAAAATTTGAAAATTATGAAGATCAAAGATTGCCATCGTTTTAATAGTAATATAAACTCAAGAAAAGGTGAGTAAATATATCTATACAAAATGATCTTATCACTAGTAAGGGGACACCTTTCTGTGAAAATTAATTATTTCAACTTTACATATAATTAGCATTGATCAGATATTTAATTTTGGGCAAAAGAATCATTTATAAATAAAGCAAAACATAAAGTCGATAGTAAAGAAGTATCACAAAAGTCGATAATAGGAGGAGATCGCTATCATATATCAACATAGGAGAAATAATATTTTTCATGCATTGATGATTTAATTGGACAATGTATAAGGTGATCAATAATGGTAATATGAAAAATCCTAGATAATAATGGACTAACCCAAATGGCGATCAGGCAATGATTTTCCCATTTTATCCGAGGGGTAAAATTTTACCCCTCCATAGCGAAAATCTCTATGCTTATGTTGAGGCTTCCGCATAGTGATTTCCTGCATAAGCCTTTCATGCTCCTCTTTATCATAAGGTTTACGAAGAATTTCTAATATTTGCACCCTGAAGCTAGAACACATTATTTGTTGTGGATTGCCATAATGATTGTTGACATCTTTTGACTTAATAATGGTACAAGAACAAAATAGAAATTAGACAAGAAATTTTCCCAATAAATTGAAGGACAATTAAAGAAGGATCAATTCGATAAAACTATCCAAAATAATGAAAAGGGATAACTTATGCCCTTCATTGTTGTTTCATGTTGAATAGCATCTGTATACTTCTGTTTCTTAGAAACAAGGTTGTCATCTGTTTGAGAATTCAGGAAGATAAGACCATCATAAACTACAGATGCACCATTCTTATATTGAAAGATCACATTAGAACCTTCAAGCCTCATGTTTTCGAAGAACAATTTATAGTCGTAATCATAATTACTTTGAAACTCAATTCTCTCCGTTTTACCATGACTATCCAAATCTTTTTCATCTTCACCATTTGCCTCATTTTCCATATAGTTAAGTGGCTCTGTTAACCTAGTTTTTTCATTAGCCTCGAGCACATAAGAGGACCCATTATTCTTCAAACTGCTAAAAAACAATGCATAGCTTGGATCATCACCACCATCAATTGAAATCTGGGTTTTGGATCATCAAGAATTGACATATATTCCGTATTCAAATATTTAAGAAAGTCACTATCTCCATCCTCCATGTGTTTATGCAAATGCTCTCTCATCACTTCCTTGGACAAGCTAACCGATACTTTCTCATTTTGTCCAGGATTGTGCATGTAGCTAAATTTTGTTGTATGAGATCTTACATCTTCTACTACATCCTTTGTTTTTGAATCCATGTCTCACTTATATTAAATTACTTAAGAGCAAGCCAAATAAAAATATATCGAAACTCTTCCTTGACCTTCCTCACCAATTGAACTACTCAATAAGTACTTAGCTCAATGCACAATGCACGATTAAAATATTCTACATTCCAAAAGAATCAATAAGCTTATGGAGCATCCCCAATTTTATTTAAGTATATATTTAAATAAACTCAAAAGCTAAAATGTATATATATATTTTTTATATGACTAATAAATATAACAAGTCTTAAGAAAACTTTCCCTTTAACAATCCTTTAATGCTCTAACACAAACTTCTCCTCTTTAATACCTTTGATAGAGGATGTTACCTTGACTTGCATTAATTAACATGTATGGTGCAAAGATCGAAGTATTTTTCAATTGCTCAGAGATAGAGGCTAGCTAGGGCATATATTTGTCCTAAAGAGAAATCAACTGAGCTTGTATAAATAGAAAAATTAAATCCATAAATTAAATTAAAGGTTACTTGCCTGTGATAGCTAGGCGCCAGTTTTCTGAATTCGACTTCTTTGTGCACTGTGAATTTATTCAGTCTCAAAAGACAGAAGAGGATGAACATTGATTATATTTTAATTGCTTTAGTAGTGGTCGAGTAAGGTTGACTTCATCTATATACCATTTTTATTTGATTGAATTTCAAACGCATCACTACAGACGTCTACCAAGTATTTTACTCAATTTTCATATCTTTCATCTAATATGTGGTTTACTTAATATAAATTTAATACAAAATTTTAAATATTGAAACTTTATTCATTTCATTTTTAGGAACTAAATAAAATATGGTCACGTGGTGAATTCATAAATAAATTCACTCTCTTTTTTTTCCAGTAAAATATAACATTATTATACATAAATTATTTCCATTTTACGAATTCATGCTCTAGAAGTTTATAAACTTTGTGTTGTTCGAATTATTATAGAAATTAATCGTTCATAAAGTATTCCTATTTTTTTTTTTAAAAAAAGAATCTTGTTATTGGATTAGTAAACTAATTCAAAGCTCTTTATACAACTTAATTGACAAAAGGGAGAATTAAAATCCAGTAAGAAAGAAGAAGAGAGAAGAAAACCTCCTTATGGCTTCTCTAAGATTACACAAGGGAGAAGCAAAAAACAAATGAGGGAAAGGGAAAAAAATTAGAAGGTAAGACCCTGTATGAATAGTGGCAACAACTTTGTTTGGAGGGGAGGGGTAGTTGGTGCGTGACAGTGAGGAAAGGGGTGTGTGAGTTGGTTATCTTCTTAAGAACTACCGTTGATAACTTTCTCCTTAATGGTAACAATTAATCATGCATGTGTCATTAGAAGAAATAATGGCCACATAACAATAATACTAATATTAATGATAAGAATAATAAAATTTATCATCTTAATTTTACACCAATAAAAATCTATCTAGAAGATTTATATTTTCCCACAAAAATTACGTTTAGATCCCTAAAATGTGCAGCTTAAGTATACTTAAGAAAAATTAATCCACTTAAGATATTCGTAAACTCCCCTAACAAAAACTTTTATTAATAAAATTTTACTCTCTTTCCTAAACATCTACAAAACTATCGTTATATCCCAAAACTTTACTCCACTAAGTCAGATTCCAAACTCTACATTCGTGACATTAACACTTATGTGTCATGTGTGAGGTACTTACGGGTATGGCATTACACATGTTTCATCTAATATAAAATTTACTTAACATAATCTAATACAAAATTTTCAACATTGAAATTTTCTTCTTTAAATTCATAGGAACTAATGAAAATATGGACACATGGTAAATTCATAATTATATTCATTACTCCTCTTTTTCCTAATAAATATACACATTGTTATCCACAAATTATTTACATTTAAGGATTCGTATTCTATAATTTCATAAACTTTGTGTTGTGCAATTTATAATGGAAATAAATAGTATAGGAAGTAATCCTACCTTTATAAAATAAGAATCAATTACAATGACAGTAAGAAAAATTCTTCTACATTATAGATTTTCAATAGGTAGATTTACCTTTTTGTTTATTTTTTGTTCTCTAGTTTCCTTGTTTTCATCTTTTGCTTAAATTAGGAAATTGTTTACACATAAAGTATATGAGAAACTATTCATATTCTCTTAATGTTAACGTAGACAATCACTATGTGGGTCTTGAAAAACATCGATTTTGAGATAAAATTTAATCTCAAAACAAGAAAATTTATGATTTTTCTTAACATTCTAAACGTTGTTCCTTGCAATTCACGAGCGGCCTGATAACAATGGCCATGGTTGGTTACAAGGGACCGTTGTCTATTCCCTTTGCGACTAACCTAGGGCAATGTGAATGAGCCCCTTTTGAACTGCAAGCGCCAAACCGATTTTTTTTGTTCTTTATAAATTAAAATAAATCATTAAATAATTTAAACATAATAAATACGAACTAAAACAAATTAAAATAAATTAAGTAGATAAAAGATTATTTGAAACAAAATATATATTAAAAATAAATAAATAAGACATTACAATAAAAACATAAAATAACATTAATTAGTTTAAAAACTAATTAAAGTTGGTTCGGCTCAACCCTTGTGCCGGATCAGGGGAGCCTCGGCTCAGCCTTGATAGCTAGGAAGGGGTACCTTTACAGCACGCCTGGTCGATGGCGAGGGGTGAGCCGTGGCTGGTCCAACGATAGGGGTTGCCTTTAAAGGATGCAAAGATTTGAAACTTTTTTCAGATCTAGGATGATTTGATATCGTTTTTTTAACTTTTAAATCGGTAAAATGAATAAAAACACTAAAAGATTGATATACTAACCTTTTTTGTGAAGATTCGTTGTTTGATGCTTCTAACTTGAAGATTTAAACACGGGCTTTGAGAGAATTTTATAGCTGGAGAAGGAAGGGAAGAAAATTAAATGAACATTTTTGGAGTTGCGCCCTTAAATTTTGTATTGCCATAAGCTATTTCAAACATGTTAGCTCAATTTTTGAGGGGTCCTTGTCTTGAAAAAAAGGTTTATGTTCTCAATTGATAAGTAACTCCAACTCTAGGGAATATTATGCTATGGACCCGATTCATGTCTCCACTAATGGACCTCATGGCATGTATTAAGCCACATCACCTCATGTAACTAATTATGTCTCCAATTCTGGGGACAAGAATAACAAGGATAGTGATATGGCTTAATATAGGCCACATGGTCCATAAGTAGGGACATGAACCGGGCGCATAACAAAATTTTTATCTAATATATAATTTGCTTAACATAATCTAACACAATATTTTACACATTAAAATTTTCTTCTTTAAATTCATAGAACTAATGAAAATATTGTAACATGGTGAATTCATAATTATATTCATTACTCTTCTTTTTCTAATAAATATACACATTGTTATCCACAAAGTATTTACATATTAATGTTCGTATTCTATATGTTTGTAAACTTTGTGTTGTGCAATTTATAATGGAAATTAATAGAAATTTAACAAATCACATTTAATTTTCTCCACTTGAAGAAAGAAAAATCTTCTACAATATAGAATTTTCAATTGGACTAGATTTACCTTTTTGTTTATTTTTTGTTCATTAGTTTCCTTGTTTTCATCTTTTGCTTAAATTAGGAAATTGTTTACTCATAAATTGTATGAAAAACTATTCATATGCTTTTAATGTCAACATAGACAATCACTATGTGGGTCTTGAAAAACATCAATTTTGAGATAAAATTTAATCTCAAAACAAGAAAAATTATGATTTCTCTTAACATTCTAAATGTTGTTCCTTGAAATTCACGATGGGGCTTGATAACTGTTAGTATATGCCCTAAGAACAATTGGCTCACATTTGTAATTTATGAAGCATGTATTTTGAATTGTATTTTATGCTCTTGGTCATCAAGTGTGCGACTTGATAGTAAAACCCTTATAGCTAATAAAATACTATTCTTATTTGTCCATAGTTTATTACATCTTGTAAACTAGTGTGAAGTTGATTGATGGTCAAGTTTTACTGATCATGAATATGAGATATAAAATCAATTCATAAATACATATTGAGAATATTGTATTGGACATGGCCCGAAGTGAAGAAGAAATATTGCATGGGTTTAAGTTATAAGTATTTCTTCTCAGTTTTATATTTGGTGTCCTTTGACCTAATGTTTCTAATCTTTCTTGCATGGGGAGAAAATATGTTCTTACATAGTCAAACGTCACTTTTAATTAGATGATTATTATGACTATTTGTTGGCTTATTTTCTTGTCATGGCTTCATATTGGAGATAGTGAAAGGGATTTGTCCCTCTCCTTTTAGAGAGAGATGTCCATGGGCCCCTTGATAAGGAAGACTTGAAAATATGCATGGCCATATTCAAATAAGTATTAATAAGGTGTTATTAATATTATTTGTTGGAACAGTCCACCTGGTGATCAAATAAATGGCCAATTAAGTTTTATAAGGATGACTCGGTTTATGCCTTATACTTAATCAGGATATCGTGTGACAAAAGGACAAAATATTGAATCTGATGCTAGGTTATTATTGCTTTTACTTAACTTGGGTAAGCATAATGTCTTGCTAGAGCCCGCTTATGTTTTGTGAATAAATGTCTAGGACATTTTTCATTCACTACCAACGTTAAGTGAACCTACAGGGTCACACGCATAGATGATCTTGTGAGCATAATGTCCACATTCAATGAATCTAGATTGTGTCCAGATTCGTTGAACGTATACTAAAGGGGAAGCAGATTGTACATTGTATTTTCTGGTAAGTTAATAAGTAACTAATTTTATTTATCAAATAAATGAAATTAATTACTTAATATTACTCATCCAACCATTGGATGATTATAGGAATAGACGGACGAGATTAAACTATCATTAGATGACAATTAGGGTTTTGATATTGACGCCTATAAAAGGTTATGTTAACCTTTTCTCTGTGGCGGTCTTTATCTGATTTAAAAAAAAAACCGTAAACCCTAGAACGTCGATATAGTATCTACCTCCCTTTCTCCGAAATTCGACCTATTACCAGATAGTCAGGATTAGTTCTGAACAATTTTCAGAACACAGAAGGGGCTAGCATCCCAATTTCTCGCAGAGGAGTTCGTCGCGTGGATACCAGTAGAGGGCGAAGCATAAACAGTAGCGCCTCCACACTAAACAATTAAAAACATTGAGGTAATTTCTATCCAATCAGTTTTTCTAGTATGTGCAGATCCTGTTGGTGCATTACCATAGTTTTATTTTATTTGTTTTTGCCTATGGATTCCAACAATAACAATGGCCTTGGTTGGTTACAAGGGACCGCTCGCCGTTCCCTTTGCGACCAACCAGGGGCACTGTGAACGAGCCCCTTGTGAAACGCAAGCGACAAATCGGTTTTTTTTCCTTACAAATGAAAATGATTCATTAAATAATTTAAACATAATATGTGATGCCCCCAACCTTGCCACTAGGTCACCTGCGGGTGAGTAGGACATCTGCGTCCCTCTCGACACTAAATTATAAGTTCCACAATAAAATAAAACCCTAGAGCAACACTAACAGGTATACACACAAAGTACGCGAAAAACTTAAGTAAACCAGATACTACTAATGCGCTCAAAACACAGGATCTTAAAAAAAAAAAACTTCTCATTTTCGTTTAATTATAAACACAAAAGTATCATACATCAACAACTTATATAACAACATAAAAAGAAACTCTATAGACGATTCGAGTCTAAAAAGATAAAATATAAATATATGCCCCTCTGGGGAGATTTGATCCAAAAACTCCTGGCCTAAAACTTTAGTGGCTTGCTGGGCCCCTGACCATTCCGAGCTAATCTGAGGAGAAAACATGATATGGAAAAACTTGAGCACGAACGCTCAGTGAGTCCACGTGTGTGTGCGCAGTAGTGATTTCTTTAAAACCATGACGATGTCGTTTCACAAAACAGTTCATGCAATGTTATAAGACAAATATTTCTTTTACTATTTTATCAAAACTGATGCTTGAACCTACATGAGGGTTTCGAGCGCAGCTGGGAAGTTTGAACGAATTAAGATACATCAGCGCAACTTCTACGCCCCAAATTTAAAAGAACATGTAATGCAACAGTGGGGCTCTACAGACAAAGTCTGGGTCCCCAAAACGAGGCCATCGAAACCAAATTCCGGCATCCCGTAGCCAAATACCAGCCAAACAACATACGAGCGCTTGATTACAAACAACCGCACTCCCATATCACTGGTCAAAACAGGCTACAGACTCTTGGGGCACCTACCAGGTCTGCCCTGGGGCCAACCTCAGTTTCGAGCCCCTCCTGACTCTCTACTAGGTGACCGTCCCATCGCAGAGCATGATGCGATGTCCACGTAAATACTGGTTGGGCCACGCCCTCAAGGTACTACTCCCCTCTTTAAGTGGATCCACCCTCAGAGTTAAAAACCAGTCCACGTCATCGGAAAAGGCCATAGTACGGGGAACTAGCCATTTACAGCGCAATCCACATACGCGTCCGTTTACTTGATTTTCACCAAACTTTAACCCTGGTCGGAATGAGGTTTTCATATGATTTACAAATCGAAAGGCCAATTACTCGGCCATATTAACAGATTCAAGTCATAAACATTTCAGAGCACAAAAAATCCTCATGCGCCAGTCATCACATGCTTATACAAATTTCACAATTATGCCAATACCAGATCTATATTCATGCATGTCAAAATACGTAACGTTTCAAGCTAGAACATTTTCCAATATATAAATATTTCCGAAAAACCTGTGTACAACAAACTTCTTATGCACCACCGTAATAGTCTGTTTTAAAAGAAACACCTACATGGAGCACCGCTCCTATGTATTTTTCTAGGAAACACATAACACATTGTGGAGAACATCTCCAAAAACACGCTGAGAGATATCGTTCCAAAAATAGCAAAATTTTGTAAAGGTTCAAAAAAAACATATTTATATGTCTTGTAATATTTGAAATAAAATGGAGTTTGTGGACTCACCTGGATGTAGATCTGGTGCTAAGATCCTACAAAATAATAATACGAAAATACTTAATACCTGGGTATCGATCAAATAATCATATTCCCTAAATAATATCGAGATCCTACGTAATGATCTTAGGAGATATACATACCTATAGAATGATACCTATACAATGATATATATACTTATGATAATTCTTTAAAAAAGATCGAAAATCCTATACTCTTAAAAAGAAAAATATATACTCTCCAAATAAACCATAGTTAATTATATACTATATACTAAAAATTCATTTAAAATATTGAAATCCTAAAATAAATAACTAGCTTAAAATATATATAATCTAACTACAAATAGATCTCACTATATATTAAAGAAAACAAACAAATAATATACTTAAACTATATATATAGATATTATAGTGACATTACAAAGGAAAGAAAAGAAAAATAAAATAAAATAAAAAAATACCATGCAAACTAACCTTCTTGGGGAACCTAATATGTGAATATATGGCTGCCCTTTTTTTTTATTCAAAGAAAAAAAATGATTATGCATGCATATATATAGAAAATAAGCCGACTAAGGAGGAAAAGAAGAAAAAGGTAGCAAATGACGGGTGGTGACTTGAGGTAGCGACCATTCCTTAAGTGTTAAGTAGTTTTTTTTTTTTTTTTTTTTTAAATCCTTATATGAAAATATCAAGTATCTGAATTTCTAAAATAAATACACTGGTATTAAAAATAAAATCCACTTAAAGGCATTTATAAACCTTAATAATAAAACCTCAATAATACAATAAAACTTTATTCCTATTCCTAAATATCCCTAAAATACCACTAAGTGCCAAAAACACTATATCCAAACAATATATATCAAAACTCAATTTTATTCATGTCCGTAATTTTAAAGTCATGCTAGGTACTTACAGAATAGGGCGTTACATAATATATACAAACCAAAAGAAATTAAAATAAATTAACTAGATAAAAGCTTATTTGAAACAGACTATATATGAAAAATAAATAAATAAGACATTACAATAAAAACATAAAATGAAATTAATTAGTTAAAAGAATAATTAAAGATGGTTTGGCTCGACCCTTGTGCGGGAACAGGAGAGCCTCGGCTCAGTCCAAATCGCTGGCAAGGGGCACCCTTACAGCACGCCCGGTCGGTTGCGAGGGGTGAGCCGTGGCTCCTCTGGTCCAACAAAAGGGGTGGCCTTTAAAGGATGCAAAGCTTTGAAATTTCTTTGAGATCTAGGGCGATTTGATATCCTTTTTTAAATTTTAAATCGGTAAAAATGAATAAAAACACTTAAAGATTGATATACTAACCTTTTTGTGAAGATTCGTTGTATGATGCGTCTAACTTGAAGATTTGAACATGGG
The DNA here is from genome assembly GCA_028651295.1 of Catharanthus roseus. NCBI lineage: Eukaryota > Viridiplantae > Streptophyta > Magnoliopsida > Gentianales > Apocynaceae > Catharanthus > Catharanthus roseus. Next base: position 1,069,769 of record JAPQWS010000026.1, read on the forward strand.
GCTTTGAGAGAATTTTACAGTTGGAGAAGGAGGGGAAGAAACTTAAATGAACATTTTGGGAGTTACGCCCTTAAATTAGGTGTTGCCTTAAGCTATTTCAAACATATTAGATCAAATTTTGAGGGGTCTTTGTCTTGAAAAAACGGTTTATGTTCTCAATTGATAGGTAACTCCAATTCAAGGGAATATTATGCTACGTACCCGATTCATGTCTCCACTAATGGACCTTATGGCATGTATTAAGCCACATCACCTCATGTTATTAATTATGTTTCCAATTCTTGAGACAAGAATAACAAGGATAGTGATATGGCTTAATACAAGCCACATGGTCAATAAGTAGGGATATGAACCGGGTCTATAATAGAATTTTTATCTAATATATAATTTACTTCACAAAATGTAACATAATAGTTTCAACATTGAAATTTTCTTTTTTAAATTCATAGGAACAAATGAAAATATGGTCACATGCTGAATGGATAATTATATTCATTACTTCTCTTTTTTCTAATAAATATACACATTGTTATCCACAAATTATTTACATTTTAAGGATTTGTATTCTATAAGTTTATAAACTTTTTGCTGTGCAATTTATAATGGAAATTAACAGTTTAGGAAGTAATCCTGCATTTTTAAAAATGGAATCAACTATAATGACGGCAACCACTTTTTGTCTAGGTGGAAAATTTTGGTACACTGATCAATGCTCGACACGTGTACACTGCACCCAATGAATAATTGACACGTATACTACTATGTGTTCGCATGTACAAAATATAAAAAATTGTGTACCAAAACAAATAAGCAATTAATGAATGGAAGAAGCCAAATTTAATCTCACAACCCACATTTAATTTTCCCTACTCTAAGAAAAAAATTTTCTTCTACATTATAGAATTTTCAATTGGAATATATTTACCTTTTTGTTTATTTTTTGTTCTTTAGTTTCCTTGTTTTCATCTTTTAGTTAATTTAGGAAATTGTTTACACATAAATTGTATGAGAAACTATTCATATGCTTTTAATGTCAATGTAGACAATCACTATGTGGGTCTTGAAAAGCATCGATTTTGAGATAAAATTTAAACTCAAAACAAGAAAATTTATGATATTTCTTAGCATTCTAAACGTTGTTCCTTGCAATTCACGAGGGGCCTGATGACAATTGTCTTGGTGGTTACAAGGGACCACTGGCCATTCCCTTTGCGACCAAACAGGGGTACTGTGAACGAGCTCCTCGTGAATTGCAAGTACCAAGCTGAGTTTTTTTGTTCTTTACAAATTAAAATAATTCGTTAAATAATTTAAACATAATATATAGAAACTGAAAAAAATTAAAATAAATTAAGTAGATAAAAGCTTATTTGAAATAGAATATATATATATAAAAAAATAAATATATAAGACATTACAAAAAATATAAAATGAAATTAATTAGTTAAAAAAATAATTAAAGTTGGTTCGGCTTGATCCTTCTGCGGGATCAGGGGAGTTTCAGCTCAGCCCTGATCGCTGGCAAGGGGCACCTTTACAGCACGCCTGGCCGGTGGCGAAGGGTGAGCCATGGCTCCCCTGGTCCAACGACAGGGGTGGCCTTTAAAGGATGCAAAGCTTTGAAATTTTTTTCAGATCTAGGACGATTTGATATTATTTTTTCAATTTTAAATCAGTAAAAATGAATAAAAACACTTAAAGATTGATATACTAACATTTCTATGAAGATTCATTGTATGATGCTTCTAACTTGAAGATTTGAACAAGGGGTTTTGAGTGAATTTTACAGTTAGAGTAGGAGGGGAAGAAAACTAAATGAACATTTTTGGAGTTGCGCCCTTAAATTTGGTGTTGCCTTAAGCTATTTCAAACATATTAGCTCAAGTTTTGGGGGTCCTTGTCTTAAAAAAAGGTTTATGTTCTCAATTGATAAGTAACTCCAACACTAGAGAATATTATTGCATGTATTAAGTCACATCACCTCATGTTATTAATTATGTCTCCAATTCTGGTGACAAGAATAACAAGGATAGTGATATGGCTTAATACAGACCACATGGTCCATAAGTATGGACGTGAACCTTGTCCATAACAGAATTTTCCCAATTCAAGGAGTTTTTTTATAGCTCGCTTATTTATTATATTATTTAATAATTTTAGATTTCACTTGCTATATTTTAGAGGTTGGACATACCTTCTCCTTCTCTATGAAGACAATTTTATCTATTTTTTTAACTTTACACTTAATAATTTAAAATGGATCAATGCCTAACCCACCACCAATTTAGATGGCCTTAGTTTATAGGGAAAAAAGACATTCGTAAGAATAAAAATATCTTATTTTCTTTTTAATTAGTATATATTAAACCTCTTATATATAATATTTGCTCTCTTTTACCACGAAGGAAATTACTATAACTATTTTTTACATGTTTACAAAACCTTGAGGAAATATGATTACAAAAAAATAAGATAAAATTGATGGCCACCCCATTGGTAATCATTGTCCTACATTATTTACTAAATACCACATTTTTCTAAATATACTATTATTTCTAAACTCTATAAAACTAAACAATCTTCATACATTTATTTTAATAAAAAAGTATTTGAATTAATAATTTACAAGTAATTTTGTAAAATCCAAAAACAATGAATGTTTGTTAGTAGTTTAAATACATTTTGTGGAAATAGGATTTCAATTATTAAGATGAATACATAACAAAGCTACGTAACGACATATTCGTGCTTGAAGACTATGTTGTTCCAAGAAACTCATACTGAAAAACATCTATTTTCTAGAAAAAATAAATAAAGAGTTAGTGGAATTTACCTTCTAATGTTTCTTTTATGAAAGTCAAGCATAATTTCTAATCATTTTTTTCTAAAAAACAAAAATGGCAGTCGGAACTTTATTAAAAATCTAGTTATTTACTAATTTCAAAGGACGAGAATATGCATGAAAAGCTTTCTGGAACCTAAAGGTTTAGATCTCTTTCCCTGTAGTTACATAATTCTTATCCACCCATGTAGAGGTTTCCAATGCACAAAATTCTTGCCAATATAGACGAGGCACCAACTCTAAATCTAAATTAAATCTAAAAATTCTTCGGCACTCAATAAAATAGATATGTCTATATTCTGGAACATAATCATTGGTTAAAAGCCTAAACGAATCAGTGGCCTCTTTGTCATTATACTTTCCAGCAAGAACATTCTTCTCTTACCACATTGTCTCTAATCGCCATATTAGTCAAGTTTTCACGCTGCCAGAATTGTCTAACATATCTAATACGCTTTATCTACAACACTACATTTAAAGTAGATTGATAGCTTATGCCACTATCCTAGCCTCTTTAAACCCTCCTCGCTTATCCATTCGACAGAAGCATTTCCACAAACCTGTTTCTCCTTATAGATCATCCACGTTTACTTTAGTGCGACCTGTAAAACATATCTAGCTGTCAACTAAATATGTCCAGTATAGGCTAAACTAGAATTCACTTATGGAGAAGTAAATTATGCAATCGATTGTATTTCAAAAGTATTTGTGGAACAAAATTTCGAATCCATAATCCTCCCTTGAACTTATATATCCACTCTACCTTAATATTAATACTTGTGGTAGTAGTGGTATAATCATTGTCATTGTAACATGAATGATTATGTATCACATCCTGCATTCACTTTTCATCCTAATTCAAAGAAAAATCATCATGTTCAAATAATCTTCACGAGGTTCTCATGTCGAGCAACTAGAATTCCCCATTTCTTAATGAATGAAAATAAATCAAACATATGTGAGATAGATTGGAGGGTCCCTGTCAAAAGTAATTTCCTCATTTAGCCTTGAATTATCCACTGAACCTGCCAGCAACTTACCAGATTGCTTTGCAAGGAAAAAATGCTAAAAACGTCAGTAATTTATTCCTCTAGGATCCTTGAAGCTAGAAAGAAAAAAGAAAAAAAATACCGGATTTTTACAAGGGTTTTGTTTCATTAGTTTCTCATATATGTGCTTTCTTTTCTATTTGTCATAACAACGCCTTATCTATAAAAGCATGAAGTTGCTTTATCATTTATAAAATTGTGCAATTTTTGCATCATTATTACAAGGTGGAACTTGTAATCTGAGATGCATTACTAGCTTGGAACTTCTTGTTGAAGGAAACATCGGCAAATGACTATAGATAACTTGTGACGAATATTCCTTGTTCTGTATAGAGATAACGAAATGTGTCAAAGATGATTAAAATGTTACAAGTAAATGCTAGTTGTTATTTATCTTAGCAGCTAGCTACATATTGAGTCTACACATAATTAGGTTAAGTAAGTTGCTTATAATAATTCGGTAGTATAGTTGGATAATTAATCTGTCCTTGTATATATGAATTCCATATTTTACTACCTATTAATGTGCTTTATGTCTTGATTTACTATATCTTCCCTTTGATTTACAGCTTTAAATTTTTTATATTGTTCTCTATATATATAACCCAGGAACGTCTTTTAACATTTCTTCTAACATCTTCTTTTTATAGTAATATATTTTCTTTTTAGTGCTTATCCTTTTCATTTAAGGTTTATCTTTTATTTGGTAAGTTTTATTAGTAAAATATACTCCTTCCATCGCAAATCTTTGGTCTCACTTTCCTTTTTCTTTTGTCCTAAATTATGGTTTCATTTCCTTTTATAAATGATAGTTAAACAATCAACATACATCTTATCTACTCAATATCTCCATTTTCCAAGAAATACGAATAAAGCACCCACTACTCTGATAACTTTATATCTATATTTGAAACCTTTCAAAACAAAAAGTCGAATCCTTTTAATATCATAGAAGGGTATAAAAGACAAATCAAAATAAAATTTATTAGTCTAACTAAATATTTTAATCCATGTGAAAAATTGAAATGGGGACTAAGGATTTGGGATAGAGGGAGTAAAAATTAGAAATGTTATAAGAAAGGTTATAAGAAATGGTACCAACAATCTGAACGATTCATATATATATATATACTCTAATAATCAATATGTCCACGCTTAATAAAGCTAGTCATTTTTTTAATGCATAAAACTTGTCCGTCTGAAGTCATTCAGAATAATTGTTTATTTATTGTAATAGTTTTTGAAGACAAAGATAAACAAAACATAAATTTCATAGTTAACACGACAGGTGCCATACTATGCCTTGAATCCCTAGGTCATCTACTTTGGCCACTTCCTCTCGCTGCGATTGCTGTTGTAGGATCATAGTTGTTAGAAAATTTAGAATTAGAATTTTAGATAATCGTTATTTATTTATATATGAAATTAGATATTTTAATAAATATATGCATTTCTTATTTCATTTTCTAAATAAGAATATCAGCGATGAAGTTGCGAGTAATTTGAAATGATACATTTGCAAGAAAACAAAGAAACTATACACAATTCGCGACCAATATGTGTTAATTTTGAAACCAAAATAAAATAAAATACAATGTAATAATTGACTGGTATAAATTTTAATTTCATTGAAATGTGCAAGAAAATTGCGATGGATTTGCAAAAGCCTCTAGTTTTACAAAGTGAATGTTAGATAGAAATCTATCATGTTGTAGAAACTAATTACTATTACAACGGCTATTTACTATTACAAGCCAAAAACGGAAAGGCAAAACAGTGGAAAGAAAACAGAACAAAGATTACACAATGATCCTCTCTCTGATCAAGAAGGAAAAATAAAACTCCAGGGCTACAAAAACAATAAACAATTAATAGTAAAAATAAAGCTAGAGAAATCAAAAGAAAGGCTTACCACCACCGCGGACATTGGCTGCCGGTGGGAACAGTGACGAGCCGAGAGAGACAAGACACTGAGTAGCGGCTGTGTAGAACTGGCCGCGTCATGGCGTCGCTGGTTAGTAACGAGGTGATCAGAACCCTCAGATCTGGACCTCAACCAAAATACCGTCACCGGTGCCACACCCTCTCTCTCTATATATCTCTCTATCTCTCTCTTACTTTTGGCTCTCTCTCAAACACACGTAGTAAAAGATCAAGCAATGATCCAAGTAAGCCGACAGACGGAGGAGAGCAGCGGTAGAAGCCGCAGAGAGGAAGAGAAGAAGAGTCGGGAAAAACAACAGTCAAAGAGGCAGAGAAGAATGAACTTCAAGAGAAGAAGGAGAAACGGTTGCATTGGAAATGAAGGGTGAGAGAGGGAATTAAAAGGGAGAGACATCAATGGGCAGCCCGGGTGGCTAAGCCCGGTCCTACTCGGTATTTCTTGACCTAGTTAAATGGGCACCTCTTCTCCAGGTGAGGTCCAATTCATCATAGGGAGATAAAATGGGTTGGAAAATGAAAATATTGGGAAGACTTCAAGGCCCAAAAGGCTTACAATATCCACTTCGAGCTATATTTTCCAACATTGTTTGAACTTACCGTGAATCAAACTACATCTAGGTGAAGGAAATCCCTGCAAAACATAAACTTGTTAGTGTATACAACTTTCGTACCAGAATCTGTAGGATTAGTATCAGTACTAATCTTGTCTATGTCAATTAAACCACTAGAAACCTTTTCTCTAATAAAATGGTATTTGATATCTATATATTTGATTCGTTCATGATAAATCGGATTTTTACATAAATGTAAACAACTTTGACTGTCAGTATAAATAATAGCTTTTGAATGTAAAATGTGTAATTCATTCAATAACCCTTGAAGCCAGATGGCTTCTTTGATCGCTTCCATTGCGGCAATATACTCAGCCTCAGTAGTTGATAAGCAACTACTGGCTGCAGTTGGGACTTCCACGAGATGCAATTACTCGCTAGGGTAAAGAAGTAGGATGAGGTAGATTTCCTACCATCCTTATCACCTGTAAAATCCGAATCAACAAATCCAACTAATTCAAAATCAGACTAATTGTTATAATGTTAACCCCGATCTAAAGTTCCGTTAAGATAACGCAACAGCCACTTGAGAGCAGCCCAATGACCTCTTCCAGGATTAGACATGAATCTACTGAGAAGGCTTATAGAAAAAGCAATGTCAGGATGGGTAGATATCATTGAGTACATAACTAAGCCTATGACCATTCTGTAAGGAATATTAGCCATATCTCTTTTCTCACTTTTGGTTTTGGGACAGGTTTTATCAGAAAGTTTGTAGTGGCTTGCTAGAGGAGTTATAATAGGTTTACACAGGTGCATAAACATTTGGATATGATTTTCTAAAGGAAAAGCTTTTGAGATAGAAATGGGGAATGATCAGATCTATCTCTCGAAATACTCATCCAAAGAATTTTAGATGCAATACCTAAATCCTTCATATCGAATTCAGATTTCAACAAAGATTTCAGATCATCAATTTTAGCTTTATGTCTACAAGCAATTAACATATCCTCCATATAAAGCAATAAATAGATAGCGGAATCAATATTGGTACCAGAAAAATAAAGACAACTACCATAGTTGCTTTAGAAAAACCAATTTTTAACATAAAAGAGTCAAACCTCTTATACCATTGCCTGCTTGATTGTTTAAGTCCATATAAGGACTTTCTCAAAAGACACGCCATGTGTTCTTTACCTTTAACCTCAAAACCTGGTGGTTGATGCATATATATAGTCTCTTCGAGAACACCATGTAGGAAAGCGGTTTTAACATCAAGTTGTTCCAGATTTAGATTATAAAACGCAACATGAGCAAGAACAATCCTGATTGTTTTGTATTTGATGACAGGAGAACATTTTCATTAAAATCAATGCCCTCAACTTGTGAAAACTCTTTTGCAACCAACCTAGCCTTGAATCTAGGAGATTCTTTAGAAGACTTAGGTTCTTTATTTTTTTTTAAATCCATTTGCAATCAACTAACTTTTGTTTTGAGGGTTTTGGAAAAGATTCCAAGTTTTATTTTTGTTTAAAAATGTCATTTCCTCATCCATAGCACGTAACCATAAAACACAATTGGGGCTTTTCAAAACCTCAGGAAAACATAATGGTTCTCTTTCTTCCACATAAGATGCAACAGCAAAAGCATATGAAACAATGTAGGAGTAACCATACCAAGGATGTTCCTTAGGTACCCTACGGACTCTATCCCTCGCAAGTTGGTAATCTCTAAGGGATTGAGCCTGAGCCTCAAGATGTTCTGCCTCCTCATTAAAACCTTCTAAAACAGGATCAGGGGTTTCAGGAATACTGGAAGGAACGGGTGTGCTACTGGACGAAGTAGGAATCACTAGATTGGTTTTGGGTTCTAAGGGTGATTCTAAGAGAGGTTCGGAGATGACCTCCACCTCCACTGAAATACTACTAGGATTGTGAACACTCGGTGGACTATCGTACATGCGTTTATCCTTAAGACAAGGCATTTCTAGCTCATTGAAGATAACATCCCTACCAATAATAACCCTCACCCCCAGTTCACCCTTTAACCACACTCTATATGCCTTCACCCCACTAGGATATCTTATGAACACTCCCTTTCTAGACCTTGGATCTAGTTTACCCTCCTTTTGATGTGCAAAGGCTGCATACCCAAAAACTCTCAAGTTTGAAAGATTAGGAGGTTTACCATAGCATAGTTCTATAGGAGTCCTAAAGTTTATGGCTGTAGATGGGGATCTATTGAGGAGGTATACAGTTGTACTAACAGTATGGCTGTAGATGGGGATCTATTGAGGAGGTATACAGCTATACTAACAGGCTTCTCCCTAGAAAGGTTTTGGGACACCAGAAGAAACAAGAAGGCATCTAACCTTATCCATAATGGTACAATTCATCTTTTCGGCAACTCCATTTTGCTGTGGGTTATGTCTAACCGTTCTACAGTGTAGAATGCTATGCGATGCACACAAATCAGAAAACTTACGGTTACAAAATTCAAGATCGTTATCGGTCCTGATAGTTTTTAGTTTATTTCTAGAATGATTTTTGACAAAACATTTCCATTCACAAAACTTTTCAAAAGTTTGATCTTTGGTTTTTAAAAGAAAACCCAAACATGCCTTGAAAAATCATCAACAATCGACAAGAAATAAACATTGCCACCAAAAGTTGGAACCTTTTCAGGTCCCCACAGATCACAATGCACATAATGCAGAAGACTTGTTAGTGCTGGTTGAAAAACTGATTTTTGTTGTTTTTCCAAAACACAGTGGTCACAAAAATCCAAGGAATCAATTCTGTCACCACACAAAAGATTTTGTTTTTGTAAATAATAAAGTCCCTTTTCACTAATGTGGCCGATCCTCCGATGCCACAACATAGTGTTTTCAGGAACAGTTTTTGATATCAATACAGTGGAGTTACAAACCGTTTTACCAAGAAGAATGTATAAAGTTTCTTTTTTAAAACCTTTCAGCATGACTAGATTTCCTTTACAAACACGTAAAATACCGTTTTTAGATTTAAACGAAAAACCCAAAGAGTCTAAATGACTAAGACTGATAAGATTCCAACGTAAGTAGGGCACGTATATCACCTCATTGAGTTTCCTAGTAACACCATCATGCATTTTGATGATAACATTACCAATACCTTTTATATCACAAACTTGATTATTTCCCATAAACACCTTTCCTTGACATAATAGTTTGAAATTAGAAAATAGGTGTTAGTTGGGTGTCATATGAAAAGAACAACCAGAGTCGTGGACCCAATGATCAACAATTTCAGAACATGAAGGAGAAAGAGTTACACACAAAACCTCTAAAAGCATAGAATTACCATCTGAATCAAAATCATGGGTTTTATTACTCCCTTTACCATGTTTACGTCGTTTTTCATCTTTAATCCGTTTAAAACACTTGTTTTTCATATGGCCCTCTTTTTCACAATAAAAACATTTTATTCCGTTTTTGTCTCGTGATTTGGATCACACTTTACTTTTAAAACGGTGACTATGAGGTTCTCTCTGGTCAAGTCTTTCTCGCACAAAAAGATTTTCGCCTCGAGATTTATTTTCTTTTTGTAAATCCAAATCCTTAGATTCAAAGCATTTTTAACATCGGAAAGGAGAAACCATCTCTTCCATTTTTAATAGCAGATTTAACATCGTTAAAAGATTCCGGTAAGGCATCTAATAAAATGACTGTAATATTTTCATCAGAGATATTTACTCCAACATTTTGAAGTTCCAAAATGATTTTATCTAAATCATCCATATTTTCTAAAAGTGTTTTTGACCAGCTCATTTTGAAACCGAAAAGCTGCTATTTTAAATAAAATTTTATTTGAAAGTGATTTTCCCAAATATAATTTTTCCAATTTAGTCCAAATTTCAAAGCATTGTCTTTTTCATCAATTTCTCATAAAACATTATCAGTTAAATGCAAGGTGAGGAACTATGAGCATCACCTAGTTTTTCTGAAAGAATTTACCGTTCGAAGATTCCGAATACTCTTCAGGGCTACAGATAGCGGGTACAATTTTATTTTGTACCAAAACTGCTTTCATTTTCTTTCCCCACATTACAAAGACAGATTTGCCATCAAACTTATCAGTTTCAATTTTTGGGACAGACATGTTTTGAAGGCAAAGAAGTGTAATTAAGTGACTAGGAAAAGTGAAAGATTTGAAAAAGTTTTGGGAGAAAAGAATAAAACTGCCCTGTATTTTTCAAAAAATAGAAAAATACAATTTCAGAAAAACCGCATTGGTTTGTTTTAGTTTGCTTGATTTGTATGTTTGTAAAAAAAATGGCGCAACAATGTGAAGAACAAAAACAAAAAAATAACCAATATAACTTAAATAACGAGAGTCACGGCAGCAACAAAAACTGCCTTACCACAAACAGGAAAAGACAAAACAGAGGAAATAAAAATAATAACATAAAAACTTTGAAAAAAATAGAAAAATGCGCCAAGACATAGATACTTGAAATCTCACGGATTCAAGCCAGGCTTGGGTTTTGTAATTTTTTGAAAAAAAAAAAAAAAAAAAAAAAAAAAAAAAACAGAACAGGAAGAACACTAGCAGTAAAACAATAATATGAGTAATAAAAAAATTGTAAACAACACAACTGAATAGAAACATAATTCAGCAAGAAGAACAGTAATAGTAATCGACAGCAAGCCAAGCCACAGAAACAGAAAAATAGACGAAACGGCAGCCAGCCGAAAAACATAACAGATTACTGCCAGAAACACCAGAAATAGTAGCAATAATCGGTGGCAAGCTGAGAGGAAAACAAAACATAAACAGAAAAACAACTGAAATTAAAAAGGAGAGTCAAAGAGAAACTTCTTTGGCCAGATTGAGGAACTCAACAGTTCTCTCAAATCTGGTATCGTCGATGGTTGCCAGCGCCGATGAACCAAACCGCAGCTCCGATACCACTTGTTGTAGAAAGTAATTACTATTACAACAGCTATTTACTATTACAAGCCAAAAATAGAAAGACAAAACATCGGAAAGAAAACAGAACAAGGATTACACAATGATCCTCTCTTTGATAAACAAGGAAAAATAAGACTCCAGGGCTGCAAAAACAATAAACAATTTATAGTGAAAATAAAGATAGAGAAATCGGAAGAAAGGCTTACCACCGCCGTGGACAATGGCTGCTGGCGGGAACAATGATGAGCCAAGATAGACAAGATGGCGAGCAACAGCTACGTAGAATGGGCCGCGTCGAGGCATCGCTGGTGAGTAACGAAGTGATCAGAACCTTCAGATCTAGACCTCAACAAAAAAAACTGTCACCGGTGCCACACCCTCTCTCCTCTCTCTATCTCTCTCACTTTCGTCTCTCTCTCAAACACATACAGTAAAAGATCAAGTAATGATCCATAGAAGCCGACGGTTGCAGGAAGCCAACAGACAGAGGAGAATAGCGACAGAAGCCGCAGAGAAGAAGAGAAGAAGAGTCAGGAATGAACCTCAAGAGAAGAAGGAGAAACGGCTGCACTGGACACGAGGGGGTGAGAGAGGGAAATTAAAAGGGAGTGACATCAATGGGCAGCCCGAGTGGCTAGGCCTGGTCTGACCCGGTATTTCTTGATCCAGTCAAATGGGCACCTCTTCTCAAGCTGAGGTCTAATTCATCATAAGGAGATAAAATGGGCTGGAAAATGAAAATATTGGGAAGACTTCAAGGCCCAAAAGACCTATATATTAGAAACTCATAGTAAATTGTGATAAATGTTTACAAATTATTTTTTAAAAAAAATCAGACCTAGCATAGAGTATTTTTCCAATGGTGAAACTTTTGAGCAATTGATAGAAAACTTCAGTTAACACATAATAGTGTTAATTTGTGACTTTGCATAAGTTTGTGGCAACTTTTGCAGAGAGTTTTGTCACAAAGCCATAAATACATTCCTTTCCACAGCTATGTTGCTATATTGTTTGTTGTTGCAAATTCATTACATTTTTTAGGAGTAGCAGAACTCGAAAATAAGTTATTCCTTATAAAGTAACTAACTGAACAAAGTACCCAAACTAAGCACCCTTTGAGCCATATTACTGTTACTGATGAAAGTATGAGCTACTTTATCTTTCATCTCTTAAATCTCTTGATATGTGCATAGTAATTGTATAGGACACAAATTGTTGCATTGTGAGAAGGGGATTAAGAAGCCTACTTGCCCGTATAGGCTAACTATCTCATCATAATTCACTAAAGTCATGGAAATAATAGGGGAAGTGGTCTCTAAAATGGATGTGACAAATGAGATAACTCCTAATCTATCATGTCTATGACATTTATGTGGGTAGTCATTACATATTAATTACAATTGTACGTGGTGATGAAGGTCACATTTCTAATGAATTCTCAGAATCCTCCATATGTAAATTATAAAATCCTAATTATGTACTTAAATCCAATGAAGGTTCTAATCATACATAGGATGACTCTTACCTTTGTAGTACAAGAATCATTGTAATAGAGGGAATAATGAAAATAAGAAAAATCTTGTATAGATTTCTGCTTAATGCACGTAAACTGTATTTGTATTTGCTGATACCAATCTACCGTTAGAGGCATCTTGTCTCGTGGGTAGTACTTTTTCTCAAACGTTCTCTAGATTTGCTATTGACATGTCTATTCCTTAGTGTTTTACATTTTGACTTTAAATATGTAATCAAAATTCTACTTTGCCAGTTAATAAAGGAAGACACATAAAACTGAGAACTCTATACGAATGTAAGCTTGCATAGACTCAAGCAAAGCTAAAAAATCTTTGCCTAATGTCAAGAAGACTGCCTAAAATATTTGCCTAAATATCAAGATAACCAAGGCTTACAAGCCGGGATTCTAAAGCTACAAGTTACAGGCATTGTCACTAGTAAACTAGAATATTGTTATTCATTTCATTCGGAATTCCAATAATATATAAATGAGTTCAAACTTCAACATAGAGAATTTAATAATATTCTCTAATTATACTTATTGCAGAATGAAGATATATGTTACCTTACAAACAAGACAATCGCGTTTTAGTTCAAGAACTTTGTTCATTATTCTTTTAACTTTCTTGCACAACATACTTAAAAAAGTTCGATAAAGAGAAATGTATGTCAATGATTCCTTCATAATGACAAAATAGATTTTGCACTCTATTTCACTAAACTGTAGAATATGTGATCGTCTACAAAAATATTTCTTCATCCTTCATATATTTTAAGGAATCAAGCAACTGAAACCTTAGGATCCTTCTGGCTGCACATCAACATATTCTTTGTCGTTCCATGGAATGAATGATTATTCATCAGTGAGATTCTAAAACAATATACAATAAATTTCCATATAAGAAGCCACTTATTTGAATAAATCAACTACTAGAATAGAGATAATATGAAGACAAATGAAAAAGTAAATAACAATAAATTGTTGATTAACTTTCATAGGAAAAGTTTACCCGTGAGTATATGCTCTAAAAGTTAGACGTGCAATGTTAAATGATTTTAATCCTCAAAATGAAAGATTTCTACGGTACAAAAAAATTCATTAAACCCACTACTATATTATTATAGAATGGACCTAATAGAACAATATTGCTAAATTCTATTTATGCATGATGGAAAGCATAATGTGATTAAATGCATACCCCTTGTAGTCATAATTTTTTTATGTTAATCAAATACGAGAACCATAAGAATGGAAACAAATAACTTCCAACATATCAAGGTATTTTTATTAAATAAGCTCCTAACTATAAAAATATGACTGTGCTAGAGTACTTTACTTTTGAAGCATAGAGGTGACGCTAGAAATTGTTCCTCCTAAACCTACCTCTTTTGACCATCACTTCTTGAGATTTTCTAGTTACGTGACCATATTAAAAATATTTAGCCATGCAATAAGACTAAAATCCTGCCATCATAAAACATAATAGTTATCCTAGTTTAGCTAGAAATATAATTAGGGATATGCCTTCCTCTCCCCTGCCAATACTGTATTTGTTAACTTTTTTAAAAGTAATTTATTCGCTAAAAAAAAGGAAATCAAGAACAATCTCAATAATATACAATATAAATAATTTCCTTACCTGTAGCCAAAAGAAAAAGCCACGTAACAATTAGTGGAAATTGCTTATTCAATCTTCCTCTTAAGAACTGTAGAGTTTATTTCAAAATGTGAAATTTATGAAGATCAAAGATTGCCATCGTTTTAATTGTAATATAAACTCAAGAAAAGGTGAGAGTAAACATATCTATACTAATATTCGATTAAAGAAGAATGAATAGTAAACTATTTCAAAGCTCTTTATACAACTTAATCGACAAAAGGGAGAACTAGAATCCAGTAAGAAAGAAGAAGAGAGAAGAAAACTTTCTTATGGCTTCTCTAAGATTACACAAGGGAGAAGCAAAAACAAATGAGGGAAAGGGAAAAAATTAGAAGGTAAGACCCCGTATGAATAGTGGCAAAAACATGGTTGGGAGAGGATGGGAAGGGGAGGGGGAGGTGGTGCGTGACAGTGAGGAAGGGGGTGTGTCAGTGGGTTATCTTCTTAAGAACTTCCGTTGATAACTTTCTCCTTAATGGTAAGAATTAAACATGCATGATAAGAATAATAAAATATTTCTAATCTTAATTTTAGACCAATAAAAATCCATCTAGAAGATTTATACTGTCCCACAAAATTTATGTTTAGATCCCTAAAATGTGCATGCTAAGCATACTGAAAAAAAGTTAATCAACTTAAGATATTCGTAAACTCCCCTAACGAATACTTGTATTAATACAATTTTACTCTCTTTCCTAAGCATCTACAAAACTATAGTTATATCCCAAAACTTTACACCACTAAGTCAGATTTTAAACTCTACATTAGTGACATCAACACTTATGTGTCATGTGTGAGGTACTTACGGGGTATGGCATCACACATCTTTCATCTAATATTTAATTTACTTAACACAATCTAATACAATATTTTCAATGTTGAAATTTTCTTCTTTAAATTCATAGGAACTAATGAAAATATAGTCACATGGTGAACTCATAATTATATTCATTACTCCTCTTTTTCTAATAAATATACACATTATTATCCACAAATTATTTACATTTTAAGGATTCGTATTCTATAAGTTCATAAACTTTGAGTTGTGCAATTTATAATGGAAATTAATAGTTTAGGAAGTAATCCTGCCTTTTTAAAAAAAGAATTAACTATAATGACAGCAACCACTTTGTGTCTAGGTGGAAAATTTTGGTGCACTACTGAATGCTCGACACTTGTACACTTCACTCAATGAATGATTGACACGTATACTACTGTGTTCACATGTACAAAATATAAAAAATTGTGTACCAAAATAAATAAGCAATTAATGAATGGACGAATAAAAATTTAATCTAACAATCCACATTTAATTTCTCCCCTTGAAGAAAAAAAAATACTTCTACATTATAGAATTTTCAATTGGACTGGATTTAACTTTTTGTTTATTTTTTTTATTTAGTTTCCTTGTTTTCATCTTTTGCTTAAATTAGGAAATTGTTTACACATAAATTGTATGAGAAACTATTCATATTCTTTTAAAGTCAACGTAGATAATCACTATGTAGGTCTTGAAAGACATCGATTGTGAGATAAAATTTAATCTCAAAACAAGAAAATTTATAATTTTTCTTAACATTCCAAACGATGTTCCTTGCAATTCACGAGGGGCTTGATAACAATGACCTTGATTTGTTACAAGGGACTGCTGGCCATTCCCCTTGCGACCAACCAGGGGCACTATGAATGAGCTCCTTGTGAACTGCAACTGCCAAACCTATTTCTTTTGTTCTTTACAAATTAAAATAATTCATTAAATAATTTAAACATAATAAAATACAAAATAAAAAATTAAAATAAATTAAGTAGATAAAAGCTTATTTGAAACAGAATATATATTAAAAATAAATAAATACGACATTACAATAAAAACATAAATTAAAACAAAACTTAAACAAAATAAACTAAAAAAATAAAATAAAAGTAACTAATTAAAAAAATAATTAAAGTTGGTTCGGCTCGACCATTGTGCGGGATCAGGGGAGCCTCGGTTCAGCCCTGATTGCTGGCAAGGGTCACCTTTATAGCACGCCTGATTGGTGGCGAGGGGTGAGCCGTGGCTCCCCTGGTCCAATGATAGGGTGGCCTTTAAAAGATGCAAAGCTTTGAAATTTTTTTTCAGATCTAGGACGATTTAATATCGTTTTTTAAATTCTAAATCGGTAAAAATGATAAAAAACACTTAAAGATTGATTACTACCCTTTTTGAAAAGATTCGTTGTATGATTCTTCTAACTTGAAGATTTGAACATGGGGTTTTGAGAAACTTTTACGGTTGGAGAAGGAAGGGAAGAAAATTAAATTAATATTTTGGGAGTGGCACCCTTAAATTTGGTGCTGCCTTAAGCAATTTCAAACATATTAGGTCAACTTTTGAGGGTTCCTTGTCTTGAAAACAAGGTTTATGTTCTCAATTGATAAGTAACTCCAACTTTAGGGAATATTATGTTACAGACTCGATTCATGTCTCCACTAATGGACCTTATGGCACGTATTAAGTCACATCACTTCATGTTATTAATTTATCTCGAATTCTAGAGACAAGAATAATAAGGATAGTGATATGGCTTAATACAGGCCACATGGTCCATAAGTAGGGACATGAACCGAGTCCATAACAGAATTTTTCCAATTTAAGGAGTTTTCTGATAACCCACTTATTCACTATATTATTTAATAATTTTAGTTTTCACTTGCTATATTTTAGAGGGTGGACATACCTTCTCCTTCTCCATTAAGATAATTTTCTCTATTTTTTTATCTTTACACTTTTAATAATTTTAAATGGGTCAATGCCTAACCCTCCACCAATTTAGATGGCCTTAGTTTAGAGGGAAAAGAGACATTCTTAATAATAGAAGTATCTCTTTTTCTTTTTAATTAGTATATATTAAACCTCTTATATACAATATTTGATCTCTTTTACCACGAAGGAAATTACTATAACTATTTTTTACATGTTTACAAAACCTTGAGGAAATATAATTACAAAAAAATAAGATTAAATTGATGGCCTCTCCATTGCTAATCATTGTGCTACAGTATTTACTGAATACCACATTTTTCTAAATATACTATTATTTCTAAGCTCTATAAAACTAAAAATCTTCATACATTTATTTTGAAAAAAAGTATTTGAATTAATAAATTTACAAGTAATTTTGTAAGAACAAAAAACAATGAATGTTTGTTAGTAGTTTAAATACATTTTGTGGAAATAGGATTTCAATTATTAAGATGAATACATAACAAAGCAACATAACAATATATGGGTGCTTGAAGACTATGTTGTTCCAAGAAACTCATACTGGAAAACATCTATTTTTGGAAAAAAATAAAGAGTTATTGGAATTTATCTTCAAATTTTTCTTTTATTAAAGTCAAGCATAATTTATAATCATTTTTTCTATAAACAGAAATGGCGTTCGTAACTTTATGAAGAATCTACTTATTTACTTATTTACGAGGACAAGAAAATTCATGAATAGCTTACTCCAACCTGAAGTTTTAGGTCTCTTTCCCTCTAATTACATAATTCTCATCCCTCCATGCAGAGGTTTCTAATGCGCCAGAAAATTCTTGCCAATATAGACGATGCACCATCTCTAAATCTGAATCGAAAAGTTTTTCGATACTCAATAAAATGGATATTTCTTCATTCTGATACATAATCTTTGGTTAAAAGCCTAAACGAATGAGTGGCCTCTTTGTCGTTATACTTTCCAACAAGAACATTCTTCTCTTACCATATTGTCCCTAATTGCCATATTAGTCAAGGTCTCACACTTGTAGAATTGTTTAATATATCTAATACGCTTTATCTACAACATTCCATTTAAAGTAGATTGATCGTGAGCACTGGAGAGAGATGTATAAGAAATAAGAACCATTGGATTGACAGTGTGCTTTGTCCACTTCAAAGTGAAACTAGGCTACAATGAGTAGGCCTTCCCACAACGGTGACTCTATTTCTTTCACCGAGCATGAGAAGAGCGTGGCAAGTTGAAACATCTTCATTTCCCTAATTTTGAATTATTTGATAATTTTTCCATTCTATTTGCAACGTCATAAAGTGGGGCAAATTCTCACCAAAATAGTGCTACAAAAAGGCACCTTCTGAAGTAGGACTAAGGAAACGAAAGTTCGTCAACAACCAATGCCATAAGAGGTTAGCAATCAATTTCTGATAATGAAAGTGCAATAAATGATTAATTTTAATCCGCAATGCCAAAATCTGTTGAAAAGCAAAAGAATTTCGCAACAAATATTCATCTAAAAAATTAAGTTATTTCAAAAAAATTAATTAACTTGTTGTTGCAAATTCCTTTAAAAAAGTAAAAAATTTTCTCTACTAATTTGTAAGGGAGTCTACAACGACCTGTTGGTTGCAAATTAAAAACAGACACCATAGCAGCCATTACAAAAGTTAACAATGGGCATTTTTGCAACATAACATTTTCCATGTCAAATCCATTGGAAACAGATGGTCATTTGCAACGAATATGGTCGTTGCAAAAAAACTATTCTAGAAACAAATTTTGTAGTTTTGAGAGCAATTTTTCCAATTTCACTTTGTGTTTTATTTTTCTAGAAAGAAAATTACTATAACAATTTCTTATGTGCTTACAAAATCTTGAGGATATATGATTACAAAGAAACAAATAGAACTCGTTTGGTAAACATTGTGCTATAATATTTATTCATGACTAGAGAAACATTTCCTTTAAATACTTTTTTTTTTACAAGTCCCACTGAAACTAAGACTATGTATACATATATTTTGAATCAAAAAGTGTTTAATTTAATAAATATTGAAATATTTTTGTTAAAACCCGAAGAAATGATTGTTGGTCAATAATTTAAATCTATTTTTTTTAGAAATAAGAAATACGATTATCAAGAGAAAAATACATAATGAAGCCAGGTGGTCAAAATATAGGTGCTTGATGACTATATTGTTCAAAGAGAGTCAATAGCTTATGCCACTATCCTACCCTCTTTAAACCCTCCTCGTTTATCCATTCGACAGAAGCATTTCCACAAACCTATTTTTCCTTATAGATCATCCTCGTTCACTTTATTGTGACATGTATAACATGTCGAGCTGTCAACTAAATAGGTCCAATATAGGCTAAACTAGAATTCACTTATGGAGAAGTAAATTATGCGATCAATTGTATTTCAAGAGTATTTGTGGAACAAAATTTTGAATCCATAATCCTCCCTAGAACTTATATATGTACTATATATCCTCTCTGCCTTAATAGTAATACTTATAGTAGTAGTGGTATAATCATTGTTCATTGTAACATGAATGATTATGTATCATTTCCTGCATTAACTTTTCATCCTAATCCAAAGAAAAATCATCAGGTTAGTTAATTTTCATGAGGTTCTCATGTCGAGCAACTAGAATTCCCCATTCCCTAGTGAAAGAAATAAATCTATCATATGTGAGATAGGTTGGAGCATCCTTGTCCACAATAATTTCCTTATCCAGCCTTAAATTATCCACTGAACCTGCCAGAAACTTACTAGATTATCTTGCAAGCTAAAACCGTAAGTAATTTATTTCTCTAGGGTCCTTGAAGCTGAAAAAAATAAAAAATATACCAGATTGTTACAAGGGTTTTGTTTCAATGGTTTCTCATACATATATGCTTTCTTTTCTATTTGTCATAACAACGCCTTATCTATATATCGGAAAGCACGAAACTGCTTTACCATTTATACAATCGTGCAATTTTTGCAGTATTACGACAAGGTAGAACTTGTAATCAGAGCTGCATTACTAGCTTGGAACTTCTTGTTGAAGGAAACTTCGGCAAGTGACCATAGATAACTTGTAACAAATATCCCTTATTTTGTATAGAGCTAAAAAAATGTGTCAAAGATGATTAAAATGTAACACGTAAATAATGGTTATTATTTATCTTAGCAGCTAGCTACATATTGAGTCTACACATAATTAGGTTAAGTAAGTTGTTTACGATAATTCGGTAGTATAGCTGGATAATTAATCTGTCCTTGTATATATGAATTCCTTATTTTACAACCTATTAATGTGCTTTATGTTCTGATTTACAATATCTTCCCTTTGATTTACTACTTTAAATATTTGACATTGTTCTCTATATATAACCCAGGAACGTCTTTTAACATTTCTTGTAACATCTTTTTATAATAATATATTTTCTTCTTAGTGCTTATCTTTTTCTTTTGAGGTTTATCTTTTATTTGGAAAGTTTTATTAATAAAACATACTCCTTCCGTCGCAAATCTTTGGTCTCACATTCCTTTTTCTTCCGTCCTAAATTGTGGTCTCATTTCCTTTCATAAATGATAGTTAAGTAATTAACATACATCTTATCTACTCAATATCTCCATTTTCCAAGAAATACTAATAAAACACCCACGATTCCAATAACTTCATATCTACATTTGAAAACTTTTAGGACAAAAAGTCGAATTCTTTTAATATCATAGAGGGGTATAAAAGACAAATCAAAATAAAATTTATTAGTCTAACTAAATATCTTAATCCTTGTGAAAAATTGAGATGGGACCAAGGATTTGGGATGGAGGGAGTACTAAATTAGAAATGTTATAAGAAAGGGTATACGAAATGGTATCGACAATCTGAACAGTTCATATATATATACACACTCTAATAATCAATATATCCATGCTTGATTAGTTAGTCATTTATTTAATGAACAAAACTAGTCTGTCTGAATTCATTCAGAATAATTGTTTATCTATTGTAATAGTTGTTGATGACAAAGATAAACAAAACCTAAATTTCACTATTAACATGACAGGTGCCATACTATACCTCGAATCCCTAGGTCATCTACTTTGGCCACTTCCTCTTGCTGCGACTGCTGTTGTAGGATCATAATTGTTAGAAAATTTAGAATTAGAATTTTAGATATTCTTTATTTATTTATGAAATTAGATATTTTGATAAATATATCCATTTCTTATTTAATTTTTAAATAAGAATATCAGCGATCAAGTTGCGAATAATTTAAAATGATACATTTGCAAGAAAAAAAAAGAGACTATATACAATTTGCGATAAATATGTGTTAATTTTGAAAATTATTAGCCCTAAGGGCATTATTGCATATGATTTTGATTATGATTAACATATGTTTGTGTGAGTATTAAGCATAATTTCCATAAAACAAAAGAAGCATAGTTGAAGTCTCGAGGTTACACTTTTAGAAGCAAAAGATCTTGGTGATCAAGGCAAAATGAAGGAGAAAAGATCAAGCCATTAAAGACCTTGAAGACTTGTGTCTTTGTTAGGGAAGTGCTAAGGTATTTCTTTGTAAAACTCCCTAACTCTCATCTTTGATTGTTGATCATGTATGAAGCTCTTTGCATAAATATCTTTCTATAAATTCTTCTTGAAGTTCAAGTATTCTTGATAGAATTTTTTATGCCTTTGAAAGTTTTTCTTATCTAAAAAAGAGTATCAAGAATACATGTTTTTGAAATAGGAGGGGAAGCTCTTCTCTATAAAATCCTTTTCAAAAAACGGTCATCTGGTTTTAAAGCCGGTCGTCTGATTTTTCTAGTTTTAGAAAAACCGGTCGTCCGATTTTGGTAAGAAGCGTCCGAATCTTTTTGTTTCAAACTCGGATGTCCGTTTTTAGAAACCGGCCATCCGATTTTTCCTTTTTACTGTGATAATTACTACCGTTACACAGTGCAATGGTTACTTTCTCTCTCCTTCCTATATATATTGATTTTTTTATCAGCTGTAATGCTAACAAGTTTGGTGAAATATTTATTGAGATCATTTGAGAACCATTAAAGAGCTTTAAAGTACATTTTTCAAACACCTTTTCATCTCAAAAATACATCTTCTTCAGCTTTATTGTTGATCATCATCAAAGAAGAAGTGAAGAGGAGCTTGTAGAAGTATTGCATTGAGTTGTATCCTCTCTTCTCAAGCTCATTTGGTAACATTCTTCTTGTAGGCTTTGGGGCCTATGTCTTCCCAATATTTTTCATTTCTTCAGCCCATTTACCTAACCCAATGATGACCATGGGCCTTAACTGAAGAGTAGTTGATCTATTTTGATTGGGTCAGAGAGGCCGGGTCGGGCCGGGCTGGGCAAACCTAGGCTGCCTGTTGTGACTTGACCTATATTATCCCGTTTCCCTCTCAGTTTGTGAGCAGCCATTTTTCTCTCCTTTTTTATTTTTCTCTCCTCTCGGTAACTGTGCCTTGGCGTATTTTTCAGTTTTTCAAAATATTTATTTATTATTATATTCTCTCCTTTTGTCCTTTCTGATCTTTCTGAGATATTACTATTTTTGTTGTTTCCTGTTTTCGGTTATATATTAATATCTGCATTACGTGTTTTATTGGGTATCGTGCCGTACATGTTGTGGCACCATTTTTTTTAACAAATTAATTAAAAAAACCAGCTCTATCTTTCTAAACAAAAAGGGGGAATTTTTTTTTTACGAAAAATCAGGGCATTTTTTATTTTTTATTTTTTTAAATAAAATCAAACTTTCCAAATCTTTCATTATTCTAGCCACTTAATTACACTTATTTGCCTTTAAAACGTGTCAGTTCCAAAATTTGAAACTGATAAGTTTGATGGCAAATCTTACTTTGTAATGTGGCGGAGGAAAATGAAAGCAGTTTTGGTACAAAATAAAATTGCACCCGCTATTTCTAGCCCCGAAGAGTATACGGATCTTGGAGATTTCTTACAGAAAAACTAGGTGATGCACAAAGCTACCTCACCTTGCATTTAACCGATAATGTTTTACGAGAAATAGACCAAAAAAAGATAATGCTTTTGAAATATGGACTAAACTGGAAAAAATATATTTGAGAAAATCACTTTCAAATAAAATTTATTTAAAAGAAGAGCTTTTCGATTTTAAAATGAGCGGGTTAAAAACTCTTTAAGAAAATATGGATGATTTAAATAAAATCGTTTTGGAACTTCAAAACGTTGGAGAGAAAATCTCTGATGCAAATATTGCAGTTATTTTATTAAATGCCTTACCTGATTATTTCAATGATGTAAAATCTGCTATTAAATATGGCAGAGATGGTTTATCTCTTTCTGTGTTAAAAATGCTATAAAATCGAAAGATTTGGATTTACAAAAATAAAAAATATATCACACGGTGAAAACCTTTACGTGCGGGGAGAGTTGACCGGAGGGAACCTCTTAGTCACGGGCCTAAAAGTAAAGGGCAGTCCAAATCTCGAGAAAAGAACAAAGTGAAATTTTTTTATTATGGTAAAGAGCGTCATATGAAAAACAAGCGTTTTAAACAGATTGAAGATGGAAAACAACGTAAACATGGTAAAGGGAGTAATAAAATCGACAAAACCCATGATTTTGATTAAGATGGTAATTCTATGTTTTCAGAGGTTTTGTGTGTTTCCCTTTCCCCTTCTTGTTCTAAAGTTGTTGATAATTGGGTTCTTGATTCTGGTTGTACATTTCACATGACATCCAATAAACACTGGTGTTTAGATTTCAAACCCTTAAAATCAAGGAAAGGTTTACATGGGAAACAATCAAGTTTGTGATGTTAAAGGCATTGGAAATATTTTCATTAAAATGCATGACGGTGTGACTAGGAAACTACTAAGGTGAGATACGTGCCCGACCTTCGTCGGAATCTTATCTCTCTTGGTTATTTGGATTCTCTTGGTCTTTCTTTTAAATCCAAAAATGGTATTTTACGTATTTGCAAAGGAAACCTAGTTATGCTAAAAAGTTTTAAAAGAGAAAGTTTATACATTCTTATTGGCAAAACAGTTTGTAATTCAACCGCTTTGATTTCAAAAAGTGTTCTCGAGAAAACTATGTTATGGCATCGACAGATTAGCCACATTAGTGAAAAGGACTTTATTATTTACAAAAACAAAATCTTTATGTGGTGTCAAAATTGATTCCTTGGATTTTTGTGACCACTGCGTTTTGGGAAAACAACACAAAATCAGTTTTTCAACTAGCACATAAACAAGTCTTCTACTATACTTGATTATGTGCATTGTGATATGTCGGGACCTGAAAAGGTTCCAACTTATGGTAGTAATGTTTATTTCTTGTCCATCGTTGATGATTTTATAAACGGAAGTTCTTTGATTTGTGTGCATCGCATGGCATCTTACACCATAGGACGGTTAGGTATAACCCCCAGTAGAACGGAGTAGCTGAGAGGATGAACCATACCATTATGGATAAGGTTAGATATCTTCTAGTTTCTTCGGGTGTCCCAAAACCTTTTTGGGGAGAAGCCGTTAGTACGACTGTCTACCTCATTAATAGATCCCCTTCTACAGCCATAAACTTTAGGACTCCTATAGAACTCTGGTGTGGTAAACCTTCTAACCTTTCCAACCTTAGAGTTTTTGGGTGTGCGACCTTTACACATTAGAAGGAGGGTAAGCTAGACCGTAGGTCTAGAAAGGGAGTGTTCATAGGATATCCTAGTGGGGTGCAGGGTTATAGAGTTTGGTTAAAGGGTGAACCGGGAGTAAGAGTAGTTCTCAGTAGGGATGTCATCTTGAACAAGTTAGATATGCCCTGTCTCAAGGACAAACCTGTCTCCGATAGCCCACTGAGTGTTCCCACACCCAATAGTATTCTAGTGGAAGTGGAGATCGCCTTTCAACCCTCTTTAGAATCTCCTTAGGAGCATGAAACTGATGGAGAGTTACCTGCAGCATCTAGTAGCACAACTGATCCTCCTAGTTTTCCTGAAACCCTTGATCTTGTTTTAGAAGGTTCTGATGAGGAGGAAGAGCATCCTGAGGCCCAATCCCAAGCCCTTAGGGATTACCAGCTTGCCAGAGATAGGGTTAGAAGAGTGCCTAAGGAACATCCTCGATATAGTTATTCCTACGTAGTTTCATATACTTTTGATATAGCATCATACGTGGAAGAAAAAGAGCCATTATGTTCTTCTGATGTATTGAAAAGCCCTAATTGCTCTTTATGGTTAGTGCTATGGATGAATAAGTGTTTTCTTTAAATAAAAATAAAACTTGGATTTTTGTTCCAAAACCCTCAAAACAAAAATTAGTTGATTGTAAATGGATTTTTAAAATAAAAGAACCTGAGTCTTCTGATGAACCTCCAAGGTTCATGGCATGTTGGTTGCAAAAGGTTTTTCGCAGGTTGAGGGCATTGATTTTAATGAAATATTTCCTCTTGTCGTTAAATACAAAATGATTAGGATTATTCTTGCTCTTGTTGCTTTTATGATCTCAATCTTGAACAACTCGATGTTAAAACAGCTTTATTGCATAGTGATCTCAAAGAGACTATACATATGCATCAACCACCAGGTTTTGAGGTTAAAGGTACAGAACACATGGCGTGTATTTTGAAAAAGTCCCTATATGGACTTAAACAGTCACCCAGACAATGGTACAAGAGGTTTGATTCTTTTATGTTAAAAGTTTGTTTTACTAAAAGCGACTATGATAGTTGTCTTTATTTCGCTGGTAATAATCTTGATATGCTATTCACTTATTTCTTTATGTAGATGATATGCTAATTGCTTGCAGACATAAAGCTAAGATCGATGATCTAAAAACCTTGCTAAAATCTGAATTCGATATGTAGAATTTAGGGGTTGCATCCAGAATTCTTGGGATGAGTATTACTAGAGATAGAGCCGATCATTCACTCTTTCTATATCAAAAGCCCTTTCTTCAGAAAATTGTATCCAAATTTTCTATGCACCTGTGTAAGCCCATTATAACCCCACTTGCGAGCCATTTCAAACTTTCTAACATAACCTGTCCTAAAACCGAGAGTGAGGAAAGAGATATGGCGAATATCCCCTACAGAATAGCCATACGCTCGGTCATGTACTCAATGATATCTACCCGACCAGACATTGCTTTTTGTATAAGACTGCTCAAGAGATTCATGTCTAACCCTGGGAGAGATCACTGGGCTTCTCTCAAGTGGTTACTGCGTTATTTTAATGGAACCTTAGCAAGGCTTACACTATCATAATTTGTCTGATATATTTGAATTAGTTGGATATGTTGATTCTGATTTTGCAGGTGATAAGGATGGTAGAACATCTATCTCATCTTATTTCTTTACCCTAGTGGGTATTGCGTCTCGTGGAAATCTCTTGCAGCCAATAGTTGCTTTATCAACTACCGAGGCTGAATACATCGCAGCTACGGAAGCTATCAAAGAAGCCATTTGGCTTCAAGGGTTATTGAATGAATTACAAGTTTTACATTCAAAAGCTATTATTTATACTGATAGTCAGAGTTGCTTACATTTATGTAAGAATCCAGTTTATCACGAACGGACAAAACGTATAGATATCAAATATCACTTTATTAGGGAAAATGTCTCTAGTGGTTTAGTTGACATAGACAATATCGGTACTGATAATAATCCTGCAGATTTTGGTACTAAACTTGTGAGCTTTGAAAGTTTATGTTTTGCAGGGATTTCTTTCACTTGGATGCAGTTTGACTCTTGTTGAGTCACATGACGGTTGGAAAAATATTGTTCGAGGTGGAGATTATATGCTTTTGGGCTTATATCTTCCAAATATTTTTTCATTTTTCCAGCCTATTTACCTAACCCAATGATGAGCATGGGCCTCAGTTGAAGAGTAGGTGATCTATTTTGATTGGGTCAGAGATGCCGAGCTAGGCCGAGCTACCCGTTTTGACTTGACCTACATTAACCCCTTTCCCCCTCGGTATGTGAACAGCCGTTTTTCTCTCTTTTATTTTTCTTCTTCTCTTCTTTTGCCTTGGCTGTTGGTATCCAACTTGGTCTCTTATTCTTCACCATTTCTTCATCGCGGCTTTTCGTATCCGCTGCTCTCCTCCGCCGATCTTCTGTGACGATATCACTACCTTCGGCTTCTGTTGATTGTCTTCTTGTTGTCCGATCATATGTCTTGTGAGTGTTTGAGTGAGAGCCAAAAGGGAGAGAGAGAGAGAGGGGGGAGAGACACCGGTGACTCTTTCACTGTTGAGGCTTGGATCTGAGGGACTCCGGATCTCTGTACTGCTGACGCTTCAATGTGGTTCGTGAACGGCAATGGCTACTTGGCATCTTCTCGGTCTCGGTGCCTCCATCCTTCCCGCCGGCGGTATCTTCCGCGGCGGTGGTCAGTTTTCTTTTGTTCAGTTTGTTTATGTACTAACTATTTTATTCTGCAGCTATATTTCGGCACACTTGATCAGCGATTACTGATCTATTTGGAGAAGAAGGAAGATTGTTTTGTAATAGAATAGGCATTTACTTTTATTGATGTTTATTCTTTTTAGTTTGTAATAGTAAATAGATTTTTGTAATAGTAATTAGTTCCTTCAATTCTTAACTCATCTTTCTTTTATTAACATCAAAGGTTTCTGTTGAAAAACCCCTTGGGTTATCCTTTGATTGTATTTGTGTTGGTGATTGAGGTTGCTTGCAAAACCCTTGGTGGGTGATCCTCAAAATTGTGAGTGTTGTATACCTTTTGTTATAGTGGATTTGGAAAATCCTTGGGTGTTGACTCAAGGTAGTGGATGTAGTTGTTTGAGAGAGTGTACCACTACAAATTGTTGTGCCTCTACATTCTATGTTTTTTGCTTGATTGTCATAACTGTTAGATATTGTTTGGTTGGGAATTTTATTAAAAAGTGTTTTAAAATTCTTTCTCAAACAAAATTGGAGGTTTATCTTTTGATTACACAAAAGAGTTTTTCAAAAATTAGCCAAAAACCTTATTCACCCCCTCCTCCCCTAAGGTTTTTCAATTGGTATTAGAGCGGGTCTTTTGTTTAAGGCTTAACATCTGAAGAAGCAAAAGATCCTTTTCAATATGGCTAGTATTTCAAACCTACCCTATGTAGAAGGCTCTTCTACAAATAGACCTCCCCTTTTTAATGGAACTAACTACACTTTTCGTAAGTCAAGAATTAGAATTTATATTATCTCTATCAACTTTGATCTTTGGAGCATTGTAGAAAAAGGACCTTATATTCCTAAAAAGGATGGAATTGTCAAGAATGTTGAAGAATATGATGAGTTTGATTCAAGGAACATGACTCTAAACTTTCAAGCTAGGAATATATTGAGTTGTGCCTTGGATGCTAATGATACAATAGAGTGAGCGGATGTAACTCGGCTCATTAAATGTGGAAGTTACTCACAAAGGTACCAATCAAGTGAAGGAGTCAAAGTTGGCTATGTTGGTGAGAGATTATGAGCTATTCATGATGAAATAAAATGAAAGCATTAGTGACATGTTAACAAGGTTCACCAACATCACTAATGGCCTAAAGGCGTACGGGAAACAGTACACAAGGGGAGAAGTAAACAGAAAGATTCTTGATGCACTCCCAAAAGCATGGCAACCAAAAACTCTTGCTATTGAGAAATCAAAAGATTTAAGACTACTTTCTATTGAAGAACACATAGGATCACTCCTTACCCCTAAAATGAAAATAAAAAGGTTAAATGAAATGGAAGATGAAGACAAAGGAAGAAAAAGCATAACACTCAAAGCAAATGAGGATGATCAAACATACTGATCAAACAATGAAGATGAGATGGATGATGATGAGGAGATGGCCTTGGTAATGAGGAAATTTAAAAGATTCTACAAGAAAGGCTTCAACAATAGAGGAAAAAGAGACCTCCATTCAAGAAAGGAGGACAAATTTCATCACTCTTCAAGGCTATGTACTTTGAATGCAATAGCATCCATCATCTTGTAGCCGATTGTCCCAAAGCCATTGAAAAAGAAAAAGGAGCTTTAGAAGCAAAGCTTGAGGCATTAAAGAAATAGAAGAAAGGCAAGGGCCTAATAGGATCTTGGGATCAAGACTCAAGCGAAAGTGAAGGAGAAGAAAAGACCAACCTATGCTTCATGGCATTAGAAAATGAGGTACAATCTTCACCCTTAAATCTATCTAATCTTGTTGATGATGATTATGATGATAATGATCTAAATTCTTTGCTTATCGAAATGTATTATGAATTGGAAAAGATCACAAAAAACAACAAGGAGTTAAAGAATAAGATTGATAACCAATCAAATGAAAATTCAAAACTTGTTTGTGAAAACAAAACTCTTTTTCAATCACTATTTAAAAAAGGAAAAGGACTTCTCAAAATTAAAATTTCAAAAGCTCATTTTAGAAAACAAAAATCTTTGTGAAAAAGTCCTCTCACTTGAGAAATGGATGGTAGATTACAATGATTTGAAGAAAAAGATGAGTGATCTCACTCTATGTATTGAAAAGTTCACAAAAGGAAAAGAAAACTTTGAAAAACTTCTTGGCTCTCAAAGATCACCTTTTGACAAAAATGGTATTGGATATAATCATTCCAATAATTTGTCTAAACAAACACATTTTGTAAAAGCTTCTCATCCCTTTCACACCTTTGTTGTACTTATTGTGAAAAGAGTGGTCATAAAGCCACAAAATGCTTTATGAAAATAAAAGTTGAAAGGGGAATAAAAACAGTTTGGAAAATAAAAGAAAACTCAACTAACATTCATGGACCCAAAAAGATATGGGTATCAAAAGTCATTTCTACTTCTTCTTTTGTAGGAACCCAAATCAAGCTCAACTAAGTGGTATTTGGATAGTGGATGCTCAAGGCATATGACCGGGAACACATCTCTCATTAGTGAACTTAAAGAAACCAAAAGTGGCTTCGTCACCTTTGGAGATAAGAAGAAGGGAAGAATCATTGTTATAGGCAACATTGGTAACAATTCCTCTTCTTTTATTAAGGATTTTTTTTTAATTGATGGTTTAAAATTCAATTTGCTTAGTATTAGTCAATTGTGTGATAATGGGAAAAAGGTTGTTTTTGAAAGTGATTCTTCTCATATCATTGAGAAGCATGAAAATAAAATTGTTTTTGTTGCTAAAAGAGTTGGAAATGTCTACGTCTTTCATTTGGAAGATCTTATTTTCCAAAACTTAAAGTGTCTCTCGGTTCATAATGATGATGCATTTTTGTTGCACAGAAGGCTTGGTCATGTTAGTGTGGATTCATTGAACCAACTTGCTTTAAAAGAACTTGCTAGAGGCTTACCAAAACTACAGTTTGAAAAAACTAAACTTTTTGATGCTTGCCAATTTAGAAAACAAATTAAGACCTCTTTAAAAACAAAGAAAATGATTTCTACTTCAAAACCTTTAGAACTCATTCACATGGATTTATTTGGACCAATGAAGGGCACCAGTCTTGGTGGTAAGAGGTATGCTGTTGTTAGAATGGATGATTTCTCAAGATTTACTTGGACTCTTTATTCTTAAGCCAAAAGGATGAGGCATTTCAAGAATTTGTAAAACTTTTCAAAAAGCTTAAAACTTCCCTTGATTGTAAGTTGATCTCTATGAGAAGTGATAATGGAAGAGAATTTAACAACCAAGATTTTACAAAACTTTGTGATGATTTTGGCATAACACAATTTTTTTGGCCGCTAAAACCCAACAACAATATGTTGTGGTGGAAAGGAAAAACCATACTTTATAAGAAATCGCAAGATCAATGCTTTGTGAAAACTTCCTTCCCAAATATTTTTGGGCCGACGTCGTTAACACCACATGCTACGTTATGAATCGTGTTCTCTTGAGACCTTTTTTGAAGAAAAGTCCTTTAGAACTCATTTTTAACAAAACTCCCTCAATTGGCTATTTTAAAGTTTTTGGATGCAAATGCTTTATTTTAAACAACAAAGAAAATCTTGGGAAATTTGATAAAAAATCCGATGAGGGAATTTTTCTTGGTTACTCTTCAAACAAAAAGGCCTATAGAATTTTCAACAAAAGAACTTTTTTTGTTGCCTATTCATGTGAACTTTGATGAAACTAACATTTAGAAAAGAGAAATGACGATGACATAGATAACTCTCTAATCTACCAACCATTATACACTCAAGAAATGGAAGAGCATGCTATGGAGGAAGAAGAGACTGAGGAAAAAAAAGAAAATGAGCAAGAAACTCAAGGTCTTCCTCAAGATGTGATATATCCCAAAGGGCACTCAAAGAATGAAATCATTGGCGGTCTATCATAAGGGGTAAGAACAAGAAGGTACTTCATAGACAACTTTGCATTATTATCTCAAATTGAGCCTAAACTTATTGATGATGCTGTATGATGAGTTTTGGATTATTTCTATGCAAGAGGAATTAAACCAATTTGAAAGAAACAAAGTTTGGACTTTAGTCCAAAGACCCCATGATCACCTCACCATTGGCACTAAATGGGTTTTTAGAAATAAACTAAATGAATCCGGAGAAGTTATTAGAAACAAAGCTAGACTTGTTGCCCAAGGATTAAATCAAGAAGAGGGCATAGGCTTTGATGAAACTTTTGCTCCGGTTGCTAGACTTGAATCCATTAAGATGCTTTTGGCTTTTGCATGTTTTAAAGGATTCAAGCTTTTCCAAATGGATGTTAAAAGTTCTTTTATAAATGGTGATATTGAGGAGGAAGTTTATGTTGAACAACCTCCCGGTTTTGTGCATGAAAAATTTCCAAATCATGTTTCAAACTTTCAAAAGTTCTTTATGGCCTAAAATAAGCTCCAAGAGCTTGGTATGAAAAATTAAGTGGATTTCTTATGTCAAACAATTTTCAAGAGGTGTGGTGGATACTACTCTTTCTACAAAAACCTCTTGTAACAATGATCTTCTTCTTCTCCAAATTTATGTAGATGATATTATATTTGGTGCTACTAACGTTTCTTTGTGTGAAGAATTTGCCTCCCTTTTGCAAAATGATCTTGAAATGAGCATGATGGGAGAATTTAAGTACTTCTTTGGACTACAAATCAAGAAAACAAAATAAGGCATCTTCATCAACAAGGAGAAGTACACCGAAGAACTTCTCAAAAGATTCGAGATGAACGATGCAAAAGGTATTAGCACTGCTATGAGCTCATCATTGAAGCTTGACAAGGATGAAAAAGGTAAGAAGGTTGATGAGAAAAGGTATAGAGGTATGATTGGTAGTTTGCTTTACTTTATAGCTAGTAGGCCAGATATTATATCTGCGGTATATTTGTGTGCTAGATTACAAGCTTGCCCCAAATAATCCCATTTAATAGCTGTAAAACGTATCTTGAGGTATTTAGTTTCATCATATGATATAGCTTGTGGTACTCTAAACAATATTGTTTTTATCTTACTGACTACATCGATGCAGATTATGCTGGATGCAAGGTAGAAAGGAAGAGCTCAAGTGGAAATTGCCAATTCTTGGGCGGATGCTTAGTACCTTGGTACAACAAGAAGTAATCGTGCGTATCCTTATCAACCGCCGAAGCAGGAATATATAGCAGCCGGTTGTTGTTGTGCACAGGTACTTTGGATGAAACACACCTTGATTGATTTTGGTTTTTCTTTTAAAAATATACCTATGATGTGTGATAATACTAGTGCCATAAACATTTCCATAAACTCTTTGCAACATTCAAAAATTAAACATATTTAAATCAAACATCATTTTATTAGAGATCATGTTGCTAAAGGTGATGTATTTTTAGAATATATTTGCACAGAGGATCAAATTGTTGATATTTTTACAAAACCGCTCTCTGAAGAACGTTTTTGCTATTTGAGAAAATTGCTTGGTATTGGTAGATTTCATGACTAATATGTGTTGTTTGAGTTATCATTTTCCTCTTATTTATCCTGTTCTTACAGAAATTTTCAAAAAAATCAGACGCCTTTTTTAAAAATCAGACATCTAGTTTCAAAATCAGACTCAAGAATTTTCTGCACAAAAAATTCTCGAGATATTCGGACGACAAAACCGGACGACCTCGATAAAAATCGGACGTCCGATTTTCTATTTTTCAACAAAATTGGACAACCGATTTTCTAAAATCGGTCGATCGATTTCTTTAAAATTGTCGGAGCTGCGTTTTATAAAAACTGATCTCATCATAGCCTCTCTCTTATTTCTGTCTTTTTCTCTCGACCGAGACTCCTTTCTCTCACAAAGCCCATCCGATTTTCAAACTTCTTCTCAAATCTTTCAAATTTCTCTCCTCCTCAAACAAGAAACTCGATTGGTTTCTATTCTCTCTCTCTCTATCCTCTCTATCAGAAATCTTTATATTCAAGTTCCTCTCATACCCTAAGTCGGGATTGCTTCAAAAGAGTGAAAACTAAAAATGCCGACATTAGAAGAGGAGTAAATATTGAAGAAGGAGGCAGCAGTAGAGGAAGAGGCAAAGGAAAAAGGGTACCTTCTGGAATTAGGGCTCTAGATAAGTTCATCTATGCAAAGGAGGTTGCAAAATTTGAAGAATGGACAAGAAATCGAAGAAAAATTGCTGCTGGACACCGAGTGGATTTGAATGATATGTAAGGTATGGAAGCTATACCAAATCTCTTTGATGCTATTGGGTGGACACCTTTGCTTACTGTTAATGTCTATATTATACTAAAATGATTTATGAATTCTATGCCAATCTACATAAAGGTAGAGTTGAAAGAGTCGATAACATACTTCATCAATGGGTATTGTCTAGAATTGGAGGAAGAAATATTGCATTTGATGCTAGGCTATTAAAATACCATTCTAGAAACCCCTCAAGATGGCATGAGATTCTACACTAAGAATAAGAAATGCTTTGATAAAAATTTATATAGTGAAAGAAGGTTTGAAGAGATTTTCACTCACGGAGAAGTTCTAAAAAGGCACGATGAGAGGACTGTGAATAAACTTGATGCCTATGGGAGATTACTATATCATATGATTTCTAACATCATTATTCCAAATGTTGGGCACAAGTCTTCCATCACAAATATGCACTCCTTTGTCATGCTTGCTCTTCATGAACATGGGAGGATGAACTTCGGTTTCATGGCTATAGAACACATACTAGCCACAAATGAAGAGGACATTCGAAGAGAAATGAGATCAAAGAAAAGGCAAGAACGAACGGAGGAAGGACAATCCTCAGTAGATACGCCTCTAATATTGGATAGAATTGCTGTAATGCAAGGACAACTAGATGACCGACTTGATGACCTCAATGATAAGATTGTAGATATTCAAAATCGGGTTACGAGGTTGGAGCAAGAAGGAAAGGATACCGTTGAAGATGAAGATGAAGATGATTGAGGATTCCTTTTAAATCCCTACCCTTTCCTTGTTTCAAAAACTCCTTACACTACCCTTGTTTATTTTTTCTTGGCTCTTTATCAAACTCTATTATGACTATTTTTTTATGACTTGATATATGCTATGTTTTATTCTTCATATTGGTGTTGAGTCATCTTGATGCTAACTATTCATGGACTTCATGATGATACTTTAATGTTGAAAGTCCAATTGTAGCTTTCTTTTCTATGATCCCTTAAAAACATTCCCAACTATCTTTTTGATTTATGACAAGAGGGGGAGAAATATGTGCATGAACTAAGGGGGAGAAATAGTTGCAAGATGCTTATTGTGTTGCTTTTAAGTTTCATGCTTTCTTTTGGTTGGCTACATATCTTATGGGTAATGTGCTTGGTTTGTTGATTGTTTGATGTCATTCTTGGTGTAAAGCATGCTTTTAAGGTGCTTATTTTGTGTTATATTATGCTTCAAAACCTTGGCATATTTTCAAATTCATAGGGGGAGTTATCTCCCTTATGGTGTTTTTTGTATGCTTTACTCTTATTGATGATCTTCTTGAAGCATCACCATATTTTAATATTTGCGCTTTTGTTCTTCTTGCATATGTATTTGTCATAATAAAAAAGGGGGAGATTGTTAGCCCTAAGGGTATTATTGCATATGATTTTGGTTATGATTAATATATGTTTGTGTCAGTATTAAGCATAGTTTCCATAGAACAAAAGAAGCATATTTGAAGTCTCAAGGCTACACTCTTGAAGCAAAAGATCTTAGTGATCAAGGCAAAATGAAGGAGAAAAGGTCAAGCCATTGAAGACCTTGAAGACTTGTGTCTTTGTTAGGGAAGTGCTAAGGTATTTCTTTGTAAAACTCCCTAACTCTTATCTTTCATTGTTGATCATGTATGAAGCTCATCTTTCTATAAATTCAAGTATTCTTGATAAAATTTTTTATGCCTTTAAAAGTTTTTCTTATCTAAAAAAGAGTATCAAGAATACATGTTTTTGAAATAGGAAGGGAAGCTCTTCTCTGTAAAATCCTTTTAAAAAACCGATCATCCGGTTTTAAAGCCGGTCGTCTGATTTTTCTAGTTTTAGACAAACCGGTCGTCTAATTTTGGTAAGAAGCATTCGAATCATTCTGTTTCAAACTCGGACGTACGCTTTTAGAAACCGGTCGTCCGATTTTCCTTTTTACTGTGAAAAATACTACTGTTACACAGTGCTATGGTTACTTTCTCTCTCCTTCCTATATATATTGATTTTTTGATCAGCTGTAAAGGTAACAATTTTGATGAAATATTTATTGAGATCATTTAAGAACCTTTAAAGAGCTTTAAAGTACATTTTTCAAACACCTTTCCATCTCAAAAATACATCTCCTTGAGCTTCATTGTTGATCATCAATAAAGAAATGAAGAAGTACTTGTAGAAGTATTGCATTGAGTTGTATCCTCTCTTCTCAAGCTCATTTGGTAACATTCTTCTTAACTCATCTATCTTTTATTAACATCAAAGGTATGTGTTGAAAAACTGCTTGGGTTATCCTTTGATTGTATTTGTGTTAGTGATTGACGTTGCTTGCGAAACCCTTGGTAGGTGATCCTCAAAATTGTGATTGTTGTACACCTTTTGTTATAGTGGATTTGAAAAATCCTTAGGTGTTGACTCAAGGTAGTGGCTTTGAGAGAATGAACCACTATAAATTGTTGTGCCTCTTCATTCTATGTTTTTTGCTTGATTGTAATAACTATAAGACTTTGTTTGGCTGGGAACTTTATTAAAAAGTGTTTTAGAATTCTTTCTCAAACAAAATTGGAGGATTATCTTTTAATTACACAAAAGAGTTTTTCAAAAATTAGCCAAAAACCTTATCTAAGGTTTTTCAAAAATAAAACACAATATAATAATTGACCGATATAAATTTTAATTTCATTGAAATGTGCGAGAGAAATTGCGATGGATTTGCGAAAGCCTCTAGTTTTACAAAGTGAATGTTAGATAGAAATCTAATAAAAAACTCATACTAAATTGTGATAAATGTTTATGAATTAGTTTTAACAAAAAATAGACCTAGCACAGAGTATTTTGCCAATGGTGAAACTTTTGGGCAATTGACAAAAAACTTCAATTAACACACAATAGAGTTAATTTGTGACTTTGTATAATTTTGTGGCAACTTTTGACGTGGAATATAGTTTACGGAGAGTTTGGTCACAAAGCCATAAACACTATTGCTTTCCACAGCTATGTTGCTATATTGCTTGTTGTTGCAAATTGATTGCATTCTTTAATAGTAGCAGAACTCAAAAATAAGTTATTCCTTATAAAGTAACTAACTAAACACAGTACCAAAACTAAGCACCCTTTGAGTCATATTACTATTACTGACGGAAAAAGTATGAGCTACTTTATCTTTCACCTCTTAACTCTCTTGATATGTGTATAGTAATGGTATAGGACACAAATTTGTTGCATTGTGAGAAGGGGATTAAGAAGCCTACTTGCACGTATAGGCTAACCATCTTATCATAAGTCACTAAAGTCATGGAAATAATACGGGAAGTGGTCTCTAAAATGGATGTGACAAATGTGATAACTCTTAATCTATCATGTCTATGACACTCATGAGGGTAGTCATTACTTATTAATTACAATTGTACATAGTGATGAAGGTCACATTTCTAATGAATTTTCGAAATCCTCTGTAGGCTTTCTGGGCCAATTTTCTTCCTAGTATTTTCATTTTTCTAGCCCAATCTATTTTTAACCCAATGATGAATCCATGGGCCTCAAACCAAGTTAGGTGGCTGAATTTTGAATGGGTTAGAGATATTGGGTCAGGCCGGGCTAATCAAGAGTCACAGCGGGCAGCCCGGGCTTCTTGATCTATTTATGTTTTCTCTCCCTCCTCGGCTCAAGAGGCATTCTAGACTCCTCTTTTCTTCTCTCTTTTTCTTCTCCTTCTTGGCCTTCTCGAGAGTCATTTCTGTCTCTTCTTCTTCTACCCTTCTTTACCGCGTTTGTTGCTCCCCTCTGGTGACCTCCGTGGTCCTCTGTTACACCGTCTCTGAAAGTGGTGGTTCTGTGTTGATCTTATTCGGTCATTTCTAATATTTTTGTGGGAAGAGCCGTAAGGGTGAGAGAGAGGGTGAGTGCCAGTGATCTTTTCTGTTTTAGGCTGGATCTGAGGGTGATTTTTACCGTTAAAGTTGATACCTTTTATCTTGTCGGTACCTCGACGTGGTCGTCATTTCAATGCCACTGCTCGGCGCTGTCGAGTCTCATTCTATGGCGCTGGAGGTTCCAACACCGCAGCGACAAGTAACTGCCCCTTTTTCGATTCATGGTTCATTTTTTTCTTTTAACGATTATTGTGTTTAATTTTGGTCTTACCGATTGGCTTGAACCGGTTGTGAAACAGAAAGAGGAAGAAGGATATTTTATTGTAATAGAATAGGTTTTTTTTCGCTGCCTTACTATTCTTGTACTAATTTGTAATAGTAATTAGAGTGTGTAATAATAATTAAGTCCTATCAAGTGGTATTAGAGCAACGGTTTGGCTCGTCGGCACCGGTAACCATCGGAAGATTCTGTATCTGAGTGAACTGTTGAGTTCCTTAGATCTTGCCAGTGAAGTTTTCTTTCACTTTCCCTTTTCTTTTGATTATTCTTTATTTTTTTTTTGTTTCAGCTTGGCGCCGTTTTATTTTTTGTTTTTCCTTTTTTAGCTTGTCGCCGGTTATTGCTATGTTTCTGTTGCGATTCTCGGCTCGCCGCCATCTGTTTCTGTTTCTCTGTTGCTTTGGCTTGCCGCCGATTGTGATTACTATTACTGTGTTTTTATTGAATTAAGTTGCTGTTCAGTTTTCCTGCTTACTATTCTTGTTTTATACTTGCTTTTGTTATTCTACTGCTGCTATTCTATCTTTGTTTTTGGGTTTTTCATTTAGTTTTTTTTTTCAAAAGCTATAAAAAACCCAAGCCTAGCTTAAATCTGTAAGATTTCAAGTATTTTTGACTTGGCGCGGAATTTCTGTTTTCAAAATTTTTTTTATTGTGCTCTCTCTATTCTTTGTCTTTTTCTGTTTGTGGTAAGACAGTTTTGTTGCTGCCGTGTTTCTCGTTATTTCAGTTATATTGTTTGTTTCTTGGTTTTGTGCTTCACGTTGTTGCGCAATTTTTTTTAAAAAAAAGAACAAATCAAGCAAATTAAAACAAACCAACACCGTTTTTCTTGAAATTGTATTTTCCTATTTTTTCGAAAAATCCGGGCAGCTTTATTCATTTTCAAAACTTTTTTCAAATCTTTCATTTTTCCTAGTCATTTAATTAAACTTATTTGCCTTCGAAACATGTCAGTTCAAAAAATTGAAACTGATAAGTTTGATGGCAAATCTGACTTTGTAATGTGAAGGAGGAAAATAAAAGCAGGTCTGGTACAAAATAAAATTGCACACGCTATCTGAAGCCCTTAAGAGTATCCGGAATCTTGGAAGGGTGAAATTCTTTCAGAAAAACTAGGTGATGCTCACAGTTGCCTCACCTTGCATTTAACTGGCAATGTTTTATGAGAAATTGATGAAAAAGACAATGCTCTTTTGAAATTTGGTCTAAACTGGAAAACTATATTTGGGAAAATCACATTCAGATAAAATTTATTTAAAAGAGCGTCTTTTCGGTTTTAAAATGAGGGGGTTAAAAACACTTTCCAAAAATATGGATGATTTAAATAAAATCGTTTTGGAACTTCTAAACGTTGGAGAGAACATCTCTGATGAAAATATTGCAGTCAGTTTATTAAATGCCTTACTTGAATCTTTCAACGATGTAAAATCTGCTAGTAAATATGGCAGAGATGGTTTATCTCTTTCCTATGTTAAAAATGCTTTGAAATCTAAAGATTTGGATTTACAAAAAGAGAATAAATCACATGGTGAAAATCTTTCTGTACGAGAAAGAATTGACCGGGGAGAACCTCCTAATCACCGTTTTAAAAGTAAAGGGCGATCCAAATCTCGAGAAGAACAAAGTAAAGTGTTTTCATTGTGGTAAAGAGGGTCATATGAAAAATAAGTGTTTTAAACGGATTAAAGATGAAAAACAATGTATACATGGTAAATGGAGTAATAAAATCGACAAAACCCACAATTTTGATTTAGATCTTAATTCTATGTTTTCTGAGGTTTTGTGTGTTTCTCTTTCCACTTCATGTTCTAAAGTTGTTGATCATTGGGTTCTTGATCCTGGTTGCTCTTTTCACATGACACCCAACAAACATTGGTTTTCTGATTTCAAACCCTTAAAAAACAAGGAAAGGTTTTCATGGGAAATAATCAAGTTTGTGATATTAAAGGCATTGGTAATATTTTCATTAAAATGCATGATGCTGTGACTAGAAAACTCACTGAGGTGAGATACGTGCCCGACTTACGTCAAAATCTTATCTCTCTTGGTTATTTGGATTCTTTGGGTCTTTCTTTTAAATCAAAAAATGGTATCTTACATGTTTGCGAAGGGAACCTAGTCATGCTAAAAGGTTTTAAAAGAGAAACTTTATACATCCTTATTGGTAAAACGGTTTGTAACTCCATTGCATTGATTTCAAAAAACTTTTCCCGAGAAAACTATGTTATGGCATCGAAGGATCGGCCACATTAGTGAGAAGGGACTTTATTATCTACAAAAACAAAATCTTTTATGTGGTGACAAAATTGATTTCTTGGATTTTTGTGACCACTACGTTTTGCGAAAACAACACAAAATAAGTTTTTCAACCAACACACACAAGTCTTCTACAATACTTGATTATGTGCATTGCGATATATGGGGACCTGAAAAACCTCCAACTTATGGTTGTAATGTTTATTTCTTGTCAATTGTTGATGATTTTTCAAGGCATGTTTGGGTTTTCCTTTTAAAAACTAAGATCAAACTTTTGAAAAGTTTTGTGAATGGAAACGTTTTGCCGAAAATCATTCTAGAAATAAACTAAAAACTATCAGGACTGATAACGGTATAGAATTTTGTAATTGTAAGTTTTCTGATTTGTGTGCATCGCATGGCATCCTACACCATAGAACGGTTAGACATAACCTACAGCAAAATGGAGTTGCCAAAAGGATGAACCGTACCATTATGGATAAGGTTAGATGTCTTCTTGTTTCTTTTGGTGTCCTAAAACCTTTTTGGGGGAAAGTTGTTAGTATAGCTGTCTACCTTACCAATAGATCCCCTTCTACAACTATAAACTTTAGAACTCCTATAGAACTCTGGCGTGGTAAACCTCCTAACCTTTCCAACTTTAGAGTTTTCGGGTGTACAGCCTTTACACATCAGAAGGAAGGAAAACTAGATCAAGGTCTAGAAAGGGAGTGTTCATAGGATATCCTAGTGGGGTGAAGGGCTATAGAGTGTGTTTAAAGGGTGAACCAGGGGTGAGGGTTGTTATCAGTAGGGATGTTATCTTCAATGAGCTAGAAATGCCCTGTCTTAAGGATGAACCCATCTTCGATAGTCCCTCGAGTGTTCCCACTCCTAATAGTATTCCTGTGGAGGTTGAGGTCACCTCTGAACCTTCCTTAGAATCACCCCAGGAACTTGAAACCAATCCAGAGCTTCCTGCTTTATCCAGTAGCACACCTGATCCTCCTAGTATTCCTGAAACCTTGATCCTATTTTAGAAGGCTTTGATGAGGAGGAAGAACACCCTGAGGCACATGCTCAAGCCCTTAGGGATTATCAGCTTGTGAGAGATAGAGTCCGTAGAGTACCTAAGGATCATTCTCAACATGGTTACTCCTACATTGTTTCATATGCGTTTGCTGTTGCATCTTATGTGGAGGAAAAAGGACCATTATGTTTTCCTGATGTTTTGAAAAACCCTAATCGCGTTTTATGGTTACATACTATGGATGAGGAAATGTCTTCTTTAAACAAAAACAAACCTGGATTCTTGTTCCAAAACCCTCAAAACAAAAGTTAGTTGATTGCCAATGGATTTTCAAAATAAAAGAACATGAGTCTTCTAATAAACCTCCAAGGTTCAAGGCCAGGCCAGTTGCAAAAGGTTTTTCACAAGTTGAGGGCATTGATTTCAACGAAATTTTTTCTCCGATTGTTAAACGTAAAACTTGATGTTAATCTTGAACAACTTGATGTTAAAACCGCTTTCTTACATGGTACATGATGATCTCGAAGAGACTATATATATGCGACAACTACCAGGTTTTGGGGTTAAGGGTAAAGAACACATGGCGTGTCTTTTGAAAAAGTCCTTATACGGGCTTAAACAATGACCCAGACAATAGTACAAGAGGTTTGATTCTTTTATGAAAAAAAATTGGTTTTTCTAAAAGCAACTATGGTAGTTGTCTTTACTTTTCTGGTAATATGGTTTATTCTGCGATTTATTTATTGCTTTATGTGGATGATATGCTAATTGCTTGCAGGCATAAAGCTAAAATCGACGATCTAAAATCCTTGTTAAAATCTGAATTTGATATGAAGGATTTAGGTGTTGCATCCAAAATTCTTGGGATGAGTATTTCAAGAGATAGATCTGATCGTTCACTTTTTCTATCTCAAAAGCCTCTCCTTCAGAAAATTGTATCCAAATTTTCAATATTAATTACAATTGGACGTGGTGATGAAGGTCACATTTCTAATAAATTTTCGGAATGCTTTGTAAGCTTTCTGGGCCAATTTTCTCCCAATATTTTCATTTTTCCAGTCCAATCTATTTTTGACCCAATGATGAATTCTTGGGCCTCAAACCAAGATAGGTGGCTGAATTTTGAATGGGTCAGAGATGCTGGGCCGGGCAGGCCCAGCCCGGATTGCCAGTTGTGACTCTTGATCTATTTATGTTTTCTCTCCCTCCACAATTCAAGAGGCATTCCAGACTCTTCCGTTCTTCTTTTTTTTCTGCTCTTTCTCGGCCTTCCCGAGAACCGTTTCTGTCTCTTCTTTTTCTCCCTTTCTTTACCACGGCTTACCGCGTCAGTTGCTCTCCTCTAGTGCCCTCCGTGGTCCTCTGATACACGGTCTCTGAAAGCGGTGGTTCTGTGTTGATCTTATTTCATCATTTCTGATCGTTTTGTGGGGAGAGCCATAAGGGTGAGAGATAGGGTGAGCGCCGGTGATCTTTTCTGTTTTATGCCAGATCTGAGAGTGATTTTCTCCGTTAAAGTTGGTACCTTTTGGCTTGTGAACACCTCGACACGGTCGTCATTTCAACACCGCTGCTCGGCATCGTCGAGTCTCATTGTATGCCGCTGGGAGTTCCGACACTGTAGCAACAGGTAAGTGCCCTTACCGATTCATGGTTAATTTTTTCTTTTCACGGTTATTGTGTTTAATTTTTGTCTTGTCAATTGGCTTGAACCGGCTGTGAAATAGGAAGAGGAAAAAGGATATTTTTACTGTAGTAGAATAGGTTTTTTCCGCTGCCTTACTATTCTTTAACTGATTTGTAATAGTAATTAGAGTGTGTAATAGTAATTAGGTCCTATCATCCTCCATATGTAAATTCTAAAATTCTAATTAGGTACTTGAATCTAATGAAGGTTCTAATCATACATAGAATGACTGTTACCTTTGTAGTACAAGAATCATTGTAATAGGAGTAATGAAAAAAAGAAAAATCTTATATAGATTTCTGCTCAATGCATGTAAATTGTATTTGCATTTGTTGATGCCCATCTAAAATCGGTGGTATCTTGTCTCACGGGTAGTACTTTTTCTTAAACTTCTCTAGATTTGCTATGGATATGTCTATTCTTTAGTGTTTTACATTTCCAATTTAAATATCTAGTCAAATTCTATTTTGCCAGTTAACAAAGGAAGACACATAAAACTGAGAACTCTATATGAATGTAAGCTTGCATAAACTCTAGCAAAGCATAAAATCTTTGCCTAATGTCAAGAAAAATGGCTAAAATCTTTGCCTACATATCAAGATAACCAGGACTCACAAGCCCGGATTCTCAAGCTAAAAGTTCCAGGCAATGTCACTAGTAAACTAGAATATTGTTATTCATTTCATTCGGAATTCCAATAATAAATAAATGAGTTCAAACTTCAACATAGGGAATTTAATAATATTCTCTAGTTATACTTTTGCAGAATGAAGATATATGATACCTTAAAAACAAGACGATCCCGTTTTAGTTCAAGAACTTTGTTCATTATTCTTTTAACTTTCTTGCACAACATACGTAAAAAAGTTCAATATAGAGAAATGTATGTCAATGATTCCTTCATAATGACAAAATAGATTTTGCACTCTATTTCACTGCAAAAATATTTCTTCATCGTTCATATATTTTAAGGAATCAAGCAACTGAAACCTTAGGATCCTTCTGGCTGCACATTAATGCATTCTTTGTCGTTCCATGGAATGAATGATTCGTCATCAGTAATATTCTAAAGCAATACACAATAAATTTCCCTATAAGAAGCTACTTATTTGAATTAATTAACCTCTAGAATTGAGATAATATGAAGACAAATGAAGAGATGAATAACAATAAATTCTTGATTAACTTTC
The DNA here is from genome assembly GCA_028651295.1 of Catharanthus roseus. Lineage (NCBI taxonomy): Eukaryota > Viridiplantae > Streptophyta > Magnoliopsida > Gentianales > Apocynaceae > Catharanthus > Catharanthus roseus. The sequence continues at coordinate 1,113,963 of JAPQWS010000026.1, forward strand.
ATAGGAAAAGTTTACTCATGAGCATATGCTCTAAAAGATAGACTTGCAATGTTAAATGATTTTAATCCTCAAAATGAAAGATTTGTACGGTGCAAAAAAATCCATTAAATCCACTAGTAAGACTAAAATCCTACCATCATAAAACATAATAGTAATCCTAGTTTAGCTAGAAATAAAATTAGGGACATGCCTTCCTTCCCCCTGCCAATACTAACTTTATAAATTTTTTTAAAAATAATTTATTTGATAAAAAAGAAAGGAAATCAATAACAATCCCAATAATATACAACGTAAATAATTTCTTTACCTGTAGCCAAAAGAAAAAGCCACGTAACAAATTCAACTGCTTAACATCATCATTGGCGGCAACTGCTTCTTCAATCTTCCTTTTAAGAACTGTAGAGTTTATTTCAAAATGTGAAAATTATGAAGATCAAAGATTGCCATCGTTTTAATTGTAATATAAACTCAAGAAAAGGTGAGTAAATATATCTATACAAAATGAACTGATCAATAGTAAGGGGACACCTTTCTGTGAAAATTAATTATTTCAACTTTACATATAATTAGCATTGATTAGATATTTAGTTTTGGGCAAATGAATCACTTATAAATAAATAAAGCAATGCATAAAGTTGATAGTAAAGAAGTATCACAAAAGTCGATAATAGGAGTAGATCGCTATCATATATCAACATAGGATAAATAATTTTTTTCATGCATTGATGAGTTTAATTGGACAATTATAAGCTGATCAATAATGGTAATATGAAAAATCCTAGACAATAATGGACTCACCCAAATGATGATCAAGCAATAATTTTCCCATTTTATCTGAGGGATAAAATTTTACCCCTCCAGAGCACAAATCTCTATGCTTATGTTGAGGCTTCCGCTTAGTGATTTCCTGCATAAGCCTTTCATGCTCCTCTTTATCATAACGTTTACGAAGAATTTCTAATATTTGCACCCTGAAGCTAGAACACATTGTTTGTTGTGGACTGCTAGAATGATTGTTGACATCTTTTGACTTCATAATGGTACAAGAACAAAATAGAAATTAGACAAGAAATTTTTGCAAGAAATTGACGGACAATTAAAAAAGGATCAATTCGATAAAAGTATCCAAAATAGTGAAAAGGGATAACTTACGCCCTTGCTTGTTTCATGCTGAATAGCATATGTATACTTCGGTTTCTTAGAAACAACATTGTCAAATGTCTGAGAATTCAGGAAGATAAGACCATCATAAACTACAGATGCACCATTCTTATGTTGATAGATCACGTTAGAACCTTCAAGCCTCTTGTTCTCAAAGAACAATTTATAGTCGCAATCATAATTACTTTGAAACTCAATTCCCTCCGTTTTAGCATGACTATCCAAATCATTTTCATCTTCACCATTTGGCTCACTTTCCATATAGTTAAGTGGCTTTGTTAACCCAGTTTTTTCATTAGCCTCGAGCACATAAGAGGCCCATTATTCATCAAACTGCTAAAAAACAATGCATAGCTTGGATCATCACCACCATCAATTGAAAATCCGGGTTTTGGATCATCAAGAATTGACGTATATTCCGCATTCAAATACGTAAGAAAGTCACTATCTCCATCCTCCATGCGTTTATGCACATGCTCTCTCATCACTTCCTTGGACAAGCTAACCGATGTTTCTCATTTTTGTCCACGATTGTGCATGTTGCTAAATTTTGTTGTATGAGATCTTACATCTTCAATGACATCCTTTGTTTTTTAATCCATGTCTTAGTTATATGAAATTACTTGAGGGCAAGCCAAATAAAAATCTCTCGAAACTCTTCCTTGACCTTCCTCACTAATTGAACTACTCAATAAGTACTTAGCTCAATGCACAATGCATGATAATAATTGTCTACATTTCAAAAGAATCAATAAGCTAGTTAGGATGGAGCATCCCCAATTTCATTTAAATATATAATTAAATAAACTAAAAAGTACTAAAATGTGTATATATTTTTTATATGACTAATAAATATAACAAGTCTTTAAGAAAACTTTCCCTTTAACAGTCCTTTAATGCTCTAACACAAACTTCTCTTTAGTACCTTTGATAGAGGAGTTTCCTTGACTTGCATTAATTAACATGTATGGTGCAAAGATCAAAGTATTTTTCAATTGCTCAGAGATAGAGGTTAGCTAGGGCATATATTTCTCCTAAAGAGAAATCAACTGAGCTTGTATAAATATATAAATTAAATCCATAAATTAAAATAAAAGTTACTTGCCAGTGATACCTAGGGGCCAGTTTTCTGAATTTGACTTCTTTGCGCACTGTGAATTTATTCAGTCTCGGAAGACAGAATAGGATGAACATTGATTATATTTTACTTGCTTTAGTATTGGTTGGGTGAGGTTGACACACCCTTTTTATTTGATTGAATTTCGAATGCATCACTACAGACGTCTACCAAGTATTTTACTCAATTTGCATATCTTTCATCTAATATGTGGTTTACTTAATATAAATTTAATACAAAATTTTTAATATTGAAATTTTATTCTTTTCATTTTAGGAACTAACTAAAATATGGTCACGTGAATTCATAATTAAATTCACTGTCTTTTTTTCTAGTAAAATATAACATTATTATCCATAAATTATTTCCATTTTACTGATTCATGCTCTAAAAGTTTATAAACTTCATGTTGTTCAATTTATTATAGAAATTAATTGTTTAGGAAGTATTCCTATTTTTTTGAAAAAAAGGAATCTTCTTATTGGACTAGATTTACCTTTTTGTTTCTTTTTTGTTCTTTGGTTTCTTTATTCTTATCCTTTTGGTTAAATTAGAAAATTGTTTACACATAAATTGTATGAGAAACTATTCATATGTTTAATTTTAGTAACGCCCAAGAAACCCTTGAAGTTTGGGGTACTTTTAAATTGAAGGCGTGAACATTTTTTGAGACAAAAAAATATCTTAAAGTTGTGATGGTTTATTAATTAAGGATATGAACTTTTTTCTTGATAAAAGATTCCCCGCATTAGAAAGTGTTCAATTGAATGATTCAATTGACAACTTTTCCGAAGAACAAAAAAGAAGGATTTCTTTTTCTGTTTAACATCACCCTAATATTCGATTAAAGAAGAATGAATAGTAAACTAATTCAAAGCTCTTCATACAACTTAATTGACAAAAGGGAGTACTAAAATCCAGTAAGAAAGAAGAACAGAGAAGAAAACTTTCTTATGACTTCTCTAAGATTACACAAGGGAGAAGCAAAAAAAAGGAAAAGGGAAAACAATTAGAAGGTAAGACCCCGTATGAATAGTGGCAAAAACTTGGTTGGGAAGGGGAGGGGTAGTTGGTGCGTGACAGTGAGGAAGGGGGTGTGTGAGTTGGTTATTTTCTTAAGAACTACGGTTGATAACTTTCTCCTTAATAGTAAGAATTTATCATGCATGTGTCATTAGAAGAAATAATGGCCACATAACAATGACTAATATTAATGATAAGAATAATAAAATTTATCTAATCTTAATTTTAGACCAATAAAAATCTATCTAGAAGATTTATATTGTCCCATAAAAATTACGTTTAGATCCCGAAAATGTGCATGCTAAGCATACTTAAAAAATGTTAATCCACTTAAGATATTCGTAAACTCCCCTAACAAAAACTTGTATTAGTAAAATTTTACTCTCTTTCCTAAACATCCACAAAACTATCGTTATATCCCAAAACTTTACTCCACTAAGTCAGATTCCAAACTCTACATTCGTGACATTACCACTTATGTGTCATGTGTGAGGTACTTATGGCGTATGGCATTACACATCTTTCATGTAATATACAATTTACTTAACATAATCTAATACAGTATTTTCAACATTGAAAGTTTCCTCTTTAAATTCAAAGGAACTAATGAAAATATGGTCACATGGTGATTTTGTAATTATATTCATTACTCCTCTTTTTTCTAATAAATATACACATTGTTATCCACAAATTATTTACATTTTAAGGATTCGTATTCTATAAGTTCATAAATTTTTTGTTGTGCAATTTTAATGGAAATTAATAGTTTAGAAAGTAATCTTGCCTTTTTAAGAAAGGAATCAACTATAATGATGGCAACCACTTTTTGTCTAGGTGGAACATTTTGGTACACTAATGAATGCTCGACACGTGTACATTTCACCCAATAAAGGATTGACACGTATACTACTATGTGTACACATGTACAAAATATAAAAATTGTGTACCAAAACAAATAAGAAATTAATGAATGGACGAATAAGAATTTAATCTAACAACCTACATTTAATTTTCTCCACTTAAAAAAAATAAAATTCTTGTACATTATAGAATTTTCAATTGGACTAGATTTACCTTTTTGTTTATTTTTTGTTCTTAAGTTTCCTTGTTTTCATCTTTTGCTTAAATTAGGAAATTGTTTACACGTAAATTGTATGAGAAACTATTCATATGCTTTTAATGTCATCGTAGACAATCACTATGTGGGTCTTGAAATACATCGATTTTGAGATAAAACTTAATCTCAAAACAAGAAAATTTATAATTTTTCTTACCATTCTAAACGTTGTTTCTTGCAATTCACGAGGGGCTTGATAGCAATGGACTTGGTTGGTTACAAGAGATTGCTAGCCATTCCCTTTGCGACCAACCAGAGGCACAGTGAAACAGCCCCTTGTGAACTGTAAGTGCCAAACCAATTTTTTTTGTTCTTTACAAATTAAAATAATTCAATAAATAATTTAAACATAATAAATACAAACTAAAACAAATTAAAATAAATTAAGTAGATAAAAGCTTATTTGAAACACAACATTTATTAAAAATAAATAAATAAGACATTACAATAAAAACATGAAATAACATTAATTAGTTTAAAATATAATTAAACTTGGTTCGGCTCGACCCTTGTACGGGATCAAGGTAGCCTCGTCTCAACCTTGATCGCTAGCAAGGGGCACCGTTACAACACGCCTAGTCGATGGCGAGGGGTGAGCCGTGGCTCCCCTAGTCCAACGACTGGGGTGGCCTTTAAAGCATGCAAAGCTTTGAAAATTTTTTCAAATCTAGGACGATTTGATATCGTTTTTTAAATTTTAAATTGATAATAGTGAATAAAAATACTTAAAGATTGATATACTAGCCTTTTGTGAAGATTCGTTGTTTGATGCTTCTAACTTGAAGATTTGAACACGGACATTGAGATAATTTTACAGCTGGAGAAAGAAGGGAAGAAAATTAAATGAACATTTTGGGAGTTGCGCCCTTAAATTTTATGTTGCCTTAAGCTATTTCAAACATATTAGCTAAACTTTTGAGGGGTAAATAATTTAAATCTACTTTTTGAGAAATAAGAAATACGATTATCAAGAGAAAAATACATAATGAAGCCAGGTGGTCAAAATATAGGTGCTTGATGACTATATTGTTCAAAGAGAGTCAGTAGCTTATGCCACTATCCTAGCCTCTTTAAACCCTCCTCGTTTATCCATTCAACAGAAGCATTTCCACAAACCTATTTTTCCTTATAGATCATCCTCGTTTGTTTTAGTGTGACGTGTAAAACATATCTAGCTGTCAACTAAGTAGTTCCAGTACAGGCTAAACTAGAATTCACTTATGGAGAAGTAAATTCTGCAATCAATTGTATTCCAAAAGTATTTGTGGAACAAAATTTTAACTCCGTAATCCTCCCTTGAACTTATATATCAATTATAAATTATATTATATCCACTTTGCCTTAATAGTAATACTTGTAGTAGTAGTGGTATAATCACTGTCATTGTAACATGAATGATTATGTATCACTTCCTGCAGTCATTTTTCATCCTAATCCAAAGAAAAATCATCATGTTCAATTAATCTTCACGAGGTTTTCATGTCGAGCAACTAGAATTCCCCATTCCTTAATGAAACAAAATAAATCTAACATATGTGAGGAAGGTTGGAGGGTCCCTGTCAACAGTAATTTCCTCATCTTGCCTTGAATTATCCACTGAACCTGCCATCAACTTACCAAATTTCTTTGCAAGCAAAAAAAGCTAAAAACGTTAGTAATTTATTCCTCTAGGGTCCTTGAAGCTAGAAAGAAAATAGAAAAAATCATACCTGATTGTTACAAGGGTTTTGTTTCATTAGTTTCTCATATATATGCTTTCTTTTCTATTTGTCATAACAATGCCTTATCTCTATAACAAAAAGCATTAAGCTGCTTTATCATTTATACAATCATGCAATTTTTGCGTCATTATTACAAGGTGGAACTTGTAATCGGAGTTGCATTACTAGCTTGGAACTTGTTGTTGAAGGAAACACCAGCAAATAACCATAGATAACTTTTGACAAATATTCCTTGTTTTGTATAGAAATAAAGAAATGTGTCAAAGATGATTAAAATGTTACAAGTAAATGCTGGTTGTTATTTATCTTAACATCTAGCTACATATTGAGTCTACACATAATTAGGTTAAGTAAGTTGCTTCCAACAAGTTGGTAGTATAGCTGGATAATTAATCTGTCCTTATATACATGAATTCCTTATTTTACCGCTTATTAATGTGCTTTATGTCTTGATTTACAATATCTTCCCTTTGATTTACAGCTTTAAATATTTGACATTGTTCTCTATATATATAACCCAGGAACGTCTTTTAACATTTCTTATAACATCTTCTTTTTATAGTAATATATTTTCTTTTAGTGCTTATCTTTTTCTTTTAAGGTTTATCTTTTATTTGGTAAGTTTTATTAATAAAATATACTCCCTCCGTCGCAAATCTTTGGTCTCACTTTCCTTTTTCTTTCATCCTAAAGTATGGTCTCATTTGCTTTTATAAATGATAGTTAAACAATCAACATACATCTTATCTACTCAATATCTCCATTTTCCAAGAAATACTAATAACGCACCCACTACTCCGATAACTTCATATCTACATTTGAAAACTTTCAGGACAAAAAGTCGAATTCTTTTAATATCATAGAAGAGTATAAAAGACGAATCAAAACAAAATTTATTAGTCCAACTAAATATTTTATCCATGTGAAAAATTGAAATGGGACCAAGGATTTGGGGTGGAGGGAGTACTAAATTAGAAATGTTATAAGAAAGGTTATAAGAAATGGTACCAAAGATCTGAACAATTCATATATATATATATATACTCTAATAATCAATATGTCCACGCTTAATAAAGCTAGTCATTTTTTTAATGCATAAAACTTGTCCGTCTGAAGTCATTCTGAATAATTGTTTATCTATTGTGATAGTTTTTGAAGACAAAGATAAACAAAACATAAATTTCATAGTTAACACGACAGGTGCCATACTATGCCTTAAATCCCTAGGTCATCTACTTTGGCCACTTCCTCTCGCTGCGACTGCGGTTGTAGGATCATAGTTGTTAGAAAATTTAGAATTAGAATTTTAGATAATCGTTATTTACTTATATATGAAATTAGATATTTTAATAAATATATGCATTTCTTATTTCATTTTCTAAATAAGAATATCAGCGATGAAGTTACGAGTAATTTGAAATGATACATATGCAAGAAAACAAAGAAACTATACACAATTCGCGACCAATATGTGTTAATTTTGAAACCAAAATAAAATAAAACACAATGTAATAATTGACCGGTATAAATTTTAATTTCATTGAAATGTGCAAGAAAATTGCGACGGATTTGCAAAAGCCTATAGTTTTACAAAGTGAGTGTTAGATAGAAATCTATCATGTTGTGGAAACTAATTACTATTACAACAGCTATTTACTATTACAAGCCAAAAACCGAAAGACAAAACAGTGGAAAGAAAACAGAACAAGGATTACACAATGATCCTCTCTCTAATCAACAAGGAAAAAAAACTCCAGGCTGCAAAAATAATAAACAATTAATAGTAAAAATAAAGGTAGAGAAGGCAGAAGAAAGGCTTACCACTGCCGCGGACATTGGCCGCCACCGGGAACAGTGACAAGCTGAGAGAGACAAGGCGCTGAGCAGCGGCTGTGTAGAACGGGCCGCGTCGAGGAGTCGCCGGTGAGTAACGAGGTGATCGGAACCCTCAGATCCGGACCTCAACCAAAAAACCGTCACTGTGCCACACCCTCCTCTCTCTCTCTCTCTCTATCTCTCTCTTACGTTAGGCTCTCTCTCAAACACACACAGTAAGAGATCAAGCAATGATCCAAGGAAGCCGAAGGTCTCAGGAAGCCGACGGATGGAGGAGAGCAACGGCAGAAGCTGCGGAGAAGAAGAGAAGAAGAGTCGGGAAAACCAACATTCAAAGAGGCAGAGAAGAATGAACTTCAAGAGAAGAAGGAGAAACGGCTGCACTGGAAATGAGTGGATGAGTGAGGGAATTAAAAGGGAGAGACATCAATGGGTAGCCCGGGTGGCCAGTTCTGGTCTGACCCGGTATTTCTTGACCCTGTTAAATGGGCATCTTTTCTCCAGTTGAGGTCTAATTCATCATAGGGAGATAAAATGGGCTGGAAAATGAAAATATTGGGAAGACTTCAAGGCCCAAAAGGCCTACAATCTCCACTTCGAACAATATTTTCCAACCGTTGTTTGAACTTACCATGAATCAAACTACATCCAGGTGAAGGAAATCCCTGTAAAACATAAACTTGACAGCGTTTACAATTTTCGTACCAAAATCTGCAGGATTATTTTCAGTACTAATCTTGTCTATGTCAATTAAACCACTAGAAACTTTTTCTCTAATAAAATGGTATTTAACATCTATATGTTTGGTTCGTTCATGATAAATCGAATTTTTACAGAAATGCAAACAACTTTGACTGTCAGTATAAATAATAGCTTTTAAATGTAAAATGTGTAATTCATTCAATATCCCTTGAAGCCAGATGGCTTCTTCAATCGCTTCTGTTGTGGCGATATACGCAGCCTCAGTAGTTGATAAGGCAACTACTGGCTGCAGTTGGGACTTCCACGAGATGCAATTACTCGCTAGGGTAACGAAGTAGGATGAGGTAGATTTCCTACCAGAAGAAACAAGAAGGAATCTAACCTTATCCATAATGGTACAGTTCATCCTTTTGGCAACTCCATTTTGTTGTGGGTAATGTCTAACCGTTCTATGTTGTAGAATGCTATGCGATGCACACAAATCAGAAAACTTACGATTACAAAATTCAAGACCATTATCGGTCCTGATAGTTTTTAGTTTATTTCTAGAATGATTTTCGATAAAAAGTTTCCATTCACAAAACTTTTCAAAAGTTTGATCTTTGGTTTTTAAAAGAAAAACCCAAATATAACTTGAAAAATCATCAATAATACAAGAAATAAACATTACCACCATAAGTTGGAACCTTTTTGGGTCCACACAGATCACTATGCACATACTCAAGTATTGCAGAAAACTTGTGAGTGCTGGTTGAAAAACTGATTTTGTGTTGTTTTCCCAAAACACAGTGGTCACGAAAATCCAAGGAATAAATTTTGTCACCACACAAAAGATTTTGTTTTTGTAAATAATGAAGTCCCTTTTCACTAGTGTCCCCGATCCTCCAATGCCACAACGTAGTGTTTTCAGGAACAATTTTTCAAAATCAATGCAATGGAGTTACAAACCGTTTTACCATGAAGAATGTATAAAGTTTCTTTTCTAAAACCTTTTAACATGGCTAGGTTTCCTTTACAAACCCGTAAAATACCGTTTTTAGATTTAAATGAAAAACCCAAAGAGTCTAAATGACTAAGATAGATAAGATTGCGACGTAGGTCGGGCACATATCTCACCTTAGTGAGTTTCCTATTAACACAATCATGCATTTTGATGAAAACATTACCAATACTTTTAATATCACAAACTTGATTATTTCCCATAAAAACGTTTCCTTTACTTAATGGTTTGAAATCAGAAAACCAGTGTTTGTTGGGTGGCATATGAAAAGAACAACCAGAGTCGAGGATCTAATGATCAACAACTTCAGAATATGAAGGAGAAAGAGTTACACACAAAACCTCTGAAAACATAGAATTACCATCTGAATCAAAATCATGGGTTTTATTACTCCCTTTACCATGTTTACGTCGTTTTTCATCTTTAATCTATTTAAAACATTTGTTTTTCATATGGCCCTCTTTGCCACAATAAAAACATTTTATTTTGTTTTTCTCTTGTGATTTGGATCGCCGTTTTATTTTTAAAACGGTGACTAAGAAGTTCCCTCCAGTCAACTCTTCCTCGCCCAAAATGATTTTCGCCTTGAGATTTATTTTCCTTTTGTAGATCCAAATCCTTAGATTTCAAAATATTTTTAACATCGAAAAGAGATAAACCATCTCTGTCATATTTAATAACAGATTTAACACCGTTAAAAGATTCCGGTAAGGCATTTAATAAAATGACCGCAATATTTTCATCAGCCATATTTTCTCCAACGTTTTGAAGTTCCAAAATGATTTTATCTAAATCATCCATATTTTCTAAAAGTGTTTTTGACCCGCTCATTTTGAAACAGAAAAGTTTCTCTTTTAAGTAAATTTTATTTGAAAGTGATTTTCCCAAATATAGTTTTTCCAATTTAGTGCAAATTTCAAAAGCATTGTCTTTTTCATAAATTTCTCGTAAAACATTATTAGTTAAATGCAAGGTGAGGCAACTGTGAGCATCACCTAGTTTTTCTGAAAGAATTTCACCCTTCAAAGATTCCGGATACTCTTCAAGGCTACAGATAGCGGGTGTAATTTTATTTTGTACTAAAACTGCTTTCATTTTCCTCCGCCACATTACAATGTCAAATTACCATCAAACTTATTAGTTTCAATTTTTGGAACTGACATGTTTCGAAGGCAAATAAGTGTAATTAAGTGACTAGGAAATGTGAAAGATTTGAAAAAGTTTTGAGAGAAAAGAATAAAACTGCCCGGTATTTTTCAAAAAATAGAAAAATACAATTTAAGAAAAACGGCGTTGGTTTGTTTTAGTTTGCTTGATTTGTATTTTTGTAACAAAATGGCGCAACAATGTGAAGTACAAAAACCAAGAAACAACCAATGTAACTGAAATAACGAGAGTCACGGCAACGACAAAAATTGCCTTAACACAAACAAAAAAGACAAAACAGAGGAAATAAAAATAATAAAATAAAAACTTTGAAAAAAACAGAAAAACGCGCCAAGACACAGATACTTGAAATCTCACGGATTCAAGCCAGGTTTGGGTTTTGTAATTTTTTGAAAACAAAAAAAAAAAAAAAAAAGAACAAGAAGAACACCAGCAGCAGAACAGTAACATGAGCAATACCAAAAATAAATAAATAATAGTAAATAGCACAACTTAATAGAAACACAATTCCGCAAGAAGAACAGTAATAGTAATCGGAGGCAAGCCAGGCAATAGATACAGAAAACAGATGAAATGGTAGCAAGCCTAAAAATAGAACAGATCACTGGCGGCAAGCCAGAAACACCAGAAACAGTAGCAATAATCGACAGTAAGTCGAGAGAAAAAAAACATAAACAAAAAAATAACTGAAATTAAAAAGGAGAGTGAAAGAGAAACTTCTCTGGCCAGATCTGAGGACCTCAACAGTTCCCTCAGATCTGGTATCGTCGATGGTTGCTGGCACCGATGAGCCAAACCGCGGCTCTAATACCACTTGTTGTAGATACTAATTACTATTACAACGGCTATTTACCATTACAAGCCAAAAATAGAAAGACAAAACAGCGGAAAGAAAAGAGAACAAGGATTCAACAATGATCCTCTCGCTCATCAACACGGAAAAATAAAACTCCAGGGCTGCAAAAACAATAAACAATTAATCGTAAAAATAAAGGTAGAGGTATCAGAAGAAAGGCTTACCACCGCCGCGGAGAATGGCCGCCAGCGGGAACAGTGACGAACCGAGAGAGACAAGATGCCAAGCAGCAGCTGTGCAGAACGGGCCACGTCGAGGCATCGCCGGTGAGTAACGAGGTGATCAGAACCCTCAGATCTGGACCTCAACCAAAAAACCATCACAGGATGCCACACCCGCTCTCTCTCTCTCTCTCTCTCTCTCTCTCTCTCTCTCTATCTCTCTATCTCTCACTTTTCGCTCTCTCTCAAACACACACAGTAGACGATCAAGCAATGATCAAAGGAAGCCAACGGTCGCAGGAACCGATGGACAAAGGAGAGCAGCGGCAGAAGCCGCGGAGAAGAAGAGAAGAAGAGTCAGGAAAATCAACAGTCAAAGAGGCAGAGAAGAAGGAGAAACGGCTGCATCGGAAACGAAGGGTGAGAGAGGGAATTAAAAGGGAGAGACATCAACGGGAAGCCCGGGTGGCCAGGCCCGATCTGACCCGGTATTTATTGACCCAGTCAAATGGGCACCTCTTCTCCAGTTGAGGTCCAATTCATCATAGATAGATAAAATGGGCTGGAAAATGAAAATATTGGGAAGACTTTAAGGCCCAAAAGGCCTACATATCAGAAACTCATAGTAAATTGTGATAAATGTTTACAAATTCTTCCTTATAAAGTAACTAACTGAACAAAGTACCCAAACTAAGCACCCTTTGATTCATATTACTGTTACTGATGGAAGTATGAGCTACTTTATCTTTCATCTCTTAACTCTCTTGATATGTGTGTAGTAATGGTATAGGACACAAATTGTAGCATTGTGAGAAGGGCATTAAGAAGCTTGCTTGCCCCTATAGGCTAACCGTCTCATCCTATGTCAATAAAGTCATGGAAATAATAGGGGATTAGATATTTCCACTTTAAATATCTAATCAAAATTCTACTTTGCCAGTTAATAAAGGAAGACACATAAAACTGAGAACTCTATATGAATGTAAGCTTGCATAAACTCAAGCAAAGCTAAAAAATCTTTGCCTAATGTCAAGAAAAATGCCTAAAATCTTTGCCTACATATCAAGATAACCAGGCCTCACAAGCCTGGATTCTCAAGCTAAAAGTTCCAGGCTTTGTCACTAGTAAACTGGAATATTGTTATTAATTTCATTCAGAATTCCAATAATAAATAAATGAGTTCAAAGTTCAACATAGAGAATTTAATAATATTCACTAATTATACTTATTGCAGAATGAAGATATATGTTACCGTACAAACAAGACAATCGCCTTTTAGTTCAAGAACTTTGTTCATTATTCTCTTAACTTTCTTGCTTAACATACGTAAAAAGTTCAATAAAGAGAAATATATGTCAATGATTCCTTCATAATGACAAAATAGATTTTGCACTCTATTTCACTAAACTATAGAATATGTGATCGTCTACAAAAATATTTCTTCATCCTTCATATATTTTAAGGAATCAAGCAACTGAAACCTTAGGATCTTTCTGGCTGCACATCAACACATTCTTTGTCGTTCTATGGAATGAATGATTCATCATCAGTGGGATTCTAAAGTAATATACAATAAATTTTCATATAAGAAGCTACTTATTTGAATAAATTAACCACTAGAATAGAGATAATATGAAGACAAATGAAAAGATAAATGACAATAAACTGTTGATTAACTTTCATAGGAAAAGATTACTCGTGAGTATATGCTCTAAAAGTTAGACTTGTAATGTTAAATGATTTTAATCCTCAAAATTAAAGATTTACACGGTACAAAAAAATCCATTAAACCCACTACTATTTCATTATGGAACAGTCCTAATAAAACAATATTGCATAAATTTTATTTATGCATGGTGGAAAGCATAATGTGATTAATGAAGCTTATGCATACCCCTTGTAGTCATAATTTTGTTATGTTAATCAGACGCGAGAACCACAAGAATGGAAACCAATAACTTTCAACATATCGTGGTATTTTTTTAAATAAGCTCCTAACTATAAAAATATGATTGTGCTAGAGTACTGTACTTTTGAAGCAAAGAGGTGATGCTAGAAATTGTTCCTCCTAAACTTACCTCTTTTGACCTTCACTTCTTGAGATTTTCTAGTTATGTGACCATGTTAAAAACATTTAGCGATGCAATAAGACTAAAATCCTGCCATCATAAAACATAATAGTAATCCCAGTTTAGCTAGATATAAAATTAGGGATATGCCTTCCCCCTGCCAATACTGTGTTTGTTAACTTTTTTTAAAATAATTTATTTTGCTAAAAAAATAAAGGAAATCAAGAAAAATCTCAATAATGTACAATATAAATAATTCCCTTACCCCTAGCCAAAAGAAAAAGCCACGTAACAAATTCAACTGCTTAAGATCATTATTGGCGGCAACTGCTTCTTCAATCTTCCTTTTGAGAACTATAGAGTTTATTTCAAAATGTAAAAATTATGAAGATCAAAGATTGGCATCCTTTTAATTGTAATATAAACTCAAGAAAATATGTGAGTAAATATGTCTAAACAAAATGATTTGATCACTAGCAAGGGGACACCTTTCTGTGAAAATTAATTATTTCAACTTTACATATAATTTGCATTGAATGGATGTTTAATTTTGGGCAAATGAATCACTCATAAGTAAATAAAGCAATACATAAAGTTGATAGTAAAGAAGTATCACAAAAGTCGATAATAGGAGTAGATCGCTATCATATATCAACATAGGAGAAATAATATTTTTCATGCATTGACGAGTTTAATTGGACAATTTATAAGGTGATCAATAATGGAAATATGAAAAATCCTAGATAATAATTGACTCACTCAAATGATGATCAAGCAATGATTTTCCCATTTTATCTGAGAGATAAAATTTTACCCCTCCAGAGCGCAAATCTCTATGCTTATGTTGAGGCTTCTGTTTAGTGATTTCCTGCATAAGCCTTTCATGCTCCTCTTTATCATAAGGTTTGCGAAGAATTTCTAATATTTGCACCCTGAATTTAGAACACATTGTTTGTTGTGGACTGCCACAATGGTTGTTGACATCTTTTGACTTAATAAAGGGACAAAAACAAAATAGAAATTAAACAAGAAATATTCGAAATAAATTGAAGAAAAATTAAAGAAGGATCGATTCAATAAAAGTATCCAAAATAGTGGAAAGAGATAACTTATGCCCTTGCTCGTTGTTGCATGCCGAATGGCGCCTGTATACTTCCGTTTCTTAGAAACAACGTTGTCCTCTGTGTGAGAATTAAGGAAGATAAGACGATCATAAACTACAGATACACCATTCTTATATTGATAGATCACGTAAGAACCTTCAAGCCTCATGTTTTCAAAAAACAATTTATAGTCACAATCATAATTACTTTGAAACTCAATTGCCTCCGTTTTAGCATGACTATCCAAATCATTTTCACCTTCACCATTTGGATCATTTTCCATATACTTTAGTGGCTTTGTTAACCCAGTTTTTTCATTGGCCTCGAGCACATAAGACGATCCATCATTCTTCAAATTGCTTAAAAACAATGCATAGCTTGGATCATCACCACAATCAATTGAAAATCTGGGTTTTGGATCATCAAGAATTGACGTATATTCCATGTCTTAGCTATATTAAATTACTTGAGAGCAAGCCAAATAAAAATATCTCGAAATTCTTCCTTGACCTTCCTCACCAATTGAATTACTAAATAAGTACTTAGCTCAATGCACAATGCACGATAAAAATTGTCTACAGCTCAAAAGAATCAATAAGCTAGTTAGGATGGAGCATCCCCCATTTCATTTAATTATATACTTAAATAAACTCTTAAGTACTTAGAAAGAGGAAGAATTAGGAAACTAAAATTAATCAAGTCACATTTTAGATGTATATATTTTGTTATAGGACTAATAAATATAACAAGTCTTTAAGAAAACTTTTACTTTAACAATCTTTTAATGCTCTAACACAAACTTCTCCTCTTTAATGCTTTTGATAGAGGAGTTGCCTTGACTTTCATTAATTAACATATATGGTGCAAAAATCAAAGTATTTTTCAATTGCTCAGAGATAGGGGCTAGCTAGGGCATATATTTCTCCTAAAGAGAAATCAACTGAGCTTGTATAAATAGGGAAATTAAATTCATAAATTAAAATAAAAGTTACTTGCATGTGATACCTAGGGGCAAATTTTTTGAATTCGACTTCTTTGCGCACTGTGAATTTATTCAGTCTCGGAAGATAGAAGAGGATGAACATTGATTATATTTAACTTGCTTTAGTATTCGCTAGGTAAGGTTGACTTCATCTATATACCCTTTTTATTTGATTGTATTTGACAACGCATCACTACATACGTCTACCAAGTATTTTACTCAATTTGCATATCTGTCATCTAATATGTGGTTTACTTAATATAAATTTAATACAAAATTTTTAAAGTAGATTGATCGTCAGAGAGTGATGTATAAGAAATAAGAATCATAGGATTGATAGTGTGCTTTATCCACTTCAAAGCGAAGCTAGGGTACAATGAGTAGGCCTTCTCACAACGGTGACTCAATTTCTTTTACCGAGCATAAGAAGAGCATGGTAAGTTGAAACATCTTGATTTCCCTAATTTTGAATTATTTTATAATTTTCCATTCTATTTGCAACGTCAAAAAGTGGAGCAACTTCTCACCAAAATAGTACTACAAAACGACAAACATTCCGAAGTAGGACTAAGGAAAGGAGAGTTCGTCAATGACCGATGCCATAAGAGGTTAGCAAACAATTTCTGATAATGAAAGTGCAATAAATAATTAATTTTAATCTGCAATGCCAAAATCTGTTGAAAAGCAAAAGAATTTCTCAACAACTACAAAATTATGTTATTTCAAAAAAATTAATTAACTTGTCTTTACGAATTCGTTTAAAAAAGTAAAAAATTTTCTCAACTAATTTGTAAGGAAGTCTACAATGACCTGTTGGTTCCAAATTAAAAATGGACACCAAAGCAGCTATTAAAAAAATAAACAAGGGCATTTTTGCAACGGGACATTTTCCATTGCAAATCCATTGGAAACAGGTGGTCATTTGCAGCGAATATGGTCATCGCAACAAAGCTATTCGAGAAAGAAATTTAGTAGTTAAGAGAGCAATTTTTGCAATTTCACTTAGTGTTTTACTTTTTTAGAAAGAAAATTATTATAACATTTTCTTATGTGCTTACAAAATCTTGAGGATATATGATTACAAGGAAACAAATAGAACCCGTTTGGTAAACATTGTGCTATAATATTTATTCATGACTACAGAAACATTTCCTTTTAAATACTTTTTTTTACAAGTCCCTCTGAAACTAAGACTATGTATACATATATTTTGAATCAAAAAAGACTATGTATACATATATTTTGAATCAAAAAAGTGTTTAATCTAGTAAATATTGGAATATTTTGTAAAAACCCGAAGAAATGATTTTTGGTCAATAATTTAAATCTCTTTTTTTTAGAAATAAGAAACACGATTATCAAGAGAAAAATATATAATGAAGCCAGGTGATCAAAATATAGGTGTTTGATGACTATATTGTTCAAAGAGAGTCAATAGCTTATGCCACTATCCAAGCCTCTATAAACCCTCCTCGTTTATCCATTCGACAGAAGCATTTCCACAAACCTATTTTTCCTTATAGTTCATCCTCGTTTACTTTAGTGTGACGTGTAAAACATATCTAGCTGTCAACTAAATAGGTCAAGTACAGGCTAACCTAGAATTCATTTATGGAGAAGTAAATTATGCAATCAATTGTATTTCAAAAGTATTTTGGAACAAAATTTTGAATCCATAATCCTCCCTTGAACTTATATATCAATTATATATCCACTCTGCCTTAATAGTAATACTTGTGATAGTAGTGGTATAATCATTGTCATTGTAACATGAATGATTATGTATTACTTCCTGCGTTCACTTTCAATCCTAATCCAAAGAAAAGCCATCATGTTCAATTAATCCTCACGAGGTTCTCATGTCGAGCAAGTAGAACTCCCCATTTCTTAATGAAAGAAAATAAATCTAACATATGTGAGATAGATTGGAGGGTCCCTGTGAACAGTAATTTCCTCAACTGGCCTTGAATTATCCACTGACCCTAGCAGCAACTTACCAGATTTCTTTGCGAGCAAAAAGGCCAAAAACATCGGTAATTTATTCCTCTGGAGTCCTTGAAGATAGAAAGAAAAAAGAAAAAAATACCGGATTGTTAGAAGGGTTTGTTTCATTGGTTTCTCATATTATATGCTTTCTTTTCTATTTGTTATAACAATGCCTTATCTATAAAAGAATGAAGCTGCTTTATCATTTATACAATCGTACAATTTTTGCATCATTATTACAGGGTGGAACTTGTAATCTAAGCTGCATTACTAGCTTGGAACTTCTTGTTGAAGGAAACATTCGCACATGACCGTAGATAACTTGTGACAAATGTTCCTTGTTTTGTATAGAGCTAAAGAAATGTGTCAAAGATGATTAAAATGTTACAAGCAAATGCTGGTTGTCTTAGCAGCTAGCTACATATTGAGTCTACACATAATTAGGTTAAGTAAGTTACTTCCAATAACTCGGTAGTATAGCTGGATAATTAATCTGTCCTTGTATATATGAATTCCTTATTTTAGTACCTATTAATGTGCTTTATGTCTTGATTTACAGTATCTTCCCTTTGATTTATAGCTTTAAATATTTGACATTGTTCTCTATATATATATAACCCAGGAACGTCTTTTAACATTTCTTCTAACATCTTCTTTTTATAGTAATATATTTTCTTTTTAGTGCTTATCTTTTTCTTTTAAGGTTTATTTTTTTGGTAAGTTTTATTAGTAAAATATACTCTCTCCATCGGAAATCTTTGGTCTCACTTTCCTTTTTCTTTCATCCTAAATTATTGTCTCATTTCCGTTTATAAATGATAGTTAAACAATCAACATACATCTTATCTACTAAATATCTCCATTTTCCAAGAAATACTAATAAAACACCCACTGCTCCAATAACTTTATATCTACATTTGACAACTTTCAGGACAAAAAGTCGAATTCTTTTAAAATCATAGAAGGTTATAAAAGACAATATAATAATTGAATGGGATAAATTTTAATTTCATTGAAATGTGCAAGAAAATTGCGATGGATTTGCAAAAGCCTCTAGTTTTACAAAGTGAATATTAGGTAGAAATCTATCAAAAACTCATAGTAAATAGTGATTACTGTTTACAAATTAGTTTTTTAAAAAAAATCAGACTTAGCACAGAGTATTTTTCCTTCCAAAAAAAATAGTGATTAATGTTTACAAATTACTTTTTAAAAAAAAAAATATCTGACCCAGCACAGAGTATTTTTCCAGTGGTGAAACTTGTGGGCAGTTGATAGAAAACTAGTTAACACACAATAGTGTTAATTTGTGACTTTTGTATAAAATTGTGGCAATTTTTATCCTGGAATATAGTTACGGAGAGTTTTGTCACAAAGCCATAAATACCATTGCTTTCCACAGTTGTGCTGCTATATTGTTTGTGTTGCACATTTATTGTATTTTTTAGTAGTAGTAGAACTCGAAAATAAGTTATTCCATATAAAGTAACTAATTGAACAAAGTACCCAAACTAAGCATCCTTTGAGTCATATTACTATTATGATGGAAGTATGAGCTACTTTATCTTTCATCTCTTAACTCTCTTCATATGTGTGTAGTAATGGTATAGGACACAAATTGTTGCATTGTGAGAAGCGGATTAAGATGCCTGCTTGCCCGTATAGGCTAACCATCTCATCATAAGTCAATAAAGTCATGGAAATAATTGGGGAATTGGTCTCTAAAATAGATGTGACAAATGAGATAACTCCTAATCTGTCATGTCTATGACACTCATGTGGGTAGGTATTACATATTAATTACAATTTCACGTGGTGATGAAGGTCACATTTCTAGTGTTTTCGGAATCCTCCATATGTAAATTCTAAAATCCTAATTAGGTATTTAAATCTAATGAAGGTTCTAATCATACATAGGATGACTCTTTCCTTTGCAGTACAAGAATCATTGTAATAGAGGGAATAATGAAAATAAGAAAAATCTTATATAGATTTCTGCTTAATGCACATAAACTGTATTTGCATTTGCTGATACCAATCTAACATTAGAGGCATCTTGTCTCCTGGGTAGTACTTTTTCTCCAACGTTCTCTAGATTTGCTATGGACATGTCTATTCCTTAGTATTTTACATTTCCACTTTAAATATCTAATCAAAATTCTACTTTGCCAGTTAATAAAGGAAGACACATAAAACTGAGAACTCTATATGAATGTAAGCTTGCATAAACTCAAGCAAAGCTAAAAAATCTTTGCCTAATGTCAAGAAAAATGACTAAAATCTTTGCCAACATATCAAGATAACCAGAACTCACAAGCCTGGATTCTCAAGCTAAAAGTTCCAGGCATTGTCACTACTAAACTAGAATATTGTTATTCATTTCATTCGGAATTCCAATAACAAATAAATGAGTTCGAACTTCAACATAGAGAATTTAATAATATTCTCTAATTACACTTATTGCAGAATGAAGATATATGTTTCCTTACAAACAATACATTCGCGTTTTAGTTCACGAACTTTGTTCATTATTTTTTAACTTTCTTGCACAACGTAGATAAAAAAGTTCAATAAAGAGAAATGTATGTCAATGATTCCTTCATAATGACAAAATAGATTTTGCACTCTATTTAACTAAACTGTAGAATATGTGATCCTGTACAAAAAAATTTATTCATCCTTCATATATTTTAAGGAATCAAGCAATTGAAACCTTAAGATCCTTCTGGCTGCACATCAACACATTCTTTGTCATTCCATGGAATGAATGATTCGTCATCAGGGAGATTCTAAGGCAATATACAATAAGTTTCCATATAAAAAGCTACTTATTTGAATAAATTCACCACTAGAATAGATATAATATGAAGACCAATTAAAAGATAAATAACACTAAATTGTTGATTAACTCTCATAGGAAAAGTTTACTCGTGAGTATATGCTCTAAAAGTTAGACTTGCAACATTAAATTATTTTAATCCTCAAAATGAAAGATCTGTACGGTACAAAAAAATCCATTAAACCCACTACTATTTCTATATGGAACAGTCCTAATCGAACAATATTGCTAAATTCCATTTATGCATGATGGAAATCATAATGTGATTAATGAAGCTTATGCATACCCCTTGTAGTCCTAATTTTGTTATGTTAATCAAACACGAGAACCATAAGAATGGAAACAAATAACTTCCAACATATCGAGGTATTTTTATTAAATAAGCTCCTAACTATAAAAATCTTACTGTGCTAGAGTACTTTACTTTTAAAGGAAAGATGTGACGCTAGAAATTGTTCCTCCTAAAATTACCTATTTTGACCATCACTTCTTGAGATTTTCTAGTTATGTGACCATGTGAAAAACATTTAGCCATGCAATAAGACTAAAATCCTGCCATCGTAAAAAATAATAGTAATCCTAGTTTAGCTAGAAATAAAATTAGGGATATGCCTTCCTCCCCCTATCAATATTGTCTTTGTTAACTTTTTCAAAAATAATTTATTTGCTACAAAAAAGGAAATCAAGAACAATCTCAATAATATACAATATAAATAATTTCCTCACCTGTAGCCAAAAGAAAAAGCCACGTAAAAAATTCAACTGCTTAAGATCATTATTGGCAGTAACTGCTTCTTCAATCTTCCTTTTAAGAACACTAGATTTTATTTCAAAATGTGAAAATTATGAAGATCAAAGATTGCCATCGTTTTAATTGTGATATAAACTCAAGAAAAGGTGAGAGTAAATATATCTATACAAAATGATTTGATCACTAGCAAGGGGACACCTTTCTGTGAAAATTAATTATTTCAACTTTACACAAAATTTGCATTGAATGGATGTTTAATTTTCGGCAAATGAATCACTCATGAATAAATAGAGAAATACATAAAGTCAATAGTGAAGAAGTATCACAAAAGGCAATAATAAGAGTAGATTGCTATCATATATCAACATAGGAGAAATAATATTTTTCTTGCATTGATGAGTTTAATTGGACAATTTATAAGGTGATCGATAATGGTAATATGAAAAATCCTAGATAATAATTGACTCACCCAAATGATGATCAAGCAATGATTTTCTCATTTTATTTGGGGGATAAAATTTTACACCTCCATAGTGCAAATCTCTATGCTTATGTTGAGGCTTCCGCTTAGTGATTTCCTGCATAAGCCTTTCATGCTCCTCTTTATCATAAGGTTTGCGTAGAATTTCTAATATTTGCACCCTGAAGTTAGAACACATTTCTTGTTGTGGACATCCACAATGATTTTTGATATCTTTTGACTTAATAAAGGTACAAGAACAAAATAGAAATTAGACAAGAAATATTTGTAATAAATTGAAGGAAAATTAAAGAAGGATCGATTCGATAAAAGTATCCAAAATAGTGGAAATGGATAACTTACGTTGTTGCTTGTTGTTTCATGCTGAATGACGTATGTATACTTCCGTTTCTTAGAAACAACGTTGTCATCTTTCTGAGAATTAAGGAAGATAAGACCATCATAAACTACAGATGCACCATTCTTATATTGATAGATCACCTTAGAACCTTCAAGCCTCATGTTTTCAAAGAACAATTTATAGTCACAATCATAATTACTTTGAAACTCAATTCCCTCCGTTTTAGCATGACTATCCAAATAATTTTCATCTTCACCATTTGGATCATTTTCAATATACTTTAGTGGCTTTAATAACCCAATTTTTTCATTGGCCTCGAGCACATAAGAGGATCCATCATTCTTCAAACTGCTCAAAAATAATGCATAGCTTGGATCATCACAACAATCAATTAAAAATCCGGGTTTGTCACTATCTTCATCCTCCATGCATTTATGCACATGCTCTCTCTTCACTTCCTTGGACAAGCTAACCGATGCTTTCTCGTTTTGTCCAGGATTGTGCATGTTGCTAAATTTTGTTGTATGAGATCTTAAATCTTCTACGACATCCTTTGTTTTTGAATCCATGTCTTAGCTATATTAAATTATGTGAGAGCAAGCCAAATAAAAATATCTCAAAACTCTTCCTTGACCTTCCTCACCAATTAAATTGCTCAATAAGTACACAACGTACGATAAAAATTGTCTACAGCCCAAAAGAATCAATAAGCTAGTTAGGATGGAGCATCCCCCATTTCATTTAAATATATACTTAAATAAACTCAAAAGTACTTAAAACAGGAAGAATTAGGAAACTCAAATTAATCGAGTCACATTTTAGATGTATATATATTTTTATACGACTAATAAATATAACAAGTCTTTAAGAAAAATTTTCCATTAACAATCTTTTAATGCTCTAACAAAAACTTCTCCTCCTTAATATCTTTGATAGAGGAGTTGCCTTGACTTGCATTAATTAACATGTATGGTGCGAAAATCAAAGTATTTTTCAATTGCTCAGAGATAGGGGTTAGCTAGGGCATATATTTCTCCCAAACAGAAATCAACTAAGCTCGTATAAATAGGGAAATTAAATCCATAAATTAAAACAAAAGTTACTTGCATGTCATATATAGAGGCCAGTTTTTTGAATTCGATTTCTTTGTGCACTGTAAATGTATTCAGTCTCGAAAGAAAGAAGAGGATGAACATTGATTATATTTTACTTGCTTCAGTATTGGTCGGGTAAGGTTGATTCATCTATATACCCTTTTTATTTGATTGTATTTCGACAACGCATCACTACATACATCTACCAAGTATTTTACTCAATTTGCATATCTTTCATCTGGTATGTGGTTTACTTAATATAAATTTAATACAAAATTTTTAATATTGAAATTTTTTTCTTTTTACTTTTAGGAACTAAATAAAATGTGGTCACGTGGTGAATTCATAATTAAATTCACTAACTCTTTTTTATTAGTAAAATATAACATTCTTATCCAAAATTATTTCCAATTTACGGATTCATGATCTTGAAGTTTATAAACTTCGTATTGTTTAATTTATAATAGAAATTAATTGTTTAGGAAGTATTCCTATTTTTTGGGAAAAAAAAGAATCTTCTTATTGGACTATATTTACCTTTTTGTTTCTTTGTTTTATTTTTCTGGTTAAATTAGGAAATTTTTTACCCATAAATTGTATGAGAAACTATTCATATGCTTAATTTTAGTAACACCCAAGAAACCCCTGAAGTTTGGGGTACTTTTAAATTGATGGTGTGAACATTTTTTGAGACAAAAAAATATCTAAAAGTTTTAATGATTTATTAAGTAAGGGTATGAACTTTTTTCTGGATGAAAGATTCCCTGTATTAGAAAGTTATCAATTGAATGATTCAATTGACAACTTTTCTGAAGAACAAAAAAGAAAGATTTCTTTTTTTGTTTAACATCACCCTAATATTCGATTAAAGAAGAATGAAGAGTAAACCAATTCAAAGCTCTTTATACAACTTAATCGACAAAAGGGAGAAGTAGAATCCAGTATGAAAGAAGAAGAGAGAAGAAAACTTTCTTATGGCTTCTCTAATATTACACAAGGGAGAAGCAAAAACAAATGAGAGAAAGGGAAAAAATTAGAAGGTAAGACCACGTATGAATAGTGGCAAAAACTTGGTTTGGAAGGAGGGGAGGGGAAGGGGAGGGGTAGGTGGTGCGTGACGGTGAGGAAGGGGGTGTGTGAGTGGGTTATCTTCTTAAGAACTTCCGTTGATAACTTTCTCCTTAATGGTAAGGATTAATCATGCATGTGTCATAAGAACAAATAATTGCCACATAACAATAATACTAATATTAATGATAAGAATAATAAAATTTATCTAATCTTAATTTTATACCAATAAAAATCTATCTAGAAGATTTATATTGTCCCACAAAAATTACGTTTAGATCCCTAAAATGTACATGCTAAGTATACTGAAAAAAGCAATCAACTTAAGATATTCGTAAACTCCCGTAACGAATACTTGTATTAGTAAAATTTTGCTCTTTTCCTAAGCATCTACAAAACTATCGTTAAATCCCAAAACTTTACTCCACTAAGTCAAATTCCAAACTCTACATTAGTGACATCAACACTTATGTGTCATGTGTGAGGTACTTACGATGTATGGCATCACACATCTTTCATCTAATATATAATATACTTAACATAATCTAATACAATATTTTCAACGTTGAAATTTTCTTCTTTAAATTCATAGGAACTAATGAAAATATGGTCACATAGTGAATTCATAATTATATTTATTACTCCTCTTTTTTCTAATAAATATACACATTGTTATCCAACAATTTATTTACATTTTAAGGATTCGTATTCTATAAGTTCATAAACTTTCAGTTGTGCAATTTATAATGGAAATTAATAGTTTAGGAAGTAATCTTCCCTTTTTAAAAAAGGAATCAACTTTAATGACGGCAACCACTTTTTGTGTTGGTGGAAACTTTTGGAGCACTAATGAATGCTCGACACGTGTACACTTCACTCAATGAATGATTGACACGTATACTACTATGTGTTCACATGTAGAAAATATAAAAAATTGTGTACCAAAACAAATAAGCAATTAATGAATGGACGAATCCAAATTTAATCTAACAAACCACATTTAATTTTCTCCCGTTGAAGGAAAAGAAAAAAAACTACATTATAGAATTTTCAATTGGACTAGATTTACCTTTTCGTTTATATTTTGTTCTTTAGTTTCCTTGTTTTCATCTTTTGCTTAAATTAAGAAATTGTTTACACATAAATTGTATGAGAACTATTCATATTCTTTTAACCTCAACGTGGACAATCACTATGTAGGTCTTGAAAAACATCGATTTTGAGATAAAATTTAATCTCAAAACAAGAAAATTTATGATTTTTCTTGACATTCCGAACGTTGTTCCTTGCAATTCACTGCAATTCACGAGGGGCTTGATAACAATGACCTTGGTTGGTTACAAGGGACCGCTGGCCATTCCCCTTGCGACCAACCAGGGGCACTGTGAACGAGCCCCTTGTAAACTGCAAACGTCAAACCTATTTTTTTCCATACAAATTAAAAGAATTCATTAAATAATTTAAACATAATAAATACAAACTAAAAAAAATTAAAATAAATTAAGTAGATAAAAGCTTATTTGAAACAGAATATATATATTAAAAATAAATAAATAAGACATTACAATAATACAGTAAAATAAAACTAAATAAACTAAAAAATAAAATTAATTAGTTAAAAAAAAAATTAATGTTGGTTCGGCTTGACCCTTGTGCGTGATCAGGGGAGCCTCAGCTCAGCCCTGGTCACTAGCAAGGGCCACTTTTACAGCACGCCTGATCGGCGGCGAGGGGTGAGCGTGGCTCCCCTGGTCCAACGACAAGGGTGACCTTTAAAGGATGCAAAGCTTTGAAATTTTTTTTAGATCTAGGACGATTTGATATCATTTTTTTAAATTGTAAATCAGTAAAAATGATTGAAAACACTTAAAGATCGATATACTAACCTTTTTTGTGAAGATTCATCGTATGATGCTTCTAAGTTGAAGATTTGAACATGGGGTTTTGAGAGAATTTTACGGTTGGAGAAGGAGGGGAAGAAATTTAAATGAATATTTTGGAGTTGCGCCCTTAAATTTGGTGTTGCCTTAAGCTATTT
Organism: Catharanthus roseus; assembly: GCA_028651295.1. Classification (NCBI taxonomy): domain Eukaryota; kingdom Viridiplantae; phylum Streptophyta; class Magnoliopsida; order Gentianales; family Apocynaceae; genus Catharanthus; species Catharanthus roseus. The sequence goes on from JAPQWS010000026.1 coordinate 1,140,575, forward strand.
CAAGCATGTTAGATCAACTTTTGAGGGGTCCTTGTCTGGAAAAAACAGGTTTATGTTCTCAATTAATAAGTAACTCCAACTTGAGGGAATATTATCCGATTCATGTCTCTATTAATGGACCTATATTAACCCACATCACTTCATGTTATTAATTATATCTCCAATTCTAGAGACAAGAATAACAAGGATAGTGATATGGCTTAATACAGGCCACATGGTCCATAAGTAGGGACAAAAACCGAATCCATAACAAAATTTTTCCAATTTAAGGAGTTTTTTGATAACTCACTCATTTATTATATTATTTAATAATTTTAGTTTTCACTTGCTATATGTTAGAGGGTGGACGTACCTTCTCCTTCTCTATTAAGATAATTTTCTCTATTTTTTTATCTTTAAACTTTTAATAATTTTAAATAGGTTAATGCCTAACCCTCCACCAATTTAAATGGCCTTAGTTTAGAGGGAAAAAACACATTCTCAATAATAGAAGTGTCTTTTTTTCTTTTTAATTAGTATATATTAAACCTCTTATATATAATATTTGATCTCTTTTACCACGAAGGAAATTACTATAACTATTTTTTACATGTTTACAAAACCTTGAGGAAGTATGATTACAAAAAAAATAAGATAAAATTGATGGCCTTCCCATTGGTAATTATTTTTCTAAATATACTATTATTTCTAAGCTCTATGAAACTAAACAGTCTTTATACATTTATTTTTAAAAAACGTATTTGAATTAATAAATTTACAAGTAATTTTGTAAAAACCAAAAACAATGAATGTTTGTTAGTAGTTGAAATACATTTTGTGGAAATAGGATTTCAATTATTAAGAAAAATACATAACAAAGCAACGTTAAAACATATGGGTGCTTGAAGACTATGTTGTTCCAAGAAACTCATACTGAAAAATATCTATTTTTTGGAAAGAGTTAGTGGAATTTACCTTCTAATGTTTCTTTTATGAAAGTCAAGCAAAATTTATAATCATTTTTTTCTAAAATACAGAAATGGCATTCGTAACTTTATGAAGAATCTACTTATTTACTTATTTGCAAGGACGAAAAAATGCATGAATAGCTTACTCGAACCTGAAGTTTTAGATCTCTTTCCCAATAGTTACAAAATTCTTATCCACCCATTCAGAGGTTTCTAATGCGCCAAAAAAATTCTTGCCAATGTAGACGATGCACCATCTCTAAATATAAATTAAATCTAAAAAACTTTCGGTAGTCAATAAAATGGATATATCTTCATTCTTGTACATAATCTTTGGTTAAAAGCCTAAACGAATGAGTGGCCTCTTTGTCGTTATACTTTCCAACAAGAACATTCTATAATTTTGATTTCCTTAATTTTGAATTATTTTATAATTTTCCATTCTATTTGTAAAGTTAAAAAGTGGGGCAACTTCTCACCAAAAAAGTACTATAAAAAGACACCTTCCGAAGTAGGACTAAGGTAAGGAAAGTTCGTGCCATAAGAGGTTAGCAAACAATTTCTGATAATGAAGTGCATTAAATAATTAATTTTAATCCGCAATGCCAAAATCTGTTGAAAAGCAAAAGAATTTTGCAACTATTCATCTAAAAAATTAAGTTTGAAAAAGTAAAAAAAATTTCTCTACTAATTTGTTAGGGAGTCTACAACGACCTGTTGGTTGCAAATTCAAAACAGACACCAAAGCAGCCATTACAAAAGTTAACAATGGGCATTTTTGTAACGGAACATTTTCCATTGTTAATCCATTGGAAACAGATGGTCATTTGAAACGAATATGGTCGTTGCAAAAAAAACTAGAAAGAAATTTTGTAGTTTAGAGAACAATTTTTCCAATTTCACTTTGTGTTTTATTTTTCTAGAAAGAAAATTACCATAACAATTTCTTATGTTCTTACAAAATCTTGAGGATATATGATTACAAATAAGCAAATAGAACTTTTTTGGTAAACATTGTGCTATAATATTATTCATGACTACAGAAAGATTTCCTTTAAAAACTTTTTTTTACAAGTCCCACTGAAACTAAAACTATGTACACATATATTTTGAATCAAAAGTGTTTAATTTAATAAATATTGGAATATTTTTGTAATAACCTGAAGAAATGATTGTTGGTCAATAACTTAAATCTATTTTTTTTAGAAATAAGAAATTCGATTATGAAGAGAAAAATACATAATGAAGCCAGGTGGTCAAAATATAGGTGCTTGATGACTATATTCCTCAAAGAGAGTCAATAGCTTATGCCACTATCCTAGCCTCTTTAAACCCTCCTTGTTTATCCATTCAACAGAAGCATTTCGACATACCTATTTTTCCTTATAGATCATCCTCGTTTACTTTATTGTGACATGTAAAGCATATCTAGCTGTCAACTAAATAGGTCCAGTACAGGCTAAACTAGAATTCACTTACGGAGAAGTAAGTTATGCAATCAATTGTATTTCAAGAGTATTTGTGGAACAAAATTTTGAATCCATAATCCTCCCTTGAACTTATATATCTATTATATATCCACTCTTCCTTAATAGTAATACTTGTAGTAGTAGTGGTATAATCATTGTTCATTGTAACATGAATGATTATGTATCATTTCCTGCATTCACTTTTCATCCTAATCCAATGAAAAATCATCATGTTCAGTTAATTTTCACAAGGTTCTGATGTCGAGCAACTAGAATTCCCCATTCCTTAATGAAAGAAATAAATCGAACATATGTGAGATAGGTTGGAGGGTCCTTGTCCACAATAATTTCCTCATCCGACCTTGAATCATCCACTGAACCTGCCATCAATTTACCAAATTGTTTTGCAAGCTAAAAACGTAAGTAATTTATTCCCCTAGGGTCCTTGAAGCTAAAAAAAAAAAAAAAGAAAGAAAAAAAATACCGGATTGTTACAAGGGTTTTGTTTCAATGGTTTCTCATAGATATTTCTTTTCTATTTGTCATAACAACGCCTTATCTATTTATTGAAAAGCACGAAACTGCTTTACCATTTATACAATCGTGCAATTTTTGCATTATTACAACAAGGTGGAACTTGTAATCAGTGCTGCATTACTAGCTTGGAACTTCTTGTTGAAGGAAACATCGGCAAATGACCATAGATAACTTGTGACAAATATCCCTTGTTTTGTATAGAGCTAAAGAAATGTGTCAAACATGATTAAAATGTAACAAGGAAATACTGGTTGTTATTTATCTTAGCAGCTAGCTACATACTGAGTCTACACATAATTAGGTTAAGTAAGTTGTTTCCAATAATTCGATGGTATAGCTGGATAATTAATCTGTCCTTGCATATATGAATTCCTTATTTTATAACCTATTAATGTGCTTTATGTCTTGATTTACAATATCTTCCCTTGGATTTATTGCTTTAAATATTTGACATTGTTCCCTATATATAACCCAGGAACGTCTTTTAATATTTCCTGTAACATCTTTTTATATTAATATATTTTCTTTTTAGTGCTTATCTTTTTCTTTTGAGGTTTATCTTTTATTTGACAAGTTTTATTAATAAAACATACTCCCTCCGTCGCAAATCTTTGGTCTAACTTTCCTTTTTCTTTCGTCCAAAATTGTGGTCTCATTTCTTTTTATAAATGATAGTTAAGAAATTAACATACATCTTATCTACTAATAAAACACCCACTATTCTAATAACTTTATATCTATATTTGAAAACTTTCAGGACAAAAAGTCGAATTCTTTTAATATCATAGAGGGGTATAAAAGACAAATCAAAATAAAATTTATTGGTCTAACTAAATATCTTAATCCATGTCAAAAATTGAAATGGGACCAAGGATTTGGGATGGAGGGAGTACTAAATTAGAAATGTTATAAGAAAGGGTATAAGAAATAGTACCGACAATCTGAACAGTTCAAATATATATACACTCTAATAATCAATATATCCACGCTTGATTAGTTAGTCATTTTTTTAATGAACAAAACTAGTCCGTCTGAAGTCATTTAGAATAATTGTTTATCTATTGTAATAGTTGTTGATGACAAAGATAAACAAAACCTAAATTTCAGTGGTAACACGACAGGTGCCATACTATGCCTCGAATCCCTAGGTCATCTACTTTGGCCACTTCCTCTCGCTGCGACTGTTGTTGTAGATCATAGTTGTTAGAAAATTTAGAATTAGAATTTTAGATATTATTTACTCATTTATTTATGAAATTAGATATTTTGATAAATATATGCATTTCTTATTTCATTTTTAAATAAGAATCTCAGCGATGAAGTTGCGAATAATTTGAAATGATACATTTGCAAGAAAACAAAGGAACTATACACAATTTGCGACAAATATGTGTTAATTTTGAAACCAAAATAAAATTGTTAGCCCTAAGGGAATTATTGCATATGATTTTGAATATGATTAACATATGTTTGTGTGAGTATTAAGCATAATTTACATCAAACAAAAAAAGCATATTTGAAGTCTGAAGGCTACACTTTTAGAAGCAAAAGATCTTGGTGATCAAGGAAAAATGAAGGAGAAAAGATCAAGCCATTGAAGACCTTGAAGACTTGTGTCTTTGTTAAGGAAGTGCTAAGGTATTTCTTTGTAAAACTCCCTAACTCTCATCTTTGATTGTTGATCATGTATGAAGCTCTTTGCATAAATATCTTTCTATAAATTCTTCTTGAAATTCAAGTATTCTTGATAGAATTTTTTATGCCTTTGAAAGTTTTTATTATCAAGAAATGAGTATCATGAATACATGTTTTTGAAATAGGAAGGAAAGCTTTTCTTTGTAAAATCCTTTTCAAAAACCGGTCATCCAGTTTTAAAGCTGGTTGTCTGATTTTTCTAGTTTTAGAAAAATCGGTTGTCTGATTTTGGTAAGAAGCGTCCGAATCTTTCTGTTTCAAACTCAGATGTCTATTTTTCAAAACCACCCATCCGGTTCTCCTTTTTACTATGATAATTATTACCGTTACACAGTGCAACGGTTACTTTCTCTCTTCTTCCTATATATATTGATTTTTTGATTAGCTGTGAAGGTAACAAGTTTGGTGAAATATTTATTGAGATCATTTAAGAACATTTAAAGAGCTTTAAAGTACATTTTTCAAACATCTTTTCATCTAAAAAATACATCTTCTTGAGCTTTATTCCTGATCATCATCAAACAAGAAGTTAAGAGGAGCTTGTAGAAGTATTGCATTGAGTTGTATCCTCTCTTTTCAAGCTCATTTGGTTACAAGCTTCTTGTAGGCTATCGGGCCTATGTCGTCCCAATATTTTTCATTTTTCCAGCCCATTTACCTAACCCAATGATAACCATGGGCCTCAACTGAAGAGTAGTTGATCTATTTTGATTGGGTCAGAGATGCCGGCCCAGGCCGAGCTGGGCCAACTTGGGCTGCCCGTTGTGACTTGACCTATATTATCCCCTTTCCTTCTCGGTATGTGAGCAGCCGTTTTTCTCTCCTCTTTTATTTTTCTTCTTCTCTTCTTTTACCTTGGCTGCTGATATCCGACTTGTTCTCTTCTTCTTTCCCCTTTCTTCATCGCAGCTTTCTACGTCCGCTGCTCTTCTCCGCCGGTCTTCTATGATGCTGTCACTATCGTCGTCTTCTTTTGATCATCTTCTTGTTGTCTGATCATTTGTCTGGTGAGTGTTTGAGTGAGAGCCGAATGGGAGAGAGGGAGAGAGAGAGAGAGAGAGAGAGAGAGCGAGAGAGAGAGAGAGAGAGGGGAGTGACACCGGTGACTCTTTCACTGTTGAGGCTTGTATCTGAGGGACTCCGGTATCTCTTTACTGCCGACACCTTGACGTGGTCCGTTAACGGCAATCGCTGCTCGGCGTCGTCTTGGTCTCGGTGCCTCTATCCTTCTCGTTGGCGATATCCTCTGCGGAAGTGGTAAGTCTTCTTTTGTTTAGTTTCTTTATGTACTAACTGTTTTATTTTGCTGCTCTATTTCGGAACACTTGATCGGCCATTACCGATCTATGTGTAAAAGAAGGAGGATTGTTTGTAATAGGATAGGCATTTACTTTTCCTACCGTTTATTCTCTTTAGTTTGTAATAGCAAATAGAGTTTTGTAGTAGTAATTAGTTACTAAAGTGGTATCAGAGCCTAGCTTTCTCATCGGTGCCGGCAACCTTGGAAGAATCTGGATCTGAGGTAAATGTTGACTTCCTCAGAACTGGCCAATGAAGTATTGCTAAATACCTCTTGTTTTTCGATAATCATTATTTTGCTGTTTCTGTTTTTTTTGTTGCTTCGGCTTGCCACCGGTTGTTTCTGTTTGGATTGATTGCTATTATTGTTTTGCTTCTGAATCGCATAACGGTTCGGTTCTCTGTTTACTATTACTATTTTTTTCTGTGGAACGCGTTAAGGTTCTACTGTTGTTGCTCGATCTATTGTTACCGATTCTTTCTGATTTTCTTGCTGCATTTTTTTTCCTTTTTTGATTTTGGAAAATACACAAAACCTAAGCCTGGCTTGAGTCGGTGAAATTTCAAGTATCTGTGCCTTGACGCGTTTTTTAGTTTTTCAAAATATTTATTTATTATTATATTCTCTCTGTTTGTCCTTTTCTGATCTTTCTGAGATATTACTATTTTTGTTGTTTCTTGTGTTCGGTTATAAATACTATCTGCATTACATGTTTTATTGGATACCGTGCGTCACATGTTGTTGCACCGTTTCTTTTTTTAAGAAATTAATAAAAAAACCAGCGCCGTTTTTCTAAACAAAAAGGGGGAATTTTTCTTTTATGAAAAATCTGGGAATTTTTTTAAAAAAAATCAAACTTCCAAAATCTTTCATTTTTCTAGCCACTTAATTACACTTATTTGCCTTTATAACATGTTAGTTCCAAAATTTGAAACTGATAACTTTGATGGCAAATCTGACTTTGTAATGCGGCGGAGGAAAATGAAAGCAGTTTGGGTGCAAAATAAAATTGCACCCGCTATTTGTAGCCCCGAAGAGTATCCAGATCTTGGAGAGGTGAAGTTCTTACAGAAAAACTAGGTGATGCACAAAGCTACCTCACCTTGCATTTAACCGATAATGTTTTACGAGAAATCGACGAAAAAAAGACAATACTTTTGAAATATGGACTAAACTAGGAAAAATATATTGGGGAAAATCACTTTCAAATAAAATTTATTTAAAAGAACAGCTTTTCAGTTTAAAAAGAGTAGGTCAAAAGCACTTTCAGAAAATATGGATGATTTAAATAAAATTGTTTTGGAACTTCAAAACGTTGGAAAGAAAATCTCTGATGAAAATATTGCATTTATTTTATTAAATGCCTTACCTGATTCGTTCAACGATGTAAAATATGCTATTAAATATGGCAGAGATGGTTTATCTCTTTCCACAAAATGCTTTGAAATCAAAAGATTTGGATTTACAAAAAGAAAATAAATCACACGGTGAAAACCTTTACGTGTAGGGAGAGTTGACCGGAGGGAACCTCTTAGTCACAAGTCTAAAAGTAAATGGCAGTCCAAATCTCGAGAAAAGAACAAAGTGAAATATTTTTACTGTAGTAAGGAGGGTCATATGAAAACATTTGTTTTAAACGGATTAAAGATGAAAACAACGTAAACATGGTAAAGGGAATGATAAAATCGTCAAAACCCACAATTTTGATTCAGATGGTAATTCTATGTTTTCAGAGGTTTTGTGTGTTTCCCTTTCCCCTTCTTTTTCTAAAGTTGTTGATCATTGGGTTCTTGATTTTGGTTGTACATTTCACATGACACCCAACAAACACTGGTTTTCATATATCAAACCCTTAAAATCAAGGAAAGGTTTACATGGAAAACAATCAAGTTTGTGATGTTAAAGGCATTGGAAATATTTTCATTAAAATGCATGACGACCTGACTAGGAAACTCACTGAGGTGAGATACGAGCCCGGCCTTCGTCGAAATCTTATCTCTATTAGTTATTTGGACTCTCTTGGTCTTTCTTTTAAATCCAAAAATGGTATTTTACGTATTTGCAAAGTAAACCTAGTTATGCTAAAAGGTTTTAAAAGAGAAAGTTTATACATTCTTATTGGCAAAACAGTTTGTAATTCAGCTGCTTTGATTTCAAAAGCTGTTCTCGAGAAAACTATGTTGTGGCATCAGTGGATTAGCCACATTAGTGAAAAGGGATTTTATTATTTACAAAAACAAAATCTTTTATGTGGTGATAAAATTGATTCCTTGGATGTTTGTGACCATTGCGTTTTGGGAAAACAACACAAAATCAGTTTTTCAACTAGCACACACGCAAGTCTTCTGCTATACTTGATTATGTGCATTATGATATGTGGGGACTTGAAAAGGTTCCAACTTATAGTAGTAATGTTTATTTCTTGTCTATCATCGATGATTTTTCAAGGCGTGCTTGGGTCTTTCTTTTAAAAGCTAAAGATCAAACTTTTGAAAAGTTTTGTGAACGAACAGGTTTTGCTGAACTCATTCTAGAAATAAACTAAAAACTATCAGGACTGATAACGGTCTTGAGTTTTGTAAACGGAAGTTTTTTTATTTGTGTGCATCGCATGGCATCTTACACTATAGGATGGTTATGTATATCCCCCAGCAGAACGGAGTAGCTGAGAGGATGAATTGTACCATTATGGATAAGGTTTGATGTCTTCTAGTTTCTTCAGGTGTCCCAAAACTTTTTTGCGGAGAAGCCGTTAGTACAGCAGTCTACCTCATTAATAGATCCCCTTCTACAGCCATAAACTTTAGGACTCCTATAGAACTCTGGTGTGGTAAACCTCAACCTTTCCAACCTTAGAGTTTTTGGGTGTGCAGCCTTTGCAGATTAGAAGGAGGGTAAGCTAGACCCTAAGTCTAGAAAGGGAGTGTTCATAGGATATCCTAGTGGGGTGAAGGGTGATAGAGTATGGTTAAAGGGTGAACCGAGACTAAGGGTAGTTATCAGTAGGGATGTCATCTTCAACGAGTTAGATATGCCCTGTCTTAAGGACAAACCTGTCTCCGATAGCCCACCGAGTGTTCCCACACCTAGTAGTATTCCTGTGGAGGTGGGAGTCACCTTTGAACCCTCTTTAGAATCCCCTTAGGAACCTAAAACTGATGGAGAGTTACCTGCACCATTTAGTAGCACACCTGATCCTCCTAGTATTCCTAAAACCCTTGACCTTGTTTTAGAGGGTTCTGATGAGGAGGAAGAGCATCTTGAGGCCCAAGCCCAAGCCCTTAGGGATTACCAACATGCGAGAGATAGGGTTAGAAGAGTGCCTAAGGGACATCCTCGATATGGTTATTCCTATATAGTTTCATATGCTTTTGCTGTTGCATCATACGTGGATGAAAAAGAACCATTATGTTTTTCTGATGTTTTGAAAAGCCCTAATCTCTCTTTATGGTTACGTGCTATGGATGAAGAAGTGTCTTCTTTAAATAAAAACAAAACTTGGATTCTTGTTCCAAAACCCTCAAAACAAAAATTAGTTGATTGCAAATGGATTTTTAAAATAAAAGAACCTGAGTCTTCTGATGAACCTCCAAGGTTCAAGGCCAGGTTGGTTGCAGAAGGTTTTTCACAAGTTGAGGACATTGATTTTAACGAAATATTTTCTCTTGTCGTTAAATACAAAACGATTGGGATTATTCTTGCTCTTGTTGCTTTTTATGATCTCAATATTGAACAACATGATGTTAAAACCGCTTTCCTGCATGGTGATATCTAAGAAACTATACATATGCGTCAACCACCAGGTTTTGAGGTTAAAGGTAAAGAACACATGGCGTGTCTTTTGAAAAAGTCTCTATATGGACTTAAACAATCACTCAGACAATAGTACAAGAGATTTGATTCTTTTATGTTAAAAGTTGGTTTTACTAAAAGCAACTATGATAGCTGTCTTTATTTCTATGGTAATATTGTTGATAGTGCTATTTACTCATTACCTTATGTAGAAGATATGCTAATTACTTGCAGACATAAAGCTAAGATCGATGATCTGAAAACCTTGCTAAAATCTGAGTTCAATATGAAGAATTTAGGCGTTGCATCCAGGATTCTTGGGATGAGTATCACTAGAGATAGAGGCGATCATTCACTCTTTCTTTATCAAAAGCCCTTTCTTCAGAAAATTGTATCCAAATTTTCTACGCTCCTGTGTAAGCTCGTTATAACCCCACTTGCTAGTCATTTCAAAATTTTTTGACATAACCTGTCCTAAAACCGAAAGTGAGGAAAGAGATGTGACAATATCCCCTACAGAATAGCCGTAAGCTCGGTGATGTACTCACTGATATCTACTTGACCAGAAATTGCTTTTTCTATAAGCCATCTCAGCAGATTCATGTCTAACGCTGGGCGAGATCACTGGGCTTCTCTCAAGGGTTACTGGCGTTATCTTAACGGAACCTTAGCGCAAGGCTTACACTATCATAATTGGTATGATATATTTGAACTAATTGGATATGTGTTGATTTTGCAGGATATAAAGGATGTCTACCTCATCATATTTCTTTACCCAAGTGGGTAATTTCGTCTCCTGGAAATCTCTTGCAGCCAGTGGTTGCTTTATCAACTACCGAGGTTGAATACATTGCAGCTACGGAAGCTATCAAAGAAGCCATTAGGCTTTAAGGGTTATTGAATGAATTACAAGTTTTACATTCAAAAGCAATTATTTATACTGATAGTCAAAGTTGCTTACATTTATGTAAGAATCCGGTCTGTCACGAATAGACAAAACATATAGATGTCAAATATCACTTTATTAGGGAAAAAGTCTCTAGTGGTTTAGTTGACATAGACAAGATTAGTATTGATAGTAATCCTGCAGATTTTGGTACTAAAATAGTGAGCTCTGACAAGTTTATGTTTTGCAAAGATTTCCTTCACTTGGACTCGGTTTAACTCTTTTTGAGTCATACGACGATTGGAAAAATATTGTTCGAAGTGGAGATTGTAGGCTTTTGGGCCTATGTCTTCCCAATATTTTTTCATTTTTCCAGCCTATTTACCTAACCCAATGATAACCATGGGTCTCAGCTGAAGAGTAGGTGATCTATTTTGATTGGGTTAGAGATGCCGGGCTGGGCCGGGCTGCCCATTTTTACTTGACCTATATTATCCCCTTTCCCCCTTGGTATGTGAGCAGCCATTTCTCTCTCCTCTTTTATTTTTCTACTTCTCTTCTTTTGCCCTGGCTGTTGGTATCCGACTTGGTCTCTTCTTCACCTTCCTTCATCGCGGCTTTCCGCGGCCGCTGCTCTTCTCCGTCGGTCCTCTATGACGCTGTCACTACCTTCGGCTTCTGTTGATCGTCTTTTTGTTGTCCGATCTTCTGTCTAGTGAGTGTTTAAGTGAGAGCCGAAAGGGGGGAGAGAGAGAGAGAGAGAGAGAGAGAGAGAGAGGGGGGGGAGTGACACCGATGACTCTTTCACTGTTGAGGTTGGATCTGAGGGACTCCGGATCTCCGTACTGCTAACGCCACCATGCGTTTCGTGACCGGCAACAGCTGCTTGGCGTCATCTCGGTCACGGTGTCTCCACCCTTCCCGCCGACAGTATCTTCTGCGGCGGTGGTAAGTCTTCTTTTGTTCAATTTCTTTATGTACTAACTGTTTTATTTTGCAGGTCTATTTCGGCACACTTGATCAGCCATTACCGATCTATTTGGAGAAGAATGAGGATTGTTTTGTAATAGAATAGGCATTTACTTTTCTTGCTGTTTATTCTTTTTAGTTTGTAATAGTAATTAGTGCCTACATTTCTTAACTCATCTTTCTTTTATTAACATCAAAGGTTTACGTTGAAAAACCACTTGGGTTATCCTTTGATTGTATTTCTGTTGGTAATTGAGGTTGCTTGCAAAATCCTTGGTGGGTGATCCTCAAAATTGTGATTGTTGTATACCTTTTGTTATAGTAGATTTGGAAAATCTTTGGGTGTTAACTCAAGGTAGTGGATGTAGCTCTTTGAGAGAGTGAACCACTATAAATTGTTGTGCCTCTACATTCTATGTTTTTTGCTTGATTGTCATAACTGTAAGATTTTGTTTGGTTGGGAATTTTATTAAAACGTGTTTTATAATTCTTTCTCAAACAAAATTGGTGGTTTATCTTTTAATTACACAAAAGAGTTTTTCAAAAATTACCCAAAAACCTTATTCACCCCCTCCTCTCCTAAAGTTTTTCAATTGGTATCAGAGCGAGTCTTTTTCTTAAGGCTTAACATCCGAAGAAGCAAAAGATCCTTTTCAATATGGCTAGTATTTCAAACCTACCCTATGTAGAAGGCTCTTCTACAAATAGGCCTCCTTTTTTTAATGGAACTAACTACACTTTTTGGAAGTCAAGAATTAGAATTCTCTATTAACTTAGATCTTTGGAGCATTGTAGAAAAAGGACCTTACGTTCCAAAAAAGGATGGAATTGTCAAGAAGGTTGAAAAATATGATAGGCTTGATTCAAGGAAGAAGACTCTAAACTTTCAAACCATGAATATATTGAGTTGTTCCTTGGATGCTAATGAATACAATAGAGCGAGCGAAAGTTACTCGGCTCATTAAATGTGGAAGTAACTTGAAGTTACTCACGAAGGTACCAATCAAGTGAAGGAGTCAAAGTTGGCTATGTTGGTAAGAGATTATGAGCTACTCATGATGAAACAAAATGAAAGCATTAGTAACACGTTCACAAGGTTCACCAACATCACTAATGGCCTAAAGGCATATGGGAAAGAGTACACAAGGGGAGAAGTAAACAGATTCTTGATGCACTCCCAAAAGCATGGCAACCAAAAACTCTTGCTATTGAGGAATCAAAAGATTTGAGACTACTTCTTATTGAAGAACTCATAGGATCACTCCATGCCTATGAAATGAAAGTAAATAGGTTAAATGAAATGGAAGATGAAGACAAAGGAAGAAAAAGCATAACACTCAAAGCAAAGGAGGATGATCAAACATACTCATCAAACAATGAAGATGAGATGGATGATGATGAGGATGGCCTTGGTGATAAGGAAATTTAAAAGATTCCACAAGAAAGGCTACAACAATAGAGGAAAGAGACCTCCATTCAAGAAAGGAGGACAAAGTTTATCAGTCTTCAAGGTTAGGTACTTTGAATGCAATAGCACCGATCATCTTGTAGCCGATTGTCCCAAAGCCATTGAAAAAGAAAAAGGAGCTTTACAAGCAAAGCTTGAGGCATTAAAGAAAAAGAAGAAAGGCATGGGCCTAATAGGATTTTGGGATCAAGACTCAAGCGAAAATGAAGGAGAAGAAAAGTCCAACCTATACTTCATGGCATTAGAAAATGAGGTACAATCTTCACCCTCAAATCTATCTAATCTTGTTGATGATGATGATGATGATGATGATGATGATGATGATCTAAATTCTTTGCTTATCGAAATGTATTATGAATTGGAAAAGATCGCCAAAAAGAACAAGGAGTTAAAGAATAAGATTGATAGCCAATCAAATGAAAATTCAAAACTTGTTTGTGAAAATAAACTCTTTTTGAATCACTAGATAGTTTGAAAAAGGAAAAGGACTTCTTAAATTAGTTTCAAAGACTCATTTTAGAAAACAAAAATCTTTGTGAAAAAGTCCTCTCACTTGAGAAATGGATGGTAGATTACAATGATTTGAAGAAAAAGGTGATTGATCCCACTCTATGTGTTGAAAAGTTCACAAAAGGAAAAGAACACTTTGAAAAACTTCTTGGCTCTCAAAGATCACCTTTTGGCAAAAATGGTATTGGATATAATCATTCCAATAATTTTTCTAAACAAACACATTTTGTAAAAGCTTCCTCGTCCCTTTCACACCTTTGTTGTACTTAGTGTGAAAAGAGTGGTCATAAAGCCACAAAATGCTTTGTAAAAAGAAAAGTTGAAAGGGGAATAAAAACTGTTTGGAAAATAAAAGAATACTCAACTAACATTTATGGACCCAAAAAGATATGGTTACCAAAAGTCATTTCTACTTCTTCTTTTGTAGGAAAACCCAAATCAAGCTCAACTAAGTGTTATTTGGATAGTGGATGCTCAAAGCATATGACCGGGAACGCATCTCTCATTAGCGAGCTTAAAGAAACCGAAAGTGGCTTCATCACTTTTGGAGGTAAGAAGAAGGGAAGAATCATTGGTATAGGCAACATTGGTAACAATTCTTTTTCTTTTATTAAGGATTTTTTTTAATTGATGGTTTAAAATTTAAATTGCTTAGAATTAGTGAATTGTATGATAATGGGAAAAAGGTTGTTTTTGAAAGTGATTCTTCTTCTATCATTGATAAGCATGAAAACAAAACTATTTTTGTTGCTAAAAGAGTTGGAAATGTCTATGTCTTTCATCTGGAAGATCTTATTTTCCAAAACTTAAAGTGTCTCTTGGTTCATGATGATGATGCATTTTTGTGGCATAGAAGGCTTGGTTATATTAGTATAGATTCATTGAGCCAACTTTCTTTAAAAGAACTTGTTAGAGGCTTACCAAAACTACACTTTCAGAAAACTAAACTTTGTGACGCTTGCCAATTTGGAAAACAAATTAAGACCTCTTTTAAACCAAAGAAAATGATTTCTACTTCAAAACCTTTAGAACTCATTCAAATGGATTTATTTGGACCAATGAAGACCACTAGTCTTTGTGATAAGAGGTATGCTTTTGTTATAATGGATGATTTCTCAAGATTTACTTGGACTTTATTCTTAAGCCGAAAGGATGAGGCATTTCAAGAATTTGTCAAACCTTTCAAAAAGGTTCAAACCTCCCTTGATTGTAAATTGATCTATATAAGAAGTGACAATGGAGAGAATTTAACAACCAAGATTTTTCAAAACTTTGTGATGAGCATAACATAGAATTTTTCGGCCGCTAAAACCCAACAACAAAATAGTGTTGTGGAAAGGAAAAACAGTATTTTACAAGAAATGGCAAGATCAATGCTTTATGAAAACTCCCTTCCTAAATATTTTTGGGCCGAGGCCGTTAACACCGCATGCTATGTTACGGATCGTGTTCTCTTGAGACCTTTTTTGAGGAAAACTTCTTTAGAAATCATTTTTATCAAAACTCCCTCAATTGGCTATTTTAAAGTTTTTGGATACAAATGCTTTATTTTAAACACCAAAGAAAATCTTGGGAAATTTGATAAAAAATCCGATGAGGGAATTTTTCTTGTTTACTCTTCAAACGAAAAGGCCTATAGAATTTTCAACAAAAGAACTTTTTGTGTTGAAGAGTCCATTCATGTGAACTTCGATGAAACTAACATTTTTGAAAAGAGAAATGATGATGACATAGATAACTCTCTAAGCTAGCAACCATTATACACTCAGGCAATGGAAGAGCATGCTGTGGAGGAAGAAGAGATTGAGGAAAAACAAGAAAATGATCAAGAAACTCAAAGTCTTCCTCAAAATGTGATATATGCCAAAGGGCACTCAAAGGATGAAACCATTGGCGATGTATCATAAGGGTAAGAACAAAAAGATACTTCATAGACAACTTTGCATTATTATCTCAAATTGAGCGTAAAGTTATTGATGAGGTTTGGATTACTTCTATGCAAGAGGAATTAAACCAATTTGAAAGAAACAAACTTTAGACTTTAGTCCAAAGACCCCATGATCACCCCACTATTGGCACTAAATGGGCATTTAGAAATAAACTAAATGAATCCGAGAAGTTATTAGAAACAAAGCTAGACTTGTTGCCCAAGGATTCAATCAAGAAGAGGTCATAGACTTTGATGAAACTTTTGTTCCGGTTGCTAGACTTGAATCCATTAGGATGCTTTTGTCTTTTGCATGTTTTAAAGGATTCAAGCTTTTCCAAATGGATGTTAAAAGTTCTTTTCTAAATGGTGATATTGAGGAGGAAGTTTATGTTGAACAACCTCCTGGTTTTGTGCATGAAAATTTTCCAAATCATGTTTTCAAACTTTCAAAAGCTCTCTATGGCCTAAAACAAGCTCCAAGAGCTTGGTATGAAAATTTAAGTGGATTTCTTCTCTCAAACAATTTTCAAGAGGTGTGGTGGATACTACTCTTTTTACAAAAGCCTCTTGTAACAATGATCTTCTTTTTGTCCAAATTTATGTAGATGATATTAATTTTGGTGCTACTAACGTTTCTTTATGCGAAGAATTTGCCTCCCTTATCCAAAATGAGTTTGAAATGAGCATGATGGGAGAATTGAACTACTTCCGTGGACAACAAATCAAGCAAACAAAAGAAGGCATCTTCATCAACCAAGAGAAGTGCACTGAAGAACTTCTCAAAAGATTCAAGATGAGCGATGCAAAATGTATTAGCACTCCTATGAGCTCATCATTGAAGCTTGACAAGGATGAAAAAGGTAAGAATGTTGATGCGAAAAGGTATGGAGGTATGATTGGTAGTTTGCTTTACTTAATAGCTAGTAGGCCGGATATAGTATTTGCGATATATTTGTGTTCTATATTCAAAGCTTGCCCCAAAGAATCCCATTTAATAGCTGTAAAACGTATCTTGAGATATTTAGTTTCATCATATGATCATGGCTTGTGGTACTCTAAAAAATATTGTTTTGATCTTATTGCCTACACCGATGCGGATTATGCCGGATGTAAGGTAGAAAGGAAGAGTACAAGTGGAAATTGCCAATTCTTGGGAGGATGCTTAGTACCTTGGTACAGCAGGAAGTAATCGTGCGTATCCTTATCAACCACCGAAGCGGGAATATATAGCAGCCGGTTTTTGCTGTGCACAGGTACTTTGGATGAAACATAACTTGATTGATTTTGGTTTTTCTTTTAAAACTATACCTATGATGTGTGATAATACTACTGTCGTAAACATTTGCATAACCCTGTGCGACATTCAAAAACAAAACATATTGAAATCAAACATCACTTTATTAGAGATCATTTTGCAAAGGTGATATATTTTTAGAATATATTTGCACAGAGGATCAAATCGTCGATATTTTTACAAAATCGCTCTTTGAAGAACGTTTTTGCTATTTGAGAAAATTGCTTGGTATTGGTAGACTTCATGACTAATTTGTGTTGTTTGAGTTATTAGTTTTTCTCTTATTTATCTTGTTCTTACAGAAATTTTCAAAAAAATTGGACGCCTCTTTTAAAAACCAGACGTCCAGTTTAAAATCAAACTCAAGGATTTCCTTCACGAAAAATTCCTGAGATATTCGGACGACAAAACCGGACGACCTCGATAAAAATTGGACGTCCAATTTTCTATTTTTCAACAAAACTAGACGACAAATTTTCTAAAATCGGTCGATCGATTTCCTTAAAATTGTCGGGGCGGCGTTTTATAAAAAATTTCTCATCACAGCCTCCCTTTTATTTATGTCCTTTTCTCACAACTCTTTCTTACTCTCTCGGCCGAGACTCCTTTCTCTCACAAAGCCCATCCAATTTCTCAGTCCGATTTTCACACTTCTTCTCAAAGCTAAAGGCAGAAAAGCGAAAACTTCTCCCTCTGTGATTCCATAAAACATTTCTTTATTTGCTTGCTGATCGGGATTTTTATAACAAAGTTTTAAACCCAATACTTGCAAGTGCACAAGATCAAAGTAATATGAAAATATTAGGGTATCGAACCACAGAGAAAGGCTTAACTACTTAAATTACTATCTTCCTAAATTAATTTTATAAAAAGAAGAATCAAATTTTGTTATCTAAGAATTATTACTAAAATAATTAAAACTAATGAATAAAATAATTAAATTAAAGATAACAGGAGCTTAACCAAAGAAGATGATTTAGAACCTTGAATCCACCACTAACCTATATAACAATAATTTAATTCTATTTAGGAGAAAAGATTAAACATTTATGTGGTGATCTAGGCTCCAAGCTTCGATTCACTAAAGAAATATATTGTGTTTAAATGCATGACATAATCCATCCAACCATTAGCATGACTTATTCATTCCTATGACATAAATCATCTAAAATTAGCATGAACTATTCAATTCTAAAACCCATAATATACTTGCAAAAATTACATATCTCTCATACTCAAGACTACAAGAATTAATCATGGTTAAAAATATCAATTACCAAATAATTATTCTACAAGAACAATCACAAAGAATTAATTGCATCAAACCAATAACATCCCAAGATATGCAATCACATAAATAATAGAATAAATCTCCCAAAAATAAAATAAACCAAAGTCACATGGCTAGGGTTTCATCAAGATTCTAAAAATAAATTTAGTTCATGGCTCAAGGGAAAGAATGAACCAATTTCTTGGAGTAGATCATGGCTTTCTTTTAATTAGAAGCTTGCTGGAAAATTCTGCTATTACTGGAATTTTTCTGCTCCTGCTTCTTCTTTTTTGCTGTTGTATTTTTTCTATATATAGACAAAAGAGAAGCAAAATCCTAATCCTTAAAGGATTCAAATACTAAAGTTTTAATCCTTAAAGGATCCTGCTAAAGTTTTAATCCTAATCCTTAAAGGATTCAAATACTGCAGCTTCCCTTTACCAAATTTAATATGGAATCTTTATTTTCCATTCTTTTTTACAAATCTGCACAAAGATAAATAAAATAAATTAAATATAATAATTATGACTAATAAATAAATAAAATGTTTTCAAAGGCTAATAATTAAAACTTAAGGTGTTTATTTGTATTAAAAATCGACTCTATCAACTGCCCCACACCTAAGTTTTGCCAGTCCTCATGCAAAAATAAAGAATAAAAAGAAAAACTAACTAGCCAATTTCGTAGGACTCACGATTGCATTTAGCATGTGCAACAAGCCCTTTAAACCCCTAAGTTATCCTTAGTGGACGAGTATGGTCTCGTGAGGGTTTGCAGACAACATACCCACAAAGTCAAATAAACAATAAACTTTTTAAAAGATATATAATAATCCCAATTAAGTACCATTTATCAAGATCTCAAACTTATCAAGACAAGCACTCTTCTTCTTATTTTTAAACTCAAGTAAACAAACAAATATTCAATTATCTCCCACAACTAATCCAAAACTTGTGTAAGGTGTAATCGTAGTCATAAGAGAGTATAAAATAAATACTAAATAAAATTTTCAAATTACATATACAGAACAAATCTCAGCAAGAGTTCATTCCATAGGCTCACTCTTCGTACCTTCTCTCCACTAATCAAGGATTCTCAACTCAACTCAAATCAGGTAGGACTTTAAAGCTTGTAATGTAAGGTTAGGGCATTGGTTATCAAGCGAAGGTAAGGAATTCAAAATCAAAGAAAAAGAGCTTACAAAGAAGATGGATACTTTAAAATTTCGACAAACTTTCTAACTTTGTTTTTGCTCCTTTTTTTTCTTTTTTCAGTAATACATTCACCAACTTCCATCTTCTTTTGCTCAAAATTTTATCATTTAAGGCCATTCTCTTTCTTACATTTATAAATTCGGGCCTCTTGAATTTTTTCTTTGAACCTTATGACTTGTAACAATCATGTATCGACTTTTATTTCTTTGTCTTTGTCCTTTTTTTTTCAGCTCAATACATTTTTTCAACACCACAAGCCATATATATATACATATATATTTTCTCCCTTTGGTCAAGATAACTTCTTTTTCCAAAACACACAAACAACAACCCATCATTGAAGCACAAGTTAGAAGTTTACATTAAGCTCTTTACAAGATTGAGGGTTAATATTTAAGTGGTTTAAAGAAAGAAAATAAGATTTAAGGCTCAAAAGGGTACGAAGGTAAAAATTTATGAAATTTGGTAAGCTTGAAAGGCACAAACGATTCAAAGAAGGCCTATGACCATCGTCTCTGTGTCAAATAAGGAAAACCTTTCTATTTCGCCTCAAGAGGTACTCAAGTAAGTTCTAGAATGTAGGGAAGAGATTCATCAACTTTATGTAACTCAAAAATAATGTAAAGAATTTAGTAAATACTAACAATAACCCATGTGCTCAAGTGTAAGTCATGCGAAAGCTATAACAAATATAGAACATAAGTCGGTCACCCTACTTAAAAACAAGAAAATAAGTACTTTTCTCAACTCATTCAACACATTTTTAAAGGAACTCAAAAAGAATCATCCTTTAAGTGAAATCATATTTTTGGTTTTTTTTAAATAATGTAGAAAAATAAATAAAATAAAAAAATTTAGAAAAAAAATTGAACAAGAAATACGAGAAAAAACGAAAATACTAAAAAAAATAGTAGATATCAGAATAACAGCATCTTCTCCCCCACACCTAGACCCAACATTGTCCACAATGTGATAAAAGAGTACCAAGAGTAGGGAAGAGACAAAGAAAAGAACAATACAACCTGGTAGAAAGGGGAATATTAATGCATGTCTGCAAGAGCAGTAAACAATCTCTGTAATCTCCATGGTAATGATAAGTTGTTTTGTTACCCTACAATACAAACATTTCATACCTTTCTACCAATCAAGTGGAATAAAAATAAATAAATAAATAAAAATAATATAAAAATATAAAAATAAAATAAATAAAATAAAATTTGGGTTGCCTCCCAAAAGCGCTAATTTTAAAGTCTTCAGCCAGACTCCCTAATTCTTTTGCATTCAGCCAGGATCTATTTCTCTCATATTAAGCTCATGATTCACAATCAAAGAAGAGTTTTCAGGTGGAGCAATGCAGGCAAGATTATAATTAACATTTTCAGTGCAGATAAGGTTTTCTTTCTCAATAAAAGTATAATCTTTTGAACACATTAAAGGTAGATTTTCTTCAATTAATTCATCATTTACATCTACCAAATAGCAATCATATTTATCTTCTATAGAAGGTTGTGAAGAAGTTTTAAAAATATTTAATCTAACCCTCATATTCATTACAGAGACATCCATAACCCCAGTTCTACAACTAATAGTGGCGTCAGCAGTAGCCAAGAAGGGACTACCTAGAATAATGGGGATATGATTTTTAGAAGATCTACCAGGTTCCATATCTAGGACTACAAAGTCTACAGGGAAGACACCTTTATCAATTTGAACTAGAACATTATCTATCCTTCCCCTAGGTACCTTGATAGACCTATCAGCTAATTGTAAGGTCATATCAGCTGGTTGCAATTCTCCTAATCCTAACTCTTCATAAGCAGAGTATGGAATCAAATTAACACTAGAACCTAAATCTAAGAGTGCCCTATCTATTTTATGATTACCAATAAGACATGAGATAGTAGGGACACCAGGATCTTTATATTTAGGTGGAGTGTTATATTGCAAAATAGAGCTCACCTGTTCAGTTAGGAAGATTTTCTTAGAAACACTGGTTTTAGATTTTCTTTTAAAAGTACACATGTCTTTAAGAAATTTTGCATAGGATGGGACTTGCTTAATAACCTCTAAAAGTGGAAGATTAATTTTAACTTGTTTGAGAGTTTCTAAAATATCTTTCCTTTTATTATCCTTTCCAAGATGTGGGGGTTGCAATAAAGCTTCAGGATAAGGAACCTTTGGTTTATATGAAGCCGTAGGAGATGATTCTAGAGTCTTAAAATTAGAGGACGAAGCTAGTTCCTTCTCTATCTTCCATTCAATTTTAGTCATAGAAATTCCCTTGGTTTCATTATTATTTGACTCACTATCTTTAATAGGTTCCCCTACTTTATTATCTACCAACTTCCCATTTCTAATACTAATTACAGCTTTAGCTTGCTCATGGTGATTAGCTCTAGGATTCTCTATTGGATGACTAGGAAGCTTACCCTCATCTCTTCTACTTATTGCATTAGCTAGTTGCCGTATTTGAGTTTCTAACTTAGCAATAGATTGGGTGTGTAAATCTAGAATTTGTGTCATAGATTCTAGACCTTTCAAAGCAGATAATACTTTTTCTTCAAAAACAGAGTTTCCAATTTGAGGAGGATGAGGAGGTACATACCTTTGAGATTGAAAACCAAGGGGAGTAGTCATACCAGATTGTCCGTTTTGTTGATATTGTTGTTGGCCTAATTGAACATCCCCTCCTTGTTGCCTCCAGGAGAAATTAGGATGATTTCTCCAGCCTGGATTGTACGTGTTTGAATATGGGTCATTCTGTCTGTGAAATCCTTGGGCTGCATTGACTTGTTCCTGCACAAATTCTGGATATAGTGAAGCACTAGGACAGTCATAGATAACATGAGAAGGACTAAAGAAAATTGCACAAACATTTTGCACATTAGTAGAATTAATAGGCAATGTATTCAAAGCTAATAATTGATCAAATTTTTTAGATAAAGCATCAACTTTTACAGAAAGATCAACATTTTGAGAAACTTCAAACATTCCTCTATTTCCGATTTGTCATAGGAACGGCTATTTTCTAAAGGCAACGGTCTTGTGCTTCAAGACTCTATATAAACACTTGATTTTCAGCCATAAATGACATAAGTTTGGGAATTATTCATTGAGAACATTTAACACTTTCAAAGAGCTTCAAAAATACATTTATTGCAAATTATTTTCAATCCCAAACAAAAATCTTCTTGAGCTTCATTGTTGATCATCCATCAAAGAAGAAGAAAAGAGGTGCTTGTAGAAGTAATCCATTGAGTTGTATCTTCCTCTTCTCAAGCTCATTCGGTAACATTGTTCCTTACTCTTCTTATTCTTTTATTGTGATCAAAGGTTTGTGGAAAACCCTTCGGGTAATCCTTTGATAAATTTGTTGTATTTTCGTGTTTGAGGTTTTTGTATAAAACCCTTGGAGGGTGATCCTCATTGTGTTGTTGTTGTTGTGTTTGAGGTTTTAGTGTAAAACCCTTGAAGGGTGAACCTCATTGTGTAGTTGTGTAACCAACTTTGAAGATAGTAGATTTGTGAAATCCTTGGGTTGAGTCTCAAGATAGTGGATGTAGCTCTTTGAGAGAGTGAACCACTATAAATTGTTGTGCATGTTCTTTTATGTTTAATTCTATGCTCATTTCTTAATTGCCAATACTATAAGATTGTATTTTGTGTGGATTCTTATTAAAAAGAGTTTTAGAAATCTTTCACAAACAAATTGGAGGTTTATCTTTCTAATCTCACAAAAGATTTTTAAAATTAGCCAAAAACCTTATTCACCCCCCCTAAGGTTTTTCAATTGGTATCAGAGCAGGGCTTCTCTAAAAAGGGACTAACATCCTTGAAGCAAAAGATCTTTATTTTACTATGGCTAATGTTTCTAGTTTACCATATGTAGAAGGCTCTTCTACAAATAGACCTCCTCTTTTCGATGGTACAAATTATACTTTTTGGAAATCTAGAATCAAAATATATATTTGCTCTATTAACTTTAATCTTTGGAGCATTGTAGAGAAAGGACCTTATGTTCCTATAAAGGATGGAATAGTCAAGAAGGTCGAAGATTATGATGAGCTTGACTCAAGGAAGATGACTCTAAACTTTCAAGCTATGAACATATTGAGTTGTGCCTTGGATGCTAATGGATACAATAGAGTGAGCGGATGCGACTCGGCTCATGAAATGTGGAAGTTACTTGAAGTAACTCACGAAGGCACGAATCAAGTGAAGGAGTCTAAGTTGGCTATGTTGGTAAGAGATTATGAGTTATTCATGATGAAACAATATGAAAGCATTGGTGACATGTTCACAAGATTCACCAATATCACAAATGGCTTAAAGGCGTATGGAAAAGAGTACACAAGGGGAGAAGTATATAGAAAGATTCTTGATTCACTCCCAAAAGCATGGCAACCAAAAACTCTTGCCATTGAGGAATCAAAAGAGTTAAGTCAACTTCCTATTGAAGAATTCATAGGATCTCTCCTCACCTATGAGATGAAAATAAAAAAGATTAGATGAAATGGAAGATGAAGACAAAGGAAGAAAAGGCATAGCACTCAAAGTGAATGATGATGATCATACATGCTCGTCAAACAATGAAGATGAGATTGAGGACATGGCCTTAGTAATGAGGAAATTTAAAAGCTTTTACAAAAAGGACTTCAACAGAGGAAAGAATCCTCCATTCAAGAAAGGAGGACAAAGTTCATCACTCTTCAAGGCTAGATGTTTTGAATGCAATAGCACCGATCATCTTGTAGCCGATTGTTCCAAGGCCCTTAAAAAGGAAAAGGAAGCTTTAGAAGCCAAGCTTGAGGCATTGAAGGAGAAGAGGAAAGGCAAAGGCCTAATTGGAACTTGGGATCAAGACTCAAGTGAAAATGAAGAAGAAGAAAATGCCAACATATGCTTCATGGCACTAGAAAATGAGGTACAATCTTCACTTCCTAACTCTTCTAGTATCCTTGATGATGATTGTGATATTGATCCTAGCATAATGCTTATTGAAATGTATGATGAATGCAAAAAAGGTTACTAAACGCAACAAAGATTTAAAAAAGCAAAACTCAATTTTTGTTAGATGAAAATTCAAGACTCATTTGTGAAAATAAAGCCATTCTTGAATCCTTGGAAGTGTTGAAGAAAGAAAAAAGAGAGCTCAAATGATGACTTTCAAAAAACTTGTTTTAGAAAACAAAAACCTTTGTGAAAAGATTTCCTTTCTTGAAAAATGTTTGATTGATTATGATGTCTTAAAGAAAAAGGTGAGTGACCTCACTCTATGTGTTGAAAAATTCACAAAAGGAAAAGAAAACTTTGAAAAACTTCTTGGCTCTCAAAGATCACCTTTTGATAAAAAATGGTATTGGATATACTCATTCCAATATTTTCTCAAAACAAACACGGTTTGTAAAGGCTTCATCATCTCACTCACACCTTTGTTGCACCTATTGTGAAAAGAGTGGTCATAAAGCCACAAAGTGTTTTAAAAAAAGAAAGATTGAAATGGGAGTAAAAACCGTTTGGAAAATAAAAGAGAATCCAACTAACATTTATGGACCCAAAAAGATATGGGTACCAAAAGACTTTTCTACTTCTCTTTTTGTAGGAACACAAGTCAAGGTCATCTAAGTGGTACTTTGGATAGCGGATGCTTAAGACACATGACCGGATATGCATCGCTCTTGAATGAACCAAGGAAAACCGAAGGTGGTTTTTGTTATTTTTGGAAGGATCATCGGTATAGGTAACATTGCATATAGTTTATCTTCTTTAATTAAGGAAGTGCCTTTAATTAATGGTTTGAAGTTTAATTTATCTTGTATTATTCAAAAGAGTCCAAACCTCCCTTGTTTGCAAATTGATTTCTATAAGAAGTGTTAATGGGAATGAATTCAACAACCAAGATTTTACAAAACTTTGTGATGTTTTTTGGTATATTACATAACATTTTTCGGTAGCCAAAACTCCTCAACAAAATGGATTTGTAAAAAGGAAAAATAGAACTTTACAAGAAATGGCTAGATCTATGCTTTGTGAAAACTCCCTTTGAACTCACTTTTAATAAAACCCCCTCAATTGGTTATCTTAAAGGTTTTGGATGCAAATGCTTTATTTTAAACACCAAGGACAATCTTGGGTAGTTTGATCGAAAATCCGATGAGGGAATTTTTCTTGGTTATTCTTCAAACGAAAAGGCTTTTAAAAGAACCTTATGTGTTGAAGAGTCTATTCATGTATATTTTGATGAAACTAACAATTTTTGTCAAGAAAGATGATGGTGACATAGATAACTCTTTAAGCTACCAACCTTTGTACACTCAAGCAATGGAAGGACATGCTTATGGAGGAAGAAGAGATCGAAGCAATACAAGAAAATGATCAAGAAGCTCAAAATCTTCCTCAAGAAGGAATATATCCAAAGGATCACTCTAAGGTTTTTCAATTGGTATTATTTCTAATCTTAATTTGCTTTTGTGATCTGTTTGTTGTTATGGACTTCATAATGATACTTTAATGTTGAAAGTCCTACTACTACCTCTTCTCTGATCCCTTGGAACTTCTCTCCTAAAACTTTTGATTTATGACAAAAGGGGGAGAAAATAGTGCAAGATGTAAGGGGGAGAAATCTTGTTAATATGTTGATTATTGATGATGTTTATAAGTTGTTTACAATGATTATTGATGCGAGGGGGAGTTATCTCTTTTATGGTGATTGATTATTGATGATGCTTATAAGTTGAGAAATCTTGTTAATATATTGATTAGTTGATGATGATTATAAATTGTAGTTGATGTTTATGAGTTGTTTATGATTATTGACGCAAGGGGGAGTTATCTCTTTTTCTTGGTGATTGTTGAGCTTTGCTCTTTTTTGATACATCACCATAGCTCTTTTGTTCTTCTTGCATATGTGTTTGTCATAATCAAAAAGGGGGAGATTGTTAGCCCTAAGGGCATTAATACTTATGTTTTGATTATGATTAACATATGCTTGTGTGAGTATTTTAGCTAACCTTTCATAGAACAAAAGAAGTACCTGTGAAGTCTCAAAGTCTCAAGCAAAAGATCTTGTTGATGAGGGCAAAATAGAGAAAAAGAGATCAAGCCATGCCAAGATCATTGAAGACATTGAAGGCATTGTCTTTGTTAGAATGAACTAGGTACTATCTTGTAAACTCCCTAGTCTTAGTCTTTGATTAATTGATCATATATGAAGCTCTTCTTATGATTTTCTAAGATATAATCTTTTGTGAAAATCTAAGTATTCTTGACTAAAGATGTTTTGGAAAGTTTTTCTTCTCTTTAAAATGATTGTCAAAGAATACATGCTTTTGAAACAAGGAAGAAAGTTTTTATTTAAAAAGAAACTTGGCTGAGGAAAACAAGAATTCGGAAGTCCGGTTTTAAAACCGGTCGTCCGTTTTTTTTCCAAAGTAAAAAATTCGGCAGTCCATTTTTCAGAAAATCAAGTCCGAATCTTTCTGTTCAAAAACTCGGTCATCCGGTTTTAAAACCGGCAGTCCGATTTTTCTATATATCAAAATTCGGCAGTCCGTTTTTCAAGTCCGAATCTTTCTGTTTTAAAAAACCGGCAGTCCGTATTCAGGAACCGGTCTTCCGGTTTTTGCTGTTACTGTACAAATATTACCGTTGCGCAGAATGCATCTGTCATTTCTGAAAAGGAACGGCTATTTTCTAAAGGCAACGGTCTTGTGCTTCAAGAATCTATATAAACACTTGATTTTCAGCCATAAATGACATAAGTTTGGGAATTATTCATTGAGAACATTTAACACTTTCAAAGAGCTTCAAAAATACATTTATTGCAAATTATTTTCAATCCCAAACAAAAATCTTCTTGAGCTTCATTGTTGATCATCCATCAAAGAAGAAGAAAAGAGGTGCTTGTAGAAGTAATCCATTGAGTTGTATCTTCCTCTTCTCAAGCTCATTCGGTAACATTGTTCCTTACTCTTCTTATTCTTTTATTGTGATCAAAGGTTTGTGGAAAACCCTTCGGGTGATCCTTTGATAAATTTGTTGTATTTTCGTGTTTGAGGTTTTTGTATAAAACCCTTGGAGGGTGATCCTCATTGTGTTGTTGTTGTTGTGTTTGAGGTTTTAGTGTAAAACCCTTGAAGGGTGAACCTCATTGTGTAGTTGTGTAACCAACTTTGAAGATAGTGGATTTGTGAAATCCTTGGGTTGAGTCTCAAGATAGTGGATGTAGCTCTTTGAGAGAGTGAACCACTATAAATTGTTGTGCATGTTCTTTTATGTTTAATTCTATGCTCATTTCTTAATTGCCAATACTATAAGATTGTATTTTGTGTGGATTCTTATTAAAAAGAGTTTGTAGAAATCTTTCACAAAAAAATTGGAGGTTTATCTTTCTAATCTCACAAAAGATTTTTAAAATTAGCCAAAAACCTTATTCACCCCCCCCCCCCTAAGGTTTTTCAATTGGTATCAGAGCAGGGCTTCTCTAAAAATCGACTAACATCCTTGAAGCAAAAGATCTTTATTTTACTATGGCTAATGTTTCTAGTTTACCATATGTAGAAGGCTCTTCTACAAATAGACCTCCTCTTTTCGATGGTACAAATTATACTTTTTGGAAATCTAGAATCAAAATATATATTTGCTCTATTAACTTTAATCTTTGGAGCATTGTAGAGAAAGGACCTTATGTTCCTATAAAGGATGGAATAGTCAAGAAGGTCGAAGATTATGATGAGCTTGACTCAAGGAAGATGACTCTAAACTTTCAAGCTATGAACATATTGAGTTGTGCCTTGGATGCTAATGAATACAATAGAGTGAGCGGATGCGACTCGGCTCATGAAATGTGGAAGTTACTTGAAGTAACTCACGAAGGCACGAATCAAGTGAAGGAGTCTAAGTTGGCTATGTTGGTAAGAGATTATGAGTTATTCATGATGAAACAATATGAAAGCATTAGTGACATGTTCACAAGATTCACCAATATCACAAATGGCTTAAAGGCGTATGGAAAAGAGTACACAAGGGGAGAAGTATATAGAAAGATTCTTGATTCACTCCCAAAAGCATGGCAACCAAAAACTCTTGCCATTGAGGAATCAAAAGAGTTAAGTCAACTTCCTATTGAAGAATTCATAGTATCTCTCCTCACCTATGAGATGAAAATAAAAAAGATTAGATGAAATGGAAGATGAAGACAAAGGAAGAAAAGGCATAGCACTCAAAGTGAATGATGATGATCATACATGCTCGTCAAACAATGAAGATGAGATTGAGGACATGGCCTTAGTAATGAGGAAATTTAAAAGCTTTTACAAAAAGGACTTCAACAGAGGAAAGAATCCTCCATTCAAGAAAGGAGGACAAAGTTCATCACTCTTCAAGGCTAGATGTTTTGAATGCAATAGCACCGATCATCTTGTAGCCGATTGTTCCAAGGCCCTTAAAAAGGAAAAGGAAGCTTTGGAAGCCAAGCTTGAGGCATTGAAGGAGAAGAAGAAAGGCAAAGGCCTAATTGGAACTTGGGATCAAGACTCAAGTGAAAATGAAGAAGAAGAAAATGCCAACATATGCTTCATGGCACTAGAAAATGAGGTACAATCTTCACTTCCTAACTCTTCTAGTATCCTTGATGATGATTGTGATATTGATCCTAGCATAATGCTTATTGAAATGTATGATGAATGCAAAAAGGTTACTAAACGCAACAAAGATTTAAAAAGCAAAACTCAATTTTTGTTAGATGAAAATTCAAGACTCATTTGTGAAAATAAAGCCATTCTTGAATCCTTGGAAGTGTTGAAGAAAGAAAAAAGAGAGCTCAAATGATGACTTTCAAAAAACTTGTTTTAGAAAACAAAAACCTTTGTGAAAAGATTTCCTTTCTTGAAAAATGTTTGATTGATTATGATGTCTTAAAGAAAAAGGTGAGTGACCTCACTCTATGTGTTGAAAAAATTCACAAAAGGAAAAAGAAAACTTTGAAAAACTTCTTGGCTCTCAAAGATCACCTTTTGATAAAAATGGTATTGGATATACTCATTCCAATATTTTCTCAAAACAAACACGGTTTGTAAAGGCTTCATCATCTCACTCACACCTTTGTTGCACCTATTGTGAAAAGAGTGGTCATAAAGCCACAAAGTGTTTTAAAAAAAGAAAGATTGAAATGGGAGTAAAAACCGTTTGGAAAATAAAAGAGAATCCAACTAACATTTCTGGACCCAAAAAGATATGGGTACCAAAAGACTTTTCTACTTCTCTTTTTGTAGGAACACAAGTCAAGGTCATCTAAGTGGTACTTGGATAGCGGATGCTTAAGACACATGACCGGATATGCATCGCTCTTGAATGAACCAAGGAAAACCGAAGGTGGTTTTTGTTATTTTTGGAAGGATCATCGGTATAGGTAACGTTGCATATAGTTTATCTTCTTTAATTAGGGAAGTGCCTTTAATTAATGGTTTGAAGTTTAATTTATCTTGTATTATTCAAAAGAGTCCAAACCTCCCTTGTTTGCAAATTGATTTCTATAAGAAGTGTTAATGGGAATGAATTCAACAACCAAGATTTTACAAAACTTTGTGATGTTTTTGGTATATTACATAACATTTTTCGGTAGCCAAAACTCCTCAACAAAATGGATTTGTAAAAAGGAAAAATAGAACTTTACAAGAAATGGCTAGATCTATGCTTTGTGAAAACTCCCTTTGAACTCACTTTTAATAAAACCCCCTCAATTGGTTATCTTAAAGGTTTTGGATGCAAATGCTTTATTTTAAACACCAAGGACAATCTTGGGTAGTTTGATCGAAAATCCGATGAGGGAATTTTTCTTGGTTATTCTTCAAACGAAAAGGCTTTTAAAAGAACCTTATGTGTTGAAGAGTCTATTCATGTATATTTTGATGAAACTAACATTTTTGTCAAGAAAGATGATGGTGACATAGATAACTCTTTAAGCTACCAACCTTTGTACACTCAAGCAATGGAAGGACATGCTTATGGAGGAAGAAGAGATCGAAGCAATACAAGAAAATGATCAAGAAGCTCAAAATCTTCCTCAAGAAGGAATATATCCAAAGGATCACTCTAAGGTTTTTCAATTGGTATTATTTCTAATCTTAATTTGCTTTTGTGATCTGTTTGTTGTTATGGACTTCATAATGATACTTTAATGTTGAAAGTCCTACTACTACCTCTTCTCTGATCCCTTGGAACTTCTCTCCTAAAACTTTTGATTTATGACAAAAGGGGGAGAAAATAGTGCAAGATGTAAGGGGGAGAAATCTTGTTAATATGTTGATTATTGATGATGTTTATAAGTTGTTTACAATGATTATTGATGCAAGGGGGAGTTATCTCTTTTATGGTGATTGATTATTGATGATGCTTATAAGTTGAGAAATCTTGTTAATATATTGATTAGTTGATGATGATTATAAATTGTAGTTGATGTTTATGAGTTGTTTATGATTATTGATGCAAGGGGGAGTTATCTCTTTTTCTTGGTGATTGTTGAGCTTTGCTCTTTTTTGATACATCACCATAGCTCTTTTGTTCTTCTTGCATATGTGTTTGTCATAATCAAAAAGGGGGAGATTGTTAGCCCTAAGGGCATTAATACTTATGTTTTGATTATGATTAACATATGCTTGTGTGAGTATTTTAGCTAACCTTTCATAGAACAAAAAAGAAGTACCTGTGAAGTCTCAAAGTCTCAAGCAAAAGATCTTGTTGATGAGGGCAAAATAGAGAAGAAGAGATCAAGCCATGCCAAGATCATTGAAGACATTGAAGGCATTGTCTTTGTTAGAATGAACTAGGTACTATCTTGTAAACTCCCTAGTCTTAGTCTTTGATTAATTGATCATATATGAAGCTCTTCTTATGATTTTCTAAGATATAATCTTTTGTGAAAATCTAAGTATTCTTGACTAAAGATGTTTTGGAAAGTTTTTCTTCTCTTTAAAATTATTGTCAAAGAATACATGCTTTTGAAACAAGGAAGAAAGTTTTTGTTTAAAAAGAAACTTGGCTGAGGAAAACAAGAATTCGGAAGTCCGGTTTTAAAACCGGTCGTCCATTTTTTTTCCAAAGTAAAAAATTCGGCAGTCCATTTTTCAGAAAATCAAGTCCGAATCTTTCTGTTCAAAAATTCGGTCATCCGGTTTTAAAACCGGCAGTCCGATTTTTCTATATATCAAAATTCGGCAGTCCGTTTTTCAAGTCCGAATCTTTCTGTTTTAAAAAACCGGCAGTCCGTATTCAGGAACCAGTCTTCCGATTTTTGCTGTTACTGTACAAATATTACCGTTGCGCAGAATGCATCTGTCATTTCTGAAAAGGAACGGCTATTTTCTAAAGGCAACGGTCTTGTGCTTCAAGACTCTATATAAACACTTGATTTTCAGCCATAAATGACATAAGTTTGGGAATTATTCATTGAGAACATTTAACACTTTCAAAGAGCTTCAAAAATACATTTATTGCAAATTATTTTCAATCCCAAACAAAAATCTTCTTGAGCTTCATTGTTGATCATCCATCCAAGGAGAAGAAAAGAGGTGCTTGTAGAAGTAATCCATTGAGTTGTATCTTCCTCTTCTCAAGCTCATTCGGTAACATTGTTCCTTACTCTTCTTATTCTTTTATTGTGATCAAAGGTTTGTGGAAAACCCTTCGGGTGATCCTTTGATAAATTTGTTGTACTTTTGTGTTTGAGGTTTTTGTATAAAACCCTTGGAGGGTGATCCTCATTGTGTTGTTGTTGTTGTGTTTGAGGTTTTAGTGTAAAACCCTTGAAGGGTGAACCTCATTGTGTAGTTGTGTAACCAACTTTGAAGATAGTGGATTTGTGAAATCCTTGGGTTGAGTCTCAAGATAGTGGATGTAGCTCTTTGAGAGAGTGAACCACTATAAATTGTTGTGCATGTTCTTTTATGTTTAATTCTATGCTCATTTCTTAATTGCCAATACTATAAGATTGTATTTTGTGTGGATTCTTATTAAAAAGAGTTGTAGAAATCTTTCACAAACAAATTGGAGGTTTATCTTTCTAATCTCACAAAAGATTTTTAAAATTAGCCAAAAACCTTATTCACCCCCCCTCTAAGGTTTTTCAATTGGTATCAGAGCAGGGCTTCTCTAAAAAGGGACTAACATCCTTGAAGCAAAAGATCTTTATTTTACTATGGCTAATGTTTCTAGTTTACCATATGTAGAAGGCTCTTCTACAAATAGACCTCCTCTTTTCGATGGTACAAATTATACTTTTTGGAAATCTAGAATCAAAATATATATTTGCTCTATTAACTTTAATCTTTGGAGCATTGTAGAGAAAGGACCTTATGTTCCTATAAAGGATGGAATAGTCAAGAAGGTCGAAGATTATGATGAGCTTGACTCAAGGAAGATGACTCTAAACTTTCAAGCTATGAACATATTGAGTTGTGCCTTGGATGCTAATGGATACAATAGAGTGAGCGGATGCGACTCGGCTCATGAAATGTGGAAGTTACTTGAAGTAACTCACGAAGGCACGAATCAAGTGAAGGAGTCTAAGTTGGCTATGTTGGTAAGAGATTATGAGTTATTCATGATGAAACAATATGAAAGCATTGGTGACATGTTCACAAGATTCACCAATATCACAAATGGCTTAAAGGCGTATGGAAAAAGAGTACACAAGGGGAGAAGTATATAGAAAGATTCTTGATTCACTCCCAAAAGCATGGCAACCAAAAAACTCTTGCCATTGAGGAATCAAAAGAGTTAAGTCAACTTCCTATTGAAGAATTCATAGTATCTCTCCTCACCTATGAGATGAAAATAAAAAAGATTAGATGAAATGGAAGATGAAGACAAAGGAAGAAAAGGCATAGCACTCAAAGTGAATGATGATGATCATACATGCTCGTCAAACAATGAAGATGAGATTGAGGACATGGCCTTAGTAATGAGGAAATTTAAAAGCTTTTACAAAAAGGACTTCAACAGAGGAAAGAATCCTCCATTCAAGAAAGGAGGACAAAGTTCATCACTCTTCAAGGCTAGATGTTTTGAATGCAATAGCACCGATCATCTTGTAGCCGATTGTTCCAAGGCCCTTAAAAAGGAAAAGGAAGCTTTGGAAGCCAAGCTTGAGGCATTGAAGGAGAAGAAGAAAGGCAAAGGCCTAATTGGAACTTGGGATCAAGACTCAAGTGAAAATGAAGAAGAAGAAAATGCCAACATATGCTTCATGGCACTAGAAAATGAGGTACAATCTTCACTTCCTAACTCTTCTAGTATCCTTGATGATGATTGTGATATTGATCCTAGCATAATGCTTATTGAAATGTATGATGAATGCAAAAAAGGTTACTAAACGCAACAAAGATTTAAAAAGCAAAACTCAATTTTTGTTAGATGAAAATTCAAGACTCATTTGTGAAAATAAAGCCATTCTTGAATCCTTGGAAGTGTTGAAGAAAGAAAAAAGAGAGCTCAAATGATGACTTTCAAAAAACTTGTTTTAGAAAACAAAAACCTTTGTGAAAAGATTTCCTTTCTTGAAAAATGTTTGATTGATTATGATGTCTTAAAGAAAAAGGTGAGTGACCTCACTCTATGTGTTGAAAAATTCACAAAAGGAAAAGAAAACTTTGAAAAACTTCTTGGCTCTCAAAGATCACCTTTTGATAAAAATGGTATTGGATATACTCATTCCAATATTTTCTCAAAACAAACACGGTTTGTAAAGGCTTCATCATCTCACTCACACCTTTGTTGCACCTATTGTGAAAAGAGTGGTCATAAAGCCACAAAGTGTTTTAAAAAAAGAAAGATTGAAATGGGAGTAAAAACTGTTTGGAAAATAAAAGAGAATCCAACTAACATTTATGGACCCAAAAAGATATGGGTACCAAAAGACTTTTCTACTTCTCTTTTTGTAGGAACACAAGTCAAGGTCATCTAAGTGGTATTTGGATAGCGGATGCTTAAGACACATGACCGGATATGCATCGCTCTTGAATGAACCAAGGAAAACCGAAGGTGGTTTTTGTTATTTTTGGAAGGATCATCGGTATAGGTAACATTGCATATAGTTTATCTTCTTTAATTAAGGAAGTGCCTTTAATTAATGGTTTGAAGTTTAATTTATCTTGTATTATTCAAAAGAGTCCAAACCTCCCTTGTTTGCAAATTGATTTCTATAAGAAGTGTTAATGGGAATGAATTCAACAACCAAGATTTTACAAAACTTTGTGATGTTTTTGGTATATTACATAACATTTTTCGGTAGCCAAAACTCCTCAACAAAATGGATTTGTAAAAAGGAAAAATAGAACTTTACAAGAAATGGCTAGATCTATGCTTTGTGAAAACTCCCTTTGAACTCACTTTTAATAAAACCCCCTCAATTGGTTATCTTAAAGGTTTTGGATGCAAATGCTTTATTTTAAACACCAAGGACAATCTTGGGTAGTTTGATCGAAAATCCGATGAGGGAATTTTTCTTGGTTATTCTTCAAACGAAAAGGCTTTTAAAAGAACCTTATGTGTTGAAGAGTCTATTCATGTATATTTTGATGAAACTAACATTTTTGTCAAGAAAGATGATGGTGACATAGATAACTCTTTAAGCTACCAACCTTTGTACACTCAAGCAATGGAAGGACATGCTTATGGAGGAAGAAGAGATCGAAGCAATACAAGAAAATGATCAAGAAGCTCAAAATCTTCCTCAAGAAGGAATATATCCAAAGGATCACTCTAAGGTTTTTCAATTGGTATTATTTCTAATCTTAATTTGCTTTTGTGATCTGTTTGTTGTTATGGACTTCATAATGATACTTTAATGTTGAAAGTCCTACTACTACCTCTTCTCTGATCCCTTGGAACTTCTCTCCTAAAACTTTTTGATTTATGACAAAAGGGGGAGAAAATAGTGCAAGATGTAAGGGGGAGAAATCTTGTTAATATGTTGATTATTGATGATGTTTATAAGTTGTTTACAATGATTATTGATGCAAGGGGGAGTTATCTCTTTTATGGTGATTGATTATTGATGATGCTTATAAGTTGAGAAATCTTGTTAATATATTGATTAGTTGATGATGATTATAAATTGTAGTTGATGTTTATGAGTTGTTTATGATTATTGATGCAAGGGGGAGTTATCTCTTTTTCTTGGTGATTGTTGAGCTTTGCTCTTTTTTGATACATCACCATAGCTCTTTTGTTCTTCTTGCATATGTGTTTGTCATAATCAAAAAGGGGGAGATTGTTAGCCCTAAGGGCATTAATACTTATGTTTTGATTATGATTAACATATGCTTGTGTGAGTATTTTAGCTAACCTTTCATAGAACAAAAAGAAGTACCCTGTGAAGTCTCAAAGTCTCAAGCAAAAGATCTTGTTGATGAGGGCAAAATAGAGAAAGAAGAGATCAAGCCATGCCAAGATCATTGAAGACATTGAAGGCATTGTCTTTGTTAGAATGAACTAGGTACTATCTTGTAAACTCCCTAGTCTTAGTCTTTGATTAATTGATCATATATGAAGCTCTTCTTATGATTTTCTAAGATATAATCTTTTGTGAAAATCTAAGTATTCTTGACTAAAGATGTTTTGGAAAGTTTTTCTTCTCTTTAAAATGATTGTCAAAGAATACATGCTTTTGAAACAAGGAAGAAAGTTTTTTGTTTAAAAAGAAACTTGGGCTGAGGAAAACAAGAATTCGGAAGTCCGGGTTTTAAAACCGGTCGTCCGTTTTTTTTCCAAAGTAAAAAATTCGGCAGTCCATTTTTCAGAAAATCAAGTCCGAATCTTTCTGTTCAAAAACTCGGTCATCCGGTTTTAAAACCGGCAGTCCGATTTTTCTATATATCAAAATTCGGCAGTCCGTTTTTCAAGTCCGAATCTTTCTGTTTTAAAAAACCGGCAGTCCGTATTCAGGAACCGGTCTTCCGGTTTTTGTCTGTTTCATGTACAAATATTACCGTTGCGCGAGAATGCATCTGTCATTTCTGAAAAGGAACGGCTATTTTCTAAAGGCAACGGTCTTGTGCTTCAAGAATCTATATAAACACTTGATTTTCAGCCATAAATGACATAAGTTTGGGAATTATTCATTGAGAACATTTAACACTTTCAAAGAGCTTCAAAAATACATTTATTGCAAATTATTTTCAATCCCAAACAAAAATCTTCTTGAGCTTCATTGTTGATCATCCATCAAAGAAGAAGAAAAGAGGTGCTTGTAGAAGTAATCCATTGAGTTGTATCTTCCTCTTCTCAAGCTCATTCGGTAACATTGTTCCTTACTCTTCTTATTCTTTTATTGTGATCAAAGGTTTGTGGAAAACCCTTCGGGTGATCCTTTGATAAATTTGTTGTATTTTCGTGTTTGAGGTTTTTGTATAAAACCCTTGGAGGGTGATCCTCATTGTGTTGTTGTTGTTGTGTTTGAGGTTTTAGTGTAAAACCCTTGAAGGGTGAACCTCATTGTGTAGTTGTGTAACCAACTTTGAAGATAGTGGATTTGTGAAATCCTTGGGTTGAGTCTCAAGATAGTGGATGTAGCTCTTTGAGAGAGTGAACCACTATAAATTGTTGTGCATGTTCTTTTTATGTTTAATTCTATGCTCATTTCTTAATTGCCAATACTATAAGATTGTATTTTGTGTGGATTCTTATTAAAAAGAGTTTGTAGAAATCTTTCACAAACAAATTGGAGGTTTATCTTTCTAATCTCACAAAAGATTTTTTAAAATTAGCCAAAAACCTTATTCACCCCCCCCCCTCTAAGGTTTTTCAATTGGTATCGGAGCGGGGGCTTCTCTAAAAAGGGACTAACATCCTTGAAGCAAAAGATCTTTATTTTACTATGGCTAATGTTTCTAGTTTACCATATGTAGAAGGCTCTTCTACAAATAGACCTCCTCTTTTCGATGGTACAAATTATACTTTTTGGAAATCTAGAATCAAAATATATATTTGCTCTATTAACTTTAATCTTTGGAGCATTGTAGAGAAAGGACCTTATGTTCCTATAAAGGATGGAATAGTCAAGAAGGTCGAAGATTATGATGAGCTTGACTCAAGGAAGATGACTCTAAACTTTCAAGCTATGAACATATTGAGTTGTGCCTTGGATGCTAATGGATACAATAGAGTGAGCGGATGCGACTCGGCTCATGAAATGTGGAAGTTACTTGAAGTAACTCACGAAGGCACGAATCAAGTGAAGGAGTCTAAGTTGGCTATGTTGGTAAGAGATTATGAGTTATTCATGATGAAACAATATGAAAGCATTAGTGACATGTTCACAAGATTCACCAATATCACAAATGGCTTAAAGGCGTATGGAAAAGAGTACACAAGGGGAGAAGTATATAGAAAGATTCTTGATTCACTCCCAAAAGCATGGCAACCAAAAAACTCTTGCCATTGAGGAATCAAAAGAGTTAAGTCAACTTCCTATTGAAGAATTCATAGTATCTCTCCTCACCTATGAGATGAAAATAAAAAAGATTAGATGAAATGGAAGATGAAGACAAAGGAAGAAAAGGCATAGCACTCAAAGTGAATGATGATGATCATACATGCTCGTCAAACAATGAAGATGAGATTGAGGACATGGCCTTAGTAATGAGGAAATTTAAAAGCTTTTACAAAAAGGACTTCAACAGAGGAAAGAATCCTCCATTCAAGAAAGGAGGACAAAGTTCATCACTCTTCAAGGCTAGATGTTTTGAATGCAATAGCACCGATCATCTTGTAGCCGATTGTTCCAAGGCCCTTAAAAAGGAAAAGGAAGCTTTGGAAGCCAAGCTTGAGGCATTGAAGGAGAAGAAGAAAGGCAAAGGCCTAATTGGAACTTGGGATCAAGACTCAAGTGAAAATGAAGAAGAAGAAAATGCCAACATATGCTTCATGGCACTAGAAAATGAGGTACAATCTTCACTTCCTAACTCTTCTAGTATCCTTGATGATGATTGTGATATTGATCCTAGCATAATGCTTATTGAAATGTATGATGAATGCAAAAAGGTTACTAAACGCAACAAAGATTTAAAAAGCAAAACTCAATTTTTGTTAGATGAAAATTCAAGACTCATTTGTGAAAATAAAGCCATTCTTGAATCCTTGGAAGTGTTGAAGAAAGAAAAAAGAGAGCTCAAATGATGACTTTCAAAAAACTTGTTTTAGAAAACAAAAACCTTTGTGAAAAGATTTCCTTTCTTGAAAAATGTTTGATTGATTATGATGTCTTAAAGAAAAAGGTGAGTGACCTCACTCTATGTGTTGAAAAAATTCACAAAAGGAAAAAGAAAACTTTGAAAAACTTCTTGGCTCTCAAAGATCACCTTTTGATAAAAAATGGTATTGGATATACTCATTCCAATATTTTCTCAAAACAAACACGGTTTGTAAAGGCTTCATCATCTCACTCACACCTTTGTTGCACCTATTGTGAAAAGAGTGGTCATAAAGCCACAAAGTGTTTTTAAAAAAAAGAAAGATTGAAATGGGAGTAAAAACCGTTTGGAAAATAAAAGAGAATCCAACTAACATTTATGGACCCAAAAAGATATGGGTACCAAAAGACTTTTCTACTTCTCTTTTTGTAGGAACACAAGTCAAGGTCATCTAAGTGGTACTTGGATAGCGGATGCTTAAGACACATGACCGGATATGCATCGCTCTTGAATGAACCAAGGAAAACCGAAGGTGGTTTTTGTTATTTTTGGAAGGATCATCGGTATAGGTAACATTGCATATAGTTTATCTTCTTTAATTAAGGGAAGTGCCTTTAATTAATGGTTTGAAGTTTAATTTATCTTGTATTATTCAAAAGAGTCCAAACCTCCCTTGTTTGCAAATTGATTTCTATAAGAAGTGTTAATGGGAATGAATTCAACAACCAAGATTTTACAAAACTTTGTGATGTTTTTGGTATATTACATAACATTTTTTCGGTAGCCAAAACTCCTCAACAAAATGGATTTGTAAAAAGGAAAAATAGAACTTTACAAGAAATGGCTAGATCTATGCTTTGTGAAAACTCCCTTTGAACTCACTTTTAATAAAAACCCCCCTCAATTGGTTATCTTAAAGGTTTTGGATGCAAATGCTTTATTTTAAACACCAAGGACAATCTTGGGTAGTTTGATCGAAAATCCGATGAGGGAATTTTTCTTGGTTATTCTTCAAACGAAAAGGCTTTTAAAAGAACCTTATGTGTTGAAGAGTCTATTCATGTATATTTTGATGAAACTAACATTTTTGTCAAGAAAGATGATGGTGACATAGATAACTCTTTAAGCTACCAACCTTTGTACACTCAAGCAATGGAAGGACATGCTTATGGAGGAAGAAGAGATCGAAGCAATACAAGAAAATGATCAAGAAGCTCAAAATCTTCCTCAAGAAGGAATATATCCAAAGGATCACTCTAAGGTTTTTCAATTGGTATTATTTCTAATCTTAATTTGCTTTTGTGATCTGTTTGTTGTTATGGACTTCATAATGATACTTTAATGTTGAAAGTCCTACTACTACCTCTTCTCTGATCCCTTGGAACTTCTCTCCTAAAACTTTTTTGATTTATGACAAAAAGGGGGAGAAAATAGTGCAAGATGTAAGGGGGAGAAATCTTGTTAATATGTTGATTATTGATGATGTTTATAAGTTGTTTACAATGATTATTGATGCAAGGGGGAGTTATCTCTTTTATGGTGATTGATTATTGATGATGCTTATAAGTTGAGAAATCTTGTTAATATATTGATTAGTTGATGATGATTATAAATTGTAGTTGATGTTTATGAGTTGTTTATGATTATTGATGCAAGGGGGGAGTTATCTCTTTTTCTTGGTGATTGTTGAGCTTTGCTCTTTTTTTGATACATCACCATAGCTCTTTTGTTCTTCTTGCATATGTGTTTGTCATAATCAAAAAAGGGGGGAGATTGTTAGCCCTAAGGGCATTAATACTTATGTTTTGATTATGATTAACATATGCTTGTGTGAGTATTTTAGCTAACCTTTCATAGAACAAAAAAGAAGTACACGTGAAGTCTCAAAGTCTCAAGCAAAAGATCTTGTTGATGAGGGCAAAATAGAGAAGAAGAGATCAAGCCATGCCAAGATCATTGAAGACATTGAAGGCATTGTCTTTGTTAGAATGAACTAGGTACTATCTTGTAAACTCCCTAGTCTTAGTCTTTGATTAATTGATCATATATGAAGCTCTTCTTATGATTTTCTAAGATATAATCTTTTGTGAAAATCTAAGTATTCTTGACTAAAGATGTTTTGGAAAGTTTTTCTTCTCTTTAAAATGATTGTCAAAGAATACATGCTTTTGAAACAAGGAAGAAAGTTTTTGTTTAAAAAGAAACTTGGGCTGAGGAAAACAAGAATTCGGAAGTCCGGTTTTAAAACCGGTCGTCCATTTTTTTTTCAAAGTAAAAAATTCGGCGATCCGTTTTTCGGAAAATCAAGTCCGAATCTTTACGTTCAAAAACTCGGTCATCCGGTTTTAAAACCGGCAGTCCGATTTTTTCTATATATCAAAATTCGGCAATCCGTTTTTCCAAGTCCGAATCTTTCTGTTTTTAAAAAAACCGGCAGTCCGTATTCAGGGAACCGGTCTTCCGGTTTTTTGCTGTTACATGTACAAATATTACCGTTGCGCGAGAATGCATCTGTCATTTCTGAAAAGGAACGGCTATTTTCTAAAGGCAACGGTCTTGTGCTTCAAGACTCTATATAAACACTTGATTTTCAGCCATAAATGACATAAGTTTGGGAATTATTCATTGAGAACATTTAACACTTTCAAAGAGCTTCAAAAATACATTTATTGCAAATTATTTTCAATCCCAAACAAAAAATCTTCTTGAGCTTCATTGTTGATCATCCATCAAAGAAGAAGAAAAGAGGTGCTTGTAGAAGTAATCCATTGAGTTGTATCTTCCTCTTCTCAAGCTCATTCGGTAACATTGTTCCTTACTCTTCTTATTCTTTTATTGTGATCAAAGGTTTGTGGAAAACCCTTCGGGTGATCCTTTGATAAATTTGTTGTATTTTCGTGTTTGAGGTTTTTGTATAAAACCCTTGGAGGGTGATCCTCATTGTGTTGTTGTTGTTGTGTTTGAGGTTTTAG
The DNA here is from genome assembly GCA_028651295.1 of Catharanthus roseus. Lineage (NCBI taxonomy): Eukaryota > Viridiplantae > Streptophyta > Magnoliopsida > Gentianales > Apocynaceae > Catharanthus > Catharanthus roseus. The sequence goes on from JAPQWS010000026.1 coordinate 1,182,015, forward strand.
TGTAAAACCCTTGAAGGGTGAACCTCATTGTGTAGTTGTGTAACCAACTTTGAAGATAGTGGATTTGTGAAATCCTTGGGTTGAGTCTCAAGATAGTGGATGTAGCTCTTTGAGAGAGTGAACCACTATAAATTGTTGTGCATGTTCTTTTATGTTTAATTCTATGCTCATTTCTTAATTGCCAATACTATAAGATTGTATTTTGTGTGGATTCTTATTAAAAAGAGTTGTAGAAATCTTTCACAAACAAATTGGAGGTTTATCTTTCTAATCTCACAAAAGATTTTTTAAAATTAGCCAAAAACCTTATTCACCCCCCCCCCTCTAAGGTTTTTCAATTGGTATCGGAGCGGGGGCTTCTCTAAAAAGGGACTAACATCCTTGAAGCAAAAAGATCTTTATTTTACTATGGCTAATGTTTCTAGTTTACCATATGTAGAAGGCTCTTCTACAAATAGACCTCCTCTTTTCGATGGTACAAATTATACTTTTTGGAAATCTAGAATCAAAATATATATTTGCTCTATTAACTTTAATCTTTGGAGCATTGTAGAGAAAGGACCTTATGTTCCTATAAAGGATGGAATAGTCAAGAAGGTCGAAGATTATGATGAGCTTGACTCAAGGAAGATGACTCTAAACTTTCAAGCTATGAACATATTGAGTTGTGCCTTGGATGCTAATGGATACAATAGAGTGAGCGGATGCGACTCGGCTCATGAAATGTGGAAGTTACTTGAAGTAACTCACGAAGGCACGAATCAAGTGAAGGAGTCTAAGTTGGCTATGTTGGTAAGAGATTATGAGTTATTCATGATGAAACAATATGAAAGCATTGGTGACATGTTCACAAGATTCACCAATATCACAAATGGCTTAAAGGCGTATGGAAAAGAGTACACAAGGGGAGAAGTATATAGAAAGATTCTTGATTCACTCCCGAAAGCATGGCAACCAAAAACTCTTGCCATTGAGGAATCAAAAGAGTTAAGTCAACTTCCTATTGAAGAATTCATAGTATCTCTCCTCACCTATGAGATGAAAATAAAAAAGATTAGATGAAATGGAAGATGAAGACAAAGGAAGAAAAGGCATAGCACTCAAAGTGAATGATGATGATCATACATGCTCGTCAAACAATGAAGATGAGATTGAGGACATGGCCTTAGTAATGAGGAAATTTAAAAGCTTTTACAAAAAGGACTTCAACAGAGGAAAGAATCCTCCATTCAAGAAAGGAGGACAAAGTTCATCACTCTTCAAGGCTAGACGTTTTGAATGCAATAGCACCGATCATCTTGTAGCCGATTGTTCCAAGGCCCTTAAAAAGGAAAAGGAAGCTTTGGAAGCCAAGCTTGAGGCATTGAAGGAGAAGAAGAAAGGCAAAGGCCTAATTGGAACTTGGGATCAAGACTCAAGTGAAAATGAAGAAGAAGAAAATGCCAACATATGCTTCATGGCACTAGAAAATGAGGTACAATCTTCACTTCCTAACTCTTCTAGTATCCTTGATGATGATTGTGATATTGATCCTAGCATAATGCTTATTGAAATGTATGATGAATGCAAAAAGGTTACTAAACGCAACAAAGATTTAAAAAGCAAAACTCAATTTTTGTTAGATGAAAATTCAAGACTCATTTGTGAAAATAAAGCCATTCTTGAATCCTTGGAAGTGTTGAAGAAAGAAAAAGAGAGCTCAGATGATGACTTTCAAAAAACTTGTTTTAGAAAACAAAAACCTTTGTGAAAAGATTTCCTTTCTTGAAAAAATGTTTGATTGATTATGATGTCTTAAAGAAAAAAGGTGAGTGACCTCACTCTATGTGTTGAAAAATTCACAAAAGGAAAAGAAAACTTTGAAAAACTTCTTGGCTCTCAAAGATCACCTTTTGATAAAAATGGTATTGGATATACTCATTCCAATATTTTCTCAAAACAAACACGGTTTGTAAAGGCTTCATCATCTCACTCACACCTTTGTTGCACCTATTGTGAAAAGAGTGGTCATAAAGCCACAAAGTGTTTTAAAAAAAGAAAGATTGAAATGGGAGTAAAAACCGTTTGGAAAATAAAAGAGAATCCAACTAACATTTATGGACCCAAAAAGATATGGGTACCAAAAGACTTTTCTACTTCTCTTTTTGTAGGAACACAAGTCAAGGTCATCTAAGTGGTACTTGGATAGCGGATGCTTAAGACACATGACCTGGATATGCATCGCTCTTGAATGAACCAAGGAAAACCGAAGGTGGTTTTTGTTATTTTTGGAAGGATCATCGGTATAGGTAACATTGCATATAGTTTATCTTCTTTAATTAAGGAAGTGCCTTTTAATTAATGGTTTGAAGTTTAATTTATCTTGTATTATTCAAAAGAGTCCAAACCTCCCTTGTTTGCAAATTGATTTCTATAAGAAGTGTTAATGGGAATGAATTCAACAACCAAGATTTTACAAAACTTTGTGATGTTTTTGGTATATTACATAACATTTTTCGGTAGCCAAAACTCCTCAACAAAATGGATTTGTAAAAAAGGAAAAATAGAACTTTACAAGAAATGGCTAGATCTATGCTTTGTGAAAACTCCCTTTGAACTCACTTTTAATAAAAACCCCCCTCAATTGGTTATCTTAAAGGTTTTGGATGCAAATGCTTTATTTTAAACACCAAGGACAATCTTGGGTAGTTTGATCGAAAATCCGATGAGGGAATTTTTCTTGGTTATTCTTCAAACGAAAAGGCTTTTAAAAGAACCTTATGTGTTGAAGAGTCTATTCATGTATATTTTGATGAAACTAACATTTTTGTCAAGAAAGATGATGGTGACATAGATAACTCTTTAAGCTACCAACCTTTGTACACTCAAGCAATGGAAGGACATGCTTATGGAGGAAGAAGAGATCGAAGCAATACAAGAAAATGATCAAGAAGCTCAAAATCTTCCTCAAGAAGGAATATATCCAAAGGATCACTCTAAGGTTTTTCAATTGGTATTATTTCTAATCTTAATTTGCTTTTGTGATCTGTTTGTTGTTATGGACTTCATAATGATACTTTAATGTTGAAAGTCCTACTACTACCTCTTCTCTGATCCCTTGGAACTTCTCTCCTAAAACTTTTTTGATTTATGACAAAAAGGGGGAGAAAATAGTGCAAGATGTAAGGGGGAGAAATCTTGTTAATATGTTGATTATTGATGATGTTTATAAGTTGTTTACAATGATTATTGATGCAAGGGGGAGTTATCTCTTTTATGGTGATTGATTATTGATGATGCTTATAAGTTGAGAAATCTTGTTAATATATTGATTAGTTGATGATGATTATAAATTGTAGTTGATGTTTATGAGTTGTTTATGATTATTGATGCAAGGGGGGAGTTATCTCTTTTTCTTGGTGATTGTTGAGCTTTGCTCTTTTTTTGATACATCACCATAGCTCTTTTGTTCTTCTTGCATATGTGTTTGTCATAATCAAAAAAGGGGGGAGATTGTTAGCCCTAAGGGCATTAATACTTATGTTTTGATTATGATTAACATATGCTTGTGTGAGTATTTTAGCTAACCTTTCATAGAACAAAAAGAAGTACCCTGTGAAGTCTCAAAGTCTCAAGCAAAAGATCTTGTTGATGAGGGCAAAATAGAGAAGAAGAGATCAAGCCATGCCAAGATCATTGAAGACATTGAAGGCATTGTCTTTGTTAGAATGAACTAGGTACTATCTTGTAAACTCCCTAGTCTTAGTCTTTGATTAATTGATCATATATGAAGCTCTTCTTATGATTTTCTAAGATATAATCTTTTGTGAAAATCTAAGTATTCTTGACTAAAGATGTTTTGGAAAGTTTTTTCTTCTCTTTAAAATGATTGTCAAAGAATACATGCTTTTGAAACAAGGAAGAAAGTTTTTGTTTAAAAAGAAACTTGGGCTGAGGAAAACAAGAATTCGGAAGTCCGGGTTTTAAAACCGGTCGTCCGTTTTTTTTCAAAGTAAAAAATTCGGCAGTCCGTTTTTCAGAAAATCAAGTCCGAATCTTTCTGTTCAAAAACTCGGTCATCCGGTTTTAAAACCGGCAGTCCGATTTTTCTATATATCAAAATTCGGCAGTCCGTTTTCCAAGTCCGAATCTTTCTGTTTTAAAAAACCGGCAGTCCGTTTTCAGGAACCGGTCGTTCGGTTTTTGCTGTTACAGTACAAATATTACCGTTGCGCAGAATGCATCTGTCATTTCTGAAAAGGAACGGCTATTTTCTAAAGGCAACGGTCTTGTGCTTCAAGACTCTATATAAACACTTGATTTTCAGCCATAAATGACATAAGTTTGGGAATTATTCATTGAGAACATTTAACACTTTCAAAGAGCTTCAAAAATACATTTATTGCAAATTATTTTCAATCCCAAACAAAAATCTTCTTGAGCTTCATTGTTGATCATCCATCAAAGAAGAAGAAAAGAGGTGCTTGTAGAAGTAATCCATTGAGTTGTATCTTCCTCTTCTCAAGCTCACTCGGTAACATTGTTCCTTACTCTTCTTATTCTTTTATTGTGATCAAAGGTTTGTGGAAAACCCTTCGGGTGATCCTTTGATAACTTTGTTGTATTTTCGTGTTTGAGGTTTTTGTATAAAACCCTTGGAGGGTGATCCTCATTGTGTTGTTGTTGTTGTGTTTGAGGTTTTAGTGTAAAACCCTTGAAGGGTGAACCTCATTGTGTAGTTGTGTAACCAACTTTGAAGATAGTGGATTTGTGAAATCCTTGGGTTGAGTCTCAAGATAGTGGATGTAGCTCTTTGAGAGAGTGAACCACTATAAATTGTTGTGCATGTTCTTTTATGTTTAATTCTATGCTCATTTCTTAATTGCCAATACTATAAGATTGTATTTTGTGTGGATTCTTATTAAAAAGAGTTGTAGAAATCTTTCACAAACAAATTGGAGGTTTATCTTTCTAATCTCACAAAAGATTTTTTAAAATTAGCCAAAAACCTTATTCACCCCCCCCCCTCTAAGGTTTTTCAATTGGTATCGGAGCGGGGGCTTCTCTAAAAAGGGACTAACATCCTTGAAGCAAAAAGATCTTTATTTTACTATGGCTAATGTTTCTAGTTTACCATATGTAGAAGGCTCTTCTACAAATAGACCTCCTCTTTTCGATGGTACAAATTATACTTTTTGGAAATCTAGAATCAAAATATATATTTGCTCTATTAACTTTAATCTTTGGAGCATTGTAGAGAAAGGACCTTATGTTCCTATAAAGGATGGAATAGTCAAGAAGGTCGAAGATTATGATGAGCTTGACTCAAGGAAGATGACTCTAAACTTTCAAGCTATGAACATATTGAGTTGTGCCTTGGATGCTAATGGATACAATAGAGTGAGCGGATGCGACTCGGCTCATGAAATGTGGAAGTTACTTGAAGTAACTCACGAAGGCACGAATCAAGTGAAGGAGTCTAAGTTGGCTATGTTGGTAAGAGATTATGAGTTATTCATGATGAAACAATATGAAAGCATTAGTGACATGTTCACAAGATTCACCAATATCACAAATGGCTTAAAGGCGTATGGAAAAGAGTACACAAGGGGAGAAGTATATAGAAAGATTCTTGATTCACTCCCAAAAGCATGGCAACCAAAAAACTCTTGCCATTGAGGAATCAAAAGAGTTAAGTCAACTTCCTATTGAAGAATTCATAGTATCTCTCCTCACCTATGAGATGAAAATAAAAAAGATTAGATGAAATGGAAGATGAAGACAAAGGAAGAAAAGGCATAGCACTCAAAGTGAATGATGATGATCATACATGCTCGTCAAACAATGAAGATGAGATTGAGGACATGGCCTTAGTAATGAGGAAATTTAAAAGCTTTTACAAAAAGGACTTCAACAGAGGAAAGAATCCTCCATTCAAGAAAGGAGGACAAAGTTCATCACTCTTCAAGGCTAGATGTTTTGAATGCAATAGCACCGATCATCTTGTAGCCGATTGTTCCAAGGCCCTTAAAAAGGAAAAGGAAGCTTTGGAAGCCAAGCTTGAGGCATTGAAGGAGAAGAAGAAAGGCAAAGGCCTAATTGGAACTTGGGATCAAGACTCAAGTGAAAATGAAGAAGAAGAAAATGCCAACATATGCTTCATGGCACTAGAAAATGAGGTACAATCTTCACTTCCTAACTCTTCTAGTATCCTTGATGATGATTGTGATATTGATCCTAGCATAATGCTTATTGAAATGTATGATGAATGCAAAAAGGTTACTAAACGCAACAAAGATTTAAAAAGCAAAACTCAATTTTTGTTAGATGAAAATTCAAGACTCATTTGTGAAAATAAAGCCATTCTTGAATCCTTGGAAGTGTTGAAGAAAGAAAAAAGAGAGCTCAAATGATGACTTTCAAAAAACTTGTTTTAGAAAACAAAAACCTTTGTGAAAAGATTTCCTTTCTTGAAAAATGTTTGATTGATTATGATGTCTTAAAGAAAAAGGTGAGTGACCTCACTCTATGTGTTGAAAAATTCACAAAAGGAAAAGAAAACTTTGAAAAACTTCTTGGCTCTCAAAGATCACCTTTTGATAAAAATGGTATTGGATATACTCATTCCAATATTTTCTCAAAACAAACACGGTTTGTAAAGGCTTCATCATCTCACTCACACCTTTGTTGCACCTATTGTGAAAAGAGTGGTCATAAAGCCACAAAGTGTTTTAAAAAAAGAAAGATTGAAATGGGAGTAAAAACCGTTTGGAAAATAAAAGAGAATCCAACTAACATTTATGGACCCAAAAAGATATGGGTACCAAAAGACTTTTCTACTTCTCTTTTTGTAGGAACACAAGTCAAGGACATCTAAGTGGTACTTGGATAGCGGATGCTTAAGACACATGACCGGATATGCATCGCTCTTGAATGAACCAAGGAAAACCGAAGGTGGTTTTTGTTATTTTTGGAAGGATCATCGGTATAGGTAACATTGCATATAGTTTATCTTCTTTAATTAAGGAAGTGCCTTTAATTAATGGTTTGAAGTTTAATTTATCTTGTATTATTCAAAAGAGTCCAAACCTCCCTTGTTTGCAAATTGATTTCTATAAGAAGTGTTAATGGGAATGAATTCAACAACCAAGATTTTACAAAACTTTGTGATGTTTTTGGTATATTACATAACATTTTTCGGTAGCCAAAACTCCTCAACAAAATGGATTTGTAAAAAAGGAAAAATAGAACTTTACAAGAAATGGCTAGATCTATGCTTTGTGAAAACTCCCTTTGAACTCACTTTTAATAAAAACCCCCCTCAATTGGTTATCTTAAAGGTTTTGGATGCAAATGCTTTATTTTAAACACCAAGGACAATCTTGGGTAGTTTGATCGAAAATCCGATGAGGGAATTTTTCTTGGTTATTCTTCAAACGAAAAGGCTTTTAAAAGAACCTTATGTGTTGAAGAGTCTATTCATGTATATTTTGATGAAACTAACATTTTTGTCAAGAAAGATGATGGTGACATAGATAACTCTTTAAGCTACCAACCTTTGTACACTCAAGCAATGGAAGGACATGCTTATGGAGGAAGAAGAGATCGAAGCAATACAAGAAAATGATCAAGAAGCTCAAAATCTTCCTCAAGAAGGAATATATCCAAAGGATCACTCTAAGGTTTTTCAATTGGTATTATTTCTAATCTTAATTTGCTTTTGTGATCTGTTTGTTGTTATGGACTTCATAATGATACTTTAATGTTGAAAGTCCTACTACTACCTCTTCTCTGATCCCTTGGAACTTCTCTCCTAAAACTTTTTTGATTTATGACAAAAAGGGGGGAGAAAATAGTGCAAGATGTAAGGGGGAGAAATCTTGTTAATATGTTGATTATTGATGATGTTTATAAGTTGTTTACAATGATTATTGATGCAAGGGGGAGTTATCTCTTTTATGGTGATTGATTATTGATGATGCTTATAAGTTGAGAAATCTTGTTAATATATTGATTAGTTGATGATGATTATAAATTGTAGTTGATGTTTATGAGTTGTTTATGATTATTGATGCAAGGGGGAGTTATCTCTTTTTCTTGGTGATTGTTGAGCTTTGCTCTTTTTTGATACATCACCATAGCTCTTTTGTTCTTCTTGCATATGTGTTTGTCATAATCAAAAAGGGGGAGATTGTTAGCCCTAAGGGCATTAATACTTATGTTTTGATTATGATTAACATATGCTTGTGTGAGTATTTTAGCTAACCTTTCATAGAACAAAAGAAGTACCTGTGAAGTCTCAAAGTCTCAAGCAAAAGATCTTGTTGATGAGGGCAAAATAGAGAAGAAGAGATCAAGCCATGCCAAGATCATTGAAGACATTGAAGGCATTGTCTTTGTTAGAATGAACTAGGTACTATCTTGTAAACTCCCTAGTCTTAGTCTTTGATTAATTGATCATATATGAAGCTCTTCTTATGATTTTCTAAGATATAATCTTTTGTGAAAATCTAAGTATTCTTGACTAAAGATGTTTTGGAAAGTTTTTCTTCTCTTTAAAATGATTGTCAAAGAATACATGCTTTTGAAACAAGGAAGAAAGTTTTTGTTTAAAAAGAAACTTGGCTGAGGAAAACAAGAATTCGGAAGTCCGGTTTTAAAACCGGTCGTCCGTTTTTTTTTTCAAAGTAAAAAATTCGGCAGTCCGTTTTTCAGAAAATCAAGTCCGAATCTTTCTGTTCAAAAACTCGGTCATCCGGTTTTAAAACCGGCAGTCCGATTTTTCTATATATCAAAATTCGGCAGTCCGTTTTCCAAGTCCGAATCTTTCTGTTTTAAAAAACCGGCAGTCCGTTTTCAGGAACCGGTCGTTCGGTTTTTGCTGTTACAGTACAAATATTACCGTTGCGCAGAATGCATCTGTCATTTCTGAAAAGGAACGGCTATTTTCTAAAGGCAACGGTCTTGTGCTTCAAGACTCTATATAAACACTTGATTTTCAGCCATAAATGACATAAGTTTGGGAATTATTCATTGAGAACATTTAACACTTTCAAAGAGCTTCAAAAATACATTTATTGCAAATTATTTTCTATCCCAAACAAAAATCTTCTTGAGCTTCATTGTTGATCATCCATCAAAGAAGAAGAAAAGAGGTGCTTGTAGAAGTAATCCATTGAGTTGTATCTTCCTCTTCTCAAGCTCACTCGGTAACATTGTTCCTTACTCTTCTTATTCTTTTATTGTGATCAAAGGTTTGTGGAAAACCCTTCGGGTGATCCTTTGATAACTTTGTTGTATTTTCGTGTTTGAGGTTTTTGTATAAAACCCTTGGAGGGTGATCCTCATTGTGTTGTTGTTGTTGTGTTTGAGGTTTTAGTGTAAAACCCTTGAAGGGTGAACCTCATTGTGTAGTTGTGTAACCAACTTTGAAGATAGTGGATTTGTGAAATCCTTGGGTTGAGTCTCAAGATAGTGGATGTAGCTCTTTGAGAGAGTGAACCACTATAAATTGTTGTGCATGTTCTTTTATGTTTAATTCTATGCTCATTTCTTAATTGCCAATACTATAAGATTGTATTTTGTGTGGATTCTTATTAAAAAGAGTTGTAGAAATCTTTCACAAACAAATTGGAGGTTTATCTTTCTAATCACACAAAAGATTTTTTTAAAATTAGCCAAAAACCTTATTCACCCCCCCTCTAAGGTTTTTCAATTGGTATCAGAGCAGGGCTTCTCTAAAAAGGGACTAACATCCTTGAAGCAAAAGATCTTTATTTTACTATGGCTAATGTTTCTAGTTTACCATATGTAGAAGGCTCTTCTACAAATAGACCTCATCTTTTCGATGGTACAAATTATACTTTTTGGAAATCTAGAATCAAAATATATATTTGCTCTATTAACTTTAATCTTTGGAGCATTGTAGAGAAAGGACCTTATGTTCCTATAAAGGATGGAATAGTCAAGAAGGTCGAAGATTATGATCAGCTTGACTCAAGGAAGATGACTCTAAACTTTCAAGCTATGAACATATTGAGTTGTGCCTTGGATGCTAATGGATACAATAGAGTGAGCGGATGCGACTCGGCTCATGAAATGTGGAAGTTACTTGAAGTAACTCACGAAGGCACGAATCAAGTGAAGGAGTCTAAGTTGGCTATGTTGGTAAGAGATTATGAGTTATTCATGATGAAACAATATGAAAGCATTAGTGACATGTTCACAAGATTCACCAATATCACAAATGGCTTAAAGGCGTATGGAAAAGAGTACACAAGGGGAGAAGTATATAGAAAGATTCTTGATTCACTCCCAAAAGCATGGCAACCAAAAACTCTTGCCATTGAGGAATCAAAAGAGTTAAGTCAACTTCCTATTGAAGAATTCATAGTATCTCTCCTCACCTATGAGATGAAAATAAAAAAGATTAGATGAAATGGAAGATGAAGACAAAGGAAGAAAAGGCATAGCACTCAAAGTGAATGATGATGATCATACATGCTCGTCAAACAATGAAGATGAGATTGAGGACATGGCCTTAGTAATGAGGAAATTTAAAAGCTTTTACAAAAAGGACTTCAACAGAGGAAAGAATCCTCCATTCAAGAAAGGAGGACAAAGTTCATCACTCTTCAAGGCTAGACGTTTTGAATGCAATAGCACCGATCATCTTGTAGCCGATTGTTCCAAGGCCCTTAAAAAGGAAAAGGAAGCTTTGGAAGCCAAGCTTGAGGCATTGAAGGAGAAGAAGAAAGGCAAAGGCCTAATTGGAACTTGGGATCAAGACTCAAGTGAAAATGAAGAAGAAGAAAATGCCAACATATGCTTCATGGCACTAGAAAATGAGGTACAATCTTCACTTCCTAACTCTTCTAGTATCCTTGATGATGATTGTGATATTGATCCTAGCATAATGCTTATTGAAATGTATGATGAATGCAAAAAGGTTACTAAACGCAACAAAGATTTAAAAAGCAAAACTCAATTTTTGTTAGATGAAAATTCAAGACTCATTTGTGAAAATAAAGCCATTCTTGAATCCTTGGAAGTGTTGAAGAAAGAAAAAGAGAGCTCAAATGATGACTTTCAAAAACTTGTTTTAGAAAACAAAAACCTTTGTGAAAAGATTTCCTTTCTTGAAAAATGTTTGATTGATTATGATGTCTTAAAGAAAAAGGTGAGTGACCTCACTCTATGTGTTGAAAAATTCACAAAAGGAAAAGAAAACTTTGAAAAACTTCTTGGCTCTCAAAGATCACCTTTTGATAAAAAATGGTATTGGATATACTCATTCCAATATTTTCTCAAAACAAACACGGTTTGTAAAGGCTTCATCATCTCACTCACACCTTTGTTGCACCTATTGTGAAAAGAGTGGTCATAAAGCCACAAAGTGTTTTAAAAAAAGAAAGATTGAAATGGGAGTAAAAACCGTTTGGAAAATAAAAGAGAATCCAACTAACATTTATGGACCCAAAAAGATATGGGTACCAAAAGACTTTTCTACTTCTCTTTTTGTAGGAACACAAGTCAAGGACATCTAAGTGGTACTTGGATAGCGGATGCTTAAGACACATGACCGGATATGCATCGCTCTTGAATGAACCAAGGAAAACCGAAGGTGGTTTTTGTTATTTTTGGAAGGATCATCGGTATAGGTAACATTGCATATAGTTTATCTTCTTTAATTAAGGAAGTGCCTTTAATTAATGGTTTGAAGTTTAATTTATCTTGTATTATTCAAAAGAGTCCAAACCTCCCTTGTTTGCAAATTGATTTCTATAAGAAGTGTTAATGGGAATGAATTCAACAACCAAGATTTTACAAAACTTTGTGATGTTTTTGGTATATTACATAACATTTTTCGGTAGCCAAAACTCCTCAACAAAATGGATTTGTAAAAAGGAAAAATAGAACTTTACAAGAAATGGCTAGATCTATGCTTTGTGAAAACTCCCTTTGAACTCACTTTTAATAAAACCCCCTCAATTGGTTATCTTAAAGGTTTTGGATGCAAATGCTTTATTTTAAACACCAAGGACAATCTTGGGTAGTTTGATCGAAAATCCGATGAGGGAATTTTTCTTGGTTATTCTTCAAACGAAAAGGCTTTTAAAAGAACCTTATGTGTTGAAGAGTCTATTCATGTATATTTTGATGAAACTAACATTTTTGTCAAGAAAGATGATGGTGACATAGATAACTCTTTAAGCTACCAACCTTTGTACACTCAAGCAATGGAAGGACATGCTTATGGAGGAAGAAGAGATCGAAGCAATACAAGAAAATGATCAAGAAGCTCAAAATCTTCCTCAAGAAGGAATATATCCAAAGGATCACTCTAAGGTTTTTCAATTGGTATTATTTCTAATCTTAATTTGCTTTTGTGATCTGTTTGTTGTTATGGACTTCATAATGATACTTTAATGTTGAAAGTCCTACTACTACCTCTTCTCTGATCCCTTGGAACTTCTCTCCTAAAACTTTTTGATTTATGACAAAAGGGGGAGAAAATAGTGCAAGATGTAAGGGGGAGAAATCTTGTTAATATGTTGATTATTGATGATGTTTATAAGTTGTTTACAATGATTATTGATGCAAGGGGGAGTTATCTCTTTTATGGTGATTGATTATTGATGATGCTTATAAGTTGAGAAATCTTGTTAATATATTGATTAGTTGATGATGATTATAAATTGTAGTTGATGTTTATGAGTTGTTTATGATTATTGATGCAAGGGGGAGTTATCTCTTTTTCTTGGTGATTGTTGAGCTTTGCTCTTTTTTGATACATCACCATAGCTCTTTTGTTCTTCTTGCATATGTGTTTGTCATAATCAAAAAGGGGGAGATTGTTAGCCCTAAGGGCATTAATACTTATGTTTTGATTATGATTAACATATGCTTGTGTGAGTATTTTAGCTAACCTTTCATAGAACAAAAGAAGTACCTGTGAAGTCTCAAAGTCTCAAGCAAAAGATCTTGTTGATGAGGGCAAAATAGAGAAGAAGAGATCAAGCCATGCCAAGATCATTGAAGACATTGAAGGCATTGTCTTTGTTAGAATGAACTAGGTACTATCTTGTAAACTCCCTAGTCTTAGTCTTTGATTAATTGATCATATATGAAGCTCTTCTTATGATTTTCTAAGATATAATCTTTTGTGAAAATCTAAGTATTCTTGACTAAAGATGTTTTGGAAAGTTTTTCTTCTCTTTAAAATGATTGTCAAAGAATACATGCTTTTGAAACAAGGAAGAAAGTTTTTGTTTAAAAAGAAACTTGGCTGAGGAAAACAAGAATTCGGAAGTCCGGTTTTAAAACCGGTCGTCCGTTTTTTTTCAAAGTAAAAAAATTCGGCAGATCCGTTTTTCGGAAAATCAAGTCCGAATCTTTTCGTTCAAAAACTCGGTCATCCGGTTTTAAAACCGGCGAGTCCGATTTTTTCTATATATCAAAATTCGGCGATCCGTTTTCCAAGTCCGAATCTTTCGTTTTTAAAAAACCGGCAGTCCGTTTTCAGGGAACCGGTCGTTCGGTTTTTTGCTGTTACTGATACAAATATTACCGTTGCGCAGAATGCATCTGTCATTTCTGAAAAGGAACGGCTATTTTCTAAAGGCAACGGTCTTGTGCTTCAAGACTCTATATAAACACTTGATTTTCAGCCATAAATGACATAAGTTTGGGAATTATTCATTGAGAACATTTAACACTTTCAAAGAGCTTCAAAAATACATTTATTGCAAATTATTTTCAATCCCAAACAAAAATCTTCTTGAGCTTCATTGTTGATCATCCATCAAAGAAGAAGAAAAGAGGTGCTTGTAGAAGTAATCCATTGAGTTGTATCTTCCTCTTCTCAAGCTCACTCGGTAACATTGTTCCTTACTCTTCTTATTCTTTTATTGTGATCAAAGGTTTGTGGAAAACCCTTCGGGTGATCCTTTGATAACTTTGTTGTATTTTCGTGTTTGAGGTTTTTGTATAAAACCCTTGGAGGGTGATCCTCATTGTGTTGTTGTTGTTGTGTTTGAGGTTTTAGTGTAAAACCCTTGAAGGGTGAACCTCATTGTGTAGTTGTGTAACCAACTTTGAAGATAGTGGATTTGTGAAATCCTTGGGTTGAGTCTCAAGATAGTGGATGTAGCTCTTTGAGAGAGTGAACCACTATAAATTGTTGTGCATGTTCTTTTATGTTTAATTCTATGCTCATTTCTTAATTGCCAATACTATAAGATTGTATTTTGTGTGGATTCTTATTAAAAAGAGTTGTAGAAATCTTTCACAAACAAGTTGGAGGTTTATCTTTCTAATCTCACAAAAGATTTTTAAAATTAGCCAAAAACCTTATTCACCCCCCCCCCTCTAAGGTTTTTCAATTGGTATCAGAGCAGGGCTTCTCTAAAAAGGGACTAACATCCTTGAAGCAAAAGATCTTTATTTTACTATCGCTAATGTTTCTAGTTTACCATATGTAGAAGGCTCTTCTACAAATAGACCTCCTCTTTTCGATGGTACAAATTATACTTTTTGGAAATCTAGAATCAAAATATATATTTGCTCTATTAACTTTAATCTTTGGAGCATTGTAGAGAAAGGACCTTATGTTCCTATAAAGGATGGAATAGTCAAGAAGGTCGAAGATTATGATGAGCTTGACTCAAGAAAGATGACTCTAAACTTTCAAGCTATGAACATATTGAGTTGTGCCTTGGATGCTAATGGATACAATAGAGTGAGCGGATGCGACTCGGCTCATGAAATGTGGAAGTTACTTGAAGTAACTCACGAAGGCACGAATCAAGTGAAGGAGTCTAAGTTGGCTATGTTGGTAAGAGATTATGAGTTATTCATGATGAAACAATATGAAAGCATTAGTGACATGTTCACAAGATTCACCAATATCACAAATGGCTTAAAGGCGTATGGAAAAGAGTACACAAGGGGAGAAGTATATAGAAAGATTCTTGATTCACTCCCAAAAGCATGGCAACCAAAAACTCTTGCCATTGAGGAATCAAAAGAGTTAAGTCAACTTCCTATTGAAGAATTCATAGTATCTCTCCTCACCTATGAGATGAAAATAAAAAAGATTAGATGAAATGGAAGATGAAGACAAAGGAAGAAAAGGCATAGCACTCAAAGTGAATGATGATGATCATACATGCTCGTCAAACAATGAAGATGAGATTGAGGACATGGCCTTAGTAATGAGGAAATTTAAAAGCTTTTACAAAAAGGACTTCAACAGAGGAAAGAATCCTCCATTCAAGAAAGGAGGACAAAGTTCATCACTCTTCAAGGCTAGATGTTTTGAATGCAATAGCACCGATCATCTTGTAGCCGATTGTTCCAAGGCCCTTAAAAAGGAAAAGGAAGCTTTGGAAGCCAAGCTTGAGGCATTGAAGGAGAAGAAGAAAGGCAAAGGCCTAATTGGAACTTGGGATCAAGACTCAAGTGAAAATGAAGAAGAAGAAAATGCCAACATATGCTTCATGGCACTAGAAAATGAGGTACAATCTTCACTTCCTAACTCTTCTAGTATCCTTGATGATGATTGTGATATTGATCCTAGCATAATGCTTATTGAAATGTATGATGAATGCAAAAAGGTTACTAAACGCAACAAAGATTTAAAAAGCAAAACTCAATTTTTGTTAGATGAAAATTCAAGACTCATTTGTGAAAATAAAGCCATTCTTGAATCCTTGGAAGTGTTGAAGAAAGAAAAAGAGAGCTCAAATGATGACTTTCAAAAACTTGTTTTAGAAAACAAAAACCTTTGTGAAAAGATTTCCTTTCTTGAAAAATGTTTGATTGATTATGATGTCTTAAAGAAAAAGGTGAGTGACCTCACTCTATGTGTTGAAAAATTCACAAAAGGAAAAGAAAACTTTGAAAAACTTCTTGGCTCTCAAAGATCACCTTTTGATAAAAATGGTATTGGATATACTCATTCCAATATTTTCTCAAAACAAACACGGTTTGTAAAGGCTTCATCATCTCACTCACACCTTTGTTGCACCTATTGTGAAAAGAGTGGTCATAAAGCCACAAAGTGTTTTAAAAAAAGAAAGATTGAAATGGGAGTAAAAACCGTTTGGAAAATAAAAGAGAATCCAACTAACATTTATGGACCCAAAAAGATATGGGTACCAAAAGACTTTTCTACTTCTCTTTTTGTAGGAACACAAGTCAAGGACATCTAAGTGGTACTTGGATAGCGGATGCTTAAGACACATGACCGGATATGCATCGCTCTTGAATGAACCAAGGAAAACCAAAGGTGGTTTTTGTTATTTTTGGAAGGATCATCGGTATAGGTAACATTGCATATAGTTTATCTTCTTTAATTAAGGAAGTGCCTTTAATTAATGGTTTGAAGTTTAATTTATCTTGTATTATTCAAAAGAGTCCAAACCTCCCTTGTTTGCAAATTGATTTCTATAAGAAGTGTTAATGGGAATGAATTCAACAACCAAGATTTTACAAAACTTTGTGATGTTTTTGGTATATTAAATAACATTTTTCGGTAGCCAAAACTCCTCAACAAAATGGATTTGTAAAAAGGAAAAATAGAACTTTACAAGAAATGGCTAGATCTATGCTTTGTGAAAACTCCCTTTGAACTCACTTTTAATAAAACCCCCTCAATTGGTTATCTTAAAGGTTTTGGATGCAAATGCTTTATTTTAAACACCAAGGACAATCTTGGGTAGTTTGATCGAAAATCCGATGAGGGAATTTTTCTTGGTTATTCTTCAAACGAAAAGGCTTTTAAAAGAACCTTATGTGTTGAAGAGTCTATTCATGTATATTTTGATGAAACTAACATTTTTTGTCAAGAAAGATGATGGTGACATAGATAACTCTTTAAGCTACCAACCTTTGTACACTCAAGCAATGGAAGGACATGCTTATGGAGGAAGAAGAGATCGAAGCAATACAAGAAAATGATCAAGAAGCTCAAAATCTTCCTCAAGAAGGAATATATCCAAAGGATCACTCTAAGGTTTTTCAATTGGTATTATTTCTAATCTTAATTTGCTTTTGTGATCTGTTTGTTGTTATGGACTTCATAATGATACTTTAATGTTGAAAGTCCTACTACTACCTCTTCTCTGATCCCTTGGAACTTCTCTCCTAAAACTTTTTGATTTATGACAAAAGGGGGAGAAAATAGTGCAAGATGTAAGGGGGAGAAATCTTGTTAATATGTTGATTATTGATGATGTTTATAAGTTGTTTACAATGATTATTGATGCAAGGGGGAGTTATCTCTTTTATGGTGATTGATTATTGATGATGCTTATAAGTTGAGAAATCTTGTTAATATATTGATTAGTTGATGATGATTATAAATTGTAGTTGATGTTTATGAGTTGTTTATGATTATTGATGCAAGGGGGAGTTATCTCTTTTTCTTGGTGATTGTTGAGCTTTGCTCTTTTTTGATACATCACCATAGCTCTTTTGTTCTTCTTGCATATGTGTTTGTCATAATCAAAAAGGGGGAGATTGTTAGCCCTAAGGGCATTAATACTTATGTTTTGATTATGATTAACATATGCTTGTGTGAGTATTTTAGCTAACCTTTCATAGAACAAAAGAAGTACCTGTGAAGTCTCAAAGTCTCAAGCAAAAGATCTTGTTGATGAGGGCAAAATAGAGAAGAAGAGATCAAGCCATGCCAAGATCATTGAAGACATTGAAGGCATTGTCTTTGTTAGAATGAACTAGGTACTATCTTGTAAACTCCCTAGTCTTAGTCTTTGATTAATTGATCATATATGAAGCTCTTCTTATGATTTTCTAAGATATAATCTTTTGTGAAAATCTAAGTATTCTTGACTAAAGATGTTTTGGAAAGTTTTTCTTCTCTTTAAAATGATTGTCAAAGAATACATGCTTTTGAAACAAGGAAGAAAGTTTTTGTTTAAAAAGAAACTTGGCTGAGGAAAACAAGAATTCGGAAGTCCGGTTTTAAAACCGGTCGTCCATTTTTTTTCCAAAGTAAAAAATTCGACAGTCCGTTTTTCAGAAAATCAAGTCCGAATCTTTCTGTTTAAAAACTCGGTCATCCGGTTTTAAAACCGGCAGTCCGATTTTTCTATATATCAAAATTCGGCAGTCCGTTTTCCAAGTCCGAATCTTTCTGTTTTAAAAAACCGGCAGTCCGTTTTCAGGAACCGGTCGTCCGGTTTTTGCTGTTACTGTACAAATATTACCGTTGCACAGAATGCATCTGTCATTTCTGAAAAGGAACGGCTATTTTCTAAAGGCAACGGTCTTGTGCTTCAAGACTCTATATAAACACTTGATTTTCAGCCATAAATGACATAAGTTTGGGAATTATTCATTGAGAACATTTAACACTTTCAAAGAGCTTCAAAAATACATTTATTGCAAATTATTTTCAATCCCAAACAAAAATCTTCTTGAGCTTCATTGTTGATCATCCATCAAAGAAGAAGAAAAGAGGTGCTTGTAGAAGTAATCCATTGAGTTGTATCTTCCTCTTCTCAAGCTCACTCGGTAACATTGTTCCTTACTTTTCTTATTCTTTTATTGTGATCAAAGGTTTGTGGAAAACCCTTTGGGTGATCCTTTGATAAATTTGTTGTATTTTCGTGTTTGAGGTTTTTGTATAAAACCCTTGGAGGGTGATCCTCATTGTGTTGTTGTTGTTGTGTTTGAGGTTTTAGTGTAAAACCCTTGAAGGGTGAACCTCATTGTGTAGTTGTGTAACCAACTTTGAAGATAGTGGATTTGTGAAATCCTTGGGTTGAGTCTCAAGATAGTGGATGTAGCTCTTTGAGAGAGTGAACCACTATAAATTGTTGTGCATGTTCTTTTATGTTTAATTCTATGCTCATTTCTTAATTGCCAATACTATAAGATTGTATTTTGTGTGGATTCTTATTAAAAAGAGTTTTAGAAATCTTTCACAAACAAATTGGAGGTTTATCTTTCTAATCTCACAAAAGATTTTTAAAATTAGCCAAAAACCTTATTCACCCCCCCCCCCTAAGGTTTTTCACAAACATATTAGCTAAACTTTTGAGGGGTCCTTGTCTTGAAAAAAAAGGTTTATGTTCTCAAGTGATAAGTAACTCCAACTCTAGGAAATATTTTTCTACGGACCCGATGCATATCTCCACTAATGGAGCTTATGGCATGTATTAATCAACATCACCTCATGTTATTAATTATGTCTCCAATTCTGGAGACAAGAATAACAAGGATAGTGATATTGCTTAACATAGGTCACATGGTCCATAAGTAGGGATATGAACCGGGTGCATATCAGAATTTTTATCTAATATATCATTTACTTAACATAATCTAATACAATATTTTAAACATTGAAATTTCCTTCAATAAATTCATAGTAACTAATGAAAATATTGTCACATGGTGAATTCATAATTATATTCATTATTCCTCTTTTTCCTAATCAATATACACATTGCTATCCACAAATTATTTACATTTTAAGTATTCGTATTCTATAAATTCATAAACTTTGTGTTGTTCAATTTATAATGGAAATTAATAGTATAGGAAGTAGTGCTGCCTTTTCAAAATAAGAATCAACTATAATGACGACAACCACTTTTTGTCTAGGTGGAAAATTTTGGTACACTAATCAATGCTCGACACGTGTACACTTCACTCAATGAATGATTGACACGTATACTACCATGGGTTCACATGTAAAAAATATAGAAAACTCGGTACCAAAACAAATAAGCAGTTAATGAATGGACAAATCCAAATTTAATCTAACAACCCACATTTAATTTTCTCCACCTCATGAAAAAATAAATCTTCTACATTATAGAATTTTCAATCGGACTAGATTTACCTTTTTGTTTATTTTTTGTTCTTTAGTTTCCTTGTTTTCATCTTTTGCTTAAATTAGGAAATTGTTTACAGATAAATTTTAAGAGAAACTATTCATATGCTTTAAATGTCAACGTAGACAATCACTATGTGGGTCTTGAAAAATATCGAATTTGAGATATAATTTAATCTCAAAACAAGAAAATTTATGATTTTTCTTAACATTCTAAATGTTGTTCCTTGCAATTCACAAGGGGCTTGATAACAATGGCCTTTGTTGGTTACAAGGGACCGCTGGCGATTCCTTTTGCGACCAACCAGGGGCATTGTGAACGAGCCCCTTGTGAACTACAAGCGCCAAACCGATTTTTTTTGTTCTTTACAAATTAAAATAATTCAATAAATAATTTAAACATAATAAATACAAGCTAAAACAAATTAAAATAAATTAAGTAGATAAAAGTTTGTTTGGAACAGAATGTATATTAAAAATAAATAAATAAATAAGACATTACAATAAAAACATAAAATAACATTAATTGGTTTAAAAAATAGTTAAAGTTGGTTCGGCTTGACCCTTGTGCAAGATCAGGGGAGCCTCGGCTCAGCCTTGATCGCTAGCAAGGGGTTCCTTTACAGCTCGCCTTGTCGATAGCGAGGGTCGAGCCATGGCTTCCCTGGTCCAAAGACAGGGGTGGCCTTTAAAGGATGCAAAGCTTTGAAAAATTTTTCAGATCTGGGACGATTTGAAATCATTTTTTAAATTTTAAATTCGGTAAAAATGAATAAAAACGCTTAAGATTGATATACTAATCTTTTAGTGAAGATTCGTTGTTCGATGCTTCTAACTTGAAGATTTGAACACGGGCTTTGAGAGAATTTTACAACTGGAGAAGAAAGGGAAGAAAATTAAATGAACATTTTTGGAGTTAAGCCCTTAAATTTGGTGTTGCCTTAAGCTATTTCAAAAATTTTAGCTAAACTTTTGAGGGATCCTTGTCTTGAAAAAAAGGTTTATGTTCTCAATTGATAAGTAACTCAAACTCTAGGGAATGCTATGCTACGGACACGTTTCATGTCTCCACTAATGGACCTTATAGCATGTATTAAGCCACATCACCTCATGTTATTAATTATGTCTCAAATTCTGGAGAAAAGAATAACAAGGATAGTGATATAGCTTAATACAGGCCAAATGGTCCATAAGTAGGGACATGAACCAGATGCATAACAGAATTTTTATCTAATATATAATTTACTTAACATAATCTAATACAATATTTTCAACAGTGAAATTTTCTTCTTTAAATTCATAGGAACTAATGAACATATCGTAACATGGTGCGTTCATAATTATATTCATTACTTCTCTTTTTGCTAATAAATATATATTGTTATCCACAAATTATTCACATTTTATGGATTCGTATTCTATAAGTTCATAAACATATTTGCTCAACTTTTGAGGGGTCCTTGTCTTAAAAAAAAATGTTTATGTTCTCTATTGATAAGTAACTCCAACTCTAGGGAATATTATGCTACGAACCCGATTCATATCTCCACTAATGGACCTTATGGCATGTATTAAGCCACATCACCTCTTGTTATTAATTATTTCTCCAATTCTGGAGACAAGAATAACAAGGATAGTGATATGGCTTAATACAGGCCACATGGTCCATAAGTAGGGACGTGAACCGGGTCCATAACAGAATTTTCCCAATTCAAGGAGTTTGATAACTCGCTTATTTATTATATTATTTAATAATTTTAGAATTCACTTCCTATATTTTAGAGGGTGGACATACCTTCTCCTTCTCCATTAAGACAATTTTATCTATTTTTTATCTTTGCACTTTTAATAATTTTAAATGGGTCAATGCCTAACCGTCCACCAATTTAGACGACCTTAGTTTATAGGGAAAAAAGACATTCATAATAATAGAAGTATCTTTTTATCTTTTTAATTAGTATATATTAAACCCCTTATATATAATATTTGCTCTCTTTTATCCCTAAGGAAATTACTATAACTATTTTTTACATGTTTACAAAACCTTGAGGATATATGATTCCAAAAACATAAGATAAAGTTGATGGCCTCCCCATTGGTAATCATTGTGCTACAGTATTTACTAAATAGCACATTTTTATAAATATATTACTATTTCTAAGCTCTATAAAACTAAACAATCTTCATACATTTATTTAAAAAAAAAAGTATTTGAATTAATAAATTTACATAGTAATTTTGTAGAAACAGAAAACAATGAATGTTTGTTAGTAGTTTAAATACATTTTGTGGAAATAGTATTTCAATTATTAAGATGAATACATAACGAAGCAACGTAACAACATATGGGTGCATGAAAACTATGTTGTTCAAAGAAACTCATACTGAAAAAGAGTTAGTGGAATTTACCTTCTAATGTTTCTTTTATGAAAGTCAAGCATAATTTATAATCATTTTTTTTCCTAAAAAACAGAAATGGCATTCGTAACTTTATTAAGAATCTACTTATTTACTTATTTCCAAGGACGAAAAAATTCATGAATAGCCTGCTCGAACCTAAGGTTTTAGATCTCTTTCCCTATAGTTACATAATTCTTATCCACTTGTGTAGAGGTTTCCAATGCCACAAAATTCTTGCCAATATAGACGATGCACCAACTCTAAATCAAAATTAAATCTAAAAATTCTTCGGCACTCAATAAAATGGATATTTCTTCATTCTGGTACATAATTTTTGGTTAAAAGCCTAAACGAATGAGTGGCCTCTTTGTCCTTATACTTTCCAACAAGAACATTCTTCTCATACCGTATTGTCTCTAATTTCCATATTAGTCAAGGTCTCACGCTAGAATTGTCTAACATATCTATTACACTTTATCTACAACACTACATTTAAAGTAGATTGATCGTTAGCACTGGAGAGAGATATATAACAAATAAGAATCAGGTGGTCATTTGCAACGAATATGGTCATTGCAAAAAAACTATTCTAGAAAGAAGTTTAGTAGTTAAGAGAGCAATTTTTCCAAGTTCACTTTGTGTTTTACTTTTCTAGAAAGAAAATTATAACATTTTCTTATGTAATTACAAAATCCTGAGGATATATGATTACAAAGAAACAAATAAAACCTGTTTGGTAAACATTGTGCTATTATATTTATTCATGACTACAGTAACATTTCCTTTAAATACTTTTTTTAACAAGTCCACTGAAACTAAGACCACGTATACATATATTTTGAATCGAAAAGTGTTCAATCTAATAAATATTGGTATATTTTTGTAAAAATACGAAGAAATGATTCTTGGACATTAATTTAAATATATTTTTTTAGAAATAGGAAATACGATTATCAAGAAAAAATTACATAATGAAGCCAGGTGGTCAAAATATAGGTGGTTGATGACTGTATTGTTCAAAGAGAGTCAATAGCTTATGCCACTATCCTCGCCTCTTTAAACCCTCCTTGTTTATCCATTCGACAGAAGCATCTCCACAAACCTATTTTTCCTTATAGATCATCCTCGTTTACTTTAAAGTGACGTGTAACACATATCTAACTGTCAACTAAATAGGTACAGTACGGGCTAAAGTAGAATTCACTTATGGAGAAGTAAATTATTTGATCAATTGTATTTCAAAAGTATTTGTGGAACCAAATTTTGAATCCATAATCCTCCCTTGAACTTATATATCAATTATATATCTACTCTGCCGTAATAGTAATACTAGTGGTAGTAGAGGTATAATCATTGTCATTTAACATTAATGATTACGTATCACTTCCTGCATTCACTTTTCATCCTGATCCAAAGAAAAATCATCATGTTCAATTAATCTTCACGAGGTTCTCATGTCGAGCAACTAGAATTCCCCACTTCTTAATGAAAGAAAATAAATCTAACATATGTGAGATAGATTGGAGGGTCCCTGTCAACAGTAATTTCTTCATTTGGCCTTGAATTATCCACTGAACCTGCCAGCAACTTACATGATTGCTTTCCAAGCCAAAAAAAGCTAAAAACGTCAGTAATTTATTCCTCTAGGGCCCTTGAAGCTAGAAAGAAAAAAGAAAAAAAATACCGGATTGTTATAAGGGTTTTATTTCATTGGTTTCTCATATATATGCTTTCTTTCCTATTTGTCATGATAACGCCTTATCTATAAAAGCATTAAGCTGGTTTATCATTTATACAACCGTGCAATTTTTGCATCATTATTACCAGGTGGAACTTGTAATCGGAGCTGCATTACTAGCTTGGAATTTCTTGTTGAAGGAAACATCGGCAAATGACCATAGATAACTTGTGACAAATATTCCTCGTTTTGTATAGAGCTAAAGAAATATGTCAAAGATGATTAAAATGTTACAACTAAATGCTAGTTGTTATTTATTTGAGCAGCTAGCTACATATTGAGTCTATACATAATTAGGTTAAGTAAGTTGCTTCCAATAATTTGGTTGTATAGCTGGATAATTAATCTATCCTTGTATATATGAATTCCTTATTTTACTACCTATTAATGTACTTTATGTCTTGATTTATAATATCTTCCCTTTGATTTACAGCTTTAAATATTTGACATTGTTCTCTATACATATAACCTAGGAACGTCTTTTAACATTTCTTCAAACATCTTCCTTTTATAGTAATATATTTTCTTTTTAGTGCTTATCTTTTTCTTTTAATTTTTATCTTTTATTTGGAAAGTTTTATTCATAAAATATACTCCCTCCATCGCAAATCTTTGGTCTCACTTTCCTTTATCTTTCATCCTAAATTATGGTCTCATTTCCTTTTATAAATGATAGTTAAACAATCAACATACATCTTATCTACTCAATATCTCCATTTTCCAAGAAATACTAATAAAGCACCCACTACTCCAATAACTTTATATCTACATTTGAAAGCTTTCAGGACAAAAAGTCGAATTCTTTTAGTATCATAGAAGGGTATAAAAGACAATATAATAATTGACTGGTATAAATTTTAATTTTATTGAAATATGCAAGAAAATTGCGATGGATTTGCAAAAGCCTCTAGTTTTACAAAGTGAATGTTAGATAGAAATCTATCAGAAACTCATAGTAAATAGTGGTAAATGTTTGTAAATTACTTTTTAAAAAAAACATTAGACCTAGCACAGAGTATTTTTCCAGTGGTGAAACTTGTGGGCAATTGATAGAAAGCTTCAGTTAACACACAACAGTGTTAATTTGTGACTTTGTATAAGTTTGTGGCAACCTTTGACATGGAATATAGTTACGGAGAGTTTTGTCACAAAGGCATAAATACTTTTGCTTTCCACGGCTATGCTGCTATATGTTTTGTTGTTGCACATTCATTGCATTTTTTAGTAGTCGCAGAACTCGAAAATAATTTATTGTTTATAAAGTAACTAACGATACAAAATACCCAAGCTAAGCACCCTATGAGTCATATTACTGTTATGATGGAAGTATGAGCTACTTTATCTTTCATCTCTTAACTCTCTTGATATGTGTGTAGTAATGGTATAGGACACAAATTGTTGCATTGTGAGAAGGGGATTAAGATGCCAGCTTTCCCGTATAGGCTAACCATCTCATCTTAAGTCAATAAAGTCATGGAAATAATAGGGGAACTGGTCTCTAAAATGGATGTGACGAATGAGATAACTCCTACTCTATCATGTCCATGACACTCATGTGGGTAGTCATTACATATTAATTACAATTGTATGCGGTGATAAGGTCACATTTCTAGTGAATTTCCGGAATCCTCCATATGTAAATTCTAAAATCCTAATTAGGTACTTAAATCTAATGAAGGTTCTAGTAATACATAGGATGACTCTTATCTTTGTAGTACAAGAATCATTGTAATAGAGGGAATAATGAAAATAAGAAAAATCTTATATAGATTTCAGCTTAATCACGTAAACTGTATTTGCATTTGCTGATACCAATCTAACATTAGAGGCATCTTGTCTCCTGGGTAGTACTTTTTCTCAAACGATCTCTAGATTTGCTATGGACATGTCTATTACTTAGTGTTTTACATTTCCACTTTAAATATCTAATCAAAATTGTACTTTGCCAGTTAATAAAGAAAAACACATAAAACTGAGAACTCTATATGAATGTAAACTTGCATAAACTCAAGCAAAGCTAAAAAATCCTTGCCTCATGTCAAGAAAAATGCCTAAAATCTTTGCCAACATATCAAGATAACCAGGACCCACAAGCCTGGATTCTCAAGCTAACAGTTCTAGGCATTGTTACTAGTAAACTAGAATATTCTTATTCATTTCATTCGGAATTCCAATAATTAATAAATCAGCTCAAACTTCAACATAGAGAATTTAATAATATTCTCTAATTATACTTATTGCAGAATGAAGATGTATGTTACCTTACAAACAAGACAATCGCATTTTAGTTCAAAAACTTTGTTCATTATTCTTTTAACTTTCTTGGAAAACATACGTAAGAAAGTTCAGTAAAGAGAAATGTATGTCAATGATTCCTTCATAATGGCAAAATAGATTTTGCACTCTATTTCACTAAACTGTAGAATATGTGATCATCTACAAAAATATTTCTTCATCCTCCATATATTTTAAGGAATCAAGCAATTGAAACCTTTGGATACTTTTGGCTGCACATCAACACATTCTTTGTCGTTCCATGGAATGAATGATTCGTCATCAGTGAGATTCTAAAGCAATATACAATAAATTTTCATATAAGAAGCTACTTATTTGAATAACTTAACCACTAGAATAGAGATAATATGAAGACTAATGAAAAGATAAATAACAATACATTGTTGATTAACTTTCATAGGAAAAGTTTACTCGTCAGTATATGCTCTAAAAGTTAGACTTGCAACGTTAAATGATATTAATCCTCAAAATTAAAGATTTGTGCGGTACAAAAAAATCCATTAAACCCACTACTATTTCATTATGGAACAGTCCTAATAGAACAGTATTGCTAAATTCCATTTATGCATGGTGGAAAGCATAATGTGATTAATGAAGCTTATGCATACCCGTTGTAGTCATAATTTTGTTATGTTAATCAGACACGAGAACCATAAGAATGGAAACAAATAACTTCCAACATATCGAGGTACTTTTATTAAATAAGCTCCTAACTATAAAAATATGACTGTGCTAGAGTACTTTACTTTTGAAGCAAAGAGATGACTCTAGAAATTGTTCCTCCTAAACTTACCTCTTTTGACCATCACTTCTTGAGATTTTCTAGTTATGTGTCCATGTAAAAAGAATTTAGCCATGCAATAAGACTAAAATCCTACCATCATAAAACATAATAGTAATCCTAGTTTAGCTAGAAATAAAATTAGGGATATGCCTTCCTCCCCCCTGCCAATACTATCTTTGTTAACTTTTTCAAAATAATTTATTTGCTAAAAGAAAAAGGAAATCAAGAACAATTTCAATAATATACAACATAAATAATTTCCTTACCTGTAGCCAAAAGAAAAAGCCACGTAACAAATTCAACTGCTTAAGATGATTATTGGCAGCAGCTGCTTCTTCAATCTTCCTCTTAAGAACTGTAGAGTTTATTTCAAAATGTGAAAATTATGAAGATCAAAGATTGCCATCCTTTTAACTGTAATATAAACTCAAGAAAATGTGAGAGTAAATATATTTATACAAAATGATTTGATCACTAGCAAGGGGACACCTTTCTGTGAAAATTAATAATTTCAACTTTACATATAATTTGCGCTAAATGGAAGTTTACTTTTGGGCAAATGAATCACTCATAAATAAATAAAGCAATACATAAAGTCCATAGTTAAAAAGTATCACGAAAGTCGATAATAGGAGTAGATTGCTATCATATATCAACATAGGAGAAATAATGTTTTTCATGCATTGATGAGTTTAATTGGACAATTTATCAGGTGATCAACAATGGTAATATGAAAAAAACTAGATAATAATCGACTCACCCAAATGATGATCAAGCAATGATTTTCCCATTTTATCTGAGGGATAAAATTTTACCCCTCCGGAGCGCAAATCTCTATGCTTAAATTGAGGCTTCCTCTTAGTGATTTCCTGCATAAGCCTTTCATGCTCCTCTTTATCATATGGTTTGCGAAGAATTTCTAATATTTGCACCCTGAAGTTAGAAGACATTGTTTGTTGTGGACTGCCACAATGGGTGTTGACATCTTTTGACTTAATAAAGGTACAAGAACGAAATAGAAATTAGACAAGAAATATTCGCAATAAATTGAAGGAAAATTAAAGAAGGATCAATTCGATAAAAGTATCCAAAATAGTGGAAAGGGATGACTTACGCCCTTGCTTGTTGTTTCATGTTGAATGGCATCTGTATACTTCTGTTTCTTAGAAACAACGTTGTCATTTTTTTCAGAATTAAGGAAGATGAGACCATCATAAACTACAGATGCACCATTCTTATATTGATAGATCACATTAGAACCTTCAAGCCTCATGTTTTCAAAGAACAATTTATAGTCGCTATCATAATTACTTTGAAACTCAATTCCCTCTGTTTTAGCATGACCATCCAAATCATTTTCATCTTCACCATTTGGATCATTTTCCATATACTTTAGTGGCTTTGTTAACCCAGTTTTTTCATTGGCCTCGAGCACATAAGAGGATCCATCATTCTTCAAACTGCTCAAAAACAATGCATAGCTTGGATCATCACCACAACCAATTGAAAATCCGGGTTTTGGATCATCAAGAATTGACATATATTCCGCATTCAAACATTTAAGAAAGTCACTATCTTCATCCTCCATGCGTTTATGCACATGCTCTCTCTTCACTTTCTTGGACAAGCTAACCGATGCTTTCTCGTTTTGTCCAGAATTGTGCATGTAGCTAAATTTTGTTGTATGAGATCTTAAATCTTCTATGACATCCTTTGTTTTTGAATCCATGTCTTAGCTGTATTAAATTACCTGAGAGCAAGCCAGGTAAAAATGTCTCAAAACTCTTCCTTGACCTTCCTCTAACAATTGAACTACTCAATAAGTACTTACCTCAATGCACGATAAAAATTGTCTACAGTCCAAAAGAATCAATAAGCTAGTTAGGATGGAGCATCCCTCATTTCATTTAATTATATACTTAAATAAACTAAAAAGTACTTGAAAGAGGAAGAATTAGGAAATAAAACTAATCAAGTCACATTTTAGATGTATATATTTTGTTATAGGACTAATAACAAGTCTTTAAGAAAACTTTTCCTTTAACAATCCTTTTATGCTCTAACAAAAACTTCTCCTCTTTAATACCTTTGATAGAGGAGTTGCCTTGACTTGCATTAATTAACATGTATGGTGCGAAAATCAAAGTATTTTTCAATTGCTCAGAGATAGGGGCTAGCCAGGGCATATATTTCTCCTAAAGAGAAATCAACTGAGCTTGTATAAATAGGGAAATTAAATCCATAAATCAAAATAAAAATTACTTGCATGTGATATCTATGGGCTAGTTTTTTGAATTCGACTTCTTTGCGCACTGTGAATGTATTCAATCTTGGAAGACAGAAGAGTATGAACATTGATTATATTTTACTTACTTTAGTATTGGTTGGGTAAGGTTGACTTCATGTATATACCCTTTTTATTTGATTGTAATTCGACAACGCAACACTGCATACCTCTACCAAGTATTTTACTCAATTTCCATATTTTTCATCTAATATGTGGTTTACTTAATATAAATTTAATACAAAATTTTTAATATTGAAATTTTATTCTTTTCATTTTTAGGGACTAAATAAAATATGGTCATGGTGAATTCATAATTAATTCACTTTTTCTTTTTTTTTTTTCTAGTAAAATCTAACATTGTTATCCATAAATTATTTCCATTTTACGGATTTTGTTCTAGAAGTTTATAAACTTCGTGTTGTTCAGTTTCTAATAGAAATTCATTGTTTAGGAAGTATTCCTAGATTTTTGAAAAAAAAAAAAGAATCTTCTTGTTGGACTAGATTTACCTTTTTGTTTCCTTTTTGCTCTTTGGTTTCTTTGTTCTTATCTTTCTGGTTAAATTAGGAAATTTTTTACCCATAAATTGTATGAGAAACTATTCATACGCTTAATTTTCGTAACACCCAAGAAACCCCTGAAGATTGGGTACTTTTAAATTGAGGGCGTGAACATTTTTTGAGACAAAAAAATATCTTAAACTTGTGATGGTTTATTAATTAAGGATATGAACTTTTTTCTTGATGAAAGATTCCCTACGTTGGAACGTTGTCAATTGAATGATTCAATTGACAACTTTTTTGAAGAACAAAAAAGAAAGATTTTTTTTTCTATTTAGCATCACCCTAATATTCGATTAAAGAAAAATGAATAGTAAACTAATTCAAAGCTCTTTATACAACTTAATCGACAAAAGGGAGAACTAGAATCCAGTAAGAAAGAAGAAGAGAGAAGAAAATTTTCTTATGGCTTCTCAAAGGTTACACAAGGGAGAAGCATAACGAATGAGGGAAAGGAAAAAATTAGAAGGTAAGACCAAATATGAATAGTGGCAAAAACTTGGTTTGGAGGGGGAGGGAAGGGGGAGGGGAAGGGGGAAGGGTAGGTGGTGTGTGACACTGAGGAAGGGAGTGTGTGAGTTGGTTATCTTCTTAAGAACTTCCGTTGATAACTTTCTCCCTAATGGTAAGAATTAATCATCCATGTGTCATAAGAAACCACATAACAATAGTACTAATATTATTAATAAGAATAACAAAATTTATCTAATCTTAATTTTATACCAATAAAAATATATCTAGAATATTTATATTGTCCCACAAAAATGACGTTTAGATCCCTAAAATGTACATGCTAAGTATACTAAAAAAAAGCAATCAACTTAAGATATTCGTAAACTCCCCTTACGAATACTTGTATTAATAAAATTTTACTCTCTATCCTAAGCATCTACAAAACTATCGTTATATCCCAAAACTTTAGTCCACTAAGGTAAATTCCAAACTCTACATTAGTGACATCAATACTTATGTGTCATGTGTGAGGTACTTACGGTGTATGGCATCACACATCTTTCATCTAATATATAATATACTTAACATAATCTAATACAATATTTTCTTCTTTAAATTCATAGGAACTAATGAAAGTATGGTCACATGGTGAATTCATAATTATATTCATTACTCCTCTTTTTTCTATTAAATATACGCATTGTTATCCAACTATTTATTTACATTTTAAGGATTCGTATTCTATAAGTTCATAAACTTTGAGTTGTGCAATTTGTAATGGAAATTAATAGTTTAGGAAGTAATCCTGCCTTTTCAAAAAAGGAATCAACTATGATGACGGCAACCACTTTTGTCTAGGTGGAAAATTTTGGAGCATTAATGGATGCTCAACACGTGTACACTTCACTCAATGAATGATTGCCACGTATACTACTATGTGTTCACATGTACAAAATATAAAAAATTGTGTACCAAAACAAATAAGCAATTAATGAATGGACGAGTCCAAATTTTATCTAACAACCCACATTTAATTTTCTCCCCTTGAAGGAAAAAAAAAAAAAACTTCTACATTATAGAATTTTCAATTGGACTAGGTTTACCTTTTTTGTTTATTTTTTGTTCTTTAGTTTCCTTGTTTTCATCTTTTGCTTAAATTAAGAAATTGTTTACACATAAATTGTATGAAAAACTACTCATATGCTTTTAACCTCAACGTAGACAATCATTATGTAGGTCTTTAAAAACTCGATTTTGAGATAAAATTTAATCTCAAAACAAGAAAATTTAGGATTTTCTTAACATTTCGAACATTGTTCCTTGCAATTCACGAGGGGCTTGATAACAATGACCTTGTTTGGTGACAAGGGACTGCTGGCCATTCCCCTTGCGACCAACCAGGGGCATTATGAACGAGCCCCTTGTGAACTGCAAACGCCAAACCTATTGTTCTTTACAAATTAAAATAATTCATTAAATAATTCAAACATAATAAATACAAACTAAAAAAAATTAAAATAAATTAGGTAGATAAAAGCTGATTTGAAACAGAATATATATTAAAAATAAATAAATAAGACATTACAATAACAGAATAAAATAAAACAAAATAAACTAAAAAAATAAAATTGATTAGGTAAAAAAATAATTAAAGTTGGTTCGGCTCGACCCTTCTGCGGGATCAGGGGAGCCTCGACTCAGCCCTGGTCACTGGTATGGGGCACCTTTACAGCACGCTTGATCGATGGCGAGGGGTGAGCCTTGGATCCCCTAGTCCAACGATAGCGGTGGCCTTTAAAGGATGCAAAGCTTTTAAATTTCGTTTAGATCTAGGACGATTTGATATCGGTTTTTAAATTTTAAATCAGTAAAAATGATTAGAAACACTTAAAGATCGATATACTAACCTTTTTGTGAAGATTCGTTGTATGATGCTTCTAACTTGAAGATTAGAACGTGGGGTTTTGAGAGAATTTTCAGTTGGAGAAGGAGGGGAGGAAAATTAAATAAATATTTTGGGAGTTGCGCCCTTAAATTTGGTGTTGCCTTAAGCTATTTCAAATATATTAACTCAACTTTTGAAGGGTCCTTGTCTGGAAAAAAAGGTTCACGTTCTCAATTGATAAGTAACTCCAACTTTTTGGAATATTATGTTATGGACCCGATTCTTGTCTCCATTAATGGACCTTATGGCACGTATTAAGCCACATCACTTCATGTTAATAATTATATCTCCAATTCTAGAGTAAAAAATAACAAGGATAGTGATATGGCTTAATACAGGCCACATGGTCCATGAGTAGCGACATGAACTGAGTCCATCACAGAATTTTTCCAATTTATGGAGTTTTTGATAACTCACTTATTAATTATATTATTTAATAATTTTAGTTTTCACTTGCTATATTTTAGAGGGTGGACATACGTTCTCCTTCTCTATTAAGACAATTTTCTCTATTTTTTTTATCTTTGCACTTTTAATAATTTTAAATGGGTTAATGCCTATCCTTCCACCAATTTAGATGGCCTTAGTTTAGAGGGAAAAAAGACATTCTTAATAATAGAAGTGTCTTTTTTTCTTTTTAATTAATATATATTAAACCTCTTATATATAATATTTGATCTCTTTTGCCACGAAGGAAATTACTATAACTATTTTTCACATGTTTAAAAAACCTTGAGGAAATATGATTACAAAAAAATAAGATAAAGTTGATGGCCTTCGCATTGGTAATTATTTTTCTAAATATAATATTATTTCTAAGCTCTATAAAACTAAACAATCTTTATACATTTATTTTTAAAAATGTATTTGAATTAATAAATTTACAAGTAATTTTGTAAAAACAAAAAACAATGAATGTTTGTTAGGACTTTAAATACATTTTGTGGAAATAGGATTTCAATTATTAAGATAAATACATAACAAAGCAACCTAATAACATATGGGTGCTTGAAGACTATGTTGTTCCAAGAAACTCATACTGAAAAGCATCTATTTTTTGGAAAAAAAAAATAAAGAGTTGGTGGAATTTACCTTCTAATGTTTCTTTTATAAATGTCAAGCATAATTTATAATCATTTTTTTCTAAAGTACAGAAATGGTAGTCATAACTTTATTAAGAATCTACTTATTTACTTATTTCCAAGGATGAGAAAATGCATGAATAGCTTACTCAAACCTGAAGTTTTAGATCTCTTTCCCTGTAGTTACATAATTCTTATCCACCTGTGCAGAGGTTTCTAATGCCACAAAATTGTTGCCAATATAGACGATGCACCAACTCTAAATCTAAATTAAATCTAAAAATTCCTCGGTACAAAATAAAATGGATATTTCTTCATTCTGGTATATAATATTTGGTTAAAAGCCTAAACGAATGAGTAGCCTCTTTGTTGTTATACTTTCCAACAAGAACATTCTTCTCTTACTAGTCTCTCATTACCATATAAGTCAAGGTCTCTCACTGCCAGAATTGTCTAACATATGTAATAAGCTTTATCTACAACACTCCATTTAAAGTAGATTGATCGTGAGCACTGGAGAGAGATGTATAAGAAACAAGAATCATTGGATTGATAGTGTGCTTTGTCCACTTCAAAGCGAAACTAGGCTACAATGAGTAGGCCTTCTCACAACGGTGACTCCATTTATTTCACCAAGTATGAGAAGAGCATGGTAAGTTGAAACATCTTCATTTCCTTAATTTTTAACTATTTAAAATTTTCCATTCTATTTGCAATGTCAAAAAGTGGGCCAACTTCTCTCCAAAATAGTACTACAAAAAGACACACTTTTCGAAGTAGGACTAAGGAAAGGAAAGTTCGTCAACGACCAATGCCATAAGAGGTTAGCAAACAATTTCTAATAATGACAGTGCAATAAATAATTAATTTTAATTCGCAATGCCAAAATCTGTTGAAAAGCAAAAGAATTTCGCAACAACTATTCTTTAAAAAAATTAAGTTATTTAAAAAAAGTTAATTAACTGGTCGTTGCAACTTCGTTTAAAACACTAAAATTTTTCTCAACTAACTTGTAAGGTAGTCTACCATGACCTTTTGGTTGAAAATTAAAAACGGATACCAAAGTCGCCATTACAAAAATTAACAACGGGCAATTTTGCAATAGAACATTTTCCATTGCAAATCCATTGGAAACAGGTGGTCATTTGCAACGAATATGATCATTGCAAAAATACTATTCTAGAAAGAAATTTAGTCGTTAAGAAAGCAATTTTTCCAATTTCACTTCGTGTTTCACTTTTCTAGAAAGAAAATTATTATAACATTTTCTTATGCGCCTACAAAAGCTTGAGGATATATCATTACAAAGAAACAAATAGAACCCGTTTGGTAAACATTGTGCTATAATTAACTAAGTAGTTCCAGTACAGGCTAAACAAGAATTCACTTATGGAGAAGTAAATTATGCAATGAATTGTATTTCAAAATTATTTGTGGAACAAAATTTTGAATCCATAATCCTCCCTTGAACTTATATATCAATTATATATCCACTCTGCCTTAATAGTATTGCTTGTAGTAGTAGTGGTATAATCATTGTCATTGTAACATGAATGATTACGTATCACTTCCTGCATTAACTTTTCATTTTAATCCGAAGAAAAAATAATCATGTTCAATTAATCTTCACGAGGTTCTCATGTCGAGCAACTAGAAATCCCCATTCCTTAATGAAAGAAAATAAATCTAACATATGTGACATAGGTTGGAGGGTCCCTGTCAACAGTAATTTCCTCATCTGGCCTTGAATTATCCACTGAACCTGCCATCAACTTACCAGATTGCATTGCAAGCAAAAAAGCTAAAAACGTCAGTAATTTATTCCTCTAGGGTCCTTGAAGCTAGAAAGAAAACAAAAAAAAAACATACCGGATTGTTACAAGGGTTTTGTTTCATTGGTTTCTCATATATATGCTTTCTTTTCTATTTGTCATAACAATACCTTATGTATATAGCGAGAAGCATGAAGCTGCTTTATCATTTACACAATCGTGCAATTTTTGCATCATTATTACAAGGTGGAACTTGTAATCGGAGCTGCATTACCAGCTTTGAACTTCTTGTTGAAGGAAACATTGGCAAATGACTATAGATAACTTGTCACAAATATTCCTTGTTTTGTATAGAGCTAAAGATATGCATTTATGCCACTGGGGGTTCTGACACTGCAGCGACAGTTAAGTGCCCGTTACTGATTCATGGTTAATTTTATTCTGTTAACGGTTATGGTGTTTAATTTTGGTCTTGTCGATTGGCTTGAACGGGCTGTGAAATAGGAAGAGAAAGAAGAATATTTCTACTGTAATAGAATAGGTTTTTTCCGCTGCCTTACTATTCTTTTACTGATTTGTAATAGAAATTAGAGTGTGTAATAGTAATTAGGTCCTATCATCCTCCATATGTAAATTTTAAAATTCTAATTAGGTACTTAAATCTAATGAAAGTTCTAATCATACATAGTATGACTCTTACCTTTGTAGTACAAGAATCATTGTAATAGAGGGAATAATGAAAATAAGAAAAATCTTATATAGATTTCTGCTTAATGCATGTAAACTGTATTTGCATTTGTTGATGCCAATCTAACATTAGAGGTATCTTGTCTCATAGGTAGTACTTTTTCTTAAACATTCTCTAGATTTGCTATGGACATGTCTATTCTTTTGTGTTTTACATTTCCACTTTAAATATCTAATCAAAATTCTATTTTGCCAGTGAATATAGGAAGACACATAAAACTGAGAATGCTATATGAATGTAAGCTTGCATAAACTAAAGCAAAGCATAAAATCTTCGCCTGATGTCAAGAGAAACGCCTAAAATGTTTGCCTACATATCAAGATAACCAGGACTCACAAACCTGGATTCTCAAGCAAAAAGTTCCAGGCATTGTCACTTGTAAACTAGAATATTGTTATTCATTTCATTCTAAATTTCAATAATAAATAAATGAGTTCAAACTTCAACATAGAGAATTTAATAATGTTCTCTAATTATACTTATTGCAGAATGAAGATATATGTTACCTTACAAACAAGACAATCGCGTTTTAGTTCAAGAACTTTGTTCATTATTCTTTTAACTTTCTTGCACAACATACGTAAAAAAGTTCAATAAAGAGAAATGTATGTCAATGATTCCTTCATAATGACAAAATAGATTTTGCACTCTATTTCACTACAAAAATATTTCTTCATCCTTCATATATTTTAAGGAATCAAGTAACTCAAACCTTAGGATCCTTCTGGATGCACATCAATACATTCTTTGTCATTCCATGGAATGAATGATTCGCCATCAGTGATATTCTAAAGCAATATACAATAAATTTCCATATAAGAAGCTACTTATTTGAATAAATTAACCACTAGAATTGAGATAATATGAAGACAAATGAAAAGATGAATAACAATAAATTGTTGATTAACTTTCGTAGGAAAAATTTACTCGTGAACGTATGCTCTAAAAGTTAGACTTGCGATGTCAAATGATTTTAATCTAAAAATGAAAAATTTGTACGTACAAAAAAATCCATTAAACACACTAGTACTTCATTATGGAACAGTCCTAATAGAACAATATTGCTAAATTTTATTTATGCATGGTGCAAAGCATAATGTGATTAATGAAGCTTATGCATACTCCTTGTAGTCATGATTTTATTATGTTAATCAGACATGAGAACCATAAGAATGCAAACGAATAACTTCCAACATATCGAGGTATTTTTATTAAATAATCACCTAACTTTAAAAATCTGTCAGTACTAGAGTACTTTACTTTTGAAGCAAAGAGGAGACGCTAGAAATTGTTCCTCCTAATTACCTCTTTTGACCATCACTTCTTGAGATTTTCTAGTTATGTGACTGTGTTAAAAATATTTACCCTTGCAATAAGACTAAAATCCTATCATCATAAAACATAATAGCAATCCAAGCTTAGCTAGAAATAAAATTAGGGACATGCCTTCCTCCCCCCTACCAATACTAACTTTATTAACTTTTTTAAAAATAATTTATTTGATAAAAAAAGAAAGGAGATCAAGAACAATCTCAATAATATACAACATAAATAATTTCTTTACATGTAGCCAAAAGAAAAAGCCACGTAACAAATTCAACTGCTTAAGATCATCATTGGCGGCAACTGCTTCTTCAATCTTCCTTTTAAGAACTGTAGAGTTTATTTCAAAATGTGAAAATTATGAAGATCAAAGATTGCCATCGTTTTAATTGTAATATAAACTGAAGAAAAGGTGAGTAAATATATCTATACAAAATGATCTGATCACTAGTAATGGGACACCTTTCTATGAAAATTAATTATTTCAACTTTACATATAATTAGCATTGATTAGATATTTAATTTTGGGAAAATGAATCACTTATAAATAAATAAAGCAATACATAAAGTCGATAGTAAAGAAGTATCACAAAAGTCGATAATAGGAGTAGATTTCCCATTTTATCTGAGGGACAAAATTTTACCCCTCCAGAGCGCAAATCTCTATGCTTATGGTGAGCCTTCCGCTTAGTGATTTCCTGCATAAGCCTTTCATGCTCCTCTTTATCATAAGTTTTGCGAAGAATTTCTAATATTTGCACCCCGAAGCTAGAACACATTGTTTGTTCTAGACTGCCATAATGATTGTTGACATCTTTTGACTTAATAATGGTACAAGAACAAAATAGAAATTAGACAAGAAATTTTTGCAATAAATTGAAGGACAACTAAAGCAGGATCAATTTGATAAAAGTATCCAAAATAGTGAAAAGGGATAACTTACGCCCTTGCTTGTTGTTTCATGCTGAATAGCGTCTGTACACTTCTGTTTCTTAGAAACAATGTTGTCATCTGTCTGAGAATTTAGGAAGATAAGACCATCATAGACTACAGATGCACCATTCTTATATTGATAGATCACATTAGAACCTTCAAGCCTCATGTTTTCAAAGAACAATTTATAGTCGCAATCATAATTATTTTGAAACTTAATTCTCTCCGTTTTAGCATGACTATCTAAATCATTTTCATCTTCACCATTTGGCGCATTTTCCATATAGTTAAGTGGCTTTGTTAACCCAGTTTTTTCATTGGCCTCAAGAAGAAAAGAGGACCTATTATTCTTCAAACTGCTCAAAAACACTGCATAGCTTGGATCATCACCACCATCAATTGAAAATTCGGGTTTTAGATCAACAAGAATTGACGTATATTCCGCATTCAAATATTTAAGAAAGTCACTATCTCCATCCTCTATGTGTTTATGCACATGCTCTCTCATCAATTCCTTGGACAAGCTAACCGATGATTTCTCGTTTTGTCCAGGATTGTGCATGCAGCTAAATTTTGTTGTATGAGATCTTACATCTTCAACGACATCCTTTGTTTTTTAATCCATTCTTAGCTATATTAAATTACTTGAGAGCAAGCCAAATAAAAATATCTCGAAACTCTTCCTTGATCTTCCTCACCAATTGAACTACTCAATAAGTACTTACCTCAATGCACAATGCACGATAAAAATTGTCTACATTTCAAAAAAATCAATAAGCTAGTTAGGATGGAGCATCCCCAATTTCATTTAAATATATATTTAAATAAACTCAAAAGTACTAAAATGTATAAATATTTTTTATATGACTAGTAAATATAACAAGTCTTTAAGAAAACTTTCCCTTTAACAATTCTTTAATGCTCTAGCACAAACTTCTCTTCTTTAATACCTTTGATAGAGGAGTTGCCTCGACTTGCATTAATTAACATGTATGCTGCAAAGATCGAGGTATTTTTCAATTGCTCAGAGATAGAGGCTAGCTAGGGCATATATTTCTCCTAAAGAGAAATCAATTGAGCTTGTATAAATAGAGAAATTAAATCCATAAATTAAAATAAAAGTTACTTGCCTATGATACCTAGGGGCCAGTTTTCTGAATTCGACTTCTTTGCACACTATGAATTTATTAAGTCTCGGAAGAGAGAAGAGGATGAACATTCATTATATTTTACTTGCTTTAGTATTGGTCGGGTGAGGTTGACTTCATCTATAAGCCCTTTTTATTTGATTGAATTTCGAACGCATCACTACAGACGTCTACTAAGTATTTTACTCAATTTGCATATCTTTCCTCTAACATGTGGTTTACTTAATATAAATTTAATACAAAATTTTTAATATTGAAATTTTATTCTTTTCATTTTTAGGAACTAACTAAAATATGGTCACATGGTGAATTGATAATTAAATTCACTTTCTCTTTTTTTCTAGTAAAACATAACATTATAATCCATAAATTATTTCCATCTTATGGATTCATGCTCTAGAAGTTTATAAACTTCGTGCTGTTCAATTTATTATAGAAATTAATTGTTTAGGAAGTATTCCTATTTTTTTTAAAAAAAAAGAATCTTCTTATTGGACTAGATTTACCTTTTTTGTTTCTTTTTTGTTCTTTGGTTTCTTTGTTCTTACCCTTTTTGGTTAAATTATGAAATTGTTTACACATAAATTGTATGAGAAACTATTCATATGCTTATTTTTAGTAACGCCCAAGAAACCCTTGAAGTTTGGGGTACTTTTAAATTGAAGGCGTGAACATTTTTTGAGACAAAAAAATATCTTAAAGTTGAGATGGTTTATTAATTAAGGATATGAATTTTTTCTTGATAAAAGATTCCCCGCGTTAGAAGTTTGTCAATTGAATGATTCAATTGACAACTTTTTTGAAGAACAAAAACGAAGGATTTCATTTTCTGTTTAACATCACCCTAATATTTGATTAAAGAAGAATGAATAGTGAAATAATTCAAAGCTCTTTATACAACTTAATTGACAAAAGGGAGAACTAAAATCCAATAAGAAAAAAGAAGAGAGAAGAAAACTTTCTTATGACTTCTCTAAGATTACACAAGGGAGAAGCAAAAACAAATGAGGAAAAGGGAAAAAAATAAGAAAGTAAGACCATGTATGTATAGCGGCAAAAACTTGGTTTGGAGGGGAGGGGTAGTTGGTGCGTGACGGTGAGGACAAGGGTGTGTGAGTTGGTTATTTTCTTAAGAACTATGGTTGATAACTTTCTTCTTAATTGTAAGAATTAATCATGCATGTGTCATTAGAAGAACTAATGGCCACATAACAATACTACTAATACTAATGATAAGAATAATAAAATTTATCTAATCTTAATTTTAGACCAATAAAAATCTATCTAGAACATTTATATTGTCCCACGAAAATTACGTTTAGATCCCTAAAATATGCATGCTAAGCATACTTAACAAAAGTTAATCCACTTAAAATATTCGTAAAGTCCCCTAACAAAAACTTATATTAATAAAATTTTACTCTCTTTCCGAAACATCTACAAAACTATCATTATATCCCAAAACTTTACTCCACTAAGTTAGTTTCCAAACTCTACATTGATGACATTAACACTTATGTGTAATGTGTTAGGTACTTACGGGGTATGGCATTACACATCTTTATTCTAATATACAATTTACTTAACATAATCTAATATAATATTTTCAACATTGAAATTTTCTTCTTTAAATTCTTAGGAACTAATGAAAATATGGTCACATGGTAATTTCATAATTATATTCATTACTCCTCTTTATTCTAGTAAATATACACATTGTTATCCACAAATTATTTACATTTTAAGGATTCATATTCTATAAGTTCATAAACTTTGTGTTGTGCAATTTACATTGGAAATTAATAGTTTAGGAAGTAATCATGCCTTTTTAGAAAATGAATCAACTATAATGACGGCAACCACTTTTTGTCTAGATGGAAAATTTTGATACACTAATGAATGCTTGACACGTGTAAACTTCACCCAATAAATGATTGACACGTATACTACTATGTGTTCACATGCACAAAATATAAAAATTGTGTACCAAAACAAATAAGCAATTAATTAATGGACGAATCCAAATTTAATTTAACAACCCACATTTAATTTTCTCCACCCTAAAAAAAAATTCTTCTACATTATAGAATTTTCAATTAGGGTAGATTTACCTTTTTGTTTATTTTTTGTTCTTTAATTTCCTTGTTTTCATCTTTCTCTTAAATTAGGATATCGTTTACACATAAATTTTATGAGAAACTATTCATATGCTTTTAATGTCAACGTAGACAATGACTATATGGGTCTTGAAAAACATCGAGTTTCAGATAAAATTTAATCCCAAAATAAGAAAATCTATGATTTTTCTTAACATTCTAAACGCTGTTCCTTGCAATTCACGAGGGGCTTCATAACAATGGTCGTGGTTGGTTACAAGGGACCGCTGGCCATTCCCCTTACGACCAACTAGGGGCACTGTGAACGAGCCCCTTGTGAACTGCAAGTGCCAAACCAAAATTTTCTGTTCTTTACAAATTAAAATAATTCATTAAATAATTTAAACATAATAAATACAAACTAAAACAAATTAAAATATATTAAGTAGATAAAAGCTTATTTGAAATAGAACGTATATTAAAAATAAATAAATAAGACATTACAATAAAAAAATTAAATGACATTAATTAGTTTAAAAAATAATTAAAGTTGGTTCGGATCGACACTTAAGAGGGATCAAGGGAGCCTCGGCTCAACCCTGATCCCTAGTAAGGGCACCTTCACAACACGCCTGGTCGATGGCGAGGGGTGAGCCTTGGCTCCCCTGGTCCAACGACAAGGGTGGCCTTTAAAGGATGCAAAGCTTTTAATTTTTTTTAGATCTAGGACGATTTGATATCGTTTTTTAAATTTTAAATCGGTAAAAATGAATAAAAACACTTAAAGATTGATATACTAACCTTTTTGTGAAGATTCGTTGTTTGATGCTTCTAACTTGAAGATTTGAACACGGGCGTTGAGAGAATTTTACAGTTGGAGAAGAAAGGGAAGAAAATTAAATGAACATTTTGGGAGCTGCGCCCTTAAATCTGGTATTGCCTTAAGCTATTTCAAACATATTAGCACAATTTTTGAGAAGTCCTTA
The DNA here is from genome assembly GCA_028651295.1 of Catharanthus roseus. Classification (NCBI taxonomy): domain Eukaryota; kingdom Viridiplantae; phylum Streptophyta; class Magnoliopsida; order Gentianales; family Apocynaceae; genus Catharanthus; species Catharanthus roseus. Next base: position 1,224,408 of record JAPQWS010000026.1, read on the forward strand.
TCTTGAAAAAAAAGGTTTATGTTCTCAATTTATAACTAACTCCAACTCTAGGGAATATTATGCTACGGACACGATTCATGTCTCCACTAATGGAACTTATGGCATGTATTAAGCCACATCACCTCATGTTATTAATTATGTCTCAAATTATGGAGAAAAGAATAACAAGGATAGTGATCTAGCTTACTACAGCACATGGTCCATAAGTAGGGACATGAATCGGGTACATATCAGAATTTTTAATCTAATGTATAATTTACTTAACATAATCTAATACAATATTTTCAACATTGAAATTTTCTTCTTTAAATTCATAGGAACTAATGAAAATATTGTCACATGGTGAATTCATAATTATATTTATTACTCCCTCTTTTTTCTAATAAATATACACATTGTTATCCACAAATTATTTACATTTTAAGGATTTGTATTCTATAAGTTCATAAACTTTGTGTTGTGCAATTTATATTGGAAATTTAATAGTATAGGAAGTAATCCTGGCTTTTTAAAATAGGAATCAACTATAATGACAGTAACCACTTTTTGTCTAGGTGGAAAATTTTGGTACACTAATCAAGGCTCGACACGTGTACACCTCACCCAATTAATGATTAGCACGTATACTACCATGTGTTCACATGTGAATAGTATAAAAAATTGTGCACCAAAACAAATGAGCAATTAATGAATGGGCGAATCAAAATTTAATCTAACAACCCGCATTTAATTTTCTCCACTTCAAGAGAAAATTTTTTTTTCCACATTATAGAATTTTCAATTGGACTAGATATACCTTTTTGTTCTTTAGTTTCCTTGTTTTCATCTTTTGCTTAAATTAGGAAATTGTTTACACATAATTTGTATGAGAAACTATTCATATGCTTTTAATGTCAACATAGACAATCACTATATGGGTCTTGAAAAACATTATTTTTGAGATAAAATTTAATCTAAAAACAAGAAAATTTATGATTTTTCCAAATATTCTAAACGTTGTTCCTTGCAATTCACGGGGGGATTGATAACAATGGCCTAGTTTCGTTACATGGGACCGCTGCCCATTCCCTTCGCGACACACAAGGGGCATTGTGAACGAGCCCCTTGTGAACTGCAAGCGCTAAACCAATTTTTTTGTTTTTTACAAATTAAAATAATTCATTAAATAATTTAAACATAATAAATACAAACTAAAAAAAATTAAAATAAATTAAGTAGATAGAAGCTTATTTAAAACAGAACATATATTAAAAATAAATAAATAAGACATTACAATAAAAACATGAAATAACATTAATTAGTTTAAATAATAATTAAAGTCGGTTCGGCTTGACCTTATGCTGGATCAGGGGAGCCTCGGCTGAACCCTGATCGCTGGCAAGAGGCATCTTTACAGTATGCCTGGTCGATGGCGAGGGGTGAGCCGTGGCTTCCCTGGTCCAACGAGAAGGGTGGCCTTTAAAGGATGCAAAGCTTTGAAATTTTTTTCAAATCTAGGACGATTTGATATTGTTTTTTAAATTTTAAATCGGTAAAAATAAATAAAAACACATAAAGATTGATATACTAACCTTTTTGTGAAGATTCGTGGTTTGATGCTTCTAACTTGAAGATTTGAAAACGGCCTTTGGGAGAATTTTACAGCTAGAGAAGGAAGGGAAGAAAATTAAATGAACATTTTGGGAGTTGCGCCCTAAAATTTGGTGTTGCCTTAAGCTATTTCAAACATTTTAGCTAAACTATTGAGGGGTCCTTGTCTTGAAAGAAAAAGGTTTATGTTCTAAATTGATAAGTAACTCCAACTCTAAGGAATATTATGCTACGGACCCAATTCATGTCTCCACTAATTGACCTTTTGGCATGTATTAAGCCACATCACCTCATGTTATTAATTATGTCTCCAATTCGGGAGACAAGAATAACAAGGATAGTGATATGACATAATACAGGCCAAATGGTCCATAAGTAGGGACATGAACGGGGTGCAAAACAAAATTTTTATCTAATATATAACTTACTTAACATAATCAAATACAATACTTTCAACATTGAAATTTTATTCTTTAAATTCATAGGAACTAATGAAAATGTTGTCACATGGCGAATTCATAATTATATTCATTACTCCTCTTTTTTCTAATAAATATACACATTGTTATCCACAAATTATTTACATTTTAAGGATTCGTATTCTATAAATTCATAAATTTTGTGTTGTACAATTTATAATGGAAATTAATACAGGAAGTAATCCTGCCTTTTTAAAATAGGAATCAACTATAATGATGGCAACAACACTTTGTCTAGGTGAAAAATTTTGGTACACTAATCAATGCTTGATAGGTGTACACTTCACCCAATGAATAATTGACACGTATACTACAATCTGTTCACATGTTAAAAATACAAAAAATTGTGTACCAAAACAAATAAGCAATTATTGAATGGACTAATCCAATTTTAATCCAACAACCCACATTTAATTTTCTCCACTCTAAGAAAAAAAATTCTTCTACATTATAAAATTTTCAATTGGACTAGATTTGCCTTTTTGTTTATTTTTTGTTCTTTAGTTTCCTTGTTTTCATCTTTTTCTTGAATTAGGAAATTGTTTACACATAAATTGTATGAGAAACAATTCATATGCTTTTAATGTCAACGCAGACAATCACTTTGTAGGTCATGGTAAGAAAATTTATGATTTTTCTTAACATTCTAAACATTGTTCCTTGCAATTCACGAGGGACTTGATAATAATGGCCTTGGTTAGTTACAAGAGACCATTTACCATTCCTTTGCGACCAACCAGGGGCATTGTGAACGAGCCCCTTGTGAACCGTAAGCGTCAAAGCAATTTTTTTGTTCTTTAGAAATTTAAAAAATTTAAACATAATAAATACAAACTAAAAAAAATTAAATAAATTAAGTAGATAAAAGTTTATTTTAAACAGAACATATATTAAAATAAATAAGACATTACAATAACAAAATAAAATAAGATTAATTGGTTTAAAAAATAATTAAAGTTAGTTCGGCTTGACCCTTGTACGGGATCAGGGGAGCCTCGGGTCAACCCTGATCGCTAGCAAGGGGTACCTTATAGCACACCTGGTCCATGGCGAGGGGTGAGCCGCTGCTCCCCTGGTCCAACGACAGGGGTGGTCTTTAAAGAATGCAAAGCTTTGAAATTTCTTTCAGATCTAGGACGATTTGATATCGTTTCTTAAATTTTAAACCGGTACAAATCAATAAAAACATTTAAAGATTGATGTACTAAGCTTTTGTGAAGATTCGTTGTTTGATGCTTCTAACTTGAAGATTTAAACAAAGGCGTTGAGAGAATTTTACAGCAGGAGAAGGAAGGGAAGAAAATTAAATGAACGTTTTGGGAGTCGCGCCCTTAAATTCCGTGTTGCCTTAAGCTATTTCAAACATATTAGCACAATTTTTGAGAGGTCCTTATCTTGAAAAAAAAAAAGGTTTGTGTTCTCAATTGATAAGTAACTCCAACTCTAGGGAATATTATGCTACGGACCCGATTCATGTCTCCACTAATGGAACTTATGGCATGCATTAAGCCACATCACCTCATGTTATTAATTATCTTTCAAATTATGGAGGAAAGAATAACAAGGATAGTGATCTGGCTTACTTCACCACATGATCCATAAGTAGGGACTTGAATCGGGTGCATATTAGAATTTTTATCTAATCTATAATTTACTTCACATAATCTAATACAATATTTTCAACATTGGAATTTTCTTCTTTAAATTCATAGGAACTAATCCAAATATTGTCACATGGTGAATTCATAATTATATTTATTACTCCTCTTTTTTCTAATAAATATACACATTCTTATCCACAAATTATTTACATTTTAAGGATTCGTATTCTATAAGTTCATAAACTTTGTGTTGTGCAATTTATAATGGAAATTAATAGTTTAGGAAGTAATCCTGCCTTTTTAAAAAATGAATCAACTATAATGACGGCAACCACCTTTTGTCTAGGTAGAAAATTTTGATACACTAATGAATGCTTGACACGTGTACACTTCACACAATAAATGATTGACATGTATACTATTTGTTCACATGTACAAAATGTAAAAATTGTGTACCAAAACAAATAAGCAATTAATGAATGGACGAATCGAAATTTAATCTAACAACCCACATTTAATTTTCTCCACCCTAAAAAATAAAATTCTTCTACATTATAGAACTTTCAATTGGACTAGATTTACCTTTTTGTTTATTTTTTGTTCTTTAGTCTCCTTGTTTTCATCTTTTGCTTCAATTAGGAAATCGTTTACACATAAATTGTATCTACTCATATGCTTTTAATGTCAACGTCGACAATTACTATGTGTGTCTTGAAAAACATCGAGTTTCAGATGAAATTTAATCTCAAAAGAAGAAAATTTATGATTTTTCTTAACATTCTAAACGTTGCTCCTTGCAATTCACGAGGGGCTTGATAATAATGGTGGTGGTTAGTTACAAGGGACTACTGGCCATTCCCCTTCGACCAACTAGGTGCATTGTGAACAAGCCCCTTGTGAAGTGCAAGCGCCAAACCAATTTTTTTTGTTCTTTACAAATTAAAATAATTCATTAAATAATTTAAACAAAATAAATACAAACTAAAAAAAATTAAAATAAATTAAGTAGATAAAAGTTTATTTCAAACAGAATGTATATTAAAAATAAATAAATAAGACACTACAATAAAAGCATAAAATAACATAATTAGTTTAAAAAATAATTAAAGTCGGTTCGGCTTGACCCTTGTGCTGGATCAGGGGAGCCTCGGTTCAACCCTGATCGCTGGCAAGGGCACCTTTACAGTATGCCTGGTCGATGGCGAGGGGTGAGCCGTGCCTGCCCTGGTCCAAAGACAAGGGTGGCCTTTAAAGGATGCAAAGCTTTGAAATTTTTTTCAAATATAGGACGATTTGGTATTGTTTTTTAAATTTTAAATCGGTAAAAATGAATAAAAACATATAAAGATTGATATACTAACCTTTTTCTAAAGATTCGTGGTTTGATGCTTCTAACTTGAAGATTTGAAAACGGCCTTTGGGAGAATTTTACAGCTAGAGAAGGAAGGGAAGAAAGTGAAATGAACATTTTGGGAGTTGCGCCCTAAAATTTGGTGACGCCTTAAGCTACTTCAAACATTTTAGCCCAACTATTGAGAGGTCCTTCTCTTGAAAAAAAAAAGGTGTATGTTCTAAATTGATAGGTAACTCCAATTCTGAGGAATATTATGCTACGGACCCGATTCATGTCTCCACTATTTGACCTTATGGCATGTATTAAGCCACATCACCTCATGTTATTGATTATGTCTCCAATTCTGGAGACAACAATAACAAGGATAGTGATATGGCTTAATACAGGCCAAATGGTCCGTAAGTAATGACATGAACGGGGTGCAAAACAAAATTTTTATCTAATATATAAATTAACATAATCAAATACAATATTTTCAACATTGAAATTTTCTTATTTAAATTCATAGGAACTAATGAAAATTTTGTCACTTGGTGAATTCATAATTATATTCATTACTCCTCTTTTTTCTAATAAATATACACATTGTTATCCACGAATTATTTACATTTGAAGGATTTGTACTCTATAAGTTCATAAGCGTTGTGTTGTGCAATTTATAATGGAAATCAATAGTGTAGGAAGTAATCCTGCCTTTTTAAAATTGGAATCAACTATAATGACGGCAACCACTTTTTGTCTTGGTGAAAATTTTTGGTGCACTAATCAATGCTCGACACATGTACACTTCACCCGATAAATGATTGACACGTATACTACCATCTGTTAACATGTTAAAAATATAAAAAATTGTGTACCAAAACAAATGAGCAATTAATGAATGGACGAATCCAAATTTAATCCAACAACCCACATTTAATTTTCTCCACTCTAAGAAAAAAAAATTCTTCCATATTACAAAATTTTCAATTGGACTAGATTTACCTTTTTATTTATTTTTTGTGCTTTAGTTTCCTTATTTTCATCTTTTTCTTAAATTAGGAAATTTTTTACACATAAATTGTATGAGAAACAATTCATATGCATTTAATGTCAACGTAGACAATCACTATGTGGGTCTTGAAAAACATCGATTTTGAGATAAAATTTAATCTCAAAACAAGAAAATTTACGATTTTTCGTAACATTCTAAACGTTTTCCTTGCAACTCATGAGGGACTTGATAACAATGGCCTTGGTCAGTTACAAAAGACCGCTAGCCATTCCCTTTGCGACCAACCAGGGGCACTGTGAACGAGCCCCTTGTGAACTGCAAGCGTCAAACCAATTTTTTTGTTCTTTGCAAAATAGAATAATTCATTAAATAATTTAAACATAATAAATACAAACTGAAAAAATTAAAATAAATTAAGTAGATAAAAGCTTATTTGAAACAGAACGTATATTAAAATTAATAAATAAGAGATTACAATAACAACATAAATAACATTAATTAGACTAAAAAATAATTAAAGTCGGTTCGGCTTGACCCTTGTGCGGGATCAGGGGAGCCTCGGCTCAACCCTGATATCTAGCAAAGGGCACCTTTATAGCACACCTGGTCCGTGATAAGGGGTGAGCCGTGGCTCCACTTGTCCAACGACAGGGGTGGCCTTTAAAGGATGAAAAACTTTCAAATTTCTTTCAGATCTGGGACGATTTGATATCGTTTTTGAAATTTTAAATCGGTAAAAATGAATAAAAACACTTAAAGATTGATATACTAACCTTTTGTGAAGATTCATTGTTTGGTGCTTCTACCTTGAAGATTTGAACACGGGCGCTGAGGGAATTTTACAGCAGGAGAAGGAGGGGAAGAAAATTAAATGAACGTTTTGGGAGTCGCGCGCTTAAATTTGGTGTTCCCTTAAGCTTATTTCAGACATATTACCTCAATTTTTCAGGGGTCCTTGTCCTGAAAAAAAAAAGGTTTTTGTTCTCAATTGATAAGTAACTCCAACTCTAGGGAATATTTAGCTACGGACCCAGTTCATATCTCCACTAATGGACCTTATGGCATGTAATAGGGCACATTACCTCATGTTATTAATTATGTCTCCAATTTTGGCGACAAGAATAACAAGCAGAGTGATATGGCATAACACAGGCCATATGGTCCATAAGAGAGAACATGAATCTGGTGAACAAAAGAATTTTTATCTAATATGTAATTTATTTAACATAATCTAATAGAATATTTTCAGCAGTGAAATTTTCTTCTTTAAATTCCTAGGAACAAATGAAAATATTGTCACATGGTGCATTCGTAATTATATTTAATACTCCTCTTTTTCTAATGAATGTATACATTGTTTTCCACAAATTATTTACATTTTAAGGATTAGTATTCTATAAGTTCATAAACTTTGTGTTGTGCAATTTATAATAGAAATTAATAGTATAGAAAGTAATCCTGCCTTTTTAAAATAGGAATCAACTACAACGCCGGCAACCAGTTTTTGTCTAGGTGAAAAAATTTGGTACACTAATCAATGCTCGACACGTGTACACTTGACCCGATGAATGATTGACACGTATACTACCATCTGTTCACATGTTAAAAATATAAAAAATTGTGTACCAAAACAGATAAGCAATTAATGAATGGACGAATCCAAATTTAATCTAACAACCCACACTTAATTTTCTCCACTCTAAGAAAAAAATATTCTTCCATATTATAAAATTTTCAATTGGACTAGATTTACCATTTTATTTATTTTTTGTTTTTTAGTTTCCTTGTTTTCATCTTTTTCTTAAAATAGGAAATTTTTTACACATAAATTGTATGAGAAACAATTCATATGCTTTTAATGTCAACGCAGACAATCACTATGGGGGTCTTGAAAAATATTGATTTTGAGATATAATTTAATCTCAAAACAAGAAAATTTATGATTTTTTTTAACATTCTAAATGTTGTTCCTTCCCATTCACGAGGGGCCTGATAACAATGGCCTTGGTTGGTTACAAGGGTCCGCTGCCCATTCCCTTTGCAGCCAACCAGGGGCACTGTGAACGAGCCCCTTGTTTTTTACAAATTAAAATAATTCACTAAATAATTTAAACATAATAAATACAAACTAAAAAAATTAAAATAAATTAAGTAGATAAAAGCTTATTTGAAACAGAACGTATATAAAAATCAATAAATAAGAGATTACAATAACAACACAAATAACATTAATTAGACTAAAAAATAATTAAAGTCGGTTAGGCTTGACCCTTGTGCGGGATCAGGGGAGCCTCGGCTCAACCCTGATCGCTGGCAAAGGGCACCTTTATAGCACACCTGGTCCGTGGCGAGGGGTGAGCCGTGGCTCCCCTTATCCAACGACAGGGGTGGCCTTTAAAGGTTGCAAAACTTTGAAATTTCTTTCAGATATGGGACGATTTGATATCGTTTTTTAAATTTTAAATCGGTAAAAATGAATGAAAACACTTAAGGATTGATATACTAACCTTTTGTGAAGATTTATTGTTTGATACTTCTAACTTGAAGGTTTGAACACGGGCGCTAAGAGAATTTTACAGCAGGAGAAGGAGGGGAAGAAAATTAAATGAACGTTTTGGGAGTCACGCGCTTAAATTTGGTGTTGCCTTAAGCTTATTTCAGACATATTAGCTCAACTTTTGAGGGGTCCTTGTCTGGAAAAAAAAAGGTTTTTGTTCTCAATTGATAAGTAACACCAACTCTAGGGAATATTTAGCTACGGACCCAGTTCATATCTCCACTAATGGACCTTATGGCATGTAATAAGGCACATTACCTCATGTTATTAATTTTGTCTCCAATTTTGGAGACAAGAATAACAAGGAGAGTGATATGGCGTAATACAGGCCATATGTTCCATAAGTGAGAACATGAATCGGGTGAATAAAAGAATTTTTATCTAATATGTAATTTATTTAACATAATCTAATAGAATATTTTCCGCAGTGAAATTTTCTTCTTTAAATTCCTAGGAACAAATGAAAATATTGTCACATGGTGCATTCGTAATTATATTTAATACTCCTCTTTTTCTAATGAATGTATACATTGTTATCCACAAATTATTTACATTTTAAGGATTCGTATTCTATAAGTTCATAAACTTTGTGTTGTGCAATTTATAATAGAAATTAATAGTATAGGAAGTAATCCTGCCTTTTTAAAATAGGAATCAACTACAACGACGGCAACCAGTTTTTGTCTAGGTGAAAAAATTTGGTGCACTAATCAATGCTCGACACGTGTACACTTGACCCGATGAATGATTGACACGTATACTACCATCTGTTCACATGTTAAAAATATAAAAAATTGTGTACCAAAACAGATAAGCAATTAATGAATGGACGAATCAAAATTTAATCTAACAACCCACACTTAATTTTCTCCACTCTAAGAAAAAAATATTCTTCCATATTATAAAATTTTCAATTGGACTAGATTTACCATTTTATTTATTTTTTGTTTTTTAGTTTCCTTGTTTTCATCTTTTTCTTAAAATAGGAAATTTTTTACATAAATTGTATGAGAAACAATTCATATGCTTTTAATGTCAACATAGACAATCACTATGGGGGTCTTGAAAAATATTGATTTTGAGATATAATTTAATCTCAAAACAAGAAAATTTATGATTTTTTTTAACATTCTAAATGTTGTTCCTTCCCATTCACGAGGGGCCTGATAACAATGGCCCTTGTTGGTTACAAGGGTCCGCTGCCTATTCCCTATGCAGCCAACCAGGGGCACTGTGAACGAGCCCCTTGTTCTTTACAAATTAAAATAATTCACTAAATAATTTAAACATAATAAATACAAACTAAAAAAAATTAAAATAAATTAAGTAGATAAAAGCTTATTTGAAACAAAACGTATATAAAAATCAATAAATAAGAGATTACAATAACAACATAAATAACATTAATTAGACTAAAAAATAATTAAAGTCGGTTAGGCTTGACCCTTGTGCGGGATCAGGGGAGCCTCGGCTCAACCCTGATCGCTAGCAAAGGGTACCTTTATAGCACACCTAGTCCGTGGCAAGGGGTGAGCGGTGGCTCCCCTTATCCAACGACAGGGGTGGCCTTTAAAGGTTGCAGAACTTTGAAATTTCTTTCAGATTCGGGATGATTTGATATCGTTTTTTAAATTTTAAATCGGTAAAAATGAATAAAAACACTTAAAGATTGATATACTAACCTTTTGTGAAGATTCATTGTTTGATGCTTCTAACTTGAAGGTTTGAACACGGGCGCTGAGAGAATTTTACAGCAGGAGAAGGAGGGGAAGAAAATTAAATGAACGTTTTGGGAGTCGCGCGCTTAAATTTGGTGTTGCCTTAAGCTTATTTCAAACATATTAGCTCAACTTTTGAGGGGTCCTTGTCTTGAAAAAAAGGCTTTTGTTCTCAATTGATAAGTAACTCCAACTCTAGGGAATATTTAGCTACGGACCCAATTCATATCTCCACTAATGGACCTTATGGCATGTAATAAGGCACATTACCTCATGTTATTAATTATGTCTCCAATTTTGGAGACAAGAATAACAAGGAGAGTGATATGGCATAATACAGGCCATATGGTCCATAAGTGAGAACATGAATCGGGTGAATAAAAGAATTTTTATCTAATATGTAATTTATTTAACATAATCTAATAGAATATTTTCAGCAGTGAAATTTTCTTCTTTAAATTCCTAGGAACAAATGAAAATATTGTCACATGGTGCATTCGAAATTATAATTTAATTCTCAAAACAAGAAAATTTATGATTTTTTTTAACATTCTAAATGTTGTTCCTTCCCATTCACGAGGGGCCTGATAACAATGGCCTTGGTTGGTTACAAGGGTCCGCTGCCCATTCCCTTTGCAGCCAACCAGGGGCACTGTGAACGAGCCCCTTGTTCTTTACAGATTAAAATAATTCACTAAATAATTTAAACATAATAAATACAAACTAAAACAAATTAAAATAAATTAAGTAGATTAAAGCTTATTTGAAACAGAACGTATATTAAAAATAAATAAATAAGACATTACAATAATAACATAAAATGACATTAATTAGTTTAAAAAATAATTAAAGTTGGTTCGGCTCGACCCTTGCGAAGGATCAGAGGAGCCTCGGCTCAACCCTGATCGCTAGCAAAGGGCACCTTTACAGCGTACCTGGTTGATGGGGATGGGTGAGCTGTGGCTCCCCTGGTCTAACGACTAGGGTGGCCTTTAAAGGATGCAAAGCTATAAAATTTATTTCAGATCTAGGACGATTTGATATCTTTTTTTAAATTTTAAATCGGTAAAAATGAATAAAAACACTTAAAGATTGATATACTAACCTTTTTGTAAAGATTCATTGTTTGATGCTTCTAACTTGAAGATTTGAACAAGGGCTTTGAGAGAATTTTACAGCCAGAGAAAGATGGGAAGAAAATTAAATGAACATTTTGGGAGTTGCGCACTTAAATTTGGTGTTGCCTTAAGCTATTTAAGACTTATTAGGACAACTATTTAGGGGTCCTTGTCTTGATGAAAAGGTTTATGCTCTCAAGTGATAAGTAACTCCAACTCTAGGGAATATTAAGCTATGGACCCGATTCATGTCTCCACTAATTGACCTTAAGGCATGTATTAAGCCATATCACCTCATGTTATTACTTATGTCTCCAATTCTGGAGACAAGAATAACAAGGATAGTGATATGGGTTAATACAGGCCCCATGGTCCATAAGTAGGGACATGAACTAGGTGCATAACAGAATTTTTATCTAATATATAATTTAGTTAACATAATCTAATACAATATTTTCAACATTGAAATTTTCTTCTTTAAATTAATAGGAACTAATGAAAATATTGTCACATGGTAATTCATAATTATATTCATTACTCCTCTTTTTTTCTACTAAATATACACATTGTTATCCACAAATTATTTACATTTTAAGGATTCGTATTCTATAAGTTCATAAACTTTGTGTTGTGCAATTTATAATGGAAATTAATAGTTCAGGAACTAATCCACCCATTTTAAAATAGGAATCAACTATAATGACGGCAACCACTTTTTGTCTAGGTGGAAAATTACGGTACACTAATGAATGATTGACATGTATACTACTATGTGTTCACAAGTGCAAAATAAAAAAATTTGTGTACCAAATCAAATAAGCAATTAATGAATGGACGAATCCAAATTTAACCTAATTCCCCACATTTAATTTTCTCCACCTTAAGAAAAAAAAATCTTCGACATTATAGAATTTTAATTGGACTAGATTTACCTTTTTGTTTATTTTTGGTCCTTTAGTTTCCTTGTTATCATCTTTTTCTTAAATTAGGAAATTGTTTACACATAAATTGTATAAAAACAATTCATATGCTTTTAATGTCAACGCAGACAATCACTATGTGGGTATTGAAAAACATCGATTTTGAGATAAAATTTAATCTTAAAATTAGAAAATTTATGATTTTCCTTAACATTATAAACGTTGTTCCTTGCAGTCCATGAGGGACTTGATAACAATGGCCTTGGTTAGTTACAAGAGACCGTTGGGCATTCCCTTTGCAACCAACCCGGGGCACTGTGAACGAGCCCCTTGTGAACTGCAAGCGCCATACCAATTTTTTTGTTCTTTACAAATTAAAATAATTCATTAAATAATTTAAACATAATAAATAAAAACTAAAAAAAATTAAAATAAATTAAGTAGATAAAAGCTTATTTGAAACAGAACATTTATTAAAATAAATAACTAAGACATTACAATAAGAACATAAAAAAAATTAATTAGTTAAAAAAATAATTGAAGTTGTGTCGGCTCGACCCTTGTGCGGGATGAGGAGAGTCTCGGCTCAACCATGATTGTTGGCAAGGGGCATATTTACGGCACACCTGGTAGGCGGCGAGGGGTGAGTCGTGGCTCCCATGGTCCAATGACAGGGGTGGCCTGTAAAGGATGCAAAGCTTTGAATTTTTTTCAGATCCAGGACGATTTGATACTATTTTTTAAATTGGTAAAAATGAATAAAAACACTTAAAGATTGATATACTAACCTTTTTGTGAAGATTCATTTTATGATGCTTCTAACTTGAAGATATGAACAAGGGGTTTGAGAGAATTTTACAGTTCGAGAAGGAGGGGAAGAAAATTAAATGAACATTCTGGGAGTTGCGCCCATTAATTTGGTGTTGCCTTAAGCTATTTTAAACATATTAGCTCAACTTTTGAGGGGTCCTTGTCTTGAAAAAAAAGGTTTATGTTCTCAATTGATATGTAACTCTAACTCTAGGGAATATTATGCTACAGACCTGATTCATGTCTCCACTAATGGACCCTATGGCATGTATTAAGCCACATCACCTCATGTTATTAATTATGTCTCCAATTCTGGAGACAAGAATAACAAGCATAGTGATATGGCTTAATACAGGCCACATGCTCCACATACCGGGTGCAAAACAGAATTTTTATCTAATATATAACTTACTTAACATAATCAAATACATTAGTTTCAACATTGAAATTTTCTTCTTTAAATTCATAGGAACTAATGAAAATATTGTCACATGGTAAAATCATAATTATATTAATTAGTTATCTTCTTTCTAATAAATATACACATTGTTATCCAAAAGTTATTTACATTTTAAGGATTTGTATTCTATGACTTCATAAACTTTGTGTTGTGCAATTTATAATGGAAATTAATAGCTTAGGAAGTAATCCTGCCTTTTTAAAATAGGAATCAACTATAATGATGGCAATCACTTTTTGTCTAGGTGGAAAATTTGGTACACTAATCAATGCTCGACACGTTTACACTTCACCCAATGACTGATTGACTTGTATACTACTATGTGTTCGCATGTACAAAATGTAAAAACTTGTGTACCAAAACAAATAAGCAATTAATGAATGCAAGAATTCAAATTTAATCTAACAACCCACATTTAATTTTCCCCACTTTAAGAAAAAAAATTCTTCTACTTTATAGAATTTTCAATTGGACTAGATTTACCATTTTGCTTATTTTTATTTCTTTAGTTTCCTTGTTTTCATCTTTTGATTAAATTAGGAAATTGTTTGCACATAAATTGTAAGAGAAACTATTCATATGCTTTTAATGTCAACGTAGACAATCACTATATGGTTCTTGAAAAATATCGATTTTGAAATAAAATTTAATTTCAAAACAAGAAAATTTATCATTTTTCTTAAAATTCTAAACGTCGTTCCTTGCATTCACGAGGGACTTGATAACAATTGTCTTGGTTGGTTACAGGGGCCCACTGGCCATTCCCTTTGCGACCAGACAGGGGCACTGCGAACGAGCGCCTTGTGAACTGTAAGCGCCAAACTGATTCTTTTTGTTCATTACAAATTAAAATAATTCATTCAATAATTTGAATATAATAAATAGAAACTAAAAAAAATTAAAATAAACTAAGTGGATAAAAGATGATTTGAAATAGAATATATATATATAAAATAAATAAATAAGACATTACAATAAAAATATGAAATAAAATTAATTAGTTAAAAAAATGATTGAAGTTGGTTCGGCTCGACCCTTGTGCGGGATCAGGGGAGCCTCGGCTCAGCCCTACTCACTGGCAAGGGGCACCTTTACAGCATGTCTGATTGGTGGCGAGGGGTGTGTCGTGGCTCCCCTGGTCCTACGACAGGGGTGGCTTTCAAAAGATGCAAAGTTTTGAAAATTTTTTCAGATCTAAGACGATTTGATATTGTTTTTTCAATTTTAAATCAGAAAAAATGAATAAAAACACTTAAAGATTGATATACTAACCCTTCTGTGAAGATTCATTGTATGATGCTTCTAACTTGAAGATTTGAACATTGGGTTTTGAGTAAATTTTACAGTTGGAGAAGGGGGGAAGAAAATTAAATGAACATTTTGGGAGTTGCGCCCTTAAATTTGGTGTTGCCTTAAACTATTTCAAACACATTAGCTCTACTTTTGAGGGGTCCTTGTCTAGAGAATATTATGCTACGAACCCGATTCATGTCTCCACTAATGGACCTTATGGCATGTATTAAGCCACATCACCTCATGTTATTAATTATATCTCCAATTTTGGAGACAAGAATAACAAGGATAGTGATATGGCTTAATACAGGCCACATGATCCCTAAGTAGGGACGTGAACTGGGTCCATAACAGAATTTTCCCAATTCAAGGAGTTTTTTGAGAACTTCCTTATTTATTATATTATTTAATAATTTTAGATTTCACTTGCTATATTTTAGAGGGTGGACATATCTTCTCCTTCTCTATTATGACAATTCTATCTATTTTTTTTATCTTTGCACTTTTAATAATTTTATATGGGTCAATGCCTAATCACCCACCAATTTAGATGGCCTTAGTTTATAGTGAAAAAAGACATTCATAATAATAGAAATATCTTTTTTTCTTTTTAATTAGTATATATTAAACCTCTTATATATAATATTTGCTCTCTTTTACCACGAAGGAAATTACTATAACTATTTTTTACATGTTTACAAAACCTTGAGGAAATATGATTACAAAAAATAAGATAAAATTGATGACCTCTCCATTGGTAATCATTGTGCTACAGTATTTACTAAATACTACAGTTTTTCTAAATATACTATTATTTCTAAGCTCTGTAAAACTAAACAATCTTCATACATTTATTTAAAAAAAAAAGTATTTGAATTAATAAATTTACAATTGATTTTGTAAAAACCAAAAACGATGAATGTTTGTTAGTAGTTTAAGTACATTTTGTGGAAATAGGATTTCAATTATTAAGATGAATACATAACAAAGCAACGTAACAACATATGGGTGCTTGAAGACTATGTTGTTCCAAGAAACTCACACTGAAAAACATCTATTTTTTGGAAAAAAAAAAAAAGGGGTTTGTGGAATTTACCTTCTAATTTTTCTTTTATGAAAGTCAAGCGTAATTTATAATCATTTTTTTTCTTCTAAAAAACAGAAATGGCATCGAAACTTTATTAAGAATCTACTTATTTACTTATTTCCAAGGACGAGAAAATGCATGAATAGCTTACTCGAACCTAAGATTTTAGATCTCTTTCCCTGTAGTTACATAATTCTTATCCACCCATGCAGAGGTTTCCAATGCCACAAAATTCTTGCCAATATAGACCATGCACCAACTCTAAATCTAAATTAAATCTAAAATTCTTTGGCACTCAATAAAATGGATATTTCTTCATTCTGGTAAATAATCTTCGGTTAAAAGCCTAAACCAATGAGTGGTCTCTTTGTGGTTATACTTTCCAACAAGAACATTCTTCTCTTACCATATTGTCTCTAATTGTCATATTAGTCAAGGTCTCACGCTGCTAGAATTGTCTAAGATATCTAATACGCTTTATCTACAATGCTGCATTTAGAGTAGATTGATCGTGAGCACTGGAGAGAGCTGTATAAGAAATAAGAATCATTCGATTGATAGTGTGCTTTATCCACCTCAAAGCGAAACTAGGCTACAATGGGTAGGCCTTCTCACAACAGTGACTCCATTTCTTTTACCGAGCATAAGAAGAGCATGGTAAGTTAAAACATCTTGATTTCCCTAATTTTGAATTATTTTACAATTCTTCCATTTTATTTGCAACGTCAAAAAGTGGGGCAACTTCTCACCAAAATAGTGTTACAAAAAGACACACTTTCCAAAGTAGGACTAAAGAAAGGAAAGTTTGTCAATGACCGATGCCATAAGAGGTTAGCAAACAATTTCCAATAATGAAAGTGCAATAAATAATTAATTTTAATGTGCAATGCCAAAATCTGTTGAAAAGCAAAAGAATTTTGCAACAACTAAAAAATTATGTTATTTCAAAAAAATTAATTAACTTGTCACTGCGAATTTGTTTAAAAAAGTAAAAAAATTTCTCAATTAATTTGTAAGGGAGTCTAAAATGACCCGTTTGTTGCAAATTAAAAACGAACACCAAATCAACCATAACAAAAATTAACAACGGGCATTTTCGCAACGGACCATTTTCCATTGCAAATCCATTGGAAATAGGTGGTCATTTGCAACGAATATGGTCGTTGCAAAAAAAACTATTCTAGAAAGAAACTTAGTAGTTAAGAGAGCAATTTTTCCAATTTCACTTTGTGTTTTACTTTTCTCGAAAGAAAATTATTATAACATTTTCTTATGTGCTTACAAAATCTTGAGGATATATTATTACAAATAAACAAATAGAACCCGTTTGGTAAACATTGTGCTATAACATTTATTCATGACTGCCGAAACATTTCCTTCAAATACTTTTTTTACAAGTCCCACTGAAACTAAGACTATGTATACATAGATTTTGAATCAAAAAGTGTTTAATCTAATACATATTGGAATATTTTTGTAAAAGCCTGAAGACATGATTGTTGGTCACTAATTTAAATCTTTTTTTTTTTAGAAATAAGAAATACGATTATCAAGAGAAAAATACATAATAAAGCCAGGTGGTCAAAATATAGGTGCTTCATGACTATATTGTTCAAAGAGAGTCAATAGCTTATGCCACTATCCTAGACGCTTTAAACCCTCCTCGTTTATCCATTTGACAGAAGCATTTCCACGAACCTATTTTTACTTATAGATCAGCCTCGTTTACTTTAGTGTGATGTGTAAAACATATCTAGCTGTCAATTAAATAGGTCCAATACAGGCTAAACTAGAATTCACTTATGGAGAACTAAATTATGCAATCAATTGTATTTCAAAAGTATTTGCGGAACAAAATTTTGAATCCATAATCCTCCCTTGAACTTATATATCAATTATATATCCACTCTGCCTTAATAGTAATACTTGTGGTAGTAGTGGTGTAATCATTGTCATTGTAACATGAATGATTACGTATCACTTCCTGCATTCACTTTTCATCCTAATCCAAACAAAAATCATTATGTTCAATTAATCTTTACGAGGTTCTCATGTCGAGCAACTAGAATTCTCCCTTTCTTAATGTAAAAAAATAAATCTAACATATGTGAGATAGATTGGAGGGCCCTGTCAACAGTAATTTCCTCATCTGGCCTTGAATTATCAACTGAACCTGCTAGCAACTTACCAGATTGCTTTGCAAGCAAAACAAGCTAAAAGCGTCAGTAATTTATTCCTCTAGGGTCCTTGAAGCTAGAAAGAATAAAGAAAAAAACATATCGGATTGTTAAAAGGATTTTGTTTCATTGGTTTCTCATATATATGCTTTCTTTTCTATTAGTCATAACAACGCCTTATCTATAAAAGCATGAAGCTGCCTTATCATTTATATAATCGTGCAATTTTTGCATCATTATTACAAGGTGGAACTTGTAATAGGAGTTGCATTACTAGCTTGGAACTTCTTGTTGAAGGAAACATCGGCAAATGACCATAGATAACTTGTGACAAATATTCCTTGTTTTGTATAGAACTAAAGAAATGTGTCAAAGATTATTAAAATGTTACAAGTAGATGCTGGTTGTTATTTATCTTACCAGCTAGCTACATATTGAGTCTACACATAATTAGGTTAAGTAAGTTGCTTCCAATAATTCGGTAGTATAGCTGGATAATTAATGTGTCCTTGTATATATGAATTCCTTGTTTTACTACCTATTAATGTACTTTACATCTTGATTTACAATATATTCCCTTTGACTTACAGCTTTAAATATTTGACATTGTTCTCTATATATATAACCCAGGAACGTCTTTTAATTTCTTCTAACATCTTCTTTTTATAGTAATGTATTTTCTTTTTAGTGCTTATCTTTTTCTTTTACGGTTTATCTTTTATTTGGTAAGTTTTATTAGTAAAATAAACTCCCTCCATCGTAAATCTTTTGTCTCACTTTCCTTTTTCTTTCGTCCTAAATTATGGTCTCCCTTCCTTTTATAAATGATAGGTAAACAATCAACATACATCATATCTACTCAATATCTCTATTTCCCAAGAAATATTAATAAAGCACCCACTACTCCAATAACTTTATATCTACATTTGAAAACTTTCAGGATAAAAAGTCGAATTCTTTTAATATCATAGAAGGGTATAAAAGACAAATCAAAATAAAATTTATTAGTCTAACTAAATATCTTAATCCATACGAAAAATTGAAATGGGACCAAGGATTTGGGATGGAGAAGTACTAAATTAGAAATGTTATAAGAAAGGTTATAAAAAATGGTACCGACAATCTGAACAATTCATATATATATATACTCTAATAATCAATATATCCACGCTTGATAAAGCTAGTCATTTTTTTAATGAACAAAACTAGTCCATCTAAAGTCATTTAGAATAATTGTTTATTTATTGTAATAGTTGTTGAAGACAAAGATAAACAAAACCTAAATTTCATAGTTAACATGATAGGTGCCATACTATGCCTAGAATCCCTAGGTCATCTACTTTGGCCACTTCTTGTCCCTGCGACTACTGTTGTAGGATCATAGTTGTTAGAAAATTTAGAATTAGAATTTTAGATATTCGTTATTTATTTATTTATGAAATTAGATATTTTAATAAATATATGCATTTCTTATTTCAATTTTAAATAAGAATATCAGCGATGAAGTTGCGAGTAATTTGAATGATACATTTGCAACAAAACAGAGAAACTATACACAATTTGTGACCAATATGTGTTAATTTTGAAACAAAAAGAAAATAAAACACAATATAATAATTGACCGATATAAATTTTAATTTCATTGAAATGTGCAAGAAAATTGCGACGAGTTTGCAAAAGCCTCTAGTTTTGCAAAGTGAATGTTAGATGGAAATCTATCAGAAACTCATAGTAAATTGCGATAAGGGTTTACAATTACTTTTAAAAAACAAAATCCAGACCTAGCACAGAGTACTTTTCCAGCGATGAAACTTTTGGGCAATTGATAGAAAAATTCAGTTAACACAATAGTGTTAATTTGTGACTTTGTATAAGTTTTTGGCAACTTTTGACTTGGAATATAGTTATGGAGAGTTTTTGTCACAAAGCCATAAATACCATTGCTTTCCACAGCTATGCTACTATATTGTTTGTTGTTGCAAATTGATTGCATTTTTTAGTAGTAGCAGAACTCGAAAATAAGTTATTCCTTATAAAGTAACTAACTGAACAAAATACCCAAACCAAGCACCCTTTGAGTCATATTACTGTTACTGATGGAACTATGAGCTACTTTATCTTTCATCTCTTAACTCTCTTGATATGTGTGTAGTAACAGTATAGACACAAATTGTTGCATTGTGAGAAGGGGATTAAGAAGTCTGCTTGCCTGTATAGGCTAACCATCTCATCATAAGTCAATAAAGTCATGGAAATAATAGGGGAACTGGTCTCTAAAAGGGATGTGACAAATAAGATAACTCCTAATCTATCATGTCTATGACACTCATGTGGGTAGTCATTACATATTAATTACAATTGTACGTGGTGATGAAGGTCACACTTCTAATGAATTTTCGGAATCCTCCATATGTAAATTCTAAAATCCCAATTAGGTACTTAAATCTAATGAAGGTTCTAATCATACATAGGATGACTCTTACCTTCGTAGTACAAGAATCATTGTAATAGAGGGAATAATGAAAATGAGAAAAATCTTATATAGATTTCTGCTTAATGCACGTAAATCTTAGAGGCATCTTGTCTCGTGCGTAGTACTTTTTCTCAAACGTTCTCTAGATGTTGAAGAATAATGCTTCTAATTACTATTACAATATACTAATTACTATTACAAACAACAAAAAAAAAAAATCAGCCGAAGAATAAAGGAAATATACACAAGATTCAATCTTTAAGAACAGAAACACAAAATGAGTATAAACACAATATGCAAAATCAATACCCGGTTAATACCAAACTAAAACCAAATAAACAAAGAGTTGTTCCGCTTACCACCGCCGCGGTGCAACCGGCGGCTGAAAATCAAAGAGATGACCGAGGAGATTAACTCGAATGGTCACCAGAAATGCAAACGATCACCGAACAGCGGCAACGCCGCGCTGAGGCGCCGAAGGTAAGCAAGGGGATGATCGGGTATTATACCCTCAGAAATGGCCTTAACCGTGATGGAAGTCACCAGCAACCCTCTTTCTCTATTTCTCTCTCTTTTCTTTTCCTCACGGCTCACTCTCTAAGCACACCAACAGATAATTAAAGGTGACAAAGAGGCCCGATGAATAACAGAGAAACATAGAACACCGGAACAGAGAGAGGGGAGCAGCGGCGGTGCCGCAGAATAAGGGGAAAACCAGAGAGTCTAGAAGACTCAAAAGACATAGAGAATGAAGAGACGGTCAAGAAGGGAAAGCGAGAGACTGCACAGAAACCAAAGCAGCAGCAGCATTAGAAAGAGGGGAAGTCCGCGGGTCACCAACGGATGGCTCGAATGGCCAACTCGAACCGCCAGGGCATCCCTTGACCAAGTCAAGAAAAACCTCCTCCAAGGCTGAGACCCATTAACATCATTGGGTTGAAGGGGGAAGGAGAAATTATGCTGGAAAAGATGAAAAAAATATTGGGGGAACATGGGTTTGAAAAGCCTACAATCTCCAACTCGAACAATATTTTCCATCCCTGAAATGACTCACTTTGAGTTAAATTGTTTCCACATGAAGAAAGCCCCTGCAAAACATAAATTTGTCATTGTTTACATTTTTAATACCAAAAACAGCAGGATTATTATCAGTACTAATCTTATCTATGTCGAAATACCGCTAGAGATCTTTTCTCTAATAAAGTGGTATTTGACATCAATATGTTTCGTCCGTTCGTGATAGACTGGATTTTTACACAAATATAAACAACTTTGACTATCTGTATAAATAATAACTTTAGAATGTAAAATATTTAATTCACTCAATAACCCCTGAAGCCAGATATCTTCTTTGATTGCTTCCGTTGCTGTAATATACTCAGCCTCAATAGTTGACAAGGAAAATACAGACTGCAGTTGGGATTTCCATGAATGCAATTACCTGCAAGGGTAAAGAAATAGGAAGGGGTAGATTTTCTACCATCCTTATCACCTGCAAAATCAGAGTCAACAAATCTAATTAATTCAACATCAGACCAATTATGATAGTGTAAACCCCGATCCACAGTTCCATTTAGGTAACATAGTAGCCACTTGAGGGCAGCCCAATGATCTCTTTCGGGATTCGACATAAATCTTCTAAGAAGGCTTATAGAAGAAGCAATGTCTGGACGGGTAGATATCATTGAGTACAAAACTGAGCCTATGGCCATTCTGTAAGGGATATTGGCCATATCTCTCTTTTCACTTTCAGTTTTAGAACAGGTTTTGTCGGAAAGTTTAAAGTGGCCAACAAGAGGAGTAGTAATGGGTTTACACAGGTGTATTGAAAATTTGGATACGATTTTCTGAAGAAAAGGCTTTTGAGATAGAAAAAGAGAATGATCAGGTCTATCTCTTGAAATACTCATCCCAAGAATTTTGGATGCAACTCCTAAATCCTTCATATCGAACTCAGATTTCAACAGTGATTTTAGTTCATCGATCTTAGCTTTGTGGCGACAAGCTATTAACATATCATCCACATACAGCAACAAATAAATAGCAGAATCCACATTGTTACCAGAAAAATAAAGACACCTATCATAGTTGCTTTTTGAAAATCCAATTTTAGACATAAAGGAATCAAACCTCTTGTACCATTGTCTTGAAGACTGTTTAAGCCCATATGAAGACTTTTTAAAAGACACGCCATGTGTTCCTTACCCTTTACCTCAAAACCGGGTGGTTGACGCATATAAATGGTTTCTTCAAGATCACCATGTAGGAAGGAAGGCAGTTTTCACATCAAGTTGTTGAAGGTTAAGATCATAGAAGGCAACAAGAGCAAGAACAATCCTAATTGTTTTGTATTTAACAACAGGCGAAAAGATTTCATTAAAATCAATGCCCTCAACTTGTGAAAAACCTTTTGCAACAAGTCTGGCCTTGAACCTGGGAGGTTCGTTAGAAGACTCAGATTCTTTTATTTTGAAAATCCATTTACAATCAACAAGTTTCTGTTTTGATGATTTTGGAACAAGAATCCAGGTTTTATTTTTGTTTAAAAAAAACATTTCTTCTTCCATCGCACGTAACCATAAAAAAACGTGATTGAGACTTTTCAAAACCTCAGAAAAACTTAAAGGTTCTTTTTCCTCCACATAAGATGCAACAACAAAAGCATATGATACAATGTAGGAGTAACCATACCGAGGATGATCCTTGGGTACCCTACGGACTCGATCTTTAGCGAGTTGATAATCCCTAAGGGCTTGGGTTTGAGCCTCAGGATGTTCCTCTTCCTCATCAAAACCATCTAGAATAGAGTCAGAAGTTTTAGGGACAGGAGTGCTACTAGAAGGAGCAGAAGACTCAGGATTGGTTTCAGGTTCCTGAGGCGAATCTAAGGGAGGTTCAGAGATGGTCTCCACCTTCGCCGGAATACTACTTGGAGTGAGAATACTAGGAGGATTATCGGAGATGAGTCTATCCTTAAGACAAGGCATCTCTAACTCGTTAAAGATAACATCCCAACTGATGACAACCCTAACCCTTGGTTCACCCTTTAATCACACTCTATAACCTTTTACCCCACTAGGATATCCTATGAACACCCCCTTTCTAGACCATGGATATAGTTTTCCCTCTTTTTGATGAGCAAATGCTGCAAAACCAAAAAATCTCAGATTGGAAAGATTAGGAGGTTTACCACACCAGAGTTCTATAGGAGTCCTAAAGTTTATAGCTATGGAAGGAGATCTATTGATGAGGTATACTGCTATACTAATAGCTTCACCCCAGAAAGGTTTTGGGATACGAGGAGAAACTAAAAGACACTGGACCTTATCCATAATAGTATAATTCATCCTTTCGGCAACTTCGTTTTGTTGTGGGTTATGTCTAACCGTTCTATGGTGTAAAATGCCATGTGATGCACACAAGTCAGAAAACTTCCGGTTACAAAATTCAAGACCGTTATCGGTCCTGATAGTTTTTAGTTTATTTCGAGAATGATTTTCGGCAAAACGTTTCCATTCACAAAATTTTTCAAACGTAAAGAAAAACCCATACATGCCTAGAAAAATCATCAACAATAGACAAGAAATAAACGTTACCACTGTAAGTCAGAACTTTCTTAGGCCCCCACAGATCACAATGCACATAATCAAGAGGTGCAGAAGACTTGTGTTTACTGGTTGAAAAACTGATTTTATGTTGTTTTCCCAAAACATAGTGATCACAAAAATCCAGAAAATCAATTTTGTCACCATATAAAAGTTTTTATTTTTGTAAATGATAAAGCCCTTTTTAACTAAAGTGGCCGATCCTCCGATGGCACAACATAGTTTCCTCAGGGACAGATTTTGAAACCAAACCAGTGGAGTTGCAAACTATTTTACCGAGAAGGATGTATACAGTTTCCTTTTAAAAAACTTTTAGCATGACTAGGTTCCCTTTGCAAACACGTAAAATTCTATTTTTGGATTTAAAAGAGAGACCCAAAGAGTCTAAATAACTAAGGGAGATAAGACCCCGACGTAAGTCAGGCACGTATCTCACCTTAGTGAGTTTTCTAGTCATGCCGTCATGCATTTTTATAAAAATATTACTAATGCCTTTAATATCACAAACCTGATTATACCCATAAAAACCTTTCCTTGTTTTAAAGGTTTGAACTCATAAAACCAGTGTTTGTTAGGTGTCATGTGCAATGAGCAACCATAATCAAGTACCCAATGATCAACAACATCAGTACATGGAGGAGAAAGAGAAACACACAAAACTTCAGAAAACATAGAGTTACCATCTGATTCAAAAACGTGAGTTTTGTCGACTTTATTACCTCCTTTGCCATGTTTACGTTGTTTCTCATCTTTGATTCGTTTAAAACACTTATTTTTCATATGCCCTTCTTTCCCACAATAAAAACATTTTACTTTGCTTTTCTCGTGATTTGGAACGACTTTTAAAATGATGACTAGGAGGTTCTCTCCGGTCAATCCTTCCTCTCACAAAAAGATTTTCACCATGAGATTTATTTTCTTTTTGCAAATCCAAATCTCTTGATTTTAAAGCATTTTTGACATCAGAAAGAGACAAATCATCTCTGCCATATTTAATAGCACCGTTAAAAGAATCAGGTAAGGCATTTAGTAAAATAACTGCAGTATTTTCATCATAGATTTTCTTTCCGATGTTTTGAAGTTCCAAAATGATTTTATTCAAATCATCTATATTTTTAGAAAGTGATTATGTCCCACTCATTTCGAAACCGAAAAGCTGTTCTTTGAAATAAATTTTATTAGAAAGTGATTTTCCCAAATATAGTTTTTCCAATTTTGTCCAGATTTCAAAAGTATTGTCTTTTTCATCAATTTCTCGTAAAACGTTATTAGTCAAATGCAAGGTGAGGCAACTATGAGCATCATCTAGTTTTTCTTTAAGAATTTCGCCCTTCTAAGATTCCGGATACTCTTCAGAGCTACAAATAGCGGGAGCAATTTTATTTTGTACCAAAATTACTTTTATTTTCCTCCGCCACATTACAAAATCAGATTTGCCATCAAACCTATCAGTTTCATTTTTTGGGACTAACATGTTTTAAAGGCAAATAGGTGTAATTCGGTGGTTTAGGAAAGATGAAAGATTTGAAAAAGTTTTGAATAAAATTGTTCGGATTTCCTCAAAATAGAGAAAAACGTTCAAGGAAAAACGGTGTTGTTTACTTTAGTTTGTTTGATTAGGTTTGGTTTTATTATACAAAACAGTGTAACAGAAAAACACACAAGAATACCTAATCAAAAAACAAGGAAACAAACTGTATAACGAGAAAAGGAGACTGAAGCAAACAGATTCAGCAAACAACAGGAAAAAAGATAGGAACAAAAAAAGAAAAAATATACATATAGATAAAAGCTTTTGAAATCAGAAAGAAAAACCACCAAGACACAGATACTTGAAATCTCACGGATTCAAGCCAGGCTTAGGTTTTTTGTTTTTGAAGATGTAGAGAAAGGATAAACTGGAATAAAAAACTAAAGGGAAAAACAGAAGCAGAAATATTAATAATAATAATAGTAAGCACAGTAATAGCAAGAATCAGCAGCACGCCGTAACAACCAACAACCAGAACTATAGAACTGGCGGCAAAAAGAAGTGAACCCAGAAGCAGAGAACACAAACCAGCTACAAGCCGAAACAGACAAACAGAAACAGAAACCGACGGCAAGGCCAAAAGAAGAAAACAAAAAAAAAATAAAACTGTAAAATAGAGTGAGTAAGAGTAACTTCACTGGCCGGATCTGAGGAACTCTTCAGATCCAAAAGGTTGTTGTAGGATGCCGGCGCTGATGATCCGGAACCAGGCTCTGATACCACTTGTTGAAGAATAATGCTTCTAATTACCATTATAATATACTAATTACTATTACGAACCACAAAAAAAAATCAGCGGAAGAATAAAGGAAATATACAGAAGATTCAATCTTCAAGAACAGAAACACAAAATGAGTATAAAGACATTTTGCAAAATCAACACCCGGTTAATACCAAAGTAAAACCTAATAAACAAAGAGTTGTTCCACTTACCACCGCCGCGGTGAAACCGGCGGCTAAAAATCAAAGAGATGACCGAGGAGATGAAACCGAACAGTCACTAGAAATGCACAGGTGACAAAGAAGCCCGGTGAATAACAAGGAAACATAGAACACTGGAACAGAGAGAGGGTAGCAGCGGCAGTGCCAGAATAAGGAGGAAACCAGAGAGTCCAGAAGACTCGAAAGACAAAGAGAATAAAGAGACGGTCAAGAGGGGGAGAGGGAGAGACTGCATAGAAACCGAAGCAGCAGTAGTATTAAAAAGAGGGGAAGTCCGTGAGTCACCAACGAACGGCACAGATGGCTAACCCGAACCGCCCAGACATCCCTTGACCCAGTCAATAAAAAACCTACTCCAAGGCTGAGGCCCATTAACATCATTGGGTTGAAGGGGGAAGGAGAAATTGGGCTGGAAAAGAAGAAAAAAATATTGGGAGAACATGGGCTTGAAAGCCTACACTAGATTTGCTATGGACATGTCTATTCCTTAGTGTTTTACATTTTCACTTTAAATATCTAATCAAAATTCAACTTTGCCAGTTAATAAAGGAAGACATATAAAACTAAGAACTCTATATGAATGTAAACTTGCATAAACTCAAGCAAAGCTAAAAAATCTTTGCCTAGGGTCAAGAAAAATGCCTAAAATCTTCGCCTACATCTCAAGATAACCAAGACTCACAAGCCTGGATTCTCATGCTAAAAGTTCCAGGCATTGTCACTGGTAAACTAGAATATTGTTATTCATTTCATTCGGAATTCCAATAATAAATAAATGAGTTCAAACCTCAACATAGAGAATTTTATAATATTCTCTAATTATACTTATTGCAGAATGAAGATATATGTTACCTTACAAACAAGACAACCGCGTTTTAGTTCAAGAACTTTGTTCATTATTCTTTTAATTTTCTTGCTCAACATACGTAAAAAGGTTCAATAAAGAGAAATGTATGTTAATGGTTCCTTCATAATGACAAAATAGATTTTGCACTCTATTTCACTAAACTGTAGAATATGTGATTGTCTACAAAAATATTTCTTCATCCTTTATATATTTTAAGGGATCAAGCAATTGAAACCTGAGGATCCTTCTGGCTGCACATCAACACATTCTTTATCATTCCATGGAATGAATGATTCGTCATCAGTGAGATTCTAAAGTAATATACAATAAATTTCCATATAAGAAGCTACTTATTTGAATAAATTAACCACTAGAATAGAGATAATATGAAGACAAATGAAGAGATAAATAACAATAAATTGTTGATTAACTTTCATAGGAAAAGTTTACTCGTGAGTATATGCTCTAAAAGTTAGACTTGCAATGTTAAATGATTTTAATCCTCAAAATGAAAGATTTGTGCGGTACAAAAAAATCCATTAAGCCCATTACTATTTCATTATGGAACTATCCTAATAGAACAATATTGCTAAATTCTATTTATGCACGGTAGAAGACATAATGTGATTAATGAAGCTTATGCATACCCCTTGTAGTCATAATTTTGTTCTGTTAATCAGACACGAGAGCAATAAGAATGGAAACAAAAAACTTCCAACATATCGAGGTATTTTTATTAAATAAGCTCCTAACTGAAAAAATATGACCGTGCTAGAATACTTTACTTTTGAAGCAAAGAGGTGACGCTAGAAATTGTTCCTCACAAACTTACCTCTTTTGACCATCACTTCTTGAGATTTTCTAGTTATGTGACCGTGTTAAAAACATTTAGCCATGCAATAAGAGTAGAATCCAGCCATCATAAAACATAATAGTAATCCTAATTTAGATAGAAACAAAATTAGGGACATACCTTCCTCCCCCCTGCCAATACTGTCTTTGTTAACTTTTTTAAAAATAATTTATTTGCTTAAAAAAAAGGAAATCAAGAACAATCTCAATAACATACAAAATAAATAATTTCCTTACTTGTAGCCAAAAGAAAAAGCCACGTAACAAATTCAACTGCTTAAGATGATTATTGGCGGCAACTGTTTCTTCACTCTTCCTTTTAAGAACTATAGAGTTTATTTCAAAATGTGAAAATTATGAAGATCAAAGATTGCCATCGTTTTAATTGTAATATAAACTCAAGAAAAGGTGAGAGTAAATATATCGATACAAAATGATCTGATCACTAGCAAGGGGAGACCTTTCAGTGAACATTAATTATTTCAACTTTATATATAATTTGCATTGAATGGATATTTAATTTTGGGAAAATGAATCACTCATAGATAAATAAACTAATACATAAATTCAATAGTAAAGAAGTATCACAAAAGTCAATAATAGGAGTAGATTGCTATCATCAACATAGGAGAAATAATATTTTTCATGCGTTGATGAGTTTAATTGGACAATTTATAAGGCGATCAATAATGGTAATATGAAAAATCCTAGTTAATAATTGACTCACCCAAATAATGATCAAACAATGATTTTCCCCTTTTATGTGAGGGACAAAATTTTAGCCCTCCGAGTGCAAATCTCTATGCTTATCTTGAGGATTACGCTTAGTGATTTCCCGCATAAGCTTTTCACGCTCCTCTTTATCATAAGGTTTGCGAAGAATTTCTAATATTTGCACCCTGAAGTTAGAACACATCGTTTGTTGTGGACAGCCACAATGGTTGTTGACATCTTTTGACTTAATAAAGGTACAAAAACAAAATAGAAATTAGACAAGAAATATTAGCAATAAATTGAAGAAAAATTAAAGAAGGATCAATTCGATAAAAGTATCCAAAATAGTGGAAAGGGATAACTAACGTTTTGTTGTTTCATGCTGAGTAGTGTCTGTATACTTCCGTTTCTTAGAAGCAAGGTTGTCATCTTTCTGAGAATTAAGGAAGATAAGGCCATCATAAACTACAGATGCACCATTCTTGTATTGATAGATCACATTAGAACCTTCAAGCCTCATGTTTTCAAAGAACAATTTATAGTCGCAATCATAATTACTTTGAAACTCAATTCCCTTCGTTTTAGAATGAGTATCCAAATCATTTTCATCTTCACTGTTTGGATAATTTTCCATATACTTTAGTGGCTTTGTTAACCCAGTTTTTTTGGTTGTCCTCGAGCACATAAGAGGATCCATCATTCTTCAAACTGCTCAAAAACAATGCATAGCTTGGATCATCACCACAATCAATTAAAAATTCAGGTTTTGGATCATCAACAATTGACATGTATTCGGCATTCAAATATTTAAGAAAGTCACTATCTTCATCCTCCATGCGTTTATGCACATGCTCTCTCTTCACTTCGTTGGACAAGCTACTCGATACTTTCTTGTTTTGTCCAGGATTGTGCATGTAGCTAAATTTTGTTGTATGAGATCTTAAATCCTCTACGACATCCTTTGTTTTTGAATCCATGTCTTAGCTATATTAAATTACTTGAGAGCAAGCTAAATAAAAATATCTCAAAACTCTTCCTTCACCTTCCTCACCAATTGAACTACTCAATAAGTACTTCGCTCAAGGCACAATGCATGATAAAAATTGTCTACAGTCCAAAAGAATCAATAAGCTAGTTAGGATGGAGGATCCCCCACTTCATTTAAATATATACTTAAATAAACTCAAAAGTACTTAAAAGAGGAAGAATTTGGAAACTGAAATTAATCAAGTCACATTTTAGATGTATATACTTTTTTATAGGACTAATAAATATAACAAGTCTTTAAGAAAAATTTTCCTTAAACAATCTTTTAATGCTCTAACAAAAACTTCTCCTCTTTAATACCTTTGATAGAGGAGTAGCCTTGACTTACATTAATTAACATGTATGGTGTGAAAATCAAAATATTTTTCAATTGCTCAGAGATAGGGGCTAGCTAGGGCATATATTTCCCCTAAAGAGAAATCAACTAAGCTTGTATAAATAGGAAAATTAAATCCATAAATTAAAATAAAAGTTACTTGCATGTGATATCTAGGGGCAAGATTTTTTAATTCGACTTCTTTGCGTATTGTGAATTTATTCAGACTCGGAAGACAGAAGAGGATGAACATTGATTATATTTTACTTGCTTTAGTATTGGTCGGGTAAGGTTGACTTCGTCTATATACCCTTTTTATTTTATCGTATTTCGACAACGCATCACTACATACGTCTATCAAGTATTTTACTCAATTTGCATATCTTTCCTCTAGTATGTGGTTTACTTAATATAAATTTAATGAAAAATTTTTAATATTGAAATTTTATTCTTTTTATTTTTAGGAACTAAATAAAATATGGTCATGTGGTGAATTCATAATTAAACTAGTGAAATCTAACATTGTTATCCATAAATTATTTCCATTTTACGGATTCATGCTCTAGAAGTATATAAACTTCATGTTGTTCAATTTATAACAGAAATTAATTGTTTAGGAAGTATTCCTATTTTTTTGAAAAAAAAAAAGAATTTTCTTATTGGACTAGATTTACCTTTTTGTTTCTTTTTTGTTCTTCGGTTTCTTTGCTCTTATCTTTTTGGAAAATTAGGATATTGTGTACACATAAATTGTATGAGAAACTATTCATATGCTTAATTTTAGTAACGCCCAAGAAACCCTTGAAATTTGGGGTACTTTTAAATTGAAGGCGTGAATATTTATTGAGACACAAAAATATCTTAAAGTTGTGATGGTTTATTAATTAATGATATGAACTTTTTTCCTGATAAAAGATTCCTCGCGTGAACAAAAACGAAGGATTTCTTTTTCTATTAACATCACCCTAATATTCGATTGAAGAAGAATGAATAGTGTACTAATTCAAAGCTCTTCATACAGCTTAATCGACAAAAGGGAGAACTAGAATCCAATAAGAAAGAAGAAGAGGGAAGAAAACTTTCTTATAGCTTCTCTAAGATTACACAAGGGAGAAGCAAAAACAAATGAGGGAAAGGAAGAAACTTAGAAGGTAAGACACCATATGAATAGTGGCAAAAACTTGGTTGGGAGGGAAGGGAGGGGTAGGTGGTGCGTGACGGTGAGGAAGGGAGTGTATGAGTGGTTTATCTTCTTAAGAAGTTCCGTTGATAACTTTCTCCTTAATGGTAAGAATTACTCATGCATGTATCATAAGAAGAAATAATTGCCACATAACAATAAAACTATTATTAATGATAAGAATAATAAAATTTATCTAATCTTAATTTTAGACCAATAAAAATCTATCAAGAAGATTTATACTGTCCCACAAAAATTACGTTGAGATCCCTAAAATGTGCATTCTAAGTATACCAAAAAAAATTAATCAACTTAAGATATTCGTAAACTCCCCTAACAAATATTTGTATTAATAAAATTTTACCCTCTTTCCTAAGCATCTACAAAACTATCGTTAAATCCCAAAACTTTACCCCACTAAGTCAAATTACAAACTCTACATTATTGACATCAACACTTATGTGTCATGTGTGAGGTACTTACGGGGTATGGCATCTCAAATCTTTCATCTAATATATAATATACTTAACGTAATCTAATACAATATTTTCAACGTTGAAATTTTCTTCTTTAAATTCATAGGAACTAATCAAAATATGGTCACATGGTAAATTCATAATTATATTCATTATTCCTCTTTTTTCTACCAAATATACGCATTGTTATC
This sequence comes from Catharanthus roseus, assembly GCA_028651295.1. Lineage (NCBI taxonomy): Eukaryota > Viridiplantae > Streptophyta > Magnoliopsida > Gentianales > Apocynaceae > Catharanthus > Catharanthus roseus. The sequence continues at coordinate 1,256,740 of JAPQWS010000026.1, forward strand.
CAACAAATTATTTACATTTCAAGGTTTCGTATTCTATAAGTTCATAAACTTTGAGTTGGGCAATTTATAATGGAAATTAATAGTTTAGAAAGTAATCCGGTCTTTTTAAAAAACGAATCAACTATAATGACGGCAACCACTTTTTGTCTAGGTGGAAAATTTTGGTGCACTAATGAATGCTCGACACGTGTACACTTTACAAAATGAATGATTGACACGTATACTACCATGTGTTAACATGTACAAAATATGAAAAATTGTGTACCAAAACAAACAAGCAATTAATGAATGGACGAATAAATTTAATCTAACAACCCACATTCAATTTTGTCCCCTTGAAGGAAAAAGAAAAAAAAAAACTTCTACATTATAGAATTTTCAATTGGACTAGATTTACCTTTTTGTTTATTTGTTGTTCTTTGGTTTCCTTGTTTTCATCTTTTTGCTTAAATTAAGAAATTGTTTACAAATAAATTGTATCAGAAACTATGCATATGCTTTTAACCTCAACATAGACAATCACTATGTAGTCCTTGAAAAACATTGATTTTGAGATAAAATTTAATCTCAAAACAAGAAAATTTATGATTTTTCTTAACATTCCGAACGTTGTTACTTACAATTCACGAGGGGCTTGATAACAATGACCTTGGTTGGTTACAAGCGACCGCTGGCCATTCCCCTTGTGACCAACCAGGGGCACTGTGAACGAGCCCCTTGTGAACTGCAAGCGCCAAACCTTTTTTTTTTGTTCTATACAATTTAAAATAATTCATTAAATAATTTACACATAATAAATACAAACTAAAATAAATTAAAATAAACAAAGTAGATAAAAGCATATTTGAAACAGAATATATATTAGAAATAAATAAATAAGACATTACAATAATAAAATAAAATAAAACAAAACTTAACAATCATCACTTCTCATAGAGATCAATTTACCATCAAGGGAGATTTGAATTCTTTTAAAAAGTTTAACAAACTCATGAAAAGCTTCATCTTTTTTACTCAAAAACAAAGTCCAAGTAAATCTAGAGAAATCATCAACAATAACAAAAGCATACCTCTTACCATCGAGACTAGTGGTCCTCATTGGTCCAAATAAGTCCATGTGAACAAGTTCCAAAGGTTTTGAAGTTGAAATCATTTTCTTTGGTTTAAAAGAGGTCTTGATTTGTTTTCCAAATTGACAAGCATCACAAAGTTTAGTTTTCTCAAAATGAAGTTTTGGCAATCCTCTAACAAGTTCTTTTGAAGATAGTTGATTTAATAAATCCATACTAACGTGACCAAGTCTTCTATGCCACAAAAATGCATCATTATCATGCACCGAGAGACACTTCAAGTTTTGGGAAAGAAAACCTTCAAGATGAAAGACATAGACGTTTCCAACTCTTTTAGCAACAAAAATAGTTTTGTTTTCATGCTTATCAATGATAGAGGAAGAATCACTTTCAAAAACAACCTTTTTTCCACTATCACATAATTGACTAATACTAAGCAAATTGAATTTAAGACCATCAATTAGAAGAACATCCTTAATAAGAGAGGAAGAATTGTTACCAATATTGCCTATACCAATGATTTTTCCTTTGTTCTTATCTCCAACCGTGAGAAATCCACTTTCGGTTTCTTTGAGATTGCTCATAAGTGATGAGTCCCCGGTCATGTGCCTTGAGCATCCGCTATCCAAGTACCACTTAGATGGCCTTGATTTGTGTTCCTACAAAAGAAGAAGTAGAAATGATTTTTGGTACCCACATCTTTTTGGGTCCATGGATGTTAGTTTGATTTTCTTTAATTTTCCAAATGGTTTTCACTCCTCTTTCAATCTTTTTCTTTATAAAACACTTTGTGGCTTTATGACCACTCTTTTCACAATAGGTGCAACAAAGGTGTGAGTGAGATGATGAAGCCTTTACAAACCGTGTTTGTTTTGAGAAAAATATTGGAATGAGTATATCCAATGCCATTTTTTATCAAAAGGAGATCTTTGAGAGCCAAGAAGTTTTTCAAAGTTTTCTTTTCCTTTTGTGAATTTTTTCAACACATAGAGTGAGATCACTCACCTTTTTCTTTAAGACATCATAATCAATCAAACATTTTTTCAAGAAAGGAAATCTTTTCACAAAGGTTTTTGTTTTCTAAAACAAGTTTTTGAAAGTCATCATTTGAGCTCTCTTTTTCTTTCTTCAAGACTTCCAAGGATTCAAGAATGGCTTTATTTTCACAAATGAGTCTTGAATTTTCATCCAACAAAAATTGAGTTTTGCTTTTTAAATCTTTGTTTCGTTTAGTAACCTTTTTGCACTCATCATACATTTCAATAAGCATTATGCTAGGATCAACATCACAATCATCATCAAGAGTACTAGAAGAGTTAGGAAGTGAAGATTGTACCTCATTTTCTAGTGCCATGAAGCATATGTTGGCATTTTCCTCTTCTTCATTTTCACTTGAGTCTTGATCCCAAGTTCCAATTAGACCTTTGCCTTTCTTTTTCTTCTTCAACGCCTCAAGCTTGGCTTCTAAAGCTCCCTTCCCCTTTTCAAGGGCCTTGGGACAATCGGCTACTATATGATCGGTGCTATTGCATTCAAAGCAACTAGCTTTGAAGAGTGATGAGCTTTGTCCTCCCTTTTTGAGTGGAGGTTTCTTCCCTCTATTGTTGAAACCTTTCTTGTAGAATCTTTTGAATTTTCTCATTATCAATGCCATTTCTTCATCGTCATCAACCTCATCTTCATTGTTTGATGAGTAAGTTTGATCATCCTCATTTGCCTTGAGTGCAATGCCTTTTCTTCCTTTTTCTTCATCTTCCATTTCATTCAATCTTTTTATTTTCATTTCATAGGTAAGAAGTGATCCTATGAGTTCTTCAATAGGAAGTAGTCTCAAATCCTTTGATTCCTCAATAGCTAGTGTTTTTGGTTGCCAAGCTTTTGGAAGTGCATCAAGAATTTTTCTATTTGCTTCCCCTCTTGAGTATTCTTTCCCATATGCCTTTAAGCCGTTTGTGATGTTAGTGAACTTTGTGAACATGTCACTAATGCTTTCATTTTTTTTCATCATGAATAGCTCATAGTCTCTCACCAACATGGCCAACTTTGATTCTTTTAATTGATTTCTTCCTTCGTGAGTGACTTCAAGTAACTTCCACATTTCATGAGCCGAATCGCATTCGCTCACTCTATTGTATTCGCTTGCATCTAAGGCACAACTTAGAATATTCATAGCTTGGAAGTTTAGAGTCATCTTCCTTGAGTCGAATTCATCATATTCTTCAATCTTCTTGGCTACCCCATTTATTTTGGGAATGTAAGGAACTTTTTCTACAATGCTCCACAAGTCAAAGTTAATAGAACATATATATTTTAATTCGAGACTTCCAAAAAGTATAGTTAGTTCCATTAAAGAGAGGAGGTCTATTTGTAGAAGAGCCTTCTACATATGGTAAACTAGAATTATTAGCCATAGAAAAGTGAAGATCTTTTGCTTCAAGGATGTGAGTCATTTTTAAGTAGCCCCTGCTTTCTGATACCAATTGAAAAAACCTTAGAGGGGGGGGTGAATAAGGTTTTTGGCTAATTTAAAAAAATCTTTTGTGTGATTAGAAAGATAAACCTCCAATTTGTTCGTGAAAGATTTCTAAAACTCTTTTTAATAAGAATCCACACACAACACAATCTTATAGTATAGGCAAAAAAAGGAACAAGCACAACAATTTATAGTGGTTCACTCTCTCAAAGAGCTACATCCACTACCTTGAGACTCAACCCAAGGATTTCACAAATCCACTAAAATAAAACTTGGTTACACAACTACACAATGAGGTTCACCCTTCGAGGGTTTTACACTAAAACCTCAAACACAACAATACAAAAAGTCTATCAAAGGATCACCAAAGGGTTTTCCACAAACCTTTGATCACAATGAAAAATAGGAAGAGTTGGGAACAATATTACCAAATAAGCTTGAGAAGAGGAAGATTACAACTCAATGGAATACTTCTACAAGCACCTCTTTTCTTCTTCTTTGATGGATGATCAACAATGAAGCTCAAGAAGAATTTTTGTTTGGGATTGAAAATAATTTGTAATCAAATGTACTTTTGAAACTCTTTAGAAGTCTTAGAATGTTCTCAATGAATAATTCCCAAACTTGTATCTTTTATGGCTGAAAATCAAGTGTTTATATAGAATCTTGAAGCACAAGACCGTTGCCTTTAGACAATAGCCGTTGCTTTTCAGAAATGACAGATGCATTCTGTGCAACGGTAAAATTTGTACAGTAACAGCAAAAACCGGACGACCGGTTCCTGAAAACGGACTGCCGGTTCTTTAAAACAGAAAGATTCGGACTTAGAAAACGGACTGCCGAATTTTGATATATAGGAAAATCGGACTACCGGTTTTAAAACCGGATGACCGAGTTTTTGAACAGAAAGATTCGGACTTGATTTTCTGAAAAATGGACTGCCGAATTTTTTTTTACTTTGGAAAAACGGACGACCGGTTCTAATACCGAACTTCCGAATTCTTGTTTTCCTCAGCCAAGTTTCTTTTTAAACAAAAACTTTCTTCCTTGTTTCAAAAGCATGTATTCTTGACAATCATTTTAAAGAGAAGAAAAACTTTCCAAAACATCTTCAGTCAAGAATACTTTATTTTTAACAAAAGATTATATCTTAGAACATCATAAAGAGAGCTTCATATATGATCAATTATCAAAGAGTAAGACTAGTGAGTTTACAAGGATGTACCTAATTCACTCTATCATTAGATAATGCCTTCAATGTCTTCAATTATTTGATCTTGGCATGGCTTGATCTCTTCTTCTCTATTTTGCCCTCATCAACAAGATCTTTTGCTTGAGACTTTGAGACTTCACAGGTACTTCTTTTGTTCTATGAAGGGTTAGCTAAAATACTCACACAAGCATATGTTAATCATAATCAAAACATAAGTATTAATGCCCTTAGGTCTAACAATCTCCCGCTTTTTGATTATGACAAACACGTATGCAAGAAGAACAAAAGAGCAAAAGTAAAGTATGGTGATGCTTCAAAATATCAATAAGAGCAAAGCGCAACAATCACCAAAAAAGAGATAAGTCCCCCTTGCATCAATAATCATTGTAAACAACTTATAAACATCATCAACAACTTATAATCATCATCAATAATCAACATATTAACAAGATTTCTCCCCCTTACATCATGCACTATTTTCTCCCCCTTTTGTCATAAATCAAAAAATTTTAGGAGAAAAGTTTCAAGGGATCATAGAAGAGGTAGTAGTAGGACTTTCAACATTAAAGTATCATCATGAAGTCCATAATGCAACAAAATAGATCACTTAGGAATTTGGAATACCGCATAATAGAAGCAAATTAGAAATAGAAATAAGCAAGTTAAAACCATATCATTAAAAATGGAAACAGGAGTTTGAAAGGAGTTACGGACAAAACAAGAGAAAGAAGGGTTTATAAGAAAAATCTCAATCATCTCTATCTCCTCCTCCATGCTCGAGTCTCTTAACACGTTCTTGTGTATCGGTCATTTTTTGGTCCAAAGCATCCATCCTTTCTTGAATATTGGAGACTTTCCCATCCAAAGCCTCAAAACGACCGTCGAATGCATCAAACCGGGTGTTCATTGATGTTTGGAGAGAGGCGATCATATCCATAAGCTGACTCATGCTTCCTGAAGATGAGCCTTCCTCTGTTCGTTCCTGTCGTTTCTTTTGTCTCGTTTCTCTTCTTTGTATTTCCGCCTCTGTTTCTTCATCACTGTCTTCTTCTTCTATATCCATGTTCTGTGGATCGTCATCATCATCTTCCTCAGCACTGTCATCAACACCTTGTCCACCTCGGATAAATATCCCATCTTTGTCTTTTCAAACCCCATTCTTTTAAAGGTTTGTTGAGTGTATATCTTGCCAGGTCCAATGTGATTACCCATCCCAACCAAATTGATCACAAAGTGTTGGAGGATTTTAGTGATAAAGCAACCATATGGCAAGCATTTCATTTGGGAAGATTGTGCAGCTAGCATATGTTCTATAGCCATAAAGCCGAAATTCATTCTCCTTTTCTCATGCAAGGCTAGCATCACAAATGCATGCATGTTGGTGATAGAGGATTTATGCCAACATTTGCAATGATGATGTTAGATATCATGTGATGTAGCACTCTCCCATAAGCATCCAATTTGTTAACATTTCTATCATCATGCCTTTTTAATATCTCTCCATTAGTGAAAATTTCTGCAAATCGTTTTTCACTGTATAAATTTGAATGATAGCATTTTTTTGTTTTTGGTGTAAAATCTTATACCATCTTGAGGGGTATCCAAAATAACATTCAGTAGTCTATCATCAAATGCAATATCCCTTCCCCCAATTCTAGTCACTATCCATTGATGTGAGACGTTATCCACCTTTTCAATTCTACCTTTGTGGAGATTAGCATAAAATTCATATATCATGTCCACATAATACAGTTTATTGACAATCAACAGAGGTATCCAACCAATTATTTCAAAGAGATTAGGAATAACCTCCACACCTTGCATATCATCTAAGTGCACCCTATGACCCGGAGCAATTTTTCGTCGATTCCTAGTCCATTCTTCAAACCTAGCAGCTTCCTTTACTGAGATAAACCTTTCTGAAACTCCAGAAACCCTAGCAGCAGCCCCAGTTCCAGAAGGTACTCTTTTTCCTTTCCCTTTTCCTCTACTGGTGCCTCCTTCTTCAAGATTTTGCCCTGAACCAACTTGGGCATTTTTTGTTTTAACCATTTTTGAACAATTTCGAGGGTAGGGTTTGGAGATGAGATGAAGAGTTTTGGAGATTGGTAGATAGTAATCAGAGAGAAAAATAGCTTCTTTGTTGTGACAGAAGATGAATTTGAAGAGAAATAAGAAGAAAATTGAAAACCGGAACAAGAAAATGGATGGGTCTTGTGAGTAGGGGGTTTTCGGTCGAGAGAGTGAGAGAGAGTTTGGAGAAGAATGTGAGGAGTTGTGAGAAAATGACTAATTTTAAAACGCAGTCCCGACCTAATTTTAAGAATTCTGTCGACCGTTTGTTAAAACCGGTCTTTCGGTTTCAGGATTTTCAAGAATTCGGACGTCCGAATTTTTGGTGTAGGCGTCCGGTTTGAGAGTCCGAATATCTCTGGAATTTTTTTGAAAGGGGAGTATGAGTCCGGTTTTAAAACCGGACGTCCTAATTTTAAAAGAGGCGTCCGAATTTTTTTAAAACATCAGCAAGGCAGAAAATACGGAAAAAGCAAATAACACAAGCGACACATTACTCATTAAATCTCCCTATACCAAGTAATTTTCTTAAATAGCAAAAACGATCTTCTGAAAGAGGTTTTGTAAAAATATCGGCAATTTGATCTTCTGTGCAAATATATTCTAAAGATACATCACCTTTAGCAACATGATCTCTAATAAAGTGATGTTTGATTTCAATATGTTTTGTTTTGAATGCTGCACAGGATTTATGGAAATATTTATGGCACTAGTGTTATCACACATGATAGGTATGCACTTAAAGGAAACACCAAAATCAATTAAAGTATGTTTCATCCAAAGTACCTGAGCACAACAACAACCGGCTGCGAAGTATTCCGCTTCGGCGGTTGATAGAGACACGCACGATTGTTTCTTGCTGTACCAAGATACTAAGCAACCTCCCAAGAATTGGCAATTTCCACTTGTACTCTTCCTTTCTACCTTACATCTGGCGTAGTCCGCATCAGTGTAGGCAATAAGATCAAAACAAGATTTTTTAGAGTACCAAAAGCCATAATCATATGATGAAATTAAGTATCTCAAAATACGTTTTATAGCTATTAAATGAGATTCCTTGGGGCAAGCTTGGAATCTAGCACACAAACATATGACAAACATGATATCCGGCCTACTAGCTGTTAAATAAAGTAAACTACCGATTATACTTCTATATGTCTTTTCATCAACAGTTTTACCCTTTTCATCTTTGTCAAGCTTCAATGACGAGCTCATAGGGGTACCGATACCTTTTGCATTGCTCATCCCAAATCTTTTGAGAAGTTCTTTGGTGTACTTCTCTTGATTGATGAAGATTCCTTCTTTTGTTTGCTTGATTTGGAGGCCGAGAAAGTATGTCAATTCTCCCATCATGCTCATTTCAAATTCTCTTTGCATAAGTGAGGCAAATTCTTCACATAAAGAGATATTAGTAGAACAAAAATGATGTCATCAACATATATTTGGACAAGAAGAAGATCATTGTTACAAGAGGTTTTTGTAAAAAGAGTGGTGTCCACAACACCTCTTGAAAAGTTATTTGAAAGAAGAAAACCACTCAACTTTTCATACCAAGCCCTTGGAGCTTGTCTTAAACCATAGAGTGCTTTTGAGAGTTTGAAAACATAATTTGGAAATTTGTCATGTACAAAACCGGGAGGTTGTTCAACGTAAACTTCCTCCTCAATATCACCATTTAGAAAGGCACTTTTAACATCCATTTGAAAGAGTTTGAATCCTTTAAAACAAGCAAAAGCTAAAAGCATCCTAATAGATTCAAGTCTAGCAACCGGAGCAAAGGTTTGATCAAAGTCTATGCCCTCTTCTTGATTGAATCCTTGGGCAACAAGTCTAGCTTTGTTTCTAATGACTTCTCCGGATTCATTTAGTTTGTTTCGAAAAACCCATTTTGTGCCAATTGTGGGGTGATTGTGTGGTCTGGGGACTAAAGTCCAAACTTTGTTTCTTTCAAATTGATTTAATTCCTCTTGCATAGCAATAATCCAAAACTCATCGCATAAAGCATCCTCAATAAACTTAGGCTCAATTTGTGATAATAGGGCAAAGTTATCGATAAAATACCTTCTTGTTCTTACCCCTTGAGATACATCGCCAATAATTTCATCTTTGGAGTGTCCCTTTGGATATATCACCTCTTGAGGAAGATTTTGAGTTTCTTGTTCGTTTCCTTGTTTTTTCTCAATCTCTTCTTCCTCCATAGCATGCTCTTCCATTGCTTGAGTGTACAATGGTTGGTTACTTTGAGTGTTATCTATGTCATCATCATCATCAACTTTCTTGTCGAAAATGTTCGTTTCATCAAAATTAACATGAATGGACTCTTCAACACACAAGGATCTTTTGTTGAAAACTCTAAAGGCCTTTTTGTTTGAAGAATAACCAAGAAAAATTCCTTCATCGGATTTTCGATCAAACTTTCCAAGATTGTCCTTGGTGTTTAAAATAAAGCATTTTGCATCCAAAAACTTTAAAATAACCAATTGAGGGGGTTTTATTAAAAATGAGTTCAAAGGGAGTTTTCTTTAATGAAGGTCTCAAGATAACACGATTCATAATGTAGCATGCGGTGTTGACGGCCTCGGCCCAAAAATATTTAGGAAGGGAGTTTTCACAAAGCATAGATCTTGCCATTTCTTGTAAAGTGCGATTTTTCCTCTCCCCAACACCATTTTGTTGTGGGGTCTTAGCAGCCGAAAAATTGTGTGTTATGCCAAAATCATCACAAAGTTTTGTAAAATCTTGATTGTTAAATTCTCTCCCATTATCACTTCTCATAGAGATCAATTTACAATCAAGGGAGGTTTGAATTCTTTTAAAAAGTTTAACAAACTCATGAAAAGCTTCATCTTTTTGACTCAAAAACAAAGTCCAAGTAAATCTAGAGAAATCATCAACAATAACAAAAGCATACCTCTTACCACCGAGACTAGTGGTCCTCATTGGTCCAAATAAGTCCATGTGAACAAGTTCCAAAGGTTTTGAAGTTGAAATCATTTTATTTGGTTGAAAAGAGGTCTTGATTTGTTTTCCAAATTGACAAGCATCACAAAGTTTAGTTTTCTCAAAATGAAGTTTTGGCAATCCTCTAACAAGTTCTTTTGAAGATAGTTGATTTAATAAATCCATACTAACGTGACCAAGTCTTCTATGCCACAAAAATGCATCATTATCATGCACCGAGAGACACTTCAAGTTTTGGGAAAGAAAACCTTCAAGATGAAAGACATAGACGTTTCCAACTCTTTTAGCAACAAAAATAGTTTTGTTTTCATGCTTATCAATGATAGAGGAAGAATCACTTTCAAAAACAACCTTTTTTCCACTATCACATAATTGACTAATACTAATACTAAGCAAATTGAATTTAAGACCATCAATTAGAAGAACATCCTTAATAAGAGAGGAAGAATTGTTACCAATATTGCCTATACCAATGATTTTTCCTTTGTTCTTATCTCCAAACGTGACAAATCCACTTTCGGTTTCTTTGAGATTGCTCATAAGTGATGAGTCCCCGGTCATGTGCCTTGAGCATCCGCTATCCAAGTACCACTTAGATGGCCTTGATTTGTGTTCCTACAAAAGAAGAAGTAGAAATGATTTTTGGTACCCACATCTTTTTGGGTCCATGGACGTTAGTTTGATTTTCTTTAATTTTCCAAATGGTTTTCACTCCTCTTTCAATCTTTTTCTTTATAAAACACTTTGTGGCTTTATGACCACTCTTTTCACAATAGGTGCAACAAAGTTGTGAGTGAGATGATGAAGCCTTTACAAACCGTGTTTGTTTTGAGAAAATATTGGAATGAGTATATCCAATGCCATTTTTATCAAAAGGAGATCTTTGAGAGCCAAGAAGTTTTTCAAAGTTTTCTTTTCCTTTTGTGAATTTTTCAACACATAGAGTGAGATCACTCACCTTTTTCTTTAAGACATCATAATCAATCAAACATTTTTCAAGAAAGGAAATCTTTTCACAAAGGTTTTTGTTTTCTAAAACAAGTTTTTGAAAGTCATCATTTGAGCTCTCTTTTTCTTTCTTCAAGACTTCCAAGGATTCAACAATGGCTTTATTTTCACAAATGAGACTTGAATTTTCATCCAACAAAAATTGAGTTTTGCTTTTTAAATCTTTGTTTCGTTTAGTAACCTTTTTGCACTCATCACACATTTCAATAAGCATTATGCTAGGATCAACATCACAATCATCATCAAGAGTACTAGAAGAGTTAGGAAGTGAAGATTGTACCTCATTTTCTAGTGCCATGACGCATATGTTGGCATTTTCCTCTTCTTCACTTTCACTTGAGTCTTGATCCCAAGTTCCAATTAGACCTTTTCCTTTCTTTTTCTTCTTCAATGCCTCAAGCTTGGCTTCTAAAGCTCCCTTCTCCTTTTCAAGGGCCTTGGGACAATCGGCTACTAGATGATCGGTGCTATTGCATTCAAAGCACCTAGCTTCGAAGAGTGATGAGCTTTGTCCTCCCTTTTTGAGTGAAGGTTTCTTCCCTCTATTGTTGAAACCTTTCTTGTAGAATCTTTTGAATTTTCTCATTATCAATGCCATTTCTTCATCGTCATCAACATCATCTTCATTGTTTGATGAGTAAGTTTGATCATCCTCATTTACCTTGACGGCAATGGCTTTTCTTCCTTTTTCTTTATCTTCCATTTCATTCAATCTTTTTATTTTCATTTCATAGGTAAGAAGTGATCCTAGAGTTCTTCAATAGGAAGTAGTCTCAAATCCTTTGATTCCTCAATAGCTAGTGTTTTTGGTTGCCAAGCTTTTGGAAGTGCATCAAGAATTTTCTATTTGCTTCCCCTCTTGAGTATTCTTTCCCATATGCCTTTAAGCCATTTGTGATGTTGGTGAACCTTGTAAACATGTCACTAATGCTTTCATTTTGTTTCATCATGAATAGCTCATAGTCTCTCACCAACATGGCCAACTTTGATTCTTTTAATTGATTTGTTCCTTCGTGAGTGACTTCAAGTAACTTCCACATTTCATGAGCCGAATCGCATCTGCTCACTCTATTGTATTTGCTTGCATCTAAGGCACAACTTAGAATATTCATAGCTTGGAAGTTTAGAGTCATCTTCCTTGAGTCGAATTCATCAAATTCTTCAATCTTCTTGGCTACCCCATTTATTTTGGGAATGTAAGGACCTTTTTCTACAATGCTCCACAAGTCAAAGTTAATAGAACATATATATATTTTAATTCGAGACTTCCAAAAAGTATAGTTAGTTCCATTAAAGAGAGGAGGTCCATTTGTAGAAGAGCCTTCTACATATGGTAAACTAGAATTATTAGCCATAGAAAAGTGAAGATCTTTTGCTTCAAGGATGTGAGTCCTTTTTAAGTAGCCCTGCTCTGATACCAATTGAAAAACCTTAGAGGGGGGGGGGGGGGGTGAATAAGGTTTTTGGCTAACTTAAAAAAATCTTTTGTGTGATTAGAAAGATAAACCTCCAATTTGTTTGTGAAAGATTTCTAAAACTCTTTTTAATAAGAATCCACACACAACACAATCTTATAGTATAGGCAAAAAAGGAACAAGCACAACAATTTATAGTGGTTCACTCTCTCAAAGAGCTACATCCACTACCTTGAGACTCAACCCAAGGATTTCACAAATCCACTAAAATAAAACTTGGTTACACAACTACACAATGAGGTTCACCCTTCGAGGGTTTTACACTAAAACCTCAAACACAACAATACAAAAAGTCTATCAAAGGATCACCAAAGGGTTTTCCACAAACCTTTGATCACAATGAAAAATAGGAAGAGTTGGGAACAATATTACCAAATAAGCTTGAGAAGAGGAAGATTAAAACTCAATGGAATACTTCTACAAGCACCTCTTTTCTTCTTCTTTGATGGATGATCAACAATGAAGCTCAAGAAGAATTTTTGTTTGGGATTGAAAATAATTTGTAATCAAATGTACTTTTGAAGCTCTTTAAAAGTCTTAGAATGTTCTCAATGAATAATTCCCAAACTTGTATCTTTTATGGCTGAAAATCAAGTGTTTATATAGAATCTTGAAACACAAGACCGTTGCCGTTAGACAATAGCCGTTGCTTTTCAGAAATAACAGATGCATTCTATGCAACGGTAAAATTTGTACAGTAACAGCAAAAACCGGATGACCGGTTCCTGAAAACGGACTGCCGGTTCTTTAAAACAGAAAGATTCGGACTTAGAAAATGGACTGCCGAATTTTGATATATAGGAAAATCGGACTACCGGTTTTAAAACCGGATGACCGAGTTTTTGAACAGAAAGATTCCGACTTGATTTTCTGAAAAACGGACTGCCGAATTTTTTTTTTACTTTGGAAAAATGGACGACCGGTTCTAAAACCGGAGTTCCGAATTCTTGTTTTCCTCAGCCAAGTTTCTTTTTAAACAATAACTTTCTTCCTTGTTTCAAAAGTATGTATTCTTGACAATCATTTTAAAGAGAAGAAAAACTTTCCAAAACATCTTCAGTCAAGAATACTTAGATTTTAACAAAAGATTATATCTTAGAAAATCATAAAGGGATCTTCATATATGATCAATTATCAAAGAGTAAGACTAGGGAGTTTACAAGGATGTACCTAATTCACTCTATCATTAGATAATGCCTTCAATGTCTTCAACATTTGATCTTGGCATGGCTTGATCTCTTCTTCTCTATTTTGCCCTCATCAACAAGAACTTTTGCTTGAGACTTTGAGACTTCACAGGTACTTCTTTTGTTCTATGAAGGGTTAGCTAAAATACTCACACAAGCATATGTTAATCATAATCAAAACATAAGTATTAATGCCCTTAGGGTTAACATTATTTAATAATTTTAGTTTTCACTTGCCATATTTTAGAGGGTGGACATACCTTCTCCTTCTCTATTAAGACAATTTTCTCTATTTTTTATCTTTACACTTTTAATAATTTTAAATGGGTTAACGCCTAGAACCCTCCACCAATTTAGATGGCATTAGTTTAGAGGGAAAAAGGACATTCTTAATAATAGAAGTATCTTTTTTTCTTTTTTAATTAGTATATATTAAACCTCTTATATATAATATTTGATCTCTTTTATCACGAAGGAAATTACTATAACTATTTTTTACATGTTTACAAAACCTTGAGGAAATATAATTACAAAAAAATAAGATAAAATTGATGGCCTTCCCATTGGCACTTATTGTGCTACAGTATTTAATAAATGAACCGTTTTCTAAATATACTATTATTTCTAAGCTGTATAAAACTAAATTAAAAATGTATTTATACATTTTTTATAAAAATGTATTTAAATTAATAAATTATAAGTAATTTTGTAAAAACCAAAAACAATGAATGTTTGTTAGTAGTTTAAATACATTTTGTGGAAACAAGATTTCAATTATAAGATGAATACATAACAAAGCAACGTAACAACATATGGGTGCGTAAAGACTATGTTGTTCCAAGAAACTCATATTGAAAAACATCTATGTTTTGGAAAAAAACATTAAAGAGTTAGTGGAATTTACCTTCTAATGTTTCTTTTATGAAAGTCAGGCATAATTTATAATCATTTTTTTTCCAAAACACGTAAAATGGCATTCATAACATTATTAAGAATCTACTTCTTTACTTATTTCCAAGGACGAGAAAATGCATGAATAGCTTACTCGAACCTGATGTTTTAGATCTCTTTCCCGGTAGTTACATAATTCTTATCCACCAGTGCAGAGGTTTCTAATGCCACAAAATTCTTGCCAATATAGACAATGCACCAAATCTAAATCTAAATTAAATCTAAAAATTCTTCAGTACTAAATAAAATGGATATTCTTCATTCTGGTATATAATCTTTGGTTAAAAGCCTAAATGAATAAGTTGCCTCTTTGTCGTTATACTTTCCAACAAGAACATTCTTCTCTTACCATATTTTCTCTAATTACCATATTAGTCAAGGTCCACGCTACCAGGATTGTCTAAAATATCTAATACGCTTTATCTACAACACTCCATTTAAAGTAGTTCGTGAGCACTGGACAGAGATGTATAAGAAATAAGAATCATTGGATTGACAGTGTGCTTTGTCCACTTCAAACCGAAACTAGGCTACAATGAGTAGGCATTCTCACAACAGTGACTCCATTTCTTTCACCAAGTATGAGAAGAGCATGGTAAGTTGAAACATCTTGATTTCCTTAGTTTTCAATTATTTAAATTTTTTCATTCTATTTGCAACATCAAAAAGTGGGGCAACTTCTCACCAAAATAGTACTACAAAAAGACACACTTTCAGAAGTAGGATTAAGGAAAGGAAAGTTCATCAACGACCGATGCCATAAGAGGTTAGTAAACAATTTCTAATAATGAAAGTGCAATAAATAATTAATTTTAATTTTCAATGCCAAAATCTGTTGAAAAGCAAAAAAAATTTCGCAACAACTATTCATTTTAAAAAATTAAGTTATTTAAAAAAAATTAATTAACTTGTCGTTGTAAATTCGTTTGAAACACTAAAAAATTTTGTCAACTAATTCGTAAGGTAGTCTACCATGACCTTTTGGTTGCAAATTAAAAACGGACACCAAAGTAGCCATTACAAAAATTAACAACGGGCATTTTTTCAACAGAACATTTTCCACTGCAAATCCATTGGAAACAGGTGATCATTTGCAACGAATATGGTCGTTTTCTAGAAAGAAATTTAGTAGTTAAGAGAGCAGTTTTTCCAATTTCACTTTGTGTTTTACTTTTCTAGAAAGAAAATTATTATAACATTTTCTTTTGTGCTTACAAAATCTTCAGGATATATCATTACAAAGAAACAAATAGAACCCGTTTGGTAAACATTGTGCCATAATATTTATTCATGACTGCAGAAACATTTCCTTTAAATACTTTTTTTTACGAGTCCCATTGAAACTAAGACTATGTGTACATATATTTGGAATCCAAAAGTGTTTGATTTAATAAATATTGGAATATTTTTGTAAACACCGAAGAAATTATTGTTGGTCAATAATTTAAATCTATTTTTCTTTAGAAATAAGAAATACGATTATCAAGAGAAAAATACATAATGAAGCCAAGTGGTCATAATATAGGTGCTTGATGAGTATATTGTTCAAAGAGAGTCCTAGCCTCTTTAAACCCTCCTCATTTATCCATTCGACAGAAGCATTTCCACAAACCTATTTTTCCTTATAGACCATCCTCGTTTACTTTAGTGTGACGTGTAAAACATATCTAGCTGTCAACTAAATAGTTCCAGTATAGGCTTAGCTAGAATTCACTTATGGAGAAGTAAATTATGCAATCAATTTTATTTCAAAAGTATTTGTGGAACAAAATTTTGAATCCATAATCCTCCTTTGAACTTATATATCAATTATATATACACTCTCCCTTAATAGTAATACTTGTAGTAGTACTCGTATAATCATTTTCATGGTAACATGAATGATTATGTATCACTTCCTGCATTCACTGTTCATCCTAATCCAAAGAAAAATCATCATGTTCAATTAATCTTCACGAGGTTCTCATGTTGAGCAACTAGAATTCCCATTCCTTAATGAAAAAAAATAAATCTAACATATGTGAGATCGGTTGGAGGGTCCCTGTCAACAATAATTTCCTCATCTGGCCTTGAATTATCCATTAAATCTGCCAGCAACTTACCAGATTGCTTTGCAAGCAAAAAAAACTGAAAATGTCAGTAATTTATTCCTCTAGGGTCCTTGAAGCTAGAAAGAAAAAAGAAAAAAAGATACTGGATTGTTACAAGGGTTTTGTTTCATCGGTTTCTCATATATATGCTTTCTTTTCTATTGTCATAACAACGTCTTATCTATAAAAGCATGAAGTTGCTTTATCATTTATGCAATCGTGCAATTTTTGCATCATTATTACAAGGTGAAACTTGTAATCAGAGTTGCATTACTAGCTTGGAACTTCTTGTTAAAGGAAACATCGACAAATGACCATAGATAACTTGTGACAAATATTCCTTGTTTTGTATAGAGTTAAAGAAATGTGTCAAAGATGATTAAAATGTTACAAGTAAATGCTCGTTGTTATTTATTTTAGCAGCTAGCTACATATTGAGTCTACATATAATTAGGTTAAGTAAGTTGCTTCCAATAATTTGTTAGTATAGCTGGATAATTAATCTGTCCTTGTATATATGAATTCCTTATTTTACTGCTTATTAATGTGCTTTATGTCTTGACTTACAATATCTTCCCTTTGATTTACAGCTTCAAATATTTGACATTGTTCTCTATATATATAACCCAGGAACGTCTTTTAACATTTCTTCTAACATCTTCTTTTTATAGTAATATATTTTCTTTTTAGTGCTTATTTTTTTCTTTTAAGGTTTAGCTTTTATTTGGTAAGTTTTATTAATAAAATATACTCCCTCCGTCGCAAATTTTTTGTCTCATTTTTCTTTTTCTTACGTCCTAAATAATGGTATCATTTCCTTTTATAAATGATAGTTAAACAATCAACATACATCTTATCTACTCAATATCTCCAGTTTCTAAGAAATACTAATAATGCACCCACTACTGCGATAACTTTGTATCTACATTTGAAAACTTTCAAGACAAAAAGTCAAATTCTTTTAATATGATAGAAGAGTGTAAAATACAAATCAAAATAAAATTTATTAGTCTAACTAAATATCTTAATCCATGTGAAAATTGAAATGGGACCAAGGATTTAGGATGGAAGGAGTACTAAATTAGAAATGTTATAAGAAAGGTTATAAGAAGTGGTACTGACAATCTGAACAATTCATATATATATATATACTCTAATGATCAATATATCCACGCTTGATAAAGCTAGTCATTTTTTAATGATCAAAACTTGTCCGTCTGATGTCATTCAGAATAATTGTTGATCTATTGTAATAGTTGTTGAAGAGAAAGATAAACAAAACCTAAATTTCAACAGCTGCCATACTATTCCTCGAATCCCTAGGTCATCCACTTTGACCACTTCCTGTAGGATCATAGTTGTTAGAAAATTTTGAATTACAATTTTAGATATTCGTTATTTATTTATTTATGAAATTAGATATTTTAATAAATATATGCATTTCTTATTTCTTTTTTAAAATAAGAATATCAGCGATGAACTTGCGAGTAATCTGAAATGATACATTTGCAAGAAAACAAAGAAACTATACAAAATTTGCTACCAATATGTGTTAATTTTGAAACCAAAATAAAATAAAACACAATATAATAATTTACCAATATAAATTTTAATTTCATTGAAATGTGCAAGAAAATTGTGACGGATTTGCAAAAGCCTCTAGTTTTACAAAGTGAATGTTAGATAGAAATCTATCATGTTGTAGAAACTATTTACTATTACAACGGCTATTTACTATTACAAGCAAAAAACAGAAAGACGAAACAGTGGAAAGAAAACAGAACAAGGGTTACACAATGATCCTCTCTCTGATCAACAAGGAAAAATAAAACTCCAGGGCTGCAAAAACAATAAACAATTAATAGTAAAAATAAAGGTAGAGAAATCAGAAGAAGGGCTTACCACCGCTGCGGATAATGGCCGCCAGTGGGAACAGTGACGAGCCGAGAGAGACAAGACGCCGAGCAGCAGCTATGTAGAACGGGCCGCGTCGAGGCGTCGCCGATGAGTAATAAGGTGATCGGAATCCTCAGATCTGGACCTCAACCAAAAAATCGCCACCGGTCTCTCTCTCTCTCTCTCTCTCTCTATCTCTCTATCTCTCTCTTACTTTTTGCTCTCTCTCAATCACCCACAGTAAAAGATCAAGCAATGATCCAAGGAAGCCGACGGTCGCAGGAAGCCAACAGACAGAGGACAGCAGTGGCAGAAGCCGCAGAGAAGAAGAGAAGAAGAGTCGGGAAAATCTTTACGTACGAGGGAGAGTTGACCGGAGGAAACCTCTTAGTCACAGGTCTAAAAGTAAAAGGCAGTCCAAATCTCGAGAAAAGAACAAAGTGAAATGTTTTTACTGTGATAAGGAGGGTCATATGAAAAACAAGTGTTTTAAACAGATTAAAGATGAAAAACAACGTAAACATGGTGAAGGGAGTAATAAAATCAACAAAACCCACGATTTTGATTCAGATGGTAATTCTATGTTTTCAAAGGTTTTGTGTGTTTCCCTTTCCCCTTCTTGTTCTAAAGTTGTTGATCATTGGATTCTTGATTCTGGTTGTACATTTCACATGACACCCAACAAACATTGTTTTTCAGATTTCAAACCCTTAAATCACAGAAAGGTTTACATGGGAACAATCAAGTTTGTAATCTTAAAGGCATTTGAAACATTTTAATGAAAATGCATGACAGAGTGACTAGGAAACTCACTGAGGTGAGATACGTGCCCGACCTTCGTCGGAATCTTATCTCTCTTGGTTATTTGGATTCTCCTGGTCTTTCTTTTAAATCCAAAAATGGTATTTTATGTATTTGCAAAGGAAACCTAGCTATGCTAAATGGTTTTAAAAGAGAAAGTTTATACATTTTTATTGGCAAAACTGTTTGTAATGAAATTGCTTTGATTTCAAAAACTGTTCTCGAGAAAATTATGTCGTGGTATCGGTGGATTGGCCACATTAGTGAAAAGGGACTTTACTATTTACAGAAACAAAATCTTTTATGTGGTGACAAAATTGATTCCTTGGATTTTTGTGACCACTGCGTTCTGGGAAAACAACACAAAATCAGTTTCAACTAGCACACACAAGTCTTCTGCTATACTTAATTATGTGCATTATGATATGCGGGGACCTGAAAAGGTTCCAACTTATGGGGGTAATGTTTATTTCTTGTCTATCGTTGATGATTTTTCAAGGCATGTTTGGGTCTTTCTTTTAAAAACTAAAGATCAAACTTTTGAAAAGTTTTGTGAATGGAAACGTTTTGCCGAAAATCATTTTAGAAATAAACTAAAAACTATCAGGACTGATAACGGTCTTGAGTTTTGTAATCGGAAGTTTTTTAATTTGTGTACATCGCATGGCATCTTACACCATAGGACGGTTAGGTATAACCCCCAGCAGAACGGAGTAGCTAAGAGGATGAACTGTACCATTATGGATAAGGTTAGATGTCTTCTAGTTTCTTCGGGTATCCCAAAACCTTTTTGGGGAGAAGCCGTTAGTATGGCTGTCTACCTCATTAGTAGATCCCCTTCTACAGCCATATACTTTAGGACTCCTATAGGACTCTGGTGTGGTAAACCTCCTAACTTTCCAACCTTAGAGGCTTTGGGTGTGCCGGCTTTGCACATTAGAAGGAGGGTAAGCTAGACCCTAGGTCTAGAAAGGGAGTGTGCATAGGATATCCTAGTAGGGTGAAGGGTTATAGAGTGTGGTTAAAGGGTGAACGAGGTTAAGGGTAGTTATCAGTAGGGATGTCATCTTCAACAAGTTAGATATGCACTATCTTCAGGACAAACCTGTCACCAATATATCCCATCGAGTGTTCCCACACCTAGTGGTATTCCTGTGGATGTGGAGATCACCTTTGAACCCTCTTTAGAATCCCCTCAGGAACCTGAAACTGATGGAGAATTACGTGCACCATCTAGTAGCACACCTGATCCTCCTAGTAATCCTGAAACCCTTGATCCTTTTTTAGAAGGTTCTGATGAGGAGGAAGAGCATCCTGAGGCCCAAGCCCTTAAGGATTACCAGCTTGCGAGAGATAGGGTTAGAAGAGTGCCTAAGGAACATCCTCAATATGGTTATTCCTACATAGTTTCATATGCTTTTGTTGTTGTATCATACATGGAAAAAAAAGAACCATTATGTTTTTCTTATGTTTTGAAAATCCCTAATAACTCTTTATGGTTACATGCTACGGATGAAGAAGTGTCTTCTTTAAATAAAAATAAAACTTGGATTCTTGTTACAAACCCTCAAAACAAAAATTAGTTGATTGCAAATGCATTTTTAAAATAAAAGAACCTGAGTCTTCTGATGAACCTCCAAGGTTCAAGGCCAGGTTGGTTGCAAAAGGTTTTTCACAAGTTGAGGGCATTGATTTTAATGAAATATTTTCTCCTGTCGTTAAATACAAAACGATTAGGATTATTCTTGCTCTTGTTGCTTTTTATGATCTCAATCTTGAACAACATGATGTTAAAACCGCTTTCTTGCATGGTGATATCTAAGAGACTATACATATGCATCAACCACCATGTTTTGAGGTTAAAGGTAAAGAACACATGACGCGTCTTTTGAAAAAGTCCCTATACGGACTTAAACAATCACTCAGAGAATAGTACAAGAAATTTGATTCTTTTATGTTAAAAGTTGGTTTTACTAAAAGCAACTATGATAGTTGTCTTTATTTTTCTCGTAATGATGTTGATAGTGCTATTTACTTATTACTTTATGTATATGATATGCTAATTACTTGTAGACATATAGCTTAGATCGATGATCTAAAAACCTTGCTAAAATCTGAATTCGATATGAAGAATTGAGGGGTTGTGTCCAGAATTCTTGGGATGAGTATTACTAGAAATAGAGCCGATCATTCACTCTTTCTATATCAAAAACCCTTTCTTCAGAAAATTGTATGCAAATTTTCTACGCACCAGTGTAAGCCCGTTATAACCCCACTTGTGATCCATTTCAAACTTTTTGACATAACCTATCCTAAAATCGAGAGTGAGGAAAGAGATATGGCGAATAGCCCCTACAGAATAGCTATAGGCTCGGTCATGTACTCAATGACATCTACCCGACCAGACATTGCTTTTTCTATAAGCCTCCTCAGCAGATTCATGTCTAACCCTGGGAGAGATCACTGGGCTTCTCTCAAGTGGTTACTGCGTTATCTTAATGGAACCTTAGTGCGAGGCTTGCAGTATCATAATTGGTCTGATATTTTTGAGCTAATTGGATATGTTGATTATGATTTTGCAAGTGATAAGGATAGTAGAAAATCTACCTCATCATATTTCTTTATCCCAGTGGGTAATTGCGTCTCGTGGAAATCTCTTGCAGCTGGTACTTACTTTATCAACTACCGAGGCTGAATACATCGCAGCTACGGAAGCTATCAAAGAAGCCATTCGGCTTCAAGGGTTAATGAATACAAGTTTTACATTCAATAGCTATTATTTATACTGATAGTCAGAGTTGCTTACATTTATGTAAGAACCAGTCTATCATGAACGGAAAAACATATAGATGTCAAATATCACTTTATTAGGGAAAAAGTCTCTAGTGGTTTAGTTGACATAGACAAGATCAGTACTAATAATGTTGCAGATTTTGGTACTAAAATTGTGAGTTTTGACAAGTTTATATTTTGCAGGGATTTCCTTCACTTGGACACGATTTAACTCTTGTTGAGTCACATAACGGTTGGAAAAATATTGTTCGAGATAGAGATTTATAGGCTTTTGGGCCTATGTCTTCCCAATATTTTTTTCATTTTTCCAGCCTATTTACCTAACCCAATGATGACCATGGGCCTCAGCTGAAGAGTAGATGATCTATTTTTATTGGGTCAGAGATGCCGGGCTACCCATTTTGACTTGACCTATATTATCCCCTTTCCCCCTCAATATGTGACCAGCTGTTTTTCTCTCCTCTTTTATTTTTCTTCTTTTGCCTTGGCTGTTGGTATCTGACTTGGTCTCTTCTTTCTTCACCCTTTCTTCATCGCGGCTTTCCACGTCTGCTGCTCTCCTCCGCCGATCTTCTGTGACGCTGTCACTACCTTAGGCTTCTATTGATCGTCTTCTCGTTGCCCAATCATGTGTCTGATGCGTGTTTAAGTGAGAGCCGAAAGGGAGAGAGAGAGAGAGAGAGAGAGGGGAGTGACATCGGTGATTCTTTCACTGTTGAGGCTTGGATCTAAGGGACTCAAGATCTCTGTACTGCTGACGCCTCAAAGCGGTTCGTGAACGGCAACTGTTGCTTAGCGTCGGTTGGTCTTGTGCCTCCATCCTTCCCGCTGGCGGTATCTTCCGTGATGGTGGTAAGTCTTCTTTTGTTCATTTTCTTTACGTACTAACTATTTTATTTTGCCACTCTATTTCGGCACACCTGATCGGCCATTACCGATCTATTTGGAGGAGAAGGAGGATCCATTTGTAATAAAATAGGCATTTATTTTTCTTGCTGTTTATTCTTTTTAGTTTGTAATAGTAAATAGAGTTTTGTAATAGTAATTAGTTTCTGCAGTTCTTAACTCATCTTTCTTTTATTAACATCAAAGGTTTGTGTTGAAAAACCCCTTGGGTTATCGTTCGATTATATTTGTGTTGGTGATTGAGGTTGCTTGCAAAAGCCTTGGTGGGTTATCCTCAAAATTGTGATTGTTGTATACCTTTTGTTATAGTGGATTTGGAACATCCTTGGGTGTTGACTCAAGGTAGTGGATGTAGCTCTTTGAGAGAGGGAACCACTATAAATTGCTGTACCTCTACATTCTATGTTTTTTGCTTGATTATTTTAACTGTAAGATTTTGTTTGGTTGGGAATTTTATTAACAAGTGTTTTAGAATTCTTTCTCAAACAAAATTGGAGGTTTATCTTTTAATCACACAAAAGAGTTTTTTAAAAATTAGCCAAAAACCTTATTCACCCCCTCTTCCCCTAAGGTTTTTCAATTGGTATCAGAGCAGGCCTTTTTTTTTAAGGCTTAACATCCTAAGAAGCAAAAGATCTTTTTCAATATGGCTAGTATTTCAAACGTACCCTATGTAGAAGGCTCTTCTACAAATAGGCCTCCTCTTTTTAATGGAACTAACTACACTTTTTTGAAGTCAAGAATTAGAATTTATATTTTTTCTCTTAACTTTGATCTTTTGAGCATTATAGAAAAAGGACCTTATGTTCCTAAAAATGATGGAATTGTCAAGAAGGTTGAAGAATATGATGAGCTTGATTCAAGGAAGATAACTCTAAACTTTCGAGCTATGTGTTCACATGTACAAAATAGAAAAAATTGTGTACCAAAACAAATAAGCAATTAATGAATGGACGAATCCAAATTTAATCTAACAACCCGCATTTAATTTTCTCCCCTTGAAGGAAAAAAAACTTCTACATTATAGAATTTTCAATTGGACTAGGTTTACCTTTTTTGTTTATTTTTTGTTCTTTAGTTTCCTTGTTTTCATCTTTTGCTTAAATTAAGAAATTGTTTACACATAAATTGTATGAAAAACTACTCATATGCTTTTAACCTCAACGTAGACAATCAATGTAGGTCTTGAAAAACATCGATTTTGAGATAAAATTTAATCTTAAAACAAGAAAATTTAGGATTTTTCTTAACATTCCGAACGTTGTTCCTTGCAATTCACGAGGGGCTTGATAACAATGACCTTGGTTGGTTACAAGGGACCGCTGGCCATTGCCCTTGCAACCAACCAGGGGCATTATGAACGAACCCCTTGTGAACTGCAAACGCCAAACCTATTTTTTTTTGTTCTTTACAAATTAAAATAATTCATTAAATAATTCAAACATAATAAATACAAACTAAAATAAATTAAAATAAATTAGGTAAATAACAGCTTATTTGAAACAGAATATATATTAAAAATAAATAAATAAGACATTACAATAATAAAATAAAATAAAACAAAATAAACTAAAAAAATAAAATTAATTAGTTAAAAAAATAATTAAAGTTGGTTCGGCTCGACCCTTCTGCAGGATCAGGGGAGCCTCGATTCAGCCCTGGTCACTGGTATGGGGCACTTTTACAGCACGCTTGATCGATGGCGAGGGGTGAGCCTTGGCTTCCCTGGTCCAACGATAGCAGTGGCCTTTAAAGGATGCAAAGCTTTTAAATTTCTTTTAGATCTAGGACGATTTGATATCGGTTTTTAAATTTTAAATCAGAAAAATGATTAAAAACGCTTAAAGATCGATATACTAACCTTTTTGTGAAGATTCGTTGTATGATGCTTCTGACTTGAAGATTAGAACATGGGGTTTTGAGAGAATTTTTCGGTTGGAGAAGGAGGGGGGGAAAATTAAATAAATATTTTGGGAGTTGCGCCCTTAAATTTGGTGTTGCCTTAAGCTATTTCAAATGTATTAACTCAATTTTTTAAGGGTCCTTGTCTTGAAAAAAAGGTTTATGTTTTCAATTGATAAGTGACTCCAACTTTTTGGAATATTATGTTATGGACCCGATTCCTGTCTCCATTAATGGACCTTATGGCACGTATTAAGCCACATCACTTCATGTTAATAATTATATCTCCAATTCTAGAGTAAAAAATAACAAGGATAGTGATATGGCTTAATACAGGCCACATGGTCCATGAGTAGCGACATGAACTGAGTCCATAATAGAATTTTTCCAATTTATGGAGTTTTTGATAACTCACTTATTAATTATATTATTTAATAATTTTAGTTTTCACTTGCTATATTTTAGAGGGTGGATATACCTTATCCTTCTCTATTAAGACAACTTTCTCTATTTTTTTTATCTTTACTCTTTTAATCATTTTAAACGGGTTAATGCCTAACCCTCTACCAATTTAGATGGCCTTAGTTTAGAGGGAAAAAAGGCATTCTTAATAATAGAAGTGTCTTTTTTTCTTTTTAATTAGTATATATTAAACCTCCTATATATAATATTTGATCTCTTTTGCCACGAAGGAAATTACTATAACTATATTTTACATGTTTAAAAAACCTTGAGGAAATATGATTACAAAAAAATAAGATAAAGTTGATGGCCTTCCCATTGGTAATTATTTTTCTAAATATACTATTATTTCTAAGCTCTATAAAACTAAACAATCTTTATACATTTATTTTTAAAAAATGTATTTGAATTAATAAATTTACAAGTAATTTTGTAAAAACAAAAAAAAAAAAAAATGAATGTTTGTTAGTACTTTAAATACATTTTGTGGAAATAGGATTTCAATTATTAAGATAAATACATAACAAAGCAACGTAACAACATATTGGTGCTTGAAGACTATGTTGTTCCAAAAAACTCACACTGAAAAATATCTATTTTTTGGAAAAAAAATAAAGAGTTGGTGGAATTTACCATCTAATGTTTCTTTTATAAATGTCAAGCCTAATTTATATTCATTTTTTTCTAAAATACAGAAATGGTATTCATAACTTTATTAAGAATCTACTTATTTACTTATTTCCAAGGATGAGAAAATGCACAAATAGCTTACTCAAACCTGAAGTTTTAGATCTCTTTCCCTGTAGTTACATAATTCTTATCCACCCGTGCAGAGGTTTCTAATGCCACAAAATTGTTGCCAATATAGACGATGCACCAACTCTAAATCTAAATTAAATCTAAAAATTCCTCAGTACAAAATAAAATGGATATTTCTTCATTCTGGTATATAATATTTGGTTAAAAGCCTAAACGAATGAGTGGCCTCTTTGTTGTTATACTTTCCAACAAGAACATTCTTCTCTTACTAGTCTCTCATTACCATATAAGTCAAGGTCTCTCACGGCCAGAATTGTCTAACATATGTAATAAGCTTTATCTACAATACTCCATTTAAAGTAGATTGATCGTGAGCACTAGAGAGAGATGTATAAGAAACAAGAATCATTGGATTGATAGTGTGCTTTGTCCACTTCAAAGCGAAACTAGGCTATAATGAGTAGGCCTTCTCACAACGGTGACTCCATTTATTTCACCAAGTATGAGAAGAGTATGGTAAGTTGAAACATCTCCATTTCCTTAATTTTTAATTATTTAAAATTTTCCATTCTATTTGCAACGTCAAAAAGTGGGCCAACTTTTCTCCAAAATAGTACTACAAAAGACACACTTTCCGTAGTAGGACTAAGGAAAGGAAAGTTCGTCAACGACGGATGCCATAAGAGGTTAGCAAATAATTTCTAATAATGAAAGTGCAATAAATAATTAATTTTAATTCGCAATACCAAAATCTGTTGAAAAGCAAAAGAATTTTGCAACAACTATTCTTTTAAAAAATCAAGTTATTTAAAAAAAATTAATTAACTTGTTGTTGCAACTTCTTTTAAAACACTAAAATTTTTCTCAACTAATTTGTAAGGTAGTCTACCATGACCTTTTGGTTGCAAATTAAAAACGGATACCAAAGTTGCCATTTCAAAAGTTAACAACGGGCAATTTTGCAACAGAAAATTTTCCATTGCAAATCCATTGGAAACAGGTGGTCATTTGCAACGAATATGATCATTGCAAAAAAACTATTCTAGAAAGAAATTTAGTAGTTAAGAGAGCAATTTTTCCAATTTCACTTCGTGTTTCACTTTTCTAGAAAGAAAATTATTATAACATTTTCTTATGTGCCTACAAAAGCTTGAGGATATATCATTACAAAGAAACAAATAGAACCCATTTGGTAAACATTGTGCTATAATATTTATTCATGACTACAGAAACATTTCCTTTAAATACTTTTTTTTACAAGTCCTGCTGAAACTAAGACTATGTATACATATATTTTGAATAAAAAAGTGTTTAATTTAATAAATATTGGAATATTTTTGTAAAAACCCGAAGAAATGATTGTTGGTCAATAATTTAACTCTTTTTTTTTAGAAATAAATAAATACCACATTACAATAAAAACATGAAATAACATTAATTAGTTTAAAAAATAATTAAAGTCGGTTCGGCTTGATCCTTGTGCGGGATCAGGGGAACCTCGGTTCAACCCTGATCGCTAGCAAGGGCCACCTTTACAGCACGCCTAGTCGATGGCGAGGGGTGAGCCGTAGCTCCCTTGGTCCAACGACAGAGGTGGCCTTTAACGGATGCAAAGCTTTGAAATTTTTTTCAGATCTAGGACGATTTCACATGGTTTTTTAAATTTTAAATCGGTGAAAATGAATAAAAACACTTAAAGATTGATATACTATCTTTTTTGTGAAGATTCGTTGTTTGATGCTTCTAACTTGAAGATTTGAACACAAGCTTTGAGAGAATTTTACAGCTGGAGAAGGAAGGGAAGGAAATTAAAGGAACAATTTTGGAGTTGCGCCCTTAAATTTGGTGTTGGCTTAAGCTATTTCAAACATATTAGCTAAACTTTTGAGGGGTCCTTGTCTTGAAAAAAAAGGTTTATGTTCTCAAGTGATAAGTAACTCCAACTCTAGGAAATATTATTCTACGGACCCGGTGCATGTCTCCACTAATGGACTTTATGGCATGTATTAAGCAACATCACCTCATGTTATTAATTATGTCTCCAATTCTGGAGACAAGAATAACAACGATAGTGATATGGCTTAACACAGGCCACATGGTCCATAAGTAGGGATATGAATCAGGTGCATAACATAATTTTTATCTAATATATAATTTACTTAACATAATCTAATACAATATTTTAAACATTGAAATTTTCTTCATTAAATTCATAGTAACTAATGAAAATATTGTCACATGGTGAATTCATAATTATATTCACTACTCCTTTTTTGCTAATCAATGTACACATTGCTATCCACAAATTATTTACATTCTAAGTATTCGTATTCGATAAATTCATAAACTTTGTGTTGTTCAATTTATAATGGAAATTAATAGTATAGGAAGTAGTGCTGCCTTTTCAAAATAGGAATCAACTATAATGACGACAACCACTTTTTTGTCTAGGTGGAAAATTTTGGTACACTAATCAATGCTCGACACGTGTACACTTCACCCAATGAATGATTGACACGTATACTACCATGGGTTCACATGTAAAAAATATAAAAAATTCTGTACCAAAACAAATAAGCAATTAATGAATGGACGAATCCAAATTTAATATAACAACCCACATTTAATTTTCTCCACCTCAAGAAAAAATAAATCTTCTACATTATAGAATTTTCAATCGGACTAGATTTACCTTTTTGTTTATTTTTTGTTCTTTAGTTTCCTTGTTTTCATCTTTTGCTTAAATTAGGACATTGTTTACAGATAAATTGTATGAGAAACTGTTCATATGCTTTAAATGTCAACGTAGACAATCACTATGTGGGTCTTGAAAAATATCGACTTTGAAATATAATTTAATCTCAAAACAAGAAAATTTATGATTTTTCTTAACATTCTAAATGTTGTTCCTTGCAATTCACGAGGAGCTTGATAACAATGGCCCTTGTTGGTTACAAGGGACTTGATGTGAATCGGTTAGACATGCAAGAACATCGAGGAGTTGTGACAAGAGCGAAGGCAAAACAACTAAAGAGTCACAAGGATCAAATTGAGCAAGAGAAGTTTCAAGGCTTAAATTTTGATGTCCAAGACTTTATGGGGATTAAATTTTGATGTCCAAGACTTTATGGGGCATTATTCTAATTTTTGAATAAGTTAGAAATTGAAAATTTACCTTGGTAGATAGTTTGAATCTCTTTTGCCCAAGCTGAAAAATTGCCTCGTACTTTTGGCAATGTGTTGACTAGTACTCTAGAATAGTCCAAATGCAATTAAAACACCTCTATTATCTTATCAAATGTATGTATAAGTTATATCTATCCTTTGGGCTGAAAATATGACAGGGAAAAATTCCTATTTTCTCCCTCAAGTCTCTATAAATATGTAGTCTTCCATTTTGAAGAAGTAATCAAGAAATTTTTCAAGACAAAGGTTCTTCTCTTAGTATTCTTAGTTCTTAGCTTAGTTTTTCTATCTTCTTCAAGGGTGAACTTCCTTGAAAGAAAAAAATCACTTTGAAGACTTGTTGAAAGTTCCAAGAGCTTCAAGGTTGATCATAAAAAAAAATTCCTTCATACCAAGTTACTACACTCTTGTAGAAAACTAGTCTTGAGGTCTTCTTCTTGTTTCATTGAGGTCTAAGGTTCAAAATACCTTAGGTTGCTTGAACTTTGAAGAAAAGATTTTGTTTAAATCTTCTTGAGGTCTTGGATTTGATATATCAAAGGTTGCTTGAAGTTTAACATTTTCAAGTCCTTCCAAAGGCACTTTCTTCTACTTATTACACTTGTTTTGTTTGTTCTCTCCCTCACTTCTTGGACAAAATTTTATGCTCTTGAAGATCATTCCACATCATTTGGTATTAGAGCCACCTTCAAATAAGTGTTTTTGAGATATCTTACATACAAAAAGAGAAAAAGAGACTAGATTGCTGGAAAATGGCATCACAAAAATAGAATGCTTGAACGAGCTGGAATATGACTAGAACTTTGCAATATTTTTACATGGAGTTATACTACATTGACCTGGGAAACAAATGAAATGAGTCTCATCTAATTTGGACTTCATTTGATATCTCAAAATAGTCAAAACTTGAAGGTGTACCTGGCTTTTCCGCAGACAAAAAAGTACTGAAATGATCTGAGCATATCTTCCTTTTTACTAATCCTTTTTCTTTGATTCTTGAGCCTAAACTCAAGAATTTTGAGTGACGATTATTTCTAGACAAACCTCATTCAATTTAGACTTGTGGTTAAGTACCAGTTTTCCAAAGAAGCCGAGTATGTCATCTACTCTGCTTGCTGGAAAATTTTGTTGTGTATTCTTTTGTGTTCTTGAAGTGTCCTAGCTTTGTGTTTGTATTTGTGGTCGAATTTCTTTCCTTCTTCAGTACTTATTTCTTCATTTGTTCAATCTACCATTATTGACTCGAATGCTCTTGGAAATGTTGTTGAACTATCTTAAAATGAATGGATGACTCAATATCATTTTCCTTGCTTCTCATATTTCTCAACTAGTTTTTGTTTGTGATTTTTTTTATTTTGGTTGTTTTAAACTTGATTAGAGGTGTTAAATCTTTGTTAAGAACTCATAGAACTCTTTGAGACTTGACCCTTTAGAAAAAGGCAAGAGTTGTGAGAATATCCTCAAAAAAAAAAAAGGCCAAAGAGAGTTAAACAAGAGAGTTTTGTGAGGTAAACACTACCAAGATGTCAACCCAAGCTCAAGCACCAACTCCTTTTGGAGAAGAGTCTAGCAACTCCCAACATGATGACCCTTTGAGGCTCATAATGCAAGAGTTACAATCCCTAAGAGATGAGATGAGGGATATTAGAAGGGATGTCACTAATCTCTCTAATCAACAAAGGGAGGTTAGTCCTCATGGTAGTCTCAATGTTACTACCCCAAGGAGCAATGGGCCACTCAATTGCTCTAGGACAACCGAGTTCCACCAACCTCCACATTTTGATGAAGAACTTCATCCACCTCCTTACGGTGGTAGAAGAGGCGGTTTTGGAGGAAGAGGCATGCCTAGACACTTTGAAGAAGTTTCAAGGCCACAAGCTAGGCATGGAGAGCCATTATATAATGATCATGAACATGTTCCATTTGTTGCAAACTGTGGAAGAGACAAAGGTGAGCAAAACTTGGACCGAATGAAGTGGAAGCTCCCTAGTTTTAAGGGTGAGAATGACCCTAACATTTTCTTAGATTGGGAGAGGCAAGTAGAAAACATGTTTATGTTGAAAAATTGTAATGAGTTCTTAAAAGCTAGACTTGTAATAGCCGAATTTTCCGGCTATGCTTTACATTGGTGGGAAAGGGTAGTAAACCAAAGAGTTAGAAGTGGTAGACCACCGGTTGATACTTGGAGAGAGTTAAAAGCTTTGATGAGAGAAAGATTTGTGCCCGAGCACTACTATAGAGAGCTTCATTATAAGCTCATGACTTTAAAACAAGGTGCAAAAAGTGTAGAAGAGTATAGACAAGAGCTTGAGCTCAACATCTTGAGGTTGAACTTGGAAGAAGACAAGGATGCTTCAATGGCTAGGTTCCTTAGTGGTCTCAATAGGGAGATAGCCAACCAACTTGAGTTGTATCCACATACAACTTATAAAGACATGTGCCACCTTGCCAACAAGATTGAATCACAAAGGAAAACGAATGGGATGATGCAATCCTCATTTCCCAACCAAAGACAAGTTGCAACAACAAAACCACCTACTTCCAACTTCAAGCCATGGCCAAAAAAGGAGGAGGCTCCTAGAGGTACTTTCCCACCTCCAACCAAACCAAAGATGGAAGAGAGAGGTAAAATCATTTCTAACCCTCCAAAGTGTTTTAAATGTAATGGTGTAGGACACTATGCAAGTAGTTGTTCGACAAAGAGAGCTTTGATCTATAGGGAGGATTTGAATGGTTGGATTGAGAAGGAGGAGGATGAAAGTAACGAATGTGTTGAGGGTGAAGAAAATGGTGAGGATGATGAACATATTGATTTGAATCCTTTAGGAAGTGATGACGATGTCTTGACCTTAGTTACCATTAGAGCACTAAGCGATCAAACTTTTGATGATAACATGATTGAACAAAGAGAAAACATCTTCCATTCTAAATGTAAAGTTGAGGGAAGGATTGGCAACCTTATCATTGATAGTGGTAGTTGTGTAAATGTGGCTAGTGCTTATCTTGTTGAGAAGTTGAAACTACCTACTACAAAATATGATAAACCTTACAAACTCCATTGGCTAAATGATAGTGGGCAAATTAAAGTGTTGAGACAAGTAGTGGTACCAATAGAAATAGGAGCTTACAAAGATAAGATACTATGTGATGTGGTGCCCATGCAAGCATGCCATCTTTTCTTGGGAAGACCTTGGCAATTCGATAGAAAGTCCCTCCACAATGGGGAGAAGAATACTTATTCTTTTGTGAAGGATGGAAGAACATTCACTATGAATCCTCTTACACCTCAACAAGTGAGAGATGAACAAAAAAAAATTGAGGGAGAAAGAGAGGGCCGAAAGTGAGCTCAAAAGGAAAAAAAATTGGGGAGGAAAGAGAGTTGATGAAAAAGAAAAGAGTGAAGAAAGAGTGATGAAAAGCAAGAGTGAAAAGAAAAAGAGTGACCAAGAAAAAGAGAGTGAGATGAAAGACAAGGATTGTTTCTTTGCAAAACCTAGTGAGGTGATTGAAGCAATTGAAAGAAAAGAAGTGGTATTGCTCTTGTATTGTAGGGTATCTTTTACTTCATCTAAAGAACACTCACCCTCTTTTTCAAGTGAAATTTTGCATGTTATTGAAGATTACAAAGACGTATTTCCCGATGAGATGCCCGGAGGTCTTCCACCAATTAGAGGAATCGAACACCAAATCGATTTTGTCTCCGGGGCGGTCTTGGCAAACCGACCGGCCTATAGGATTCCACCGGAAGAGACTAAGGAGCTAAAAAGGCAAGTTGAGGATCTAATTTCAAAAGGGTATGTGCGTGAGTCCATGAGTCCTTGTGCGGTTCCGGTTTTGCTTGTTCCAAAAAAAGATGGTACATGGAGAATTTGTATAGATTGTAGAGCCATAAACAACATTACTATTAAGTATAGGCATCCCATACCTAGACTTGATGATTTACTTGATGAGTTGCATGATTCTAATCTTTTCTCTAAAATTGACTTGAAATCCGGATACCATCAAATTAGGATGAGAGAAGGGGATGAGTGGAAAACCGCTTTTAAGACTAACTTTGGTTTGTATGAATGGATGGTTATGCCCTTTGGATTAACTAATGCTCCTAGTACATTTATGAGATTAATGAATCATGTGTTGAGGAATTTTATTGGGAAATTTGTTGTTGTATACTTTGATGATATTCTGGTCTATAGCAAGACATATGAAATGCATGTTGAACATCTTAGGGAAGTACTAAATGTCTTGAGAATTGAAAAACTTTTTGCTAACCTGGACAAATGTGAGTTTTGTTTGGAGAAAGTTACATTTCTAGGCTATGTGGTAAGCTCACAAGGACTTCAAGTAGATGAAGGTAAGGTCCAAGCAATTAAGGAATGGCCAACACCAAGAAACGCATCGGAAGTAAGAAGTTTCCATGGCCTAGCAAGTTTCTATAGGCGGTTCATGAAAAATTTCAGCACACTTGCAAGCCCTTTGACTGATGTGATCAAGAAAACCGAAGGATTTAAGTGGGAAACAAAACAAGAACAAGCATTTCAATTGTTGAAGGAAAAGTTGTGTAGTGCACCCCTTTTGTCACTACCAAACTTTGAGAAAACTTTTGAGGTGGAGTGTGATGCATCCGGCATTGGTATAGGTGGTGTACTTGTGCAAGATGGAAAGCCCTTAGCCTATTTTAGTGAAAAACTTAATGGGGCAGCCGTGAGGTACTCAACTTATGACAAGGAGCTTTATGCTTTAATAAGAACATTAAAACATTGGCAACACTACCTATGGCCAAAGGAGTTTGTTGTGCACACCGAGCATGAGGCTTTGAAGTTTCTCAAGGGCCAACATAAACTCAATAAGAGACATGCAAGATGGATGGAGTTCATTGAAACATTTCCATATGTCATCCATTACAAGAAAGGTAAGGAGAATGTGGTGGCCGATGCTCTATCTAGAAGGTATACTCTCTTATCCACCCTTCAAACAAAAATTTTGGGTTTTGAAATGCTTAAAGAAATGTATTCTAGTGATCATTACTTTAAGGAAATTTTTGAGAAATGCTTGTTAGTACCTTTTGGAAAATATTTTTTGCATGAAGGATTTCTTTATTGTGAAGGTAGATTGTGCATACCATCTTGTTCTACTAGAATTCTACTTGTTAAAGAAGCACATTGTGGGGGTTTAATGGGACATTTTGGTGTCACTAAAACCTATGAAATTCTTCATAAACATTTTTTTTGGCCACATTTAAAAAGAGATGTAGAAAGATTTGTAGGAAGTTGTATTGAATGCAAGAAAGCTAAATCTAGAACTCTTCCACATGGACTTTACACACCATTAGAAGTTCCTAAAGAACCTTGGGTTGATATTTCTATGGATTTTATTCTTGGTTTACCTAGGACCTCTAGAGGTATGGATTCTATTTTTGTTGTTGTGGATAGGTTCTCTAAAATGGCACACTTTATTCCTTGTAGGAAATCCGATGATGCTAGTCATGTAGCTAGCTTGTTCTTTACTTGGATAGTTAGATTCCATGGAATTCCAAGGTCTATTGTGTCGGATAGGGATACCAAATTCTTGAGCCATTTTTGAAGTGTTCTTTGGAAGAAGCTTGGTACTAACTTGCTTTATTCTACAGCTTGCCATCCACAAACGGATGGACAAACCGAGGTGGTAAATAGAACAATTGGCCAATTTCTAAGGGCTATTTTGAAGAAGAAATTGAGGCAATGGGAGGAGTGTTTGCCACACATTGAATTTGCTCATAATAGGGCACCTCATTCTACTACTTCTCATTCTCCATTTCAAGTTTTTTATGGTTTTAACCCTCTAGTTCCCTTTGATTTGGTTCCTTTGCCTATAGATCAAGCATTAAGCAAGGATGCAAGCAAGAAGGCTGATTTTGTGAAAGCAATTCATGCAAAGGTCCATGAAGCCATTGTCAACTCTAACAAAAAGCTTGTAGAGAAAAGAAATGTGGGAAGAAGAAAAGTGGTATTCAAACCCGATGATTGGGTTTTGGTGCATTTTAGAAAGGAAAGATTTCCCCAACAAAGAAAGTCTAAGCTTGATGATAGGGGAGATGGGCCATTTCAAATCCTTGAGAAAATTAATGACAATGCCTATAAAGTTGGTCTTCCGGGACATTATAATGTTAGTGCCACTTTTAATGTTTCCGATCTCTCTTTATTTGATATAGGTGATGGATATTCGAGGACGAATCCTTTTCAAGAGGGGGAGGATGATGTGAATCGGTTAGACATGCAAGAATATCAAGGAGTTGTGACAAGAGCGAAGGTAAACAACTAAAGAGTCACAAGGATCAAATTGAGCAAGAGAAGTTTCAAGGCTTAAATTTTGATGTCAATTTTGATGTCCAAGACTTTATGTGTTAGTATATGCCCTAAGACCAATTGACTCACATTTATGATTTATGAAGCATGTATCTTTTGAATTGTATTATATGCTCTTGGTCATCAAGTATGTGACTTGATAGTAAAACCCTTATAGCTAATAAAATACTATTCTTATTTGTCCCTAGTTTATTACATCTTGTAAACTAGTGTGAAGTTGATTGATGGTCAAGTTTTACTGATCATGAATATGAGATATAAAATCAATTCATAAATACATATTGAGAATATTGTATTGGATATGACCCAAAATGAAGAAGAAATATTGCATGGGTTTAAGTTATAAGTATTGCTTCTCAGTTTTATATTTGGTGTCCTTTGACCTAATGTTTCTAATGTTTCTTGCATGGGGGCAAAACATGTTTTGACATAGTCAAACATCACTTTTAATTAGGTGATCATTATGACTATTGGTTGGCTTATTTTCTCGTCATAGCTTGAATATTGGAGATAGTGAAAGGGATTTGTCCCTCTCTTTTTAGAGAGAGATATCCATGGGCCCCTTGATAAGGAAGACTAGAAAATATGCATGGCCATGCTAAAATAAGTATTAATAAGGTGTTATTAATATTATTTGTTGGAGCAGTCTGCCTGGTGATCAAGTAAATGGTTAATTAAGTTTTATAAGGATGACTTGATCCATGCCTTATACTTAATTAGGATATCGTGTGACAAAAGGACTAAATATTAAATCTGATGCTAGGTTATTATTACATTTACTTAACTTGGGTAAGCATAATGTATTGCTAGAGGCCGCTTATGTTTTGTGAATAAATGTCTAGGACATTTTTCATTCACTGCCAACGTTAAGTGAACCTACAGGGTCACACGCATTGACGATCTTGTGAGCATCATGTCCACGTTCAATGAATATAGATTGTGTCCAGATTCATTCAACGTATAGAAAAGGGGAATTAGATTCCATATTGTATTTTCTGGTAAGTTAATAAGTAATTAATTTTATTTAATCGAATAAATGAAATTAATTACTTAATATTACTCATCCAACCGTTGGATGATTATAGGAATAGACGGACGAGATTAAACTGTCATTAGATGACAGTTAGGGTTTTGATATTGACAGCTATAAAAGGTTATGTTAACCTTTTCTTGGTGGCCATCCTTTATCTGATTAAAGAAAAACAAAACCCTAAACCCTAGACCGGCGATATAGTATCTAGCCTCCTCTCTCCGAAATACAACCGATTACCAGATAGTCAGGATCAGTTCTGAACAGCTTTCAGAACACAAAAGGGGCTTGCATCCCGATTACTTGCAGAGGAGTTCGTCGCGTGGATACCAGTAGAGGGCGAAGCGTACAAAGCAGCGCCTCCACAATGAACAATCAAAACATTGAGGTAATTTCTATCCAATCGGTTTTTCTAGTATGTTCAGATCATATTGGTGGATTTCCGTAATTTTATTTTACTTTGTTTTTGCCTACGGATTCCAAAAGTGGTATCAAAGCCTAGTACATACTAGTTTTACTGATTTTATCTGTTACCGCTTTGATTACATGTGTTGTTTTCAATGGGCCTCATAGTAAGGTTTCTGATTAGTGTAATAATCAGAGTAAATTGAATTATAGGATTCGCATATATAATATTCTGTTTTACTTATTAATGCGATTAATTAAACAGAATGTTGTTACTGCCAAATTGTTTGGCATACAGTCTGTAATCTATGCAATTTAATTGTTAAACTAATGTGCGGAATCGCATGATTTAATGTTTAACTGTCAAACAAAATTTCTGGCAGCATGATTTTAGGGTTTATGACTGCAATAACTCATTCAATGAGTTAGAAAGAAAAATCGTTTTTCTTTCCGAGGGCGCCGCCCCGAGACCCCCTGCAGGGGCGCCGCCCTTGACCCCGCTCGCTAACCTGGGCTAGCGAGACCGCCGTTTTGCTTGGGGCTTCGCCCTGAACCTTCTTCTTGTTTTTTGCATGTTTCTTCCTATCTTTAGATGTATGGTGCATAGCATGGCCCTTTACCTCTTGTGATTGATTGGCTTATTTTGTTAATGGGTTGCATGTTTTTAAATACGGCCTGCGTATTGTTGTTTTCGTTAATGTAATATTATCAAGCTTTACTAGAATAGGTTAATTTTATTTCCTATTCCTATGTATGTTTTCTGTCCTATGTAACAAGATTAGAAGGCCAAGACATTGGAGGCAAGCTCATGGAGATGAAGACTTACCTAGATTGACCTTTGACTTCCATGAGGCTCGTGGAAGTCAATATAGGATTGGGGCCATGCTATGACACATTTTATTTGATCTATATATATTATGCATGTGATGTTTAGTTTATTTCCTTTTATTTTTTATATATGTTTTGTGAAAGAATATACAAATAAAAAGGAAGAAGGTTTTTGAAACCATGTAAAAAAATTAAGTCGTAAAATGCCTTCCATAATCATAAGCACTTCTCCATGCTTGGATCATCATTTTGTCTCATTGCCAAAGCAAGCGATAAATGGTTACCTAAGTAGGGGAAGATGGAAAATGGTGATTTCCATATGCTTGGAATGGTTTGGCTTAACTAGGCTCTCAAAACGGTTTTGAGGCTAGGACATCATATGGGATTTTGCTGGTACATGTAGATGTAAATCCCATTAATACATTTTTCTCTAATTATGGGTGTTAAGCCAAAGCTTACTTATGATTAGAATAAAATGAATTTTTATACCCATGATTTATATCAAGTGTTGAATATTTCAGGGAAAATTTAATGCTTCATTTATTTAATTTTACTTTGCAAATTCTATGTAGATAATGGCCTCAAACAAGTCAAACATATCGTTGCGATCCGTGCTTGAAAAGAATAAGCTTAGTGGGACTAACTTTCTTGATTGGGCACGAAATT
The DNA here is from genome assembly GCA_028651295.1 of Catharanthus roseus. Taxonomy (NCBI): domain Eukaryota; kingdom Viridiplantae; phylum Streptophyta; class Magnoliopsida; order Gentianales; family Apocynaceae; genus Catharanthus; species Catharanthus roseus. The sequence goes on from JAPQWS010000026.1 coordinate 1,295,216, forward strand.
TAAGGATTGTCCTTAAACAAGAAAAAAAGCTATATGTACTTGAGAACCCTATCCCTAATCAACCAGCTAACAATGCTCCTAGAGTCGAAAAGGATGCTTGTAGTAAGCACAAGGATGATTCTAACGATGTGGCATGTCTCATGTTGGCTACGATGGAATCTGAGTTGCAAAAGCAATTTGATGAAGTTGAGGCTTATGAGATGATAAAGCAGCTCAAGGAAATATTCCAAGAGCAGGCACGTCAAGAGAGATATCTTACCACTAAGGCGTTGAATAGCTGCAAAATGACCCCTGGCACTTCAGTTAGTGCTCATGTCCTTAAGATGAAAGGGTATTTTGATCAGCTTGAAAAACTTGGAGCACCTGTAAGTCATGACTTGGCTACTGATATGATCTTGGCCTGTTTGACCTCTGACTATGATCAGTTTGTCATGAACTTCAATATGCATAATATGGAAAAGTCCATAAATGAATTGCACGGGATGCTCAAGCAGGCTGAACAAAACATTAGGAAGTCTACTCCTAATGTTCTGATGGTTCAGAAGGGGTAGTTCAAGAAGAACAAGGGAAAGGGAAATGGAAAGGGAAAGGATATGGCCAAAAAAGATAAATGCAAGCAGAAGCCCAAGCCCAAGGTTAAACCACCAAAGGAAGGGACTTGCTTCCACTGCAATGAACCTGGTCATTAGAAGAGGAATTGCAAGCTCTACTTTGAAGAAAAGAAGAAGCAAAAGGCCAGTGGGACTGCCGCTTTAGGTATTTTCGTTAGAGAAATTAATATATCTACTCCTACTTCATGGGTATTAGATACCGGATGTGGAGCTCACATTTGTGTAAATGTGCAGGGACTCAAAAGGAGTAGATCTTTGGCAAAGGGAGAGGTGGACCTACGAGTTGCAAATGGAGCAAAAGTTGCTGCTGTAGCTGTAGGGACATTTGATTTACTTTTGCCTACTGGGCTTATAATTGAACTTAAAGATTGTTATTATGTTCCTGCTATGAGTAGGAACATCATTTCAGTTTCTTGTTTGGATATTGATGGTTTTGAGTTTAATACTAAGAATGGTAAAAGTTCTATTTATAAAAATGGTATTTTCTATGGGGATGCCTCTTTATGTAATGGACTTTACATTCTTAACCTACATGATTCCATTAGTAAGCCCATCTATAACGTAAATACAAAGAAATTTAAATCTAATGATTTAAATCAAACTTACTTCTGGCATTGTCGTTTGGGCTATATAAATGAGAAACGCATATCAAAACTCCATCAAGATGGACTTTTATCTTCATTCGACCTTGAGTCTTATGAAAAATGTGATTCTTGTTTATTGGGAAAAATGACTAAAAGTCCATTTACAGGGCAAAGTGAAAGGGCTACCGATTTATTGGAACTTATACATACTGATGTATGTGGGCCAATGAACACACAAGCCAGAGGAGGTTTTCAGTATTTCATTACATTCACAGATGATTTCAGTAGATATGGTTATGTCTATCTAATGAAACATAAATCTGATTCCTTTCAAAAGTTTAAGGAATTTCAAAATGAAGTACAGAATCAACTTGGAAAGAGTATCAAATTACTTCAATCAGATCGAGGTGGTGAATACTTAGGCCAAGAGTTTGACGAACATCTAAACAATTGTGGGATATTATCACAATTAACTCCACCAGGAACACCACAATAGAATGGCGTGTCTGAACGCAGAAATCGAACACTATTGGATATGGTTCGATCTATGATGAGTCAAACAGATCTTCCAATTTCTTTTTGGGGTTATGCTCTAGAAACTGCTACATTCATATTAAATAGAGTTCCATCTAAAGCTGTTCAGAAGACACCATATGACATATGGACCGGGAAACAACCTAGTTTAGCATTTCTCAAAATTTGGGAATGTGATGCTTATGTGAAGCGATCATTATCTGAAAAACTAGCACCCAAATCTAATAAGTGTCTGTTTGTGGGATATCCTAAGGAAACTAAAGGATACTACTTTTATCTTCCATCTGAAAACAAAGTGTTTGTTGCTCGGAACAGAATTTTCCTTGAAAGGGAATTCGTTTCCAAAAGAGTTAGTGGGAGTAGAATCCATCTTGAAGAAGGTCAAGGACAGCAGACCATTTTTGAACCGAGTATGGATACTCAGTTGGACTCACGTATTCATACTGAGCCTGAACCTTTGACACAAGGGCCAAGAAGGTCTTGTAGGATTTCTCAGATATCACAGATATATGGATTTCTTGTGACTGAGGATCATAATATTGATCTTATTGATCAAGGTGAACCTAATTCCTACCAAGATGCTATTCATAGTCCTAAATCTAGCAAATGGCTAGAGGCTATGAAATCAGAAATGCAATCCATGCATGATAATCAAGTTTGGACTTTGATTGATCCACCTGAAGGTTGCAAGACCATAGGGTGTAAATGGGTTTTCAAAAAGAAAACTGACATGGATGGCAATGTGCACACTTACAAAGCACGATTGGTAGCAAAAGGGTATAGACAAACTCATGGTATAGACTATGATGAAACATTTTCTCCAGTTGTAATGCTTAAGTCAATTAGAATTCTACTAGCCATTGCAGCATATTATGATTATGAAATATGGCAAATGGATGTTAAAACTGCTTTTCTTAATGGAAATCTACTGGAGAATGTGTATATGACACAACCTGAAGGTTTTATTCATCCTTCGAATTCTAGTAAAGTGTGTAAACTTCAAAGATCCATTTATAGCTTGAAGCAAGCATCTCGAAGTTGGAATCTTCGTTTTGATGAAGCAATTAAAGAATTCAATTTCATCAAGAATGATGATGAACCTTGTGTCTACAAAAAGGTTACAGAAAATGCAGTAGTCTTCTTAGTACTCTATGTCGATGACATCTTGTTAATTGGGAATGACATCCCCACTTTGTAAAGTATAAAAACTTGGTTGGGGAAGTGTTTTTCAATGAAAGATTTAGGCGAAGCAGCCTATATTCTAGGCATTAGGATCTATCGAGATAGATCTAAAAAGCTTATTGGCCTAAGTCAGAGTGGATATATTGACAAGGTACTGAAAAGGTTCAGTATGCAAGATTCTAAGAGAGGATTCTTGCCAATGTCACATGGCGTTAAACTCAGTAAGTCTCAAAGTCCTACCACAAGGGAGGATACAAAACACATGAGTAAGATTCCTTACGCTTCCGCAATTGGATCTATCATGTACACTATGTTATGCACTCGCCTAGATGTCTCGTATGCATTAAGCATGACTAACAGATTCCAGTCAAATCCTAGTGAACCGCATTGGACTGCAGTAAAAAAAATTCTCAAGTACTTAAGAAGGACTAAAGAGATGTTTTTGATTTACGGAGGTCAGGAAGGAGAGCTTGTTATAAATGGTTACACGGATGCTAGCTTTCAGACTGATGTAGATGATTTTGGATCGCAATATGGATTTGTGTTTTGTTTGAATGGAGGTGCTGTGAGCTGGAAGAGTTCAAAACAAGATACCGTGGCCGATTCTACTACAGAGGCTGAATATGTGGCTGCTTCTGATGCAACCAAAGAGGCAGTTTGGATCAGAAAGTTCATCACAGAACTAGGTGTAACTCCTAGCATTGTGAACCCAGTGGACCTATATTGTGATAATACAGGAGCCATTGCACAAGCCAAGGAACCTAGATCTCATCAACGATCCAAATATATTCTCAGGCGTTTCCATCTCATTCGAGAAATTATTGAGCGTAGAGATGTTAGAATTTGCAACGTAGACACCAATGACAATGTCGCAGATCCATTGGCAAAACCACTCCCACAACTTAAGAATGAGAGTCATACTAGGTCAATGGGTTTAAGAGTCATATCAAATTGGTTGTAGGGCAAGTGGGAGATTGTTAGTATATGCCCTAAGACCAACTGACTCACATTTATGATTTATGAAGCATGTATTTTTTTAATTGTATTTCATGCTCTTGGTCATCAAGTATGTGACTTGATAGTAAAACCCTTATAGCTAATAAAATACTATTCTTATTTGTCCCTAGTTTATTACATCTTGTAAACTAGTGTGATGTTGATTGATGGTTAAGTTTTACTGATCATGAATATGAGATATAAAATCAATTCATAAATACATATTGAGAATATTGTATTGGACATGACCCAAAGTGAAGAAGAAATATTGCATGGGTTTAAGTTATAAGTATTTCTTCTCAGTTTTATATTTGGTGTCCTTTGACCTAATGTTTCTAATGTTTCTTGCATGGGGAGAAAACATGTTTTGACATAGTCAAACATCACTTTTAATTAGGTATCATTATGACTATTGGTTGGCTTATTTTCTCGTCATGGCTTGAATATTGGAGATACTGAAAGGGATTTGTCCCTCTCTTTTTAGAGAGAGATATCCATGGGCCTCTTGATAAGGAAGACTGGAAAATACGCATGGACATGCTCAAATAAGTATTAATAAGGTGTTATTAATATCATTTGTTGGAACAGTCTGCCTGGTGACAGTCTGCCTGGTAATCAAATAAATGGTTAATTAAAATTTATAAGGATGACTTGATCCATGCCTTATACTTAATTAGGATATCGTGTGACAAAGGGACTAAATATTAAATCTGATGCTAGATTATTATTACATTTACTTAACTTGGATAAGCATAGTGTCTTGCTAGAGGCCGCTTATGTTTTGTGAATAAACGTCTAGGACATTTTTCATTCACTGCCAACGTTAAGTGAACCTACAGGGTCACACGCATAAACGATCTTGTGAGCATAATGTCCATGTTCAATAAATCTAGATTGTGTCAAGATTCATTGAACGTATACAAAAGGGGAATTAGATTCCATATTGTATTTTCTCGTAAGTTAATAAGTAATTAATTTTATTTAATCGAATAAATGAAATTAATTACTTAATATTACTCATCCAACCATTGGATGATTATAGAAATAGACGGACGAGATTAAACTGTCATTAGATGACAGTTAGGGTTTTGATATTGACAGCTATAAAAGGTTATGTTAACCTTTTCTTGGTGGCCGTCCTTTATCTGATTGAAGAAAAACAAAACCCTAAACCCTAGAACGGCGATAGAGTATCTAGCCTCCTCTCTCCGAAATACGACCGATTACTATATAGTCAGGTTCAATTCTTAACAGCTTTCAGAACATGAAAGGGGCTAGCATCCCGATCGCTTGCAGAGGAGTTCTTCGTGTGGATACCAGTAGAGGGCGAAGCATACAAAGCAGCGCCTCCACAATGAACAATCAAAACATTGAGGTAATTTCTATCCAATCAGTTTTTCTAGTATGTGCAGATCCTGTTGGTGGATTTCCGTAATTTTATTTTACTTTGTTTTTGCCTACGGATTCCAACATTATGGGGATTAAATTTTGATTTCCAAGACTTTATGGGGCAATATTCTAATTTTTGAATCAGTTAGAAATTGAAAATTTACCTTGGTAGATAGTTCGAATCCCTTTTGCCCAAGCTGAAAAATTGCCTCCTACTTTTGGCAATGTGTTGACTGGTGCTCTAGAATTAAAACACCTCTACTGTCTTATCAAGTGTATGTATAGGTTATATCTATCCTTTGGGCTGAAAATATGAGAGGGAAAAATTCCTATTTTCTCCCTCAAGTCTCTATAAATATGTAGTCTTCCATTTTGAAGAAGTAATCAAGAAATTTTTCAAGACAAAGGTTCTTCTCTTAGTATTCTTAGTTCTTAGCTTAGTTTTTCTATCTTCTTCAAGGGTGAACTTCCTTGAAAGAAAAAAATCACTTTGAAGACTTGTTGAAAGTTCCAAGAGCTTCAAGGTTGATCATAAAAAAAAAAAATTCTTTCATACTAGTTACTACACTCTTGTAGAAAACTAGTCTTGAGGTCTTCTTCTTGTTTCATTGAGGTCTAAGGTTCAAAATACCTTAGGTTGCTTGAACTTTGAAGAAAAAATTTTGTTTAAACCTTCTTGAGGTCTTGGATTTGATATATCCAAGGTTGCTTGAAGTTTAACATTTTCAAGTCCTTTCAAAGGCACTTTCTTCTACTTATTACACTTGTTTTGTTTGTTCTCTCCCTCACTTATTGGACAAAATTTTATGCTCTTGAAGATCATTCCACATCAGGACTTCTTGCGATTCCTTTTGCGACCAACCAGGGGCGCTGTGAACGGCCCCTTATGAACTACAAGCACCAAGCCGATTTTTTTGTTCTTTACAAATTAAAATAATTCAATAAATAATTTATACATAATAAATACAAGCTAAAACAAATTAAAATAAATTAAGTAGATAAAGGCTTGTTTGGAACAGAATGTATATTAAAAATAAATAAATAAGACATTACAATAAAAACATAAAATAACAATAATTAGTTTAAAAATTAATTAAAGTTGATTCGGCTCGACCCTTGTGCAAGATCAGGGGAGCCTCGGCTCAGCCCTGATCCCTAGCAAGGGGTTCCTTTGCAGCACGCCTTGTCAATGGCGAGGGGCGAGCCGTGGCTCCCCTGGTCCAACGATGGGGGTGGCCTTTAAACGATGCAAAGCTTTGAAAATTTTTCTAGATCTGGGACGTTTTGAAATCGTTTTTTAAATTTTAAATTGGTAAAAATGAATAAAAATGCTTAAGATTGATATACTAATCTTTTAGTGAAGATTCGTTGTTCGATGCTTCTAACTTGAAGATTTGAACACGGGCTTTGAGAGAATTTTACAGCTGGAGAAGAAAGGGAAGAAAATTAAATGAACATTTTTGGAGTTGCACCCTTAAATTTGGTGTTGCCTTAAGCTATTTCAAACATATTAGCTAAACTTTTGACGGGACCTTGTCTTGAAAAAAAAGGTTTATGTTCTCAATTGATAAGTAACTCAAACTCTAGGGAATGCTATGCTACGGACACGTTTCATGTCTCCACTAATGGACCTTATGGCATGTATTAAGCCACATCACCTCATGTTATTAATTATGTCTCAAATTCTGGAGACAAGAATAACAAGGATAGCGATCTGGCTTACTACACCACATGGTCCATAAGTAGGGACATGAACCAGGTGCATAACAGAATTTTTATCTAATATATAATTTACTTAACATAATCTAATACAATATTTTCAACAGTGAAATTTTCTTCTTTAAATTATAGGAACTAATGAAAACATCGTAACATGGTGCATTCATAATTATATTCATTACTCCTCTTTTTGCTAATAAATATATATATATATATATATTGTTATCCACAAATTATTTACATTTTATGGATTCGTATTCTATAAGCTCATAAACATGTTTGCTCAACTTTTGAGGGGTCCTTGTCTTAAAAAAAATGTTTATGTTCTCTATTGATAAGTAATCCAACACTAGGGAATATTATGCTACAAACCCGATTCATATCTCCACTAATGGACCTTATGGCATGTATTAAGCCACATCACCGCATGTTATTAATTATTTCTCCAATTCTGGAGACAAGAATAACAAGGATAGTGATATGGCTTAATACAGGCCACATGGTCCATAAGTAGGGACGTGAACCGGGTCCATAACAGAATTTTCCCAATCAAAGGATTTTTTTTGATAACTCGCTTATTTATTATATTATTTAATAATTTTAGATTTCACTTCCTATATTTTAGAGGGTGGACATATCTTCTCCTTCTCTATTAAGACAATTTTATCTATTTTTTTTATCTTTGCACTTTTAATAATTTTAAATGGGTCAATGGCTAACCTTCCACCAATTTAGATGGCCTTAGTTTATAGAGAAAAAAGACATTCATAATAATAGAAATATCTTTTTTTTTTTTAATTAGTATATATTAAACCTCTTATATAAAATATTTGCTCAATTTTACCACGAAGGAAATTACAATAACTATTTTTTACATGTTTACAAAACCTTGTGGAATTATGATTACAAAGAAATAAGATAAAATTGATGGCCTCCCCGTTGGTAATTATTGTGCTACAGTATTTACTAAATACCATATTTTTCTAAATATAATATTATTTCAAAGCTCTATAAAACTAAACAATCTTCGTACATATATTTTTAGAAAAAGTATTCGAATTAATAAATTTACAAGTAATTTTGTAAAAACCAAAAACAGTGAATGTTTGTTAGTATTTTAAATACATTTTGTGGAAATAGGATTTCAATTATTAAAAAGATACATAACAAAGCAACGTAACAACATATGGTTGCTTGAAGACTATGTTGTTCCAAGAAACTCATACTAAAAAACATCTATTTTTTGGAACAAAAAAAATAAGGAGTTAGTGGAATTTACCTTTTAATGTTTCTTTTATGAAAGTCAAGCATAATTTTACAATCATTTTTTTCTAAAAAACAGAAATGGCATTCGCAACTTTATTATTAATCTACTTATTTACTTATTTCCAAGGATGAGAAAATGCATGAATAGCTTACTCGAACCTAAAATGTTTGAGATCTCTTTCCTTGTAGTTACATAATTCTTATCCACCCGTGCAGAGGTTTCCAACGCCACAAAATTCTTGCCAATATAGACAATGCACCAACTCTAATCTAAATTAAATCTAAAAATTCTTCGGCACTCAATAAAATGGTATTTCTTCATTCTAGTACATCATCTTTGGCTAAAAGCCTAAATGAATGAGTGGTCCCTTTGTCGTTATACTTTCCAGCAAGAACATTCTTCTCTTACCATATTGTCTCTAATTGCCATATTAGTCAAGGTCTCACGCTGCTCGAATTGTCTAACATATCTAATAGGCTTTATCTACAACACTACATTTAAAGTAGATTGATCTTCAGCACTGGAGAGAGATGTATAAGAAATAAGAATCATTGGATTGATAGTGTGCTTTATCCACTTCAAAGTGAAACTAGGCTACAATGAGTAGGCCTTCTCACAACAGTGACTCTATTTCTTTTACCGAGCATAAGAAGAGCATGGTAAGTTGAAACATCTTGATTTCCCTAATTATTTTATAAATTTTCCATTCTATTTGCACCGTAAAAAAGTGGGGCAACTTCTCACAAGAATAGTACTACAAAAAGACACACTTTCCGAAGTACGACTAAGGAAAGGAAAAATCAACGACCGATGCCATACGAGGTTAGCAAACAATTTCTAATAATGAAAGTGCAATAAATAATTAATTTTAATTCGCAATGCCAAAATCTATTAAAAAGAAAAAGAATTTCGTAACAACTAAAAAGTTGTGTTATTTCAAAAAAATTAATTAACTTGTCGTTGCGAATTCGTTCAAAAAAGTAAAAATTTTCTCAATTAATTTGTAAGGGAGTTTACAATGACCTGTTGGTTGCAAATTAAAAACAAACACGAAAGCAGCCATTACTAAAATTAACAACCGGAATTTTTGCAAAGGAACATTTTCCATTGCAAATCCATTGGAAACAGGTGGTCATTTGCAACGAACATAGTCCTTGCAAAAAAAACTATTCTGCAAAGAAATTTAATAGTTAAGAAAGAAAATTTTCATATTTCACTGTGTTTTACTTTTCTAGAAAGAAATTATTATAACATTTTTTTATGTGCTTACAAAATCTTGAGGATATATCATTACAAAGAAACAAATAAAACCCGTTTGGTAAACATTGTGTTATAATATTCATTCATGACTAAAGAAACATTTCCTTTAAATACTTTTTTTTTACAAGTCCCACTGAAACTAAGACTATGTATACATATATTTTGAATCAAAAAGTGTTTAATCTAATAAATATTGGAATATTTTTGTAAAAACCCGAAGAAATGCTGGTTGGTCAATAATTTAAATCTAATTTTTTTAGAAATAAGAAATACGATTATCAAGAGAAATATACATAATGAAGCTAGATGGGTAAAATATAGGTGCTTGATGACTATATTGTTCAAAGAGAGTCAATAGCTTATGCCACTATCCTAGCCTCTTTAAACCCTCCTCATTTATCCATTCGACAGAAGCATTTCCACAAACCTAATTTTCCTTATAGATCATCCTCGTTTATTTTAGTGTGACGTGTAAAACATATCTAGCTATCAACTAAATAGGTCCAGTACAGGCTAAACTAGAATTCACTTATGGAGAAGTAAATTATGCAATCAATTGTATTTCAAAAGTATTTGTGGAACAAAATTTTGAATCCATAATCCTCCCTTGAACTTATATATCATATAGCGACTCTGCCTTAATAGTAATACTTGTGGTAGTAGTGGTATAATCATTGTCATTGTAACATGAATGATTATATATCACTTTCTGCATTCAGTTTTCATCCTAATCCAAAGAAAAATCATTATGTTCAATTAATCTTCATGAGGTTCTCATGTCGAGCAACTAGAATTCCCCATTTCTCATTGAAAAAAAAATAAATCTAACATATGTGAGATAGATTGGAGGGTCTCTGTCAACAGTAATTTCCTCATCTGGCCTTGAATTATCCACTAAACCTGCCAGCAACTTACCAGATTGCTTTGTAAGAAAAAAAAAGCTAACATCTTCAGTAATTTATTCCTCTACGGTCCTTGAAGGTAGAAAGAAAAAAGAAAAAATACCGGATTGTTACAGGGGTTTTGTTTCATTGGTTTCTCATATATATGCTTTCTTTTCTATTTGTCATAACAACGCCTTATCTATAAAATCATGATGCTGCTTTATCATTTATACAATCGCACAATTTTTGCATCATTATAGCAAGGTCGAACTTGTAATTAGAGCTGCATTACTAGCTTGGAACTTCTTGTTGATGGAAACATCGGCAAATGACCATAGATAACTTGTGACAAATACTCCTTGTTTTGTATCGAGCTAAAGAAATGTGTCAAAGATGACTAAAATGTTACAAGTAATTGCTGGTTGTTATTTATCTTAGCAGCTAGCTACATATTAAGTCTACACATAATTAGATTAAGTAAGTTGCTTCAAATAATTCGGAAGTATAGCTGGATAATTACTCTGTCCTTGTATATATGAATTCCTTATTTTACTGCTTATTAATGTGCTTTATGATTTGATTTACAATATCTTCCCTTTGATTTATAGCTTTATATATTTGACATTGTTCTCTATATATATAACCTAGGAACGTCTTTTAACATTTCTTCTAACATCTTCTTTTTGCAGTAATATATTTTCTTTTTAGTGCTTATCTTTTTCTTTTAAGGTTTATCTTTTATTTGGCAAGTTTTATTAGTAAAATATACTCCCTCCGTCGCAAATCTTTTGTCTCACTTTCCTTTTTCTTTCATCTTAAATTATGGACTCATTTCCTTCTATAAATGATAGTTAAACAATCAACATACATCCTATCTACTCAATATCTCCATTTTCCAAGAAATACTAATAAAGCACCCACTATTCCAATAACTTTATATCTACATTTGAAAACTTTCAAGATAAAAAGTCGAATTCTTTTAATATCATAGAAGGGTGTAAAAGACAAATCAAAATAAAATTTATTAGTCTAACTAAATATCTTAATCCATATGAAAAATTAAAATGGGACCAAGGATTTGGGATGGAGGAGTACTAAATTAGAAATGTTATAAGAAAGGTTATAAAAAATGGTACCGACAATCTGAACAATTCATATATATATATATATATACTCTAATAATCAATATATCCACGCTTGATAAAGCTAGTCATTTTTTTAATGAACAAAACTTTTCCATCTGAAGTCATTCAGAATAATTGTTTATCTATTGTAATAGTTGTTGAAGACAAAGATAAACAAAGCCTAAATTTCATAATTAACATGACAGGTGCAATACTATGCCTCGAATCCCAAGGTCATCTACTTTGGCCATTTCCTCTCGCTGCAACTGCTGTTGTATGATCATAGTTATCAGAAAATTTTGAATTAGAATTTTAGATATTCTTTATTTATTTATTTATGAGATTAGATATTTTAATAAATATATGCATTTCTTATTTCATTTTTTAAATAAGAATATCAGCGATGAAGTTGCGAGTAATTTGAAATGATACATTTGCAAGAAAACAAAGAAACTACACACAATTTGTCACCAATATGTGTTAATTTTGAAACCAAAATAAAATAAAACACAATATAATTGACCCGTATAAATTTTAATTTCGTTGAAATGTGCAAGATAATTGCGACAGATTTGCAAAACCCTCTAGTTTTACAAAGTGAATGTTAGATAGAAATATATCAGAAACTCGTAGTAAATTGTGATAAATGTTTACAAAATACTTTTTTATAAAAAAAATCTAGACCTAGCATAGAGTATTTTTCCAGTGGTGAAACTTCTGGGCAATTCATAGAAAACTTCAGCTAACACACAAGAGAGTTAATTTGTGACTTTGTATAAGTTTTTGTGGCAACTTTTGACTTGGAATATAGTTACAGAGAGTTTTGTCACAAAGCTATAAGTACCATTTCTTTCCACAGCTATGCTGCTATATTATTTCTTGTTGAACCAGGTGCATAACAGAATTTTCATCTAATAGAAAATTTACTTAACATAATCTAAGACAATATTTTCAACATTGAAATTTTCTTCTTTAAATTCATAGGAACTAACGAAAATATTCTCACATGGTGAATTCATAATTTATTCATTACTTATCTTTTTCTAATAAATATACACATTGTTATCCCCAAATTATATACATTTTAAGGATTCATATTCTATAGGTTCATAAACTTTGTGTTGTGCAATTTATAATGGAAATTAATAGTTTAGGAAGTAATCTTGCCTTTTTAAAATAGGAACTAACTATAATGACGATAACCACTTTTTGTCTAGGTGGAAAATTTTGGTACACTAATCAACACTCGACACGTGTACACTTCACCCAATGAATGATTGACACGTATACTACTATGTGTTCACATGTACAAAATATAAAAAATTGTGTACCAAAACAAATAAGTAATTAATGAATCGATGAATCCAAATTTAATCTAACAACCCACTTTAATTTTCTCCACTTTAAGAAAAAAAAAATTTCTTCTACATTATAGAATTATGAATTGGACTAGATTTACCTTACCTTCTTGTTTATTTTTTGTTCTTTAGTTTCCTTGTTTTCATCTTTTGCTTAAATTAGGAAATTGTTTACACATTAATTGTGTGAGAAACTATTCATATGCTTTTAATGTCAACATAGACAATCACTATGTGGGTCTTGAAAAATATCGATTTTGAGATATAATTTAATCTCAAAACAAGAAAATTTATGATTTTTCTTAACATTCTAAATGTTGTTCCTTGCAATTCACGAGGGGCTTGATAACAATGGCCTTGGTTGGTTACAAGGGACCACTGGCGATTCCTTTTGCGACCAACCAGGGGCACTGTGAACGAGCCCCTTGTGAACTACAAGCACCCAACCGATTTTTTTTATTCTTTACAAATTAAAATAATTCAATAAATAATTTAAACATAATAAACACAGGTTAAAACAAATTAAAATAAATTAAGTAGATAAAAGGTTGTTTGGAACAGAATGTATATTAAAAATAAATAAATAAATAAGACATTACAATAAAAACATAAAATAACATTAATTAGTTTAAAAAATAATTAACGTTGGTTGGCTCGACCCTTGTGCAGGATCAAGGGAGCCTCGGCTCAGGCTTGATCAGTAGCAAGGGGCACCTTTATAGCACGCCTGTTCGATGGCGAGGGATGAGCCGTGGCTCCCCTGGTCCAACGACAAGGGTGGCCTTTAAAGGACGCAGAGCTTTAGAATTTTTTTCAGATCTGGGACGATTTGATATCGTATTTTAATATTAAATCAGTAAAAATGAATAAAAACACCTAAAGATTGATATACTAACCTTTTTGTGAAGATTCGTTTTTTTATGCTTCTAACTTGAAGATTTGAACACGGGCTTTGGGAGAATTTTACGGCTAGAAAAGGAAGTGAAGAAAACTAAATGAACATTTTCGGAGTTGCGCCCTTAAATTTGGTGTTACCTTAAGATATTTCGTACATATTAGCTCAACTTTTGAGGGGTCCTTGTCTTGAAAAAAAGGTTTATGTTCTCAATTGATAACTAACTCCAACTCTAGGGTATATTATGCTATGGACCCGATTCATGCCTTCACTAATGGACCTTATGGCATGTATTAAGCCACATCAGCTCATGTTATTAATTATATCTCCAATTCTGGAGACAAGAATAACAAGGATAGTGATATGGCTTAATACAGGCCACATGGTCCATAAGTAGGGACATGAACTGGGTGCATAACAGAATTTTCATCTAATATATAATTTACTTAACATAATCTAATACAGTATTTTCAACATTGAAATTTTCTTCTTTAAATTCATAGGAACTAATGAAAATATGGTCACATGGTGAATTCATAATTATATTCATTACTCCTCTTTTTTCTATTAAATATACGCATAGTTATCAAACTATTTATTTAGATTTTAAGGATTCGTATTCTATAAGTTCATAAACTTTGAGTTGTGCAATTTGTAATGGAAACTAATAGTTTAGGAAGTAATCCTTCCTTTTCAAAAAAGGAATCAACTATGATGACGGCAACCACTTTTCGTCTAGGTGCAAAATTTTGGTACACTACCCAATTCTCGACACGTGTACACTTCACTCAATGAATGATTGGCACGTATACTACTATGTGTTCACATGTACAAAATATAAAAAATTGTGTACCAAAACAAATAAGCAATTAATGAATGGACGAATCCAAATTTAATCTAACAACCCACATTTAATTTTCTCCAATTTAAGAAAAAAATTCTTCTACATTATAGAATTTTTAATTGGACTAGATTTACTTTTTTGTTCATTTTTGTTCTTTAGTTTCCTTGTTTTCATCCTTTGCTTAAATTAAGAAATTGCTTACGCATAAATCATATCAGAAACTATTCATATGCTTTTAATGTCAACGTAGCCAATGATTGTGTGGGTCTTAAAAAACATCGATTTTGAGATAAAATTTAATCTCAAAATCGGAAAATTTATGATTTTTCTTAACATTCTAAATGTTGTTCCGTACAATTCACGAGAGGTTTAATAACAATGGCCTTGGTTGGTTACAAGGGACCACTGGCCATTCCCTTTGTGACCGACCAGGTGTACTGTGAACGAGCCCCTTGTGAACTGCAAGCGCCAAATCGATTTTTTTTGTTCTTTACAAATTAAAATAATTCACTAAGTAATTTAAACATAATATATACAAACTAAAAAAATTAAAATAAATTAAGTAAATAAAGGCTTGTTTGAAACGATATATATTAAAAATAAATAAATAGGACATTACAATAAAAACATAAAATAACATTTATTAGTTTAAAATATAATTAAAGTTTGTTCAGCTCGACCCTTGTGCAGGATCAGGGGACCCTCGCCTCAGCCTTGATCGCTAGCAAGGGGTTCCATTACAGCACGCCTTGTCGATGGCGAGGGGCGAGCCGTGGCTCCCCTGGTCCAATGACAGGGGTGGCCTTTAAAGGATGCAAAGATTTGAAAATTTTTTCAGATTTGGGACGATTTAATATCATTTTTTAAATTTTAAATCGGCGAAAGTGAATAAAAACGCTTAAAGATTGATATACTAACCTTTCTGTGAAGATTCATTGTATGATGCTTCTAACTTGAAGATTTGAACATGGGGTTCTGAGTGAATTTTTACAATTAGAGGAGGGGAAGAAAATTAAATGAACGTTTTGGGAGCTGCGCCCTTAAATTTGTTGTTGCCTTAATCTATTTCAAACATATTAGCTCAACTTTTGAGGGGTCCTTGTCTTAAAAAAAGGTTTATGTTCTGAATTGATAAGTAACTCCAACACTAGGGAATATTATGGCATGTATTAAGCCACATCACCTCATGTTATTAATTATGACCCCAATTCTAGAGACAAGAATAACGAAGGTAGTGATATGGCTTAATACAGGCCACATGGTCCATAAGTAGGGACATGAACCGGGTCCATAACATAATTTTCCCAAATCAAGGAGTTTTTTGATAACTCGCTTATTTATTATATTATTTAATAATTTTAGATTTCACTTGCTATATTGTAGAGGGGGCACATACCTTCTCCTTCTCTATTAAGACAAATTTATATAATTTTTTATCTTTACACTTTTAATAATTTTAAATGGATCAATGCCTAACCCTCCACCAATTTAGACGGCCTTAGTTTATAGGGAAAAAAGACATTCATAATAACAGAAGTATCTTTTTATCTTTTTAATTAGTATATATTAAACCCCTTATATATAATATTTGCTCTCTTTTATCACGAAGGAAATTACTATAACTATTTTTTACATGTTTACAAAACCTTGAGGAAATATGATTACAAAAAAATAAGATAAAGTTGATGGCCTCCCCATCGGTAATCATTGTGCTACAGAATTTACTAAATAGCACATTTTTCTAAATATATTATTATTTCTAAGCTCTATAAAACTAAAGGATCTTCATACATTTATTTTTAAAAAAAAGTATTTGAATTACAAAATCCTGAGGATAGATGATTACAAAGAAACAAATAAAACCTGTTTGGTAAACATTGTGCTATAATATTTATTCATGACTACAGTAACATTTCCTTTAAATACTTTTTTTAACAAGTCCCACTGAAACTAAGACTATGTATACATATATTTTGAATCGAAAAGTGTTCAATCTAATAAATATTGGTATATTTTTGTACAAACCCAAAGAAATGATTGTTGGACAATAATTTAAATCTATTTTTTTTAGAAATAAGAAATACGATTATCAAGAGAAAATTACATAATGAAGCCAGGTGGTCAAAATATAGGTGCTTGATGACTATATTGTTCAAAGAGAGTCAATAGCTCATGCCACTATCCTAGCCTCTTTAAACCCTCCTCGTTTATCCATTCGATAGAAACATCTACACAAACCTTTTTTTCCTTATAGATCATCCTCGTTTACTTTAAAGTGACGTGTAACACATATCTAACTGTCAACTAAATAGGTACAGTACGGGGCTAAACTAGAATTCACTTATGGAGAAGTAAATTATTTGATCAATTGTATTTCAAAAGTATTTGTGGAACAAAATTTTGAATCCATAATCCTCCCTTGAACTTATATATCAATTATATATCTACTCTTCCTTAATAGTAATACAAGTGGTAGTAGAGGTATAATCATTGTCATTTAACATTAATGATTACGTATCACTTCCTGCATTCACTTTTCATCCTGATCTAAAGAAAATCATCATGTTCAAATAATCTTCACGAGGTTCTCATGCCGAGAAACTAGAATTCCCCACTTCATAATGAAAGAAAATAAATCTAACATATGAGAAATAGATTGGAGGGTCCCTGTCAACAGTAATTTCTTCATCTGGCCTTGAATTAACCACTGAACCTGCCAGCAACTTACCTGATTGCTTTGCAAGCGAAAAAAAGCTAAAAACGTCAGTAATTTATTCCTCTAGGGTCCTTGAAGCTAGAAGAAAAAAGAAAAAAAATACCGGCTTGTTATAAAGGTTTTGTTTCATTGGTTTCTCATATATATATGCTTTCTTTCCTATTTGTCATGATAACGCCTTATCTATAAAAGCATTAAGCTGCTTTATCATTTATACAACCGTGCAATTTTTGCATCATTATTACAAGGTGGAACTTGTAATCGGAGCTGCATTACTAGCTTGGAACTTCTTGTTTAAGAAAACATCGGCAAATGACCATAGATAACTTGTGACAACTATTCCTCATTTTGTATAGAGCTAAATAAATATGTCAAAGATGATTAAAATTTCAAAACTAAATGCTAGTTGTTATTTATCTTAGCAGCTAGCTACATATTGAGTCTACACATAATTAGGTTAAGTAAGTTGCTTCCAATAATTTGGTTGTATAGCTGGATAATTAATCTATCCTTGTATATATGAATTCCTTATTTTACTACCTATTAATGTGCTTTATGTCTTGATTTACAATATCTTCCCTTTGATTTACAGCTTTAAATATTTGACATTGTTCTATATATATATAACCTAGGAACGTCTTTTAACATTTCTTCGAACGTCTTCTTTTTATAGTAATATATTTTCTTTTTAGTGCATATCTTTTTCTTTTATGGTTTATCTTTTATTTGGAAAGTTTTATTCATAAAATATACTCCCTCCATCGCAAATCTTTGGTGTCACTTTCCTTTTTCTTTCATCCTAAATTATGGTCTCATTTCCTTTTATAAATGATAGTTAAACAATCAACATATATCGTATCTACTCAATATCTCCATTTTCCAAGATATACTAATAAAGCACCCACTACTCCAATAACTTTATATCTACATTTGAAAACTTTTAGGACAAAAAGTCGAATTCTTTTAATATCATAGAAGGGTATAAAAGACAATATAATAATTGACCGGTATAAATTTTAATTTCATTGAAATGTGCAAGAAAATTGCGACGGATTTGCAAAAGCCTCTAGTTTTACAAAGTGAATGTTAGATAGAAATCTATCAGAAACTCATAGTAAATAGTGGTAAATGTTTATAAATTACTTTAAAAAAAAAAATCAGACCTAGCACAGAGTATTTTTCCAGTGGTGAAACTTGTGGCCAATTGATAGAAAACTTCAGTTAACACACAACAGTGTTAATTTGTGATTGTATAAGTTTGTGGCAACTTTTGACTTGGAATATAGTTACAGAGAGTTTTGTACAAAGCCATAAATACTTTTGCTTTCCACGGCTATGCTGCTATATTTTTTTGTTGTTGCACTTTGATTGCATTTTTTAGTAGTCGCAGAACTCGAAAATAAGTTATTGTTTATAAAGTAAGTAACGGTACAAAATACCCAAACTAAGCACCCTATGAGTCATATTACTGTTATGATGGAAGTATGAGCTACTTTATCTTTCATCTCTTAACTCTCTTGATATGTGTGTAGTAATGGTATAGGAAACAAATTGTTGCATTGTGAGAAGGGGATTAAGATGCCTGCTTGCCCGTATAGGCTAACCATCTCCTCTTAAGTCAATAAAGTCATGGAAATAATAAGGGAACTAGTCTCTAAAATGGATGTGACAAATGAGATAACTCCTAATCTATCATGTCTATGACACTCATGTGGGTAGTCATTACATATTAATTACAATTGTATGTGGTGATAAGGTCACATTTCTAGTGAATTTCCGGAATCCTCCATATGTAAATTCTAAAATCCTAATTAGGTACTTAAATCTAATGAAGGTTCTAGTCATACATAGGATGACTCTTACCTTTGTAGTACAAGAATCATTGTAATAGAGGGAATAATGAAAATAAGAAAAATCTTATATAGATTTCGGCTTAATCACGTAAACTATATTTGCATTTGCTGATACCAATCTCACATTAGAGGCATCTTGTCTCCTGGGTAGTACTTTTTCTCAAACGTTCTCTAGATTTTCTATGGACATGTCTATTACTTAGTGTTTTACATTTCCACTTTAAATATCTAATCAAAATTCTACTTTGCCAGTTAATAAAGGAAGACACATAAAATTTAGAACTCTATATGAATGTAAGCTTGCATAAACTCAAGCAAAGCTAAAAAATCCTTGCCTCATGTCAAGAAAAATGCCTAAAATCTTTGCCAACATATCAAGATAACCAGGACCCACATGCCTGGATTCTCAAGCTAAAAGTTCTAGGCATTGTTACTAGTAAACTAGAATATTCTTATTCATTTCATGCGGAATTCCAATAATAAATAAATGAGCTCAAACTTCAACATAGAGAATTTAATAATATTCTCTAATTATACTTATTGCAGAATGAAGATGTATGTTACCTTACAAACAAGACAATCGTGTTTTAGTTCAAGAACTTTGTTCATTATTCTTTTAACTTTCTTGCATAACATACGTAAAAAAGTTCAGTAAAGAGAAATGTATGTCAATGATTCCTTCATAATGGCAAAATAGATTTTTCACTCTATTTCAGTAAACTGTAGAATATGTGATCATCTACAAAAATATTTCTTCATCCTTCATATATTTTAAGGAATCAAGCATTTGAAACCTTAGGATACTTTTGGCTGCACATCAACACATTCTTTGTCGTTCCATGGAATGAATGATTCGTCATCAGTGAGATTCTAAAGCAGTATACAATAAATTTCCATATAAGAAGGTACTTATTTGAATAAATTAACCACTAGAATAGAGATAATATGAAGACAAATGAAAAGATAAATAACAATACATTGTTGATTAACTTTCATAGGAAAAGTTTACTCGTGAGTATATGCTCTAAAAGTTAGACTTGCAACGTTAAATGGTTTTAATCCTCAAAATGAAAGATTTGTATGGTACAAAAAAATCCATTAAACCCACTACTATTTCATTATGGAACAGTCCTAATAGAACAATATTGCTAAATTCCATTTATGCATGGTGGAAAGCATAATGTGATTAATGAAGCTTATGCATACCCCTTGTAGTCATAATTTTGTTATGTTAATCAGACACGAGAACCATAAGAATGGAAACAAATAACTTCCAACATATCAAGGTATTTTTATTAAATAAGCTCATAACTATAAAAATCTAACTGTGCTAGAGTACTTTACTTTTGAAGCAAATAGGTGACGCTAGAAATTGTTCATCCTAAACTTACCTCTTTTGACCATCACTTCTTGAGATTTTCTAGTTATGTGTCCATGTAAAAAGAATTTAGCCATGCAATAAGACTAAAATCCTATGATCATAAAACATAATAGTAATCCTAGTTTAGCTAGAAATAAAATTAGGGATATGCCTTCCTCTCCCCTGCCAATACTGTCTTTGTTAACTTTTTCAAAATAATTTATTTGCTAAAAGAAAAAGGAAATCAAGAACAATTTCAATAATATACAACATAATCATTTCCTTACCTGTAGCCAAAAGAAAAAGCCACGTAACAAATTCAATCGCTTAAGATCATTATTGTGCAGCAAATGCTTCTTCAATCTTTCTCTTAAGAACTCGTAGAGTTTATTTCAAAATGTGAAAATTATGAAGATCAAAGATTGCCATCATTTTAATTGAATATATACTCAAGAAAAGGTGAGAGTAAATATATCTATACAAAATGATCTGATCACTAGCAAGGGGACACCTTTCTGTGAAAATTAATTATTTCAGCATATAATTTGCGTTGAATGGATGTTTAATTTTTGGCAAATGAATCACTCATAAATAAATAAAGCAATACATAAAGTCCATAGTTAAGAAGTATCATGAAAGTCGATAATAGGAGTAGATTGCTATCATATATCAACATAGGAGAAATAATATTTTTCTTGCATTGATGAGTTTAATTGGACAATTTATAAGGTGATCAAAAATGGTAATATGAAAAAACTAGATCATAATCGACTCACCCAAATGATGATCAAGCAATGATTTTCCCATTTTATCTGAGGGAAAAAATTTTACCCCTCCAGAGCGCAAATCTCTATGCTTAAATTGAGGCTTCCGCTTAGTGACTTCCTGCATAAGCCTTTCATGCTCCTCTTTATCATATGGTTTACGAAGAATTTCTAATATTTGTACCCTGAAGTTAGAACACATTGTTTACTGTGGACTGCTACAATGGTTGTTGAAATCTTTTGACTTAATAAAGGTACAAGAACAAAATAGAAATTAGACAAGAAATATTCTCAATAAATTGAAGGAAAATTAAAGAAGGATCAATTCGATAAAAGTATCCAAAATATTGCAAAGGGATGACTTACGCCCTTGCTTGTTGTTTCATGCTGAATGGCGTCTGTATACTTCTGTTTCTTAAAACAACATTGTCATTTTTCTGAGAATTAAGGAAGATAAGACCATCATAAACTACAGATGCACCATTCTTATATTGATAGATCACATTGGAACCTTCAAGCCTCATGTTTTCAAAGAACAATTTATAGTCGCTATCATAATTACTTTGAAACTCAATTCCCTCTGTTTTAGCATGACCATCCAAATCATTTTCATCTTCAGCATTTGGATCATTTTCCATATACTTTAGTGGCTTTGTTAACCCAGTTTTTTCATTGGCCTCGAGCACATAAGAGGATCCATCATTCTTCAAAATGCTCAAAAACAATGCATAGCTTGGATCATCACCACAACCAATTGAAAATTCGGGTTTTGGATAATCAAGAATTGACATATATTCCGCATTCAAACATTTAAGAAAGTCACTATCTTCATCCTCCATGCATTTATGCACATGCTCTCTCTTCACTTTCTTGGACAAGCTAACCGATGCTTTCTCGTTTTGTCCAGAATTGTGCATGTAGCTAAATTTTGTTGTATGAGATCTTAAATCTTCTACGACATCCTTTGTTTCTGAATCCATGTCTTAGCTATATTAAATTACTTGAGAGCAAGCCAAATAAAAATATCTTGAAGCTCTTCCTTGACCTTCCTCACCAATTGAATTACTCAATAAGTACTTATCACAATGCACAATGCACAATAAAAATTGTCTACAATCCAAAAGAATCAATAAGCTAGTTAGGATGGAGCATCCCTCATTTAATTTAATTATATACTTAAATAAACTAAAAAGTACTTGAAAGAGGAAGAATTAGGAAACTAAACCTTATCAAGTCACATTTTAGATGTATATATTTTGTTATAGGACTAATAACAAGTCTTTAAGAAAACTTTTCCTTTAACAATCTTTTTATGCTCTAACAAAAACTTCTCCTCTTTAATACCTTTGATAGAGGAGTTGCCTTGACTAGCATTAATTAACATGTATGGTGCGAAAACCAAAGTATTTTTCAATTGCTCAGAGATAGGGGTTATCTAGGGCATATATTTCTGCTAAAGAGAAATCAACTGAGCTTGTATAAATAGGGAAATTAAATCCATAAATTAAAATAAAAGTTACTTGCATGTGATATCTATGGGCTAGTTTTTTGAATTCGACTTTTTGCGCACTGTGAATGTATTCAATCTCGGAAGACAGAAGAGTATGAACAGTGATTATATTTTACTTACTTTAGTATTGGTTGGGTAAGGTTGACTTCATCTATATACCCTTTTTATTTGACTGTAATTCGACAACGCAACACTACATACCTCTACCAAGTATTTTACTCAATTTGCATATTTTTCATCTCATATATGGTTTACTTAATATAAATTTAATACAAAATTTTTAATATTGAAATTTTATTCTTTTCATTTTTAGGTACTAAATAAAATATCACGTGGTGAATTCATAATTAAATTCACTTTTTCTTTTTTTTTTCTAGTAAAATATAACATTGTTATCCATAAATTATTTCCATTTTACGGATTTTGTTCTAGAAGTTTATAAACTTCGTGTTGTTCAATTTCTAATAGATATTAATTGTTTAGGAAGTATTCCTAGTTTTTTGAAAAAAAAAAGAATCTTCTTGTTGGACTAGATTTACTTTTTTGTTTCTTTTTTGCTCTTTGGTTTCTTTGTTCTTATCTTTCTGGTTAAATTAGGAAATTTATTACCCATAAATTGTATGAGAAACTATTCATATGCTTAATTTTAGTAACACCCAAGAAACCTCTAAAGTTTGGGGTACTTTTAAATTGAGGGCGTGAACATTTTTTTAGACAAAAAATATCTTCAAGTTGTGATGGTTTATTAATTAAGGATATGAACTTTTTTCTTGACGAAAGATTCCCTACGTTAGAACATTGTCAATTGAATGATTCAATTGACAACTTTTCAGAAGAATAAAAAAGAAAGATTTCTTTTTCTATTTAGCATCGACAAAAGGGAGAACTAGAATCTAGTAAGAAAGAAGAAGAGAGAAGAAAATTTTCTTATGGCTTCTCAAAGATTACACAGGCAAAAACGAATGAGGGAAAGGAAAAAATTAGAAGGTAAGACCACGGATGAATAGTGGCAAAAACTTGGTTTGGAAGGGAGGGAATGGGAGGGAAAGGGGAGGGGTAGGTGGTGTGTGACAGTGAGGAAGGGAGTGTGTGAGTTGGTTATCTTCTTAAGAACTTCCGTTGATAACTTTCTCCTTAATGGTAAGAATTAATCATCCATGTGTCATAAGAAAAAATAATTGCCACATAACAATAGTACTAATATTATTAATAAGAATAATAAAATTTATCTAATCTTAATTTTATACCAATAAAAATCTATCTAGAAGATTTATATTGTCCCACAAAAATGATGTTTAGATCCCTAAAATGTACATGCTAAGTATACTGAAAAAAAGCAATCAACTTAAGATATTCGTAAACTCCCCTTACGAATACTTGTATTAATAAAATTTTACTCTCTATCCTAAGCATCTACAAAACTATCGTTATATCCCATAACTTTACTCCACTAAGGTAAATTCCAAACTCTACATTAGTGACATCAGTACTTATGTGTCATGTGTGAGGTACTTATGGTGTATGGCATCACACATCTTTCATCTAATATATAATATACTTAACATAATCCAATACATTATTTTCTTCTTTAAATTCATAGGAACTAATGAAAATATGGTCACATGGTGAATTCATAATTATATTCATTACTCCTCTTTTTTATATTAAATATACGCATTTTTATCCAACTATTTATTTATATTTTAAGGATTCGTATTCTATAAGTTCATAAACTTTGAGTTGTGCAATTTGTAAAGGAAATTAATATTTTAGGAAGTAATCCTGCCTTTTCAAAAAAGGAATCAACTATGATGATGGCAACCACTTTTTGTCTAGGTGAAAAATTTTGGAGCATTAATGGATGCTCAATACGTGTACACTTCACTTAATGAATGATTGGCACGTATACTACTATGTGTTCACATGCACAAAATATAAAAAATTGTGTACCAAAACAAATAAGCAATTAATGAATGGACGAATCCAAATTTAATCTAACAACCCACATTTAATTTTCTCCCCTTGAAGGAAAAAAAAACTTCTACATTATAGAATTTTCGATTGGACTAGGTTTACCTTTTTTGTTTATTTTTTGTTCTTTAGTTTCCTTGTTTTAAGCTTTTGCTTAAATTAAGAAATTGTTTACACATAAATTGTATGAAAAACTACTCATATGCTTTTAACCTCAACGTAGACAATCACTATGTAGGTCTTGAAAAACATCGATTTTGTGATAAAATTTAATCTCAAAACAAGAAAATTTACGATTTTCTTAACATTCCGAACGTTGTTCCTTGCAATTCATGAGGGGCTTGATAACAATGACCTTGGTTGGTTACAAGGGACCCCTGGCCATTCCCCTTGCGACCAACCAGGGGCATTATTAACGAGCCTCTTGTGAACTGCAAACGCCAAACCTATTTTTTTTTCTTTTTTTGTTCTTTACAAATTAAAATAATTTATTAAATAATTCAAACATAATAAATACAAACTAAAAAAAATTAAAATAAAATAGGTAAATAAAAGCTGATTTGAAATAGAATATATATTAAAAATAAATAAGACATTACAATAATAAAATAAAATAAAACAAAATAAACTAAAAAAATAAAATTGATTAGTTAAAAAAATAATTAAAGTTGGTTCGGCTCGACCCTTCTGCGGGATCAGGGGAGCCTCGACTCAGCCCTGGTCGCCGGCATGGGGCACCTTTACAGCACGCTTGATCGATGGCGAGGGGTGAGCCTTGGCTCCCCTGGTCCAACGATAGCGGTGGCCTTTAAAGGATGCAAAGCTTTTAAATTTCTTTTAGATCTAGGACGATTTGATATCGGTTTTTAAATTTTAAATCAGTAAAAATGACTAAAAACACTTAAAGATCGATATACTAACCTTTTTGTGAAGATTCGTTGTATGATGCTTCTAACTTGAAGATTAGAACATGGGGTTTTGAGAGAATTTTTCGGTTGGAGGAGGGGAAGAAAATTAAATAAATATTTTGGGAGTTGCGCGAAACTCAACTTTTGAAGGGTCCTTGTCTTGAAAAAAAAATTTATGTTCTCAATTGATAAGTGACTCCAAATTTTTGGAATATTATGTTATGGACCCGATTCCTGTCTCCATTAGTGGACCTTATGGCACGTATTAAGCCACATCACTTCATGTTAATAATTATATCTCCAATTCTAGAGTAAAAAATAACAAGGATAGTGATATGGCTTAATACAGGCCAGATGGTCCATGAGTAGCAACATAAACTGAGTCCATACCAGAATTTTTCCAATTTATGGAGTTTTTGATAACTCTCTTATTAATTATATTATTTAATAATTTTAGTTTTCACTTGCTATATTTTAGAGGGTGGACATACCTTCTCCTTCTCTATTAAGACAATTTTCTCTATTTTTTTATCTTTACACTTTTAATAATTTTAAATGGGTTAATGCCTAACCCTCCACAAATTTAGATGGCCTTAGTTTAGAGGGAAAAAAGACATTCTTAATAATAGAAGTGTCTTTTTTCCTTTTAATTAGTATATGATCTCTTTTGCCACGATGGAAATTACTATAACTATCTTTTACATGTTTAAAAAACGTTGAGGAAATATGATTGCAAAAAAATAAGATAAAGTATATGGCCTTCCCATTGGTAATTATTTTTCTAAATATACTACTATTCCTAAACTCTATAAAACTAAACAATCTTTATACATTTATTTTTAAAAAATGTATTTGAATTAATAAATTTACAAGTAATTTTGTAAAAACCAAAAACAATGAATGTTTATTAGTACTTTAAATACATTTTGTGGAAATAGGATTTCAATTATTAAGATAGATACATAACAAAGCAACGTAACAACATATGGGTGCTTGAAGACTATGTTGTTCCAAGAAACTCATAGTGAAAAACATCTATTTTTTGGAAAAAAAATAAAGAGTTGGTGGAATTTACCTTCTAATGTTTCTTTTATAAAAGTCAAGCATAATTTGTAATCATTTTTTTCTAAAATACAAAAATGGTATTCATAACTTTATTAAGAATCTACTTATTTACTTATTTCCAAGGATGAGAAAATGCATGAATAGCTTACTCAAACCTGAAGTTTTAGATCTCTTTCCCTGTAGTTACATAATTCTTCTTATCCACCCGTGCAGAGGTTTCTAATGCCACAAAAATGTTGCCAATATAGACGATGCGCCAACTCTAAATCTAAATTAAATCTAAAAATTCCTCGGTACAAAATAAAATGGATATTTCTTCATTCTGGTATATAATATTTGGTTAAAAGCCTAAACGAATGAGTGGCCTCTTTGTGTTATACTTTCCAACAAGAACATTCTTCTCTTACTAGTCTCTCATTACCATATAAGTCAAGGTCTCTCGCTGCCAGAATTGTCTAACATATGTAATAAGCTTTATCTACAACACTCCATTTAATGTAGATTGATCGTGAGCACTGGAGAGAGATATATAAGAAACAAGAATCATTGGATTGATAGTGTGCTTTGTCCACTTCAAAGCGAAACTAGGCTACAATGAGTAGGCCTTCTCACAACGGTGACTCCATTTATTTCACCAAGTATGACACACTTTCCGAAGTAGGACTAGGGAAAGGAAAGTTCATCAACGACCGACGCCATAAGAGGTTACCAAACAATTCCTAATAATGAAAGTGCAATAAATAATTAATTTTAATTCGCAGTGCCAAAATGTGTTGAAAAGCAAAAGAATTTCGCAACAACTATTCTTTTAAAAAATCAAGTTATTTAAAAATATTAATTAACCTGTCGTTGCAACTTCGTTTAAAACACTAAAATTTTTCTCAACTAATTTGTAAGGTAGTCTACCATGACCTTTTGGTTGCAAATTAAAAACGGATACCAAAGTCTCCATTTCAAAAATTAACAACGGGCAATTTTGCAACAGAACATTTTCCATTGCAAATCCATTGGAAACAGGTGGTCATTTGCAACGAATATGATCATTGCAAAAAAACTATTCTAGAAAGAAATTTAGTAGTTAAGAGAGCAATTTTTCCAATTTCACTTCATGTTTCACTTTTCTAGAAAGAAAATTATTATAACATTTTCTTATGTGCCTACAAAAGCTTGAGGGTATATCATTACAAAGAAACAAATAGAACCCACTATAATATTTATTCATGACTACAGAAACATTTCCTTTAAATACTTCTTTTTACAAGTCCCACTGAAACTAAGACTATGTATACATATATTTTGAATCAAAAAGTGTTTAATTTAATAAATATTGGAATATTTTTGTAAAAACCCGAAGAAATGATTGTTGGTCAATAATTTAAATCTTTTTTTTTTTAGAAATAAGAAATACGATTATCAAGAGAAAAATACATAATGAAGCCAGGTGGTCGAAATATAGGTGCTTGATGACTCTATTGTTCAAAGAGAGTCAATAGCTTATGCCACTATCCTAGCCTCTTTAAACCCTCCTTGTTTATCCATTCAATAGAAGCATTTCCACAAACCTATTTTTCCTTATAGATCATCCTTGTTTACTTTAGTATGACATGTAAAACATATCTAGTTGTTAACTAAGTAGTTCCAGTACAGGCTAAACAAGAATTCACTTCTGGAGAAGTAAATTATGCAATGAATTGTATTTCAAAATTATTTGTGGAACAAAATTTTGGATCTATAATCCTCCCTTGAACTTATATATCAATTATATATCCCCTCTACCTTAATAGTAATACTTGTAGTAGTAGTAGTGGTATAATCATTGTCATTGTAACATGATTGATTATGTATCACTTCCTGAATTAACTTTTCATTCTAATCCGAAGAAAAATAATCATGTTCAATTAATCTTCACGAGGTTCTCATGTCGAGCAACTAGAAATCCCCATTCCTTAATGAAAGAAAATAAATTTAACATATGTGACACAGGTTGGAGGGTCCCTGTCAACAGTAATTTCCTCATCTGGCCTTGAATTATCCAGTGAACCTGCCATCAACTTACCAGATTGCATTACAATCAGAAAAGCTAAAAACGTCAGTAATTTGTTCCTCTAAGGTCCTTGAAGCTAGAAAGAAAACAGAAAAAAACATACCGGATTGTTACAAGGGTTTTGTTTCATTGGTTTCTCATATATATGCTTTCTTTTCTATTTGTCATAACAATGCCTTATGTATATAGCGAAAAGCATGAAGCTGCTTTATCATTTATACAATTGTACAATTTTTGCGTCATTATTACAAGGTGGAACTTGTAATCGGAGCTGCATTACCAGCTTTGAACTTCTTGTTGAAGGAAACATCGGCAAATGACTATAGATAACTCGTGACAAATACTCCTTGTTTTGTATAGAGCTAAAGATATGTGTCAAAGATGATTAAATATTACAAGTAAATGCTAGTTGTTATTTATCTTAGCAGCTAGCTACATATTGAGTCTATACATAATTAGGTTAAGTAAGTTGCTTCGAATAATTCGGTAGTATCGCTGGATAATTAATCTGTCCTTGTGTATATGAATTCCTTATTTTACTGCTTATTAATGTGCTTTATGTCTTGATATACAATATCTTCCCTTTGATTTACAGCTTTAAATAGTTGACATTGTTCTCTATATAGATAACCCAGGAACGTCTTTTAACATTTCTTCTAACATCTTCTTTTTATAGTAATATATTTTCTTTTTAGTGCTTATCTTTTTCTTTTAAAGTTTATCTTTTATTTAGTAAATTTTATTAATAAAATATACTCCCTCCGTCGCGAATATTTGGTCTCACTTTCCTTTTTCTTTCATCCTAAATTATGGTGTCATTTCCTTTTATAAATGATAGTTAAAAAATCAACAAACATCTTATATACTCAATATCTCCATTTTCCAAGAAATACTAATAACGCACCCACTACTCCGATAATTTCATATCTACATTTGAAAACTTTCACGACAAAAAGTTGAATTGTTTTAATATCATAGAAGAGTATAAAAGACAAATCAAAATAAAATTTATTAGTCTAACTAAATATCTTAATCCATGTGAAAAATTGAAATGGGACCAAGGATTTGGGATGGAGGGAGTACTAAATTAGAAATGTTATAAGAAAGGTTATAAGAAATTGTACCGACAATCTGAACAATTCATATATATATATACACTCTAATAATCAATATATCCATGCTTGATAAAGCTAGTCATTTTTTTTAATGAACAATGCACATAATTAAGTATAGCAGAAGACTTGTGTGTGTTAGTTGAAAAACTGATTTTGTATTGTCTTCCGAAAACGCAGTGGTTACAAAAATCCAAGGAATAAATTTTGTCACCACAGTAAAAGCTTTTGTTTTGTAAATAATAAAGTCCCTTTTCACTAATGTGGCCAATCCGCCGATGCCACAACATAGTTTTCTCAAGAACAGTTTTTGAAATCAAAGCAGTTGAATTATAAACTGTTTTGCCAGTAAGAATGTATAAAATTTTTCTTTTAAAACCTTTTAGCATAACTAGGTTTCCTTTGCAAATACGTAAAATACCATTTTTAGATTTAAAAGAAAGACCAAGAGAATCCAAATAACCAAGAGAGATAAGATTCCGACAAGGGTCGGGCACGTATCTCACCTCAGTTAGTTTCCTAGTCACACCGTCATGCATTTTAATGAAAATATTTCCAATGCCTTTAACATTACAAACTTGATTGTTTCCCATGTAAACCTTTCCTTGATTTAAGGGTTTGAAATCTGAAAACCAGTGTTTGTTGGGTGTCATGTGAAATGTACAACCAGAATCAAGAATCCAATGATCAACAACTTTAGAACAAGAAGGGGAAAGTGAAACACACAAAACCTCTGAAAACATAGAATTACCATATGAATCAAAATCGTGGGTTTTGTCGATTTTATTACTCCCTTTACTATGTTTACGTTGCTTTTCATCTTTAATCAATTTAAAACACTTATTTTTCATATGACCGTCCGTACCATAATAAAAACATTTCAATTTGTTCTTTTCTCGAGATTTGGACTGCCCTATACTTTTAGACCTGTGACTAAGAGGTTCGCTCCGGTCAACTCTCCCTTGCATGTAAAGGTTTTCACCGTGCGATTTATTTTCTTTTTGTAAATTCAAATCTTTCAATTTCAAAGCATTTTTAAAACGGAAAGAGATAAACCATCTATGCCATATTTAATAGCAGATTTTACGTCATTGAATGAATCAGGTAAGGAATTTAATAAAATAACTACAATATTTTCATAAGAGATTTTCTCTTCAACGTTTTTAAGTTCCAAAACAATTTATTTAAATCATCCATATTTTCTGAAAGTGTTTTTTACCCACTCATTTTAAAATCGTTAAGCTGTTCTTTAAAATAAATGTTATTTGAAAGTGATTTTCCCAAATGTATTTTTCCCAGTTTAGTCCATATTTCAAAAGCATTTTCTTTTTTTCGTCGATTTCTCTTAAAACACTATCGGTTAAATGCAAGGTGAGGTAGCTTTGTGCATCACCTAGTTTTTCTGTAAGAACTTCGCCCCTCCAAGATCCAGATACCCTTTGGGGCTACGAATAGCGGGTGCAATTTTATTTTGTACCAAAACTGCTTTCATTTTCCTCCATCACATTAGAAAGTCAGATTTGCCATCAAACTTATCAGTTAAAATTTTTGGAACTGACATGTTTTAAAGGAAAATAAGTGTAATTAAGTGGCTAGAAAAATGAAAGATTTGGAAAGTTTGATTTTTTAAAAAAAAATAAAATAAAAAAGGCCTGGACTTTTCATAAAAGAAAAATTCCCCCTTTTTGTTTAGAAAAACGATGCTGGTTTTCTTTATTAATTTGTTTAAAAAAAAGAAACGACGCAACAGTGTGTGAGGCATGTTACCCAATAAAACATGTAATGCAGATAGTATATATAACCGAAAACAAGAAACAGCAAAAATAGTAATATCTTAGAAAAATCAGAAAAGGACAAAAGAGAGAACATAATAATAAATAAATATTTTGAAAAACTGAAAAACACGCCAAGGCACAGATTCTTGAAATCTCACCGACTCAAGCCAGGCTTAGGTTTTGTGTATTTTTGAAAACCAAAAAAGAAAAAAAACCGCAGCAAGAAAATCAGAAAGAATCGGTAAAAGCAGATCAAGCATCAACAGTAGAACCTTAGAACCTTAACACGTTTCACAGAAAAAAAATAGTAACAGTAAACAGATAACCAAACCGTAACACGATTCAGGAGCAAAATAGTAATTGCAGTCAATCCAAAGCAATCTATTTGCTATTACAAACTAAAAAGAATAAACAGCAAGAAAAGTAAATGCCTATTCTGTTACAAAACAATCCTCCTTCTTCTCCAAAAAGATCGATAATGGCCGATCAAGTGTGCCAAAATAGAGCTGCAAAATAAAACAGTTAGTACATAAAGAAACTGAGCAAAAGAAGACTTACCACTGTCGCAGAAGATACCACCGACGGGAAGGATAAAGGCACCGAGACCTAGACAATGCCGAGCAGCGATTGCCACTCACGGACCGCGTCAAGGTGTCGGCAATAAAGAGATACCAGAGTCTCTCAGATCCAAGGCTCAACAGTGAAAGAGTCACCGGTGTCACTCCCCTCTCTCTCTCTCTCTCTCTCTCTCTCTCTCTCTCTCTCCCCCTTTTAGCTCTCACTCAAACACTCACAAGACAGATGATCGGACAATAAGAAGACGATCAACTAAGCCGACGGTAGTGACAGCGTCACAGAAGACCGGAGGAGGAGAGCAGCGGACGAGGAAAGCCGCGATGAAAAAAGGGGGAGGATGAAGAGGCCAAGTCGGGTACCAACAGCCAAGGCAAAGGAAGAGAGGAAGAGAAATGAAAGAGGAGAGAAAAATGGCTTCTCACATATCAAGAGGGAAAGGGGATAATATAGGTTAAGTCACAACGGGCAGCCCGGGTTGGCCCGGCCTGGCATCTCTGACCCAATCAAAACAGATCACCTTCAGCTGAGGCCCATGGTCATCATTGGGTTAGGTAAATGGGCTGGAAAAATGAAAAAATATTGGGAAGACATAGGCCCGAAAGCCTACAAGAACAATGTTACCAAATGAGCTTGAGATGAGAGGATACAACTCAATGCAATACTTCTACAAGCTCCTCTTCACTTCTTCTTTGATGATGATCAACAATGAAGCTCAAGAAGATGTATTTTTGGGATGAAAAAGGTGTTTGAAAAATGTTCTTTAAAGCTCTTTAAAGGTTCTTAAATGATCTCAATAAATAGTTCACCAAACTTGTTACCTTTACAGCTAATCAAAAAATCAATATATATAGGAAGGAGAGAGAAAGTAACTGTTGCACTGTGTAACGATAATAATTTTCACAGTAAAGAGGAAAACCGGACTACCGGTTTCTAAAAACTGACATCCGAGTTTGAAACAGAAAGATTCGGATGCTTCTTACCAAAATCGGATAACCTTTTTTTTCTAAAACTAGAAAAATCGGACGACCGGCTTTAAAAGGCAAGAGCTTTCCTTCAGATTATAAAAACATGTATTCTTGATACTCTTTTTTAGATAAGAAAAACTTTCAAAGGCATAAAAAATCTATCAAGAATACTTGACCTTCAAGAAGAATTTATAGAAAGATATTTATGCAAAGAGCTTCATACATGACCAACAATCAAAGATGAGAGTTAGGGAGTTTTACAAAGAAATATCTTCGCACTTCCCTAACAAAGATACAAGTCTTCAATGGCTTGATGTTTTCTCCTTTATTTTCCCTTAATCACCAAGATCTTTTGCTTCTAAAAGTGTAGCCTTGAGACTTCAAATATGCTTCTTTTGTTTTATGGAAATTATGCTTAATACTCACATAAACATATGTTAATCATAATCAAAATCATATGCAATAATGCCCTTAGGGCTAAAAATTTTATTTTGGTTTCAAAATTAACACATATTGGTCGCAAATTGTGTATAGTTTCTTTGTTTTCTTGCAAATGTATCATTTCAAATTATTCGCAACTTCATCGTTGATATTCTTACTTAAAAAATGATATAAAAAATGCATATATTTATCAAAATATCTAATTTCGTAAATAAATAAATAAAGAATATCTAAAATTCTAATTCTAAATTTTCTAACAACTATGATCCTACAACAGCAGTTGCAATGAGAGGAAGTGGCCAAAGTAGATGACCTACGGATTCGAGGCATTGTATGGCACCTGTTGTGTTAACAGTAAAATTTAGGTCTTGGTTATCTTTGTCATCAACAATTATTACAATAGATAAACAATTATTCTGAATGACTTCAGACGGACTAGTTTTATTCATTAAAAAAATGATTAACTTATCAAGTGTGGATATGTTGATTATTATAGAGTGTATATATATATATATGAACTATTCAGATTGTCGGTACCATTTATTATAACCTTTCTTATAACATTTGTAATTTAGTACTCCCTCCATCCCAATTCCTTGGTCCCATTTCAATTTTTCACATGGATTAAGATATTTAGTTAGCCTAATAAATTTTATTTTGATTTTTCTTTTATACCCCTCAATGATATTACAAGAATTCTATTCTTTGTCCTGAAAGTTTTCAAATGTAGATATGAAGTTATTGGAATAGTGGGTGTTTTAGTAGTATTTCTTTGAAAATGGAGATATTGAATAGATAAGATGTATATTAATTGCTTAAATATAATTTATAAAAGGAAATGAGACCATAATTTCGGACCAAAGAAAAAGGAAAGTGATACCAAAGATTTGCGACGGAAGGAGTGTATTTTATTAATAAAACTTGCCAAATAAATGATAAATCTTACAAGAAAAAGATAAGCACTAAAAGGAAAATATATTAATATAAAAAGATGTTACAGGAAATGTTAAAAGACGTTCCTAGGTTATATATAGAGAACAATGTCAAATATTTAAAGTAGTAAATCAAAGGGAAGATATTGTAAATCAAGACATAAGCACATTAATAGGTTGTAAAATAAGGAATTCATATATACAAGGATAGATTAATTATCTAGATATACTGTCGAATTATTGGAACCAACTTACTTAACCTAATTATGTGTACACTCAATATGTGGCTAGCTGCTAAGATAAATAACAACCAGTATTTACGGGTTACATTTTAATCATCTTTGACACATTTCTTTAGCTCTATAGAAAACAAGGGATATTTGTCACAAGTTATCTATGGTCATTTGCCGATGTTTCCTTCAACAAGAAGTTCCAAGCTAGTAATGCAACTCAGAATACAAGTTCCACCTTGTTGTAATTATGCAAAAATTGCACGATTGTGTAAATGGTAAAGCGGTTTCATGCTTTTCGATACATAGATAAGGCGTTGTTATGACAAATAGAAAAGAAAGCATATATATGAGAAACCATGGAAACAAAACCCTTGTAACAATCCGGTGTGTTTTTTCTTTTTTTTTTTTTTTTTTAGCTTCAAGGACCCTAGAGGAATAAATTACTTACGTTTTTAGCTTGTAAAACAATCTGGTAAGTTGATGGCAGGTTCAGTGCATAATTCAAGGCCGGATGAGGAAATTATTGTGGACAGGGACCCTCCAACCTATCTCACATATGTTAGATTTATTTCTTTCATTAAGGAATTGGGAATTTCGGGTTGCTCAACATGAGAACCTCATGAAAATTAACTGAACCTGATGATTTTTCTTTGGATTATGATGAAAAGTGAATGCAGGAAATGATACATAATCATTCATGTTACAATGAACAATGATTATACCACTACTACTACAAGGATTAATACTAAGGCAGAGTGGATTTACAATAGATATATAAGTTCAAGGGAGGATTATGGATTCAAAATTTTGTTCCACAAATACTCTTGAAATACAATTGATTGCATAATTTACTTCTCCACAAGTAAATTCTAGTTTAGCCTGTACTGGACCTATTTAGTTGACAGCTAGACATGTTTTACATGTCACAATAAAGTAAACGAGGATGATCTATAAGGAAAAATAGGTTTGTGGAAATGCTTCTGTCGAAGGGATAAACGAGGAGGGTTTAAAGAGGCTAGGATAGTGGCATAAGCTATTGATTCTGTTTGAACAATAGAGTCGTCAAGCACCTATATTTTGACCACTTGGCTTCATAATGTATTTTTCTCTTGATAATCGTATTTCTTATTTCTAAAAAAATAGATTTAAATTATTGACCAACAATCATTTCTTTGGGTTTTTACAAAAATATTCCAATATTTAGTTTCAGTGGGACTTATAAAAAAGTATTTAAAGGAAATGTTTCTGTAGTCATGAATAAATATTATAGCCCAATGTTTACCAAACGAGTTCTTTTTGTTTCTTTGTAATCATATATCCTCAAGATTTTGTAAGCACATAAGAAATTGTTATAGTAATTTTCTTTCTAGAAAAATAAAACACAAAGTGAAATTGGAAAAAATGCTCTCTTAACTACAAAATTTCCTTCTAGAATAGTTTTTTCGCAACGACCATATTCTTTGCAAATTACCGTATGTTTCCAATGGATTTGCAATGGAAAATGTGCCGTTGCAAAAATGCCCGTTGTTAACTTTGTAATGGCTACTTTGGTGTCTGTTTTTAATTTGCAACCAACAGGTCGTTGTAGACTCCCTTACAAATTAGTAGAGAAAATTTTTTACTTTTTTAAACGAATTTGCAACAACAAGTTAATTAATTTTTTTGAAATAACTTAATTTTTTAGATGAATAGTTGTTGCGAAATTCTTTTGCATTTCAACAGAATTTGGCATTGCAGATTAAAATTAATTATTTATTGCACTTTCATTATCAAAAATTGTTTGCTAACCTCTTATAGCATCGGTCGTTGACGAATTTTCCTTTCCTTATCCTACTTGGGAAGGTGTCTTTTTGTAGTAATATTTTGGTGAGAAGTTGCCCCACTTTCTGAAGTTGCAAATAGAATGGAAAAATTATAAAATAATTCAAAATTAAGGAAATCAAGATGTTTCAACTTACCATGCTCTTCGCATGCTTGGTGAAAGAAATGGAGTCACCGTTGTGGGAAGGCCCACTCATTGTAGCCTAGTTTCGCTTTGAAGTGGACAAAGCACACTATCAATCCAATGATTCCAATTTCTTATACATCTTTCTCTAGTGCTCACGATCAATCTACTTTAAATGGAGTGTTGTAGATAAAGCGTATTAGATATATTAGACAATCTGGAAGCGTGAGACCTTGACTAATATGGCAATTAGAGACAATAGGTAAGAGAAGAATGTTCTTGTTGAAAAGTATAACAACAAAGAGGCCACTCATTCGTTTAGGCTTTTAACAAAAGATTATGTACCAGAATGAAGAAATATCCATTTCATTGGGTACCAAAAAATTGGTAGATTTAATTTACATTTAGAGATGATGCATTGTCTATATTGGCAAGAATTTTGTGGCATTAGAAACCTCTGCATAGGTGGATAAGAATTATGTAACTACAGGGAAAGAGACCTAAAACTTCAGGTTCGAGTAAGCTATTCATGCATTTTCTCGTCCTTTCAAATAAGTGAATAAGTAGATTCTTCATAAAGTTACGAATGCCATTTCCGTTTATAGAAAAAATGATTATAAATTATGCTTGAATTTCATAAAAGAAACATTATAAGGTAAATTCCACTAACTCTTTATTTTTTTCCAAAAAATAGATGTTTTTCAAAATGAGTTTCTTGGAGCAACATAGTCTTCAAGCACCCATATGTTGTTACATTGCTTTGTTTTCTATTCATCTTAATAATTGAAATCCTATTTCCACAAAATGCATTTAAACTACTAACAAACATTCATTGCTTTTAGTTCCTACAAAATTACTTGTAGATTTATTAATTCAAATATTTTTTTGCAAAATAAATATATGAAGATTGTTTAGTTTTATAGAGCTTAGAAATAATAGTATATTTAGAAAAATGTAGTATTTAGTAAATACTGTAGCACAATGATTACCAATGGAGAGGCCATCAATTTAATCTTATTTTTTTGTAATCATATTTCCTCAAGGTTTTGTAAACATGTAAAAAATTGTTATAGTAATTTCCTTCGTGGTAAAGGAGATGACATATTATATATAAGAGGTTTAATATATACTAAATTAAAAAGAAAAAGAGATACTTCTATTATTAAGAATGTCTTTTTTCCCTCTAAACTAAGGCCATCTAAATTGGTGGAGGGTTAGGCGTTGACCCATTTAAAATTATTAAAAGTGTAAAGATAAAAAAAATAGAGAAAATTGTCTTAATAGAGAAGGAGAAGGTATGTCCACCCTCTAAAACATAGCAAGTGAAAACTAAAATTATTAAATAATACAATAAATAAGTGAGTTATCAAAAAACTCCTTAAATTGGGAAAATTATATTATGGACTCGGTTCACGTCCCTACATATGGAGCATGTGGCCTATATTAAGCCATATCACTGTTCTAGTTATTCTTGTTTCTAGAATTGAAATATAATTAATAACATGAAGTGATGTGGCTTAATACATGCCATAAGGTCCATTAGTATAGACATGAATCGGGGTCCATAACATAATATTCCCTAAAGTTGGAATTACTTATCAATTGAGAACATAAACCTTTTTTTCAAGACAAGGACCCCTCAAAAGTTGAGCTAATATGTTTGAAATAGCTTAAGGCAGCACAAAATTTAAGGGCGCAACTTCCAAAATATTCATTTAATTTTCTTCCCCTCCTTCTCCAACCGTAAAATTCTCTCAAAACCCCATGTTCAAATCTTCAAGTTAGAAGCATCATACAACGAATCTTTACAAAAAAGGTTAGTATATCGATCTTTAAGTGTTTTTAATCATTTTTACCGATTTAAAATTTAGAAAACGATATCAAATTGTCCTAGATCTGAATAAAATTTCAAAGCTTTGCATCCTTTAAAGGCCATCCCTGTCATTGGACATGGGAGCCTCGGCTCAGCCTTAATCAGTGGATTGTTAGATTAAATTTTGATTCGTCCATTCATTAATTGCTTATTTGTTTTGGTACACAATTTTTATATTTTGTACAAGTGAACATAGTAGTACACGTACCAATCATTCATTGAGTGAAGTGAACACGTGTCGAGCATTCATTAGTGCACTAAAATTTTCCACCTGGACAAAAAGTGGTTGCTGTCAGTATAGTTAATTCATTTTTTAAAAAGGCAGGATTGCTTCCTAAACTATTAATTTCCATTATAAATTGCACAACTCAAAGTTTATGAACTTATAGAATACGAATCATTAAAATGTACATAATTTGTGGATAACAATGTGTATATTTATTAGAAAAAGAGGAGTAATGAACATCATTATGAATTCACCATGTGACCATATTTTCATTAGTTCCTATGAATTTAAAGAAGAAAATTTCAACATTGAAAATATTGTATTAGATTATGTTAAGTAAATTATATATTACATAAAAATTTTGTTATAGACCCGGTTCATATCCCTACTTATGGACCATGTGGCTTGTATTAAGCCATATCACTATCCTTGTTATTCTTTTCTCAAGAATTGGAAACATAATTAATAACATGAGATGATGTGGCTTAATACATTCCATAAGGTCCATTAGTGGAGACATGAATCGGGTCCGTAGCATAATACACTAGAGTTGGAGTTACTTAACAATTGAACATAAACCTTTTTTTTCAAGACAAGGACCCCTCAAAAGTTGAGCGAATATGTTTGAAATAGCTTAAGGAAACACCAAATTTAAGGGCGCAACTCCCAAAATGTTCATTTAATTTTCTTCCCCTCCATCTCCAACTGTAAAATTCTTTCAAAGCCCCATGTTCAAATCTTCAAGTTCGAAGCATCATAAAACAAATCTTAACAAAAGATTAGTATATCAATCTTTAAGTGATTTTATTCATTTTTACCGATTTAAAATTTAAAAAACGATATCAAATCGCCCTAGATCTGAAAGGAATTTCAAAGCTTTGCATCTTTTAAAGGCCATCCCTTTCTTTGGCCCAGAGGAGCCACGGCTCACCCCTTACAACCGACCAGGCTTGCAGTAAAGGTGCCCTTTGCCAGCGATTAGGGCTGAGCCGAGGCTCCCCTGATCCCGCACAAGGGTGTAGCCGAACTATCTTTAATTATTTTTTTAACTAATTAATTTCATTTAATATTTTTATTGTAATGTCTTATTTATTTACTTTGAATATATATATATATATATATTCTGTTTCAAATAAGATTTTATCTACTTAATTTATATTAATTATTTTTAGTTTGTATTTATCATGTTTAAATTATTTTAATTTATAAGGAACAAAAAATATCGGTTTGGCACTTGCAGTTCACAAGGGGCTCATTCACAGTGCCCTTGGTTGGTCGAAGAGGGAATAGCCAACGGTCCCTTGCAAACAACCAAGGCCATTGTTATCGAGCCCCTCCTGAATTGCAAGGAACAACGTTTAGAATGTTAAGAAAAATCACAAATTTTCTTCTTTTGAGATTAGCTTTTATATCAAAATCGATGTTTTCAAGATCCACATGGTGATTGTCTATGTTGACATTAAAAGCATATGAATAGCTTCTCATACAATTTATGTGTAAGCAATTTCCTAATTTAAGCAAAAGATGAAAACAAGGAAACTAGAGGACAAAAAATAAACAAAAAGGTAAATCTACTCCAATTGAAAATTCTATACTGTGGAAGAAATTTTTTTCTTAAAGTGGAGAAAATTAAATGTGGTGTTTTAGATTAAATTTGGATTCGTCCACTCAATAATTGCTCATTTGTTTTGGTACACAATATTTTATATTTTGTACATGTGAACATATAGTAGTATACATGTCAATCATTCATTTAGTGAAGTGTACACGTGTCGAGCATTGATTAGTGTACCGAAATTTTCCACCTAGACAAAAAGTGCTTGCCATCATTATAGTTGATTCCTATTTTAAAAAGACAAGATTACTTCTTAAACCATTCATTTCCATTGTAAATTGCACAACACAAAGTTTGTGAACTTACAAAATACGAATCCTTAAAATATAAATAATTTGTAGATAACAATGTTTATATTTATTAGAAAAAAGAGGAATAATGAATATAATTATGAATTCCCCATGTGACAATATTTTCATTACTTCGAATTTATCCCTTTTCACTATGTTAGATACTTTTATCTAATTTATCCTTCTTTAATTGTCCTTCAATTTATTGCGAAAATTTCTTTTCTAATTTCTATTTTGTTCTTGTACCATTATTAAGTCAATAGATGTCAACAATCATTATGGCAGTCCACAACAAACAATGTGTTCTAGCCTCAGGGTGCAAATATTAGAAATTCTTCGCAAACCTTATGATAAAGAGGAGCTTGAAAGGCTTATGCTGGAAATCACTAAGCGGAAGCCTCAACATAAGCATAGAGATTTGCACTCTCGAGGGGTAAAATTTTATCCCTCGGATAAAATGGGAAAATCATTACTTGATCACGATTTGGGTGAGTCCATTATTTTCTAGGATTTTTC
Organism: Catharanthus roseus; assembly: GCA_028651295.1. Lineage (NCBI taxonomy): Eukaryota > Viridiplantae > Streptophyta > Magnoliopsida > Gentianales > Apocynaceae > Catharanthus > Catharanthus roseus. The sequence continues at coordinate 1,336,553 of JAPQWS010000026.1, forward strand.
ATAGTACCATTATTGATCACCTTATAAATTTGTCCAATTAAACTCATCAATGCATGAAAAATATTATTTCTCCTATGTTGATATATGATAGCAATCTACTCCTATTATCGACTTTTGTGATACTTCTTTACTATCGACTTTATGTATTGCTTCATTTATTTATAAGTGATTCATTTGCCCAAAATTGAATATCTAATCAAAGCTAATTATATGTAAAGTTGAAATAATTAATTTTCAAAGAAAGGTGTCCCCTTACTAGTGATCAGATCATTTTGTAAAGATATATTTACTCACCTTTTCCTGAGTTTATATTACAATTAAAACGATGGCAATCTTTGATCTTCATAATTTTCACATTTTTTAAATAAACTCTACAGTTCTTAAAAGGAAGACTGAAGAAGCAGTTGCCGTCAATGATGATCTTAAGCAGTTGAATTTGTTACGTGGCTTTTTCTTTTGGCTACAGGTAAAGAAATTATTTATGTTGTATATTATTAAGATTGTTCTTAGTTTCCTTTATTTTTCTATCAAATAAATTATTTTTAAAAAAGTTAATAAAGTTAGCATTGGCAGGAGAGAGGAAGGCATGTCCCTAGTTTTATTTCTAGCCAAACTAGTATTACTATTATGTTTTATGATGGTAGGATTTTAGTCTTATTGCATGGGTAAATGTTTTTAACACGGTCACATAACTAGAAAATATGAAGAAGTTATGGTCAAAAGAGATAAGTTTAGGAGGAACAATTTCTAGCGTCACCTCTTTGCTTCAAAAGTAAAGTACTCTAGTACAGACAGATTTTTAAAGTTAGGAGCGTATTTAATAAAAAAACCTCGATATGTTGGAAGTTATTTGTTTCCATTCTTATGGTTCTCGTGTCTGATTAACATAACAAAATCATGACTACAAGGGGTATGCATAAGCTTTACTAATCACATTATGCTTTCCACCATGCATAAATAGAATTTAGCAATATCGTTTTATTAGGACCGTTCCATAATGAAGTACTAGTGGGTTTAATGGATTTTTTGGTACCGTACAAATCTTTCATTTGAGGATTAAAATCATTTAGCATTGCAAGTCTGACTTTTAGAGCATATGCTCACGAGTAAACTTTTCCTATGAAAGTTAATCAACAATTTATTGTTATTCATCTTTTCATTTGTCTTCTTATTATCTCAATTCTAGTGGTTAATTTATTCAAATAAGTAGCTTCTTATATGGAAATTTATTGTATATTGCTTTAGAATATCACTGATGACGAATCATTGATTCCATGGAACGACAAAGAATGTATTGATGTACAACCAGAAGGATCCTAAGGTTTCAGTTGCTTGATTCCTTAAAATATATGAAGGATGAAGAAATATTTTTGTAGTGAAATAGAGTGCAAAATCTATTTTGTCATTATGAAGGAATCATTGATATACATTTCTCTTTATTGAACTTTTTTACATATGTTGTGCAAGAAAGTTAAAAGAATAATGAACAAAGTTATTGAACTAAAACGCGATTGTCTTGTTTGTAAGATAACATATATCTTCATTGTGCAATAAGTATGATTAGATAATATTATTAAATTCTCTATGTTGAAGTTTGAGCTCTTTTATTTATTATTGGAATTCCGAATGAAATGAATAACAATATTCTAGTTTACTAGTGACAATGCCTGGAACGTTTAGCTTGAGAATCCAAGCTTGTGAGTCATGGTTATCTTGATATGTAGGCAAAGATTTTAGGCGTTTTTCTTGACATCAGGCGAAGATTTTATGCTTTACTTGAGTTTATTCAAGCTTACATTCATATTGAGTTCTCAGTTTTATGTGTCTTCCTTTATTAACTGGCAAAATAGAATTTTGATTAGATATTTAATGTGGAAATGTAAAACACTAAAGAATAGACATGTCCATAGCAAATCTAGAGAACGTTTAAGAAAAAGTACTACCCATGAGACAAGATACGTCTAATGTTAGATTGGCACCAACAAATGCAAATACAGTTTACATGCATTAAGCAGAAATCTATATAAGATTTTTCTCATTTTCATTATTCCCTCTATTACAATGATTCTTGTACTACAAAGGTAAGAGTCATCCTATGTATGATTGGAACCTTCATTAGATTTAAGTACCTAATTAGAATTTTAGAATTTACATATGGAGGATGATTGGACCTAATTACTATTGCACACTCTAATTACTATTACAAATCAGTAAAAGAATAGTAAGGCAGCGGAAAAAAACCTATTCTACTACAGTAAAAATATCCTTCTTCCTCTTCCTGTTTCACAGCCGGTTCAAGCCAATCGACAAGACCAAAATTAAACACAATAACCGTTAAAAGAAAAAAAAATTAACCATGAATCAGTAAGGAGCACTTACGTGTCGCTGAAGTGTCAGAACCCCCAACGGCATACAACGAGACTCAACGGTGCCGAGTAGCGGCGTTGAAATGACGACCGCGACGAGGTGCTGGCAAGATAAAAAGTACCAACTTTAATGGTAAAAATCACCCTTAGATCTGGCCTCAAATAGAAAAGATCACTGGCACTCACCCTCTCTCGCCCTTATGGCTATCCCTCCAAAAAGATCATAAATGACCAAATAAGATCAACACAGAACCACCGCTTTCAGAGACACTATAACAGAGGACTACGGAGGTCACCAGAGGAGAGCAACAGATGCAGTAAGCCACGGTAAAGAAGGGCAGAAGAAGAAGAGAGAGAGAGACGTCTCTCAAGAAGGCCGAGAAGGAGCAAAAAAAGAGAGAAGAAAGGAAGAGTTTGGAATGCCTCTTAAACTGATGAGGGAGAGAAAACATAAATAGATCAAGAGTCACAACGGGCAGCCCGGGCTGGCCCAGCCCAGCATCTCTGACCCATTAAAACTTCAGCCACCTATCATCATTGGGTTAAAAATAGATTGTTCTTGAAAAATTAAAATATTGGGAGAAAATTGCCCCAGAAACCCTACAGAGGATTCTAAAAATTCATTAGAAATATGACCTTCATCACCACGTACAATTGTAATTAATATTGAAAATTTGGATACAATTTTCTGAAGGAAAGGCTTTTGAGATAGAAAAAGTGAACGATCAGATCTATCTCTTGAAACACTCATCCCAAGAATTTTAGATGCAACACCTAAGTTCTTCATATCGAATTCAAATTTTAACAAGGATTTTAGATCATCGATTTTAGCTTTATGCCTGCAAGCAATTAGCATATCATCCACATAAAGTAATCAATAAATAGCGGAATAAACCATATTACAGAAAAGTAAAGACAACTACCATAGTTGCTTTTATTAAAACAAATTCTTATCATAAAAGAATCAAACCTCTTGTACCATTGTTTGGGGTGATTGTTTAAGCTCGTATAAGGACTTTTTCAAAAGACACGCCATGTGTTCTCTACCCTTAACCTCAAAACCTGGTGGCTGTTGCATATATAAAGTCTCTTCGAGATCACCACGTAAGAAAGCGGTTTTAACATCAAGTTGTTCACGATTAAGATCATAGAAAGCAAGAAGAGCAAGAATAATTCTAATTGTTTTGTATTTAAAAGCAAGAGAAAAAATTTTGTTGAAATCAATGCCCTCAACTTGTGAAAAACCTTTTGCAACTAGCCTGGCCTGGAACAGCAAGAGAATCCAAGTTTTGTTTTTGTTTAAAGAAGACATTTCCTCATCTATAGCGCCTAATCGAAAAACGCGATTAGGGCTTTTCAAAATATCAGAAAAATACAATCAAAGGATCACCCAAGGGGTTTTTCAACACAAACCTTTGATGTTAATAAAAGATAGATGAGTTAAGAAGAATGTTACCAAATGAGCTTGAGAAGAGAGGATACAACTCAATGCAATACTTCTACATGCTCCTCTTCACTTCTTCTTTGATGATGATCGACAATGAAGCTCAAGAAGATGTATTTTTGAGATGAAAAGGTGTTTGAAAAATGGACTTTAAAGCTCTTTAAAGGTTCTTAAATGATCTCAATAAATATTTGCCAAACTTGTTACCTTTACAGCTGATCAAAAAATCAATATATATAGGAAAGAGAGAGAAAGTAACCATTGCACTGTGTAACGGTAATATTTTTCATAGTAAAAAGGAAAATCGGATGACCGGTTTCTAAAAGCGGATGTCCGAGTTTGAAACAGAAAGATTCGAACACTTCTTACCAAAATTGGATGACCGGTTTTTCTAAAACTAGAAAAATTAGATGACCGATTTTAAAACTAGATGACCGGTTTTTGAAAAGGATTTTACAAAGAAGAGCTTTTCTTCCTATTTCAAAAACATGTATTCTTGATACTCTTTTTGAGATAAGAAAAATTTTCAAAGGCATAAAAAATTCTATCAAGAGTACTTGAATTTCAAGAAGAATTTATAGAAAGATATTTATGCAAAGAGTTCATACATGATCAACAATCAAAGATGAGAGCTGGGGAGTTTTACAAAGAAATACTTTAGAACTTCCCTAACAAAAACACAAGTCTTCAAGGTCTTCAATGGCTTCATCTTTTCTCCTTCATTTTTGCCTTGATCACCAGGATCTTCTGCTTCTAAGAGTGTAGCCTTGAGACTTCAAATATGCTTCGTTTGTTCTATGGAAACTATGCTTAATACTCACACAAACATATGTTAATCATAATCAAAATCATATGCAATAATGCCCTTAGGGCTAACAATCTCCCCCTTTTTGATTATGACAAATACATATGCAAGAAGAACAAAAGAGCAAATATTAAAGTATGGTGATGCTTCAAGATGATCATCAATAAGAGTAAAGCATACCAAAAACACCATAAGGGAGATAACTCCCCATATGAATTTGAAAACATACCAAGGTTTTGAAACATAATATAACACAAAATAACCTCACCTTAAAAGCATGCTTTACACCAAGAATAACATCAAACAATCATCAAACCAAGCACATTACCAATAAGTTATGTAGCCAACCAAAAGAAAGCATGAAACTTAAAAGCAACACAATAAGCATCTTGCAACTATTTCTTCCCCTTAGTTTATGCACATATTTCTCTCCCTTTTGTCATAAATCAAAATGATACTTGGGAATGTTTTTAAGGGATCATAGAAAAGAAAGCTACAATTGGACTTTCAACATTAAAGTATCATTATCAAGTCCATGAAAAAGTTAGCATCAAGATAACACAACACCAATATGAAGAATAAAACATAGCATCTATCAAGTCATAAAAAAATAGTCATTATAGTGTTTGATAAGGAGCCAAGAAAAAAAAACAGTGGTAGTGTAAGGAGTGTTTGAAACAAGGAAGGGGTAGGGATTTAAAAGGAATTCTCAATCATCTTCATCTTCATCGGTATCCTTTCCTCTTTGCTCCAATCTCGTAACCCGTTTTTGAATATCTACAATCTTATCATTGAGGTCATCAAGTCGGTCATCTAGTTGCGCTTACATTACAGCAATTCTATCCAATATTAGAGTCGTATCTACTGAGGATTGTCCTTCCTCCATTCGTTCTTGCCTTTTCTTTGATCTCATTTCTCTTCGAATGTCCTCTTCATTTCTATCTACTTTCGGGCTCATTTCCTTCTTCTTCATCACCATTATCCTCTTCATCATCATCATCACTTCCTTGTTGACCACTTCTTATCAATAATCTATCATCATTTCTTTCAAACCCCATTCTCTTGAAGGTATTCTGATTGTAAATCTTACTAGGGCTAATGTGATCACCAACTCCAACCAAATTGATCACGAAATGTTGAAAGATTTTTGTAATGAAGCATCCATACGGTAAGCACTAGGTGGAAGAGGATTGTGTGGCTAGTGTGTGTTCTATAGCCATGAAACCGAAGTTCATCCTCCTATGTTCATGACGAGCAAGCATGACAAAGGAGTGCATATTTGTGATGGAAGACTTGTGCCCAACATTTGGAATAATGATGATAGAAATCATATGATTAGTAATCTCCCAAAGGCATCAAGTTTATTCACAGTCCTATCATCGTGCCTTTTTAGAACTTCTCCGTGAGTGAAAATCTCTTCAAACCTTCTTTCACTATATAAATTTTGATCAAAGCATTTCTTATTCTTAGAGTAGAATCTCATGCCATCTTGAGGGGTTTCTAGAATGGTATTTAGTAGCCTATCATCAAATACAATACTTCTTCCTCCAATTGTATAAAATACCCATTGATGAGGTATGTTATCGATTCTTTCAACTCTACCATTATGTAGATTGGCATAGAATTCATAAATCATTTCAGTATAATATAGCTCATTAACAGTAAGCAAAGGTGTCCACCTAATAGCATCAAAGAGATTTGGTATAGCTTCCATACCTTGCATATCATTCAAATCCACTCGGTGTCCAGCATCAATTTTCTTCGATTTCTTGTCCATTCTTCAAAGATTGCAGCCTCCTTTGCATAGATGAGCTTATCTGGAGCCCTTATTCCAGAAGGTACCCTTTTTCCTTTACCTCTTCCTCTATTGCTCCCTCTTTCTTCAATATTTACTCCTCTTCCAATGTTGGCATTCTTAGTTTTCACTTTTTAGAAGCAATCCTGACTTCGGGTTTGAGAGGAACTTGAATATGAAGATTTCTAATAGAGAGGATAGAGAGAGAGAGAGATAGCGAGAGAAAATAGAAATCGATCGAGTTTCTTGTTTGAAGAGGTGAGAAATTTAAAAGATTTGAGAAGAAGTGTGAAAATCGGATTGAGAAATTGGATGGGATTTATGAGAGAAAGGAGTCTCGGTCGAGAGAGTAAGAGAGAGTTGTGAGAAAAAGACAAAAATAAGAAGGAGGCCGTGATGAGATCAATTCTTATAAAACGCAGCCATGACAATTTTAAAGAAATCGATCAACCGATTTTAGAAAATCGGTCGTTCGGTTTTGTTGAAAAAATAGAAAATCGGACGTCCAACTTTTATCGAGGTCGTCCGGTTTTGTCGTCTAAATATCTCGGGAATTTTTTGTGAAGAAAATCCTTGAGTCTGATTTTGAAACTAGACGTCCAGTTTTTAAAAGAGGCGTCCGATTTTTTTTAAAATTTCTATAAGAACGGAATAAATAAGAGGAAAACTGATAACTCAAACAACACACATTAGTCATGAAGTCTACCAATACCAAGCAATTTTCTCAAATAGCAAAACTGTTCTTTAAAGAGCGGTTTTGTAAAAATATCGGCAATTTGATCCTCTGTGTAAATATATTCTAAAAATACATCACCTTTAGCAACATGATCTCTAATAAAGTGATGTTTATGGCACTAGTATTATCACACATAATAGGTATATTTTTAAAGAAAAACAAAAACCAATCAAGGTGTGTTTCATCCAAAGTACCTGTGCATAGCAAAAAATCGATCGCTATATATTCTTGCTTCGCGGTTGATAAGGATACGCACGATTGCTTCTTGCTGTACGAAGGTACTAAGCATCCTCCCAAGAATTGGCAATTTCCACTTATACTCTTCCTTTCTACCTTAAATCCGGCATAATCTGCATCGGTGTAGGCAATAAGATCAAAACAATATTGTTTCGAGTACCACAAGCCATAATCATAGGATGAAAGTAAATACCTCAAGATACATTTTACAGCTATTAAATGGGATTCTTTGGGGCAAGCTTGGAATCTAGCGCACAAACATACTGCAAATACAATATCCGGCCTACTAGCTATTAAGTAAAGCAAACTACTAATCATACCTCTATACCTTTTCTCATCAACCTTCTTATCTTTTTATCCTTGTCAAGCTTCAATGATGAGCTCATAGGAGTGCTAATACCTTTTGCATCGCTCATCTCGAATCTTTTGAGAAGTTCTTCGGTGTACTTCTCTTAGTTGATGAAGATGCCTTCTTTTGTTTGCTTGATTTGTAGTCCAAGAAATTTGTTCAATTCTCCCATCATGCTCATTTCAAACTCATTTTGCATAAGGGAGGCAAATTCTTCCACAAAGAAACATTAGTAGCACAAAAAATAATATCATCTACATAAATTTAGACAAGAAGATCATTGTTACAAGAGATTTTTGTAAAAAGAGTAGTATCCACCACACCTCTTGAAAAATGTTTGAGAGAAGAAATCCACTTAATTTTTCATACCAAGCTCTTGGAGCATGTTTTAGGCCATAGAGAGCATTTGAATGTTTGAAAACATGATTTGGAAATTTTTCAGGCACAAAATCGGGAGGTTGTTCAACATAAACTTTCTCCTCAATCTCACCATTTAGAAAAGGACTTTTGACATCCATTTGGAAAAGCTTGAATCCTTTAAAACATGCAAAATCCAAAAGCATCCTAATGGATTCAAGTCTAGCAACCGGAGCAGAAGTTTCATAAAAGTCTATGTCCTCTTCTTGATTGAATCATTGGGTAACAAATCTAGCTTTGTTTCTAATAACTTCTCCAGATTCATTTAGTTTATTTCTAAAAATCCATTTAGTGCCAATGGTGGGGTGATCATGGGGTCTTGGGACTAAAGTCCAAACTCTGTTTCTTTCAAATTGGTTTAATTCCTCTTGCATAGAAATAATCCAAAACTCATCACACAAAGCATCATCAATAACTTTAGGCTAAATTTGAGATAATAATGCAAAGTTCTCTGTGAAGTACCTTCTTGTTCTTACCCCTTATGATACATCGCCAATGATTTCATCCTTTGAGTGCCCTATGGGATATATCACATCTTGAGGAAGACTTTGAGTTTCTTGATCATTTTCTTGTTTTTCCTCAATCTCTTCTTCCTATATAGCATGCTCTTCCATTGCTTGAGTGTATAATGGTTGGTAGCTTAGAGAGTTATCTATGTCATCATCATTTCTCTTTTCAAAAATGTTAGTTTCATCAAAGTTCACATGAATGGACTCTTCAACACAAAAAGTTGTTTTGTTGAAAATTTTGTAGGCCTTTTTGTTTGAAGAGTAACCAAGAAAAATTCCCTCATCGGATTTTTATCAAATTTCCCAAGATTTTCTTTGGTGTTAAAATAAAGCATTTGCATCCAAAAACTTTAAAATAGCCAATTGAGAGAGTTTTGTTAAAAATGAGTTCTAAAGGAGTTTTCTTCAAAAAAGGTCTCAAGAGAACACAATTCATAATGTAGCATGCGATATTAACGGCCTCGGCCAAAAAATATTTAGGAAGGGAGTTTTCACAAAGCATTGATCTTGCCATTTCCTATAAAGTACAGTTTTTCCTTTCCACAACACCATTTTGTTGTTGGGTTTTGGAGTTCGAAAAAATTGTGTTATGCCAAAATCATCACAAAGTTTTGTAAAATCTTGGTTGTTAAATTCTTTCCCCTTCTCATAGAGATCAATTTACAATCAAGGGAGGTTTGAACCTTTTTGAAAATTTTGACAAATTCTTGAAATGCCTCATCCTTTTGGCTTAAGAATAAAGTCCACGTAAATCTTGAGAAATCATCCATTATAACAAAAGCATACCTCTTACCACAAAGACTAGTGGTCCTCATTGGTCCAAATAAATCCATGTGAATGAGTTCTAAAGGTTTTGAAGTAGAAATCATTTTCTTTGGTTTAAAAGAGGTCTTTATTTGTTTTCCAAATTGGCAAGCATAACAAAGTTTAGTTTTCTCAAAGTGTAGTTTTGGTAAGCCTCTACCAAGCTCTTTTAAAGAAAGTTGGTTCAATGAATCCATACTAATATGACCAAGCCTTCTATGCTACAAAAATGTATCATCATCAACCTAGAGATACTTTAAATTTTGGGAAATAAGATCTTCAAGATGAAAGACATAGACATTTCCAACTCTTTTAGTAACAAAAATAGTTTTTTTTCATTCTTATCAATGATAGAAGAAGAATCACTTTCAAAAACAACCTTTTTCCATTATCACACAATTGACTAATACTAAGCAAATTGAATTTTAAACCATCAACTAAAAAAACCTCTTTAATAAAAGAAGAAGAATTGTTACCAATGTTGCCTATACCAATGATTCTTCCCATCTTCTTATCTACAAAGGTGACGAAGCCACTTTTGGTTTCTTTAAGCTCACTAATGAAAGATGTGTTCCCAGTCATATGCCTTGAGCATCCACTACCTAAATACCACTTAGTTGAGCTTGATTTGGATTCCTACAAAAGAAGAAGTAGAAAGGACTTTTGGTACCCATATCTTTTTGAGTCCATGAATGTTAGTTGAGTTTTCTTTTATTTTCCGAACCGTTTTTATTCCCCTTTCAACTTTTCTTTTTATAAAGCATTTATGGCTTTATGACCACCCTTTTCACAATAAGTACAACAAAGCTGTGAAAGGGATGAGGACGCTTTTACGAAATGTGTTTGTTTAGAAAAATTATTGGAATGATTATATCCAATACCATTTTTTTCAAAAGGTGATCTTTGAGAGCCAAGAAGTTTTTCAAAGTTTTCTTTTCCTTTTGCAAACTTTTCAACATATAGAGTGAGATCACTCACCTTTTTCTTCAAAGCATTTAATCTACCATCCATTTCTCATGTGAGAGGACTTTTTCAGGAAGATTTTTGTTTTCTAAAACGAGTTTTTGAAATTCTAATTTTGAGAAGTCCTTTTCCTTTTTCAAAATATCTAGTGATTCAAAAAGAGTTTTGTTTTCACAAACAAGTTTTGAATTTTCATTTGATTGGTTATCAATCTTATTCTTTAACTCCTTGTTTTTTTTGGTGATCTTTTCCAATTCATAATACATTTCATTAAGCTAAGAATTTAGATCATCATCATCATCAACAAGATTAGATAGATTTGAGGGTGAAGATCGTACCTCATTTTCTAATGGCATGAAGGATAGGTTGGGCTTTTCTTCTCCTTCAGTTTCGCTTGAGTGTTGATCCCAAAATCCTATTAGGCCCTTGTCGTTCTTCTTTTTCTTTAATGCCTCAAGCTTTTCTTCTAAAGCTCCTTTTTCTTTTTCAATCGCTTGGGGACAATCGGCTACAAGATGATCAGTGCTATTGCATTCAAAGTACCTAACCTTGAAGAGGGATGAACTTTGTCCTCCTTTCTTGAATGGAGGTCTATTTCCTCTATTGTTGAAGCCTTTCTTGTAGAATCTTTTAAATTTCGTCATTACCAAGGTCATCTCGTCATCATCATCCATCTCATCTTCATTGTTTGATGAGTATGTTTGGTCATCCTCATTTGCTTTAAGTGTTATGCTTTTTCTTCCTTTGTCTTCATCTTCCATTTCATTTAACCTTTTTATTTTCATTTCATAGGTGAGGAGTGATCCTATGAGTTCTTCAATTTGAAGTAGTCTCAAATGTTTTGATTCCTCAATAGCAGGAATTTTTGGTTGCCATGCTTTTGGGAGTGCATCAAGAATCTTTCTATTTACTTCTCCCCTTGTGTACTCTTTCCCATACGCCTTTAGGCCATTAGTGAACCTTGTGAACATGTCACTAATGCTTTCATTTTATTTCATCATGAATAGCTCATAATCTCTCACCTACGTAGCCAACTTTGACTCCTTCACTTGATTGGTACCTTCGTGAGTAACTTCAACATTTAATGAGCCGAGTCGCATCCGCTCACTCTATTGTATCATTAGCATCCAAGGCACAACTCCATATATTTAGAGCTTGAAAGTTTAGAGTCATCTTCCTCGAATCAAACTCATCATATTCTTCAACCTTCTTGACAATTCCATCCTTTTTAGGAACATAAGGTCCTTTTTTTACAATGCTCCAAAGATCACAGTTGATAGAGATAATATAAATTCTAATTCTTGACTTACGAAAAGTGTAGTTAATTCCATTAAAAAGAGGAGGCCTATTTGTAGAAGAGCCTTCTACATAGGGTAGGTTTGAAATGCTAGCCATATTGAAAAGGATCTTTTTCTTCTTAGGATGTTAAGGCTTAAAAAAAGACCCGCTCTGATACCAATTGAAAAACCTTAGGGGAGGAGGGGGTGAATAAGGTCTTTGGCTAATTTTTGAAAAACTCTTTTGCGTAATTAAAAGATAAACCCCCAATTTTGTTTGAAAAAGAATTCTAAAACACTTTTTAATAAAATTCCCAACCAAACAAAATCTTACAGTTATGATAATCAAGCAAAAAATATAGAATGTAGAGGCACAACAATTTATAGTGGTTCCCTCTCTCAAAGAGCTACATCCACTACCTTGAGTCAACACCCAAGGATTTTCAAATCCACTATAGCAAAAAGTATACAACAATCACAATTTTGAGGATCACCCACCAAGGGTTTTGCAAGCAACCTCAATCACCAAAACAAATACAATCAAAGGATAACCCAAGGGGTTTTTCAACACAAACCTCTGATGTAAATAAAAGAAAGATGAGTTAAGAACTGCAGGAATTAATTACTATTACAAAACTCTATTTACTATTACAAACTAAAAAGAATAAACAGAAAGAAAAGTAAATGCCTATTCTATTACAAAACAATCCTCCTTCCCCTCTAAATAGATCAGTAATGGCCGATCAAGTGTGCCGAAATAGAGCAACAAAAATAAAACAGTTAGTACATAAAGAAACTGAACAAAAGAAGACTTACCACCACCATGGAAGATACCACCAGCGAGTAGGATGGAGGCACCGAGACTGAGACGACGCAATGCAGCAGTTGCCATTCACAAACCACATCGAGGCGTTGGCAGTACAGAGATCCGGAGTCCCTCAGATCCAAGCCTCAACAGTGAAAGTGTCACCGGTGTCACTCCCCTCTCTCTCTCTCTCTCCCTTTCGGCTCTTACTCAAAAACTCACCCGACAGATGATCGGACAACAAGAAGACGATCAACAGAAGCTGAAGGTAGTGACAGTGTCACAGAAGACCGGCGGAGGGGAGCAGCGGACGCGAAAAGCCGCGATGAAGAAAGAGTGAAGAAGAAGAGACCAAGTCAGATACCAACAGCCAAGGCAAAAGAAGAGAGGAAGAAAAATAAAAGAGGAGAGAAATACGGCTGCTCACATATCGAGGGAAAAAGGGGATAATATAGGTCAAGTCAAAACGGGTAGCCTGGCCCGGCCCGGCATCTCTGACCCGGTCAAAATAGATCACCTACTCTTCAGCTGAGACCCATCGTCATCATTGGGTTAGCTAAATAGGCTGGAAAAATGAAAAGATATTGCGAAGACATAGGTCCAAAAGCCTATAATCTCTACCTGGAACAATATTTTTCCAACCGTCATGTAACTCAACAAGAGTCAAACCGCGTCCAAGTGAAGGAAATCCCTGCAAAATATAAACTTGTCAGAGCTCAATATTTTTGTACCAAAATCTGCAGAATTATTATCAGTACTGATCTTGTCTATGTCAACTAAACCACTAGAGACTTTTTCCCTAGTAAAATGATATTTGACATCTAAATATTTTGTCCATTCGTGATAGACCAGATTCCTACATAAATGTAAGCAACTCTGACTATCAGTATATATAATAGCTTCTGAATGTAAAACTTGTAATTTATTCAATAACCCTTGAAGCCAAATAGCTTCTTTGATAGCTTCCGTACCAATTCAGATTTTAGCAAGGTTTTTTTATCATCGATCTTAGCTTTATGTCTGCAAGCAATTAGCATATCATCTACATAAAGTAATAAGTAAATATCACTATCAACATTATTAGCAGAGAAATAAAGACAACTATCATAGTTGCTTTTAGTAAAACCAACTTTTAACATAAAAGAATCAAACCTCTTGTACCATTGTCTGGGGGATTGTTTAAGTCTGTATAGGGACTTTTTCAAAAGACACGCCATATGTTCTTTACCTTTAACCTCAAAACCTGATGGTTGACGCATATATATAGTCTCTTTCAGATCACCATGCAAGAAAGCGGTTTTAACATCAAGTTGTTCAAGATTGAGATCACAAAAAGAAACAAGAGCAAGAATAATCATAATCGTTTTGTATTTAACGACAGGAGAAAATATTTCGTTAAAATCAATGCCCTCAACTTGTGAGAAACCTTTTGCAACCAACCTGGCCTTGAACCTTGGACGTTCATCAGAAGACTCAGGTTCTTTTATTTTAAAAATCCATTTGCAATCAACTAATTTTTGTTTTGAGGGTTTTGGAACAAGAATCCAGGTTTTATTTTTATTTAAAGAAGACACTTCTTCATCCATAGCATGTAACCATAAATCAGAAAAACACAATGGTTCTTTTTCTTCCACGTATGATACAACAGCAAAAACATATGAAACTATATAGGAATAACCATATCGAGGATGTTCCTTAGGCAAGGGTTTCAGGAATGCTAGGAGGATCAGGTGTGCTACTAGATGGTACAGGTAGCTCTCCATCAGTTTCATTTTCCTAAAGGTATTCGAAAGAGGGTTCAAAGGTGACCTACACCTCCACAGGAATACAACTAGGTGTGGGAACACTCGGTGGGCTATAAGAGACATGTTTGTCCTGAAGACGGGGCATATCTAACTCATTGAAAATGACATCCCTACTAATACCTACACTTACCCCCGGTTCACCCTTTAACCACACTATATAACCCTTTACCCCACTAGGATATCCTATAAACACTCCCTTTCTAGACCTAGGGTCTAGCTTACCCTCCTTCTAATGTGCAAAGGCCGCACACCCAAAAACTCTAAGGTTGGAAAGGTTAGGAGGTTTACCACACCAGAGTCCTATAGGAGTCCTAAAGTTTATGGCTTTAGAAGGTGATCTATTAATGAGGCAGACAGCCGTACTAATGGCTTCTCCCCAAAAAGGTTTTGGGATCCCCGAAGAAACTAGAAGAAATCTAACCTTATCCATAATGGTACGGTTCATCCTCTCAGCTACTCTGTTCTGCTAGGGGTTATACCTAACTGTCCTATAGTGTAAGATACCATACAATGCACACAAATAAAAAAACTTCCGGTTACAAAACTCAAGACCGTTATCTGTCCTGATAGTTTTTTGTTTATTTCTATAATGATTTTTGGCAAAACGTTTCCATTCACAGAACTTTTCAAAAGTTTGAGTTTTTAAAAGAAAGACCCAAGCATGCCTTGAAAAATCATCAACAATTGACAAGAGATAAACATTACCTCCATAAGTTGGAACCTTTTCAGGTCCCCGTATATCACAATGCACATAATCAAGTATAGCAGAAGACTTGTGTGTGTGCTAGTTGAAAAACAGATTTTGCATTGTTTTCCCAAAACACAGTGGTAAAAAATCCAAGGAATCAATTTTGTCACCACATAAAAGATTTTGTTTTTGTAAATAATAAAGTCCCTTTTCACTAATATAGCTAATCCGCCGATGCCACAACATAAATTTCTCGAGAACAGTTTTTGAAATCAAAGCAGTTGAATTACAAACGGTTTTTCCAATAAGAATGTATAAACTTTCTCTTTTAAAACCTTTTACCATAACTAGGTTTCCTTTGCAAATACGTAAAATAGCATTTTTGGATTTAAAAGAAAGACCAAGAGAATCCAAATAACAAAGAGAGATAAGATTCCGACGAAGGTCAGGCACGTATCTCACCTCAGTGGGTTTTATAGTTGCACCGTCATGCATTTTAATGAAAATATTTCCAATGCCTTTAACATTACAAACTTGATTGTTTCCCATGTAAACCTTTCCTTGATTTAAGGGTTTGAAATCTGAAAACCAGTGTTTGTTGGGTGTCATGTGAAATGTACAACCAGAATCAAGAATCCAATGATCAACAACTTCAAAACAAGAAGGGGAAAGGGAAACACACAAAACCTCTGAAACATAGAATTACCATCTGAATGAAAATCGTGGGTTTTGTCGATTTTATTAGTCCCTTTACCATGTTTACGTGTTTTTCATCTTTAATCCGTTTAAAACACTTGTGTTTCATAAGACCCTCCTTACCACAATTAAAATATTTCACTTTGTTCTTTTCTCGAGATTTGGACTGCCCTTTACTTTTAGACCTGTGACTAAGAGGTTCCCTCTGGTCAACTCTCCCTCACACATAAAGGTTTTCACTGTGTGATTTATTTTCTATTTGTAAATCCACATCTTTTGATTTCAAAGCATTTTTAACACGGAAAGGGATAAACCATCTCTGCCATATTTAATAACAGATTTTACAGTGTTGAAAGAATCAGGTAAGGCATTTTATAAAATAACTGCAATATTTTCATAAGACATTTTCTCTCAAAAATTTTGAAGTTCCAAAACGATTTTATTTAAATCATCCATATTTTCTGAAAGTGTTTTTGACCCGCTCATTTTAAAACCAAAAAGTTGTTCTTTTAAATAAATTTTATTTGAAAGTGATTTTCCCAAATATATTTTCCTAGTTTAGTCCATATTTCAAAAGCATTGTCTTTTTTTCGTTGATTTCTCGTAAAATATTATCGGTTAAATGCAAGGTGAGGTAGCTTTGTGCATCACCTAGTTTTTCTGTAAGAACTTCGCCCCTCCAAGATCTGGATACTTTTCGGGGCTACAAATAGCAGGTGTAATTTTACTTTGTACCAGACTAGCTTTCATTTTCCTTTGCCACATTACAAAGTCAGATTTGTCATCAAACTTATCAGTTTCAATTTTTGGAACTGACATGTTTTAAAGGCAAATAAGTGTTATTAAGTGGCAAGAAAAATGAAAGATTTGGAAAGTTTGATTTTTTTTTTAAAATAAAAAATGCCCGAATTTTTCATAAAAGAAAAATTCCCCCTTTTTGTTTAGAAAAATGACGCTAGTTTTTTTTATTCATTTGTTAAAAAAAGAAACGGCACAACAACGTGTGAGGCACGGTACCCAATAAAACACGTAACGCAGATAGTATATATAACCGAAAACGAGAAACAGCAAAAATAGTAATATCTCAGAAAGATCACAAAAAGACAAATAGAGAGAATATAATAATAAATAAATATTTTGAAAAATTGAAAAACGCGCCAAGGCACAAATACTTGAAATCTCATCGACTCAAGCCAGGCTTAGGTTTTGTGTATTTTTCAAAACCGAAAAAAGGAAAAAAAAAACGCAGCAAGAAAATCAGAAAGTATCGGTAACAGCAGATCAAGCATCAACAGTAGAACTTGACACGTTTCACAGAAAAAATAGTAGCAGTAAACAAAGAACCGAACCGTAACACAATTCAAAAGCAAAACAGTAATAGCAATCAATCCAAACAGAAACAACCGGCGGCAAGCCGAAGCAACAAAAAAAACAAAAGCAGCAAAAATAATTATAATCGAAAAACAAGAGGAGTTTACAATACTTCATTGGCCAGTCCTGAGGAACTCAACAGTTACCTCAGATCTGGATTCTTCCGAGGTTGCCGGCACAGATGAGAAAACCGTGCTCTGAGTGGTATTACAAATAGTGGTATTACAAACTAATTACTATTATAAAACTCTATTTGCTATTACAAACTAAAAAGAATAAACATGAAGAAAAGTAAATGCCTATTCTATTACAAAACAATCCTCCTTCTTCTCCAAAAAGATCGATAATGGCCGATCGAGTGTGCCGAAATAGAGCTGTAAAATAAAACATTTAGTACATAAAGAAACTGAACAAAAGAAGACTTACCACTGTCGTGGAAGATACCACCGACGGGAAGGATAGAGGCACCGAGACCGAGACAACGTCGAGCAGCGATTGCCGTTCACGGACCGCGTCAAGGTGTCAGCAGTAAAGAGATACCGGAGTCCCTCAGATCCAAGCCTCAACAGTGAAAGAGTCACCGGTGTCACTTCTCTCTCTCTCTCTCTCTTTCTCCCTTTCGGCTCTCACTCAAATGCTCACCAGATAGATGATCGAACAACAAGAAGATGATCAACTGAAGCCGTCGGTAGTGACAGCGTCATATAAGATCGACGGAGGAGAGCAGCGGATGAGGAAAGTCGCGATGAAGAAAGAGGGAAGAAGAAGAGACCAAGTTGGATACCAACGGCCAAGGCAAGAGAAGAGGAAAAAGAAAAGAGGAGAGAAAAACGGCTTCTCACATACCGAGAGGGAAAAGGGATAATATAGGTTAAGTCACAATGGGCAGCCTGGGTTGGCCCAGCTGGCATCTCTAGCCCAATTAAAATAGATCACCTACTCTTCAACTGAGTCCTATTGTCATCATTGGGTTAGGTAAATAGACTGGAAAAATGAAAAAATATTGGGAAGAGATAGGCCCGAAAGCCTACAAGAACAATGTTACCAAATGAGCTTGAGAAGAGAGGATACAACTCAATGCAATACTTCTACAAGCTCCTCTTCACTTCTTCTTTGATGATGATCGACAATGAAGCTCAATAAGATGTATTTTTTAGATGAAAAGGTGTTTGAAAAATGTACTTTAAAGCTCTTTAAAGGTTCTTAAATGATCTCAATAAATATTTCACCAAACTAGTTACCTTTACAGCTGATCAAAAAATCAATATATATAGGAAGGAGAGAGAAAGTAACCGTTGCACTGTGTAACGGTAATAATTTTTACAATAAAAAGGAAAACCGGACGACCGGTTTCGAAAACCCGACATCCGACTTTGAAACAGACAGATTCGGGCGCTTCTTACAAAGTCGGAAGACCGGTTTTTCTAAAGCTAGAAAAATCGGATGACCGGTTTTTGAAAAGGATTTTACAGAGAAGAACTTTCCTTCCTATTTCAAAAACATGTATTCTTGATACTCTTTTTTAGATAAGAAAAACTTTCAAAGGCATCAAAAATTCTATCAAGAATACTTGAATTTCAAGAAGAATTTATCGAAAGATATTTATGCAAAGAGCTTCATACATGATCAACAATCAAAGATGAAAGCTACGGAGTTTTACAAAGAAATACCTTAGCACTTACCTAACAAAGATATAAGTCTTCAATGGCTTGATCTTTTCTCCTTCATTTTGCCTTGATCACCCAGATCTTTTGCTTCTAAATGTGTAGCCTTGAGACTTCAAATATGCTTCCTTTGTTTTATGTAAATTATGCTTAATACTCCCACAAACATATGTTAATCATAATCGAAATCATATGCAATAATGCCCTTAGGGCTAACAATTTTATTTTGGTTTCAAAATTAACACATATTTGTCGCAAATTGTGTATAGTTTCTTTGTTTTCTTGCAAATGTATCATTTCAAATTATTCGCAACTTCATCGCTGATATTCTTATTTAAAAAATGAAATAAGAAATGCATATATTTATCAAGATATCTAATTTCATAAATAAATAAATAAAGAATATCTAAAATTCTAATTCTAAATTTTCTAACAACTATGATCCTATAACAGCAGTCGCAGAGAGAGGAAGTGGCCAAAGTAGATGACCTACTGATTCGAGGCGTAGTATGACACCCTGTCGTGTTAACAGTGAAATTTAGGTTTTGTTTATCTTTGTCATCAACAACTATTACAATAGATACATTATTCTGAATGACTTCAGACGGACTAGTTTTGTTCATTAAAAAAATGATTAACTTATCAAGCGTGGATATATTGATTATTAGAGTGTGTATATATATGAACTGTTCAGATTATCGGTACCACTTCTTATAACCTTTCTTATAACATTTCTAATTTAGTACTCCCTCCATCCCAAATCCTTGGTCCCATTTCAATTTTTCACATGGATTAAGATATTTAGTTTGACTAATAAATTTTATTTTGATTTTCTTTTATACGCCTCAATGATATTAAAAGAATTTGCCTTTTTGTCTTGAAAGTTTTCAAATATAGATATGAAGTTATTGGAATAGTGGGTGTTTTATTAGTATTTCTTTGAAAATGGAGATATTGAGTAGATAAGATGTATGTTAATTGCTTAACTATCATTTATAAAAGGAAATGAGACCATAATTTAGACGAAAGAAAAAGGAAATTGAGACCAAAGATTTGCGACGGAGGGAGTATGTTTTATTAATAAAACTTTCCAAATAAACGATAAACCTTAAAAGAAAAAGATAAGCACTAAAAAGAAAATATATTAATATAAAAAGATGTTACAGGAAATGTTAAGACGTTCCTGGGTTATATATAGTGAACAATGTCAAATATTTAAAGTAGTAAATCAAAGGGAAAATATTGTAAATCAAGAAATAATGCACATTAATAGGTTGTAAAATAAGGAATTTATATATACAAGGTTAGATTAATTATCCAGCTATACTATCGAATTATTGGAAGCAACTTACTTAACCTAATTATGTGTAGACTCAATATGTAGCTAGTTGCTAAGATAAATAACAACCATTATTTACGTGTCACATTTTAATCCTCTTTGACACATATCTTTAGCTCTATACAAAACAAGGAATATTTGTCACAAGTTATATATGGTCATTTGCCGATGTTTCCTTCAACAAGAAGTTCCAAGCTAGTAATGCAACTCTGATTACAAGTTCCACCTTGTTGTAATAATGCAAAAACGGCACGATTATATAAATGGTAAAGCAGTTTCGTGCTTTTCAATATATAGATAAGGCATTGTTATGACAAATAGAAAAGAAAGAATATATAAGAGAAACCATTGAAACAAAACCCTTGTAACAATCCGGTATGTTTTTTTTTTTTTTTTCTTTTTTAGCTTCAAGGACCCTAGAGGAATAAATTACTTACGTTTTTAGATTGCAAAACAATCTGGTAAGTTGCTGGCAGGTTCAATGGATAATTGAAGACCGGATGAGGAAATTATTATGGACAGGGACCCTCCAACCTATCTCACATATGTTAGATTTATTTCTTTCATTAAGGAATGGGGAATTCTGGTTGCTGGACATGAGAAACTCATGAAAATTAACTGAACCTGATGATTTTTCTTTGGATTAGGATGAAAAGTGAATATAGAAAATGATACATAATCATTCATGTTACAATGAACAATGATTATACCACTACTACAGGTATTAATATTAAGGCAGAGTGGATATATAATAGATATATAAGTTCCAAGGAGGATTATGGATTCAAAATTTTGTTCCACAAATACTCTTGAAATACAATTGATTGATAATTTACTTCTCCACAAGTGAATTCTAGTTTAGCCTGTACTGGACCTATTTAGTTGATAGCTAGACATGTTTTACATGTGACAATAAAGTAAACGAGGATGATCTATAAGGAAATATATGTTTGTGGAAATGCTTCTATCGAATAAATAAATGAGGAGGGTTTAAAGAGGCTAGGATAGTGGCATAAGCTATTGACTCTCTTTGAACAATATAGTCATCAAGCACCTATATTTTGACCACCTGGCTTCATTATGTATTTTTCTCTTGATAATTGTATTTCTTATTTCTAGAAAAAATATATTTTAAATTATTGACCAACGATCATTTCTTCGGGTTTTTACAAAAATATTCCAATATTTATTAAATTAAACACTTTTTGATTCAAAATATACGTATACATAGTCTTAGTTTCTGTGGGACTTACAAAAAAAAGTATTTAAAAAAAATGTTTCTGTAGTCATGAATAAATATTATAGCACAATGTTTACCAAACGAGTTTTATTTGTTATATCCTCAAGATTTTGTAAGCACATAAGAAATTGTTATAGTAATTTTCTTTCTAGAAAAATAAAACACAAAGTGAAATTGGAAAAATTGCTTTCTAAACTACAAATTTCTTTCTAGAATAGTTTTTTTGCAACGACCATATTCGTTGCAAATGACCATCTGTTTCCAATGGATTTGCAATGGAAAATGTTCCCGTTGCAAAAACGCCCGTTGTTAACTTTTGTAATGGCTGCTTTGGTGTCCGTTCTTAATTTGCAACCAACAGGTCGTTGTAGACTCCCTTACAAATTAATAGAGAAAATTTTTTACTTTTAAACGAATTTACAACGACAAGTTGATTAATTTTTTTGAAATAACTTAATTTTTTAGATGAATAGTTGTTGCGAAATTCTTTTGCTTTTCAACAGATTTTGGCATTGCGAATTAAAAGTAATTATTTATTGCACTTTCATGATCATAAATTGTTTTTTAACCTCTTATGGCATCGGTCGTTGACGAACTTTCCTTTCCTTAATCCTACTTCGGAAGGTGTCTTTTTGTAGTACTATTTGGTGAGAAGTTGCCCCACTTTTTGAAGTTCCAAATAGAATGGAAAAATTATACAATAATTCAAAATTAAGGAAATCAAGATGTTTCAACTTACCATGCTCTTCTTATGCTCGGTGAAAGAAATGGAGTCACCATTGTGGGAAGGCCTACTCATTGTAGCCTAGTTTCGCTTTGAAGTGGACATAGCACACTATCAATCCAATGATTCTTATTTTTGATACATCTCTCTCCAGTGCACACGATCAATCTACTTTAAATGCAGTGTTGTAGATAAAGCGTATTAGATATATTAGACAATTTCGGAAGCGTGAGACCTTGACTAATATGGCAATTAGAGACAATATGGTAAGAGACAATATAACGGCAAAGACAAAGAGGCCACTCATTCGTTTAGGCTATTAACCAAAGATTATGTACCGGAATGAAGAAATATCCACTTAATTGAGTACCAAAAGATTTTTAGATTTAATTTAGATTTGGAGATGGTGCATTGTCTATATTGGCAAGAATTTTGTGGTATTAGAAACCTCTGCACGTGTGGATAAGAATTATGTAACTACAGGGAAAGAAATCTAAAACTTCAGGTTCGAATAAGCTATTCATGCATCTTCTCGTCCTTGCAAATGAGTAAATAAGTAGATTCTTCATAAAGTTACGAACGCCATTTCCATTTATCGAAAAAATGATTATAAATTATGCTTGACTTTCATAAAAGAAACATTAGAACGTAAATTCCACTAACTCTTTATTTTTTTCCAAAAAATAGATGTTTTTCAGTATGAGTTTCTTGGAACAACATAGTCTTCAAGCACCCATATGTTGTTACGCTACTTTGTTATGTATTCATCTTACGTTTTTTAAAAATAAATGTATAAAGATTGCTTAGTTTTATAGAGCTTAGAAATAATAGTATATTTAGAAAACTGTGGTATTTAGTAAATACTGTAGCACAATGATTACCAATGGAAAGGCCATCAATTTTATCTTTTTTTTTTTGTAATCATATTTGCTTAAGGTTTTGTAAACATGTAAAAAATAGCTATAGTAAAAGAGATCAAATATTATATGTAAGACGTTTAATATATACTAATTAAAAAGAAAAAAAGATACTTCTATTATTGAGAATGTCCTTTTTCCCTCTAAACTAAGGCCATCTAAATTGGTGGAGGATTAGGCAGTGACCCATTTAAAATTATTAAAAGTGTAAAGATAAAAAAAATAGAGAAAATTATCTTAATAGAGAAGGAGAAGGCATGTCCACCCTCTAAAATATAGCAAGTGAAAACTAAAATTATTAAATGATGTAATAAATAAGTGAGTTATCAAAAAACTCCTTAAATTGGAAAAATTCTGTTCCGGACTCGGTTTATGTCCCAACTTATGGACCATGTGACCTGTATTAAGCCATATCACTATCCTTGTCATTCTTGTCTCTAGAATTGGAGATAAAATTAATAACATGAACTGATGTGGCTTAATACATGGCATAAGGT